>JAYESD010000011.1:36206748-37406748 GCA_036927565.1 Tuctoria greenei | reverse complement strand
AGCATCTCTCGTGTTTTTATCATTAAGTGCAGCAAGCTTTTTTATCATTCCTATCTCAAGTTCAAGTTTATCATGTGTGGAGGTGTGTGCACTTCTTAGAGAGGACAATTGTTCATATATTAAATCACATGAGGACCAAGAATCATCACTAAGAATCAAATATTTTAGAATATTAATTTCAGATTCTAGTGACTCAATTTTAACAGCATTGTCTCTAAGCTTTTTTGTCTTTTTTCTCAACTATAAAAGTGGCACGAGAAATAGCATCACACATTTCTTCGCATATAGGATATACCTCTTCATTGTCGCTGTTGTGTTCTGCCTCTTCGATACTTAATCTTGTCTTGCCCGCCATGAAACAAAAGTTTTCCAAATCATCTTCATCTTCGTCACTTTCGATGTCCACATCGCTCGAGCAAAGTTCTTGAAGTGCAGAGATAAAATTATTCACCAATTGGCATCCTGTAAAACCCTTCTTTTTCTTGTTGTTGTTTGCAGAGGAATGCTTCGTCCTCGTTTGCTTTTCATTACGGGAAGTAGCACTTGAAAGGTTAGGGCAATCCATGCAAAAATGTCTTGTCTTACCATATTCAAAGCATCGTTAAGGTCTGGCACTTCCTCTCCTTCTAGTTCTCACATTTTGCAATGCTTTTGAGAACCCAATAGAGATGAGTGCAAGTTCCTCCTTTTGAAACTCTTCAATCTGTTCAAGGGTTAGAGAGGACAACAAAGCAAGTTTTCCACAAGATGAAGATTGGCCAGAGCTAGGCATGTCTCGTTGAGAAACAAATGCAAGAGTCTTTTTTGGGTTCTTACGTTATTATGTCAATTTCATGAGTTTTCAAATTAGAATATAGAACATCTAAAGTAAGTGTACTCATGACAGTAGATTCACGAATAGATGTGACATCCATCTCAAAAATTGACATGTCTAATGCACTTAGTAATTTCCTTGCATTCTCATCATCAAAAAAATTAACATTGACGCTATGCAAGTTGCTGAGAATTTTATTAAAGCGAGCAAAGAGATCGTTGATGGACTCACCTGGTTGCATCTTAAAGCGCATGTACTCCTTTTTGAACATGTCTTGCCTTATCTCCTTAATCGTATTGGATCCTTCGTGGTAGTCGTAGAGTGCTTTCCACACATTGTATGCAGATCGGAGGTGAGCAACACGGTCGAAGTCGCTTTGTGTTAATCCTTGTATGATCAAGTTGCGAGCCCTGTTATTGTTGTCGACATCTCTCATCTTTGTAGCCATGACCTGATCGTTTGACGGCATGTTGTAAGGCTTGTACACCTTTTCCCATATTGCAAAGCCTTGTGCCTTGATGAAAGCTTCCATACGTGCCTTCCAAACCTAAAAATCAATACCACAAAAGACACAAGGTTTTCCAGAGTATTTCTCCATGATGATTAGTCAAAAACACATGCAAATCAAAGAGATTAGAGCACCTTGGCTCTCATACCAATTGTAGGATCGAAGAGCATGTGAAAAGCTACCAGAGGGGGGTGAATTGTAGATTTAAAACTTTTTCATTGGAAGCAACAAAAACCACATGGTA
This sequence comes from Tuctoria greenei, assembly GCA_036927565.1. NCBI lineage: Eukaryota > Viridiplantae > Streptophyta > Magnoliopsida > Poales > Poaceae > Tuctoria > Tuctoria greenei. The sequence continues at coordinate 37,405,182 of JAYESD010000011.1, read as the reverse complement.
GAAAATCAATATGCTAAGAAATTGTGTGTGTGACTAATCTAAACGTGATCAATAATGAAGAAACCAGTATAGATCGTGGAGAATCAAGTCACAAAGACACATCAACAAGAATCATGAAAAACCGTCGAGAAAAACTCAAGTTACGATCGAGAGATTAAACGAAGGTCAATCCATTCCACCCGAGAAAAACCAGATCTGTAACACTGCATTGAAACTTGTGTAGATCCAAAACCACAAATCCAATGACCGTGAAATTTTTACAGATGATATACAATCGAGTTTTGAAGATAACCCAAAAGGATCACGATAATCGGACCTGTAAAACTTGAGTTATGATAAAACCACAAAAGCAAGGTAGTGCCGTTTAGAAACTCGATGAGAAAAACATGTCTAAAACAAGTCGGACGAACAAGGCACAAAAGATACTTTAGACTACAAATTTTATTGATCAAAACACAAAAGGAACAGCCCCAAAGTCTGTGACCTTGAGCTCTGGCCACCCTTGCTTATAACAAGCCGTTAGGCCAACCCAATCCTATTAAGGACTCAAATCCTACTCAGATTCAACGGAAACTTTCCATAACTGATCATGACTCTTCCATATGCAGATAGAAGCAATCTTAAGACTTCCAAACACCTTAGGAAAGTATCCCACATTCCTAAAACAACCCAACTTCGTGACCCACATGAAATCCTATCATAACCAACTCAAATCATTCCATATTTGAGTCAAACCCGACTCAGCCGCAGTCTGAGTCCATAACCTAGTCGGTTGGACCTTTCCGACCATTTCTTTGCATCTGTTTCTTTTAATCACACCTTGAAACCGTGCATCCACTTCGATGCACTCCTTGCATACATGCAAACACCTTCCAACGACGTCCAAGATAACTTCATATGCATCGTTCTTGATTCAAACATGTTGCACGACCTCCAGATCAACTCAACCACGATTTCTCCCGAACTTGGTTGTTGAACCTCATCTTCTCCCTAAGACTAGTTCAATGGATCCTGTCACTAGCCATGTCTTGAACTCAAGAAACACCTGCACACGAGCAAACAACCAATACTTCCGAGCACAAGTCCTCGACTTGACTCTAGTTAGTTCTGAAACCAAAACACCTTACGTGTGCACCTCACATAAGCATGTTACAAACCATAGCAAAATGATATCATCCATAACCACCAAAACACACCAAAAACTTATTAAAATAATACTAAGCAAACTTTCCATAAGTGTTAAGCAAGTTTGAGACATTGCAAGGTAAAAGCAAAACCACTACAATCTAGCTTCGAACCTTGCCAAAACTAACCGGACCATGAGCTGGAGCTTACCAAAGCTAGCAAGATCTAGCACCAGAGCTCACCAAAGATAGTCGGACCTGGCACCGGAGCATTCTAAGGCTTAGTCAAACCTAGCGCCAGAACATGTTGGACCTAGCCAAAATATGTCAGACCTAGACAAAGAAGTCAGACCTAGCCAAAGTAAGTCGGGCCTAGACAAAGAAGTCAGACCTTACATCGGACCTTGCCGGGGCTACCCAAAACAAGTCAAACCTATTGTTGGACCTTGCCGGAGCTTGGACCTAGAGTCAGACCTTGTTGAAAAAGGTGTTTCGGTAGTATTCAAAACTTTATCGTCATAGCCAATGTATTCAGCGCACATAGGTCTCACATTCCGTGTAAACCTAGATGATTAATTTTACATCATGAAGGTCCACATGGAACATGTTGCGAACGCTGCAATGCCACGCCTTATATGCTCGTTGCAACGCGCCCAGAGTTCCAAGGTGGGACAAAGAGCTAAAAGTATCAGGTGTTCAAAGCGTCTAAATCGAAGATGCGCTTTTTGAAAACGTGTCTCATCGTAAGCATTGCAAGTGTCTAAATTGGAGACACACTTTCTGAAAATGCGTCTCACATTATATTGCCTAAGAGACGCGCCTTTCTGAGGCGCGTCTCGCATCACTTTCATATCCCATTTTTCAGGGCTGAGCAAGTGCTATATTCAGTAGTGCTTCCTTAGGAAATAGAACACAAGGCATCAATACTTCTCCATAAGAAACAGAGCACATATGGCCAATGAAAGTCAAATTTTAACTCAAATGGCAATATTTTCACACATTTGAGCATATATCACACAAATATCCAAATGGAAGTCATTTTTTTCACTCAATTGACCATATTTTCAAATATTTGAGCATATTTACACACAATCAATTTGGTACTTTACGTTGCAGTCTTGGTTTTTTGAAATTCTTGACTTTTTCATGGTGACCGTTCTGCAAGTAAGGAAGTTCGTTGGCCGATAGTATTCTTAGCTTGATCACTAAGGTGACAAAAGGAGGAATCTCATCAAATTGGTCAAACTCTTCCTCATTGACGGCATTCTCGACTCCGACAATTCGTCATTTTCGATGTATAACCACCTTAAGTCTTTTAATTGTTGTGTATGGAACATAGAATACTTGAGCAACATCTTCTGCTAACACAAAAGGCTCCAACTTATATCCTTGACAGTTAAGATCAACGCTACTAAAACTGTACTTGTCTTGTACAACACCTTTGATTCCATCAACCCATTTGCAATGGAAAAGAGGAATCTTGGATTCTTATAAGCCATGCTCCCAGATCTCTTGTATTTGACCATAGTACATGTCTTTTACTTGGCCCGCAACATTATAAGCATCTACACAACCACCGCTATCCTGATACGTGCTTTTCTTATCTTGTTCTACAGTGTAGAATGTGTATCGATTTATGTCGTACCCTTGATATGTAATAACTGTGAATATAGGACCACGAGCCAACTTTTTAGGTATTCACTTGTTTGATATCTGATGAGTGAGAAATCCGATACCGGATCAAGCTAATGAATTTTCTCCTTTGTTCATTTGCTAACCATGATTCATTGCGGCTAGGATTGTCTCTAAGCACCACCTCCTTGTGCTCATCGAGGTACTCTGACAAAATGGACATGTCTTGCAACACGTGGAAATAAGTGCAGAAAAATTAATGTGAATCCAGAGTTATAGCCTTCTTCCCAATGGTCCCTTTTCCTGTGAGCCTCCCCTCATGACGAGACTTGGGAACACCAATCGAGTTACTCGAGTCAGTGTAGTTTAGAGCCCTCTCTGCATCTTCCTCTGTAGAGTATCCTTGTACCATGTTGTCCTGAGGGTAAGCTCGATTTCAAACGAAGGACTTCAGTATGCCATTGAATCTCTTGTAAGCATACATTTGGTGAAGGAACACATGGCCAAGTAGCTTTATCTCCTTAATAAGATGAGTTGTGAAATGGACGCTGATGTCGAAAAAGGCAGGTGGAAAATACATCTCAAGGAAGCATAAAGTTTCATAGTGCCTTTTTTCCAATAACCAATTGCATTGAAGAAAAAACAATAGTTCATTATAGCCTCCCGAATATTGACCGGTAGGATATTCCGAATTCCAACAGCAATCATCTGCATAAGCAACACATGCTAATCATGAGACTTCACACCGGGAGCTACTTTTAGATATGGAAATGAAATAAGCCGTGAGACGTTCGTCGAGTAGCCGAATGGTACTTCACATTTTTCAAGAACCCGGAAAACACTTATTTTTTTTCATTTTTTGAAATGGTGAAGCATGATGTGGGTAGTTCCGTTCCTTTTACCGAGTCATCAATCTACAACTCATGCCTAATTCCCATTTTATTTAGATTTTCCCGTGCATGTCCATGGTCCCGAGTTTTCCCATCCGTGTTAAGCAATTTTCCGAGTAGGCTCTCGCACACATTCTTCTCAACATGCATCACATCAATCGAATGATGGACGTCTAAGTCTTTTCAATATGGTAGCTCCCAAAAAATCGATTGCTTCTTCCACATGTCATCTTTGCCAGTATTTTTTCCAGTCCTTTTCTGCTTACCAAGGGTGACATAGATATCCTTGACCATTTCATAGACTTCATGACCCATGACTTGAGGTGGAGGATGCCTCTTCCCAGTGTCACCATTGAAAGTTGTGAGACCTATGTGTGCTGAATACATTGGCTTGTACTGAATACATTGGCTTTAACAATAAAATTTTTAATGCTGCTGTAACATCTTTTTAGCAAGGTCCGACTCTAGCTTCGAGCTTCTGCAAGGTCCGAAAATAGGTCCGACTTTCTTTGTCTAGGTCCGACATGTTTTTTTGGTAGCTCCGATGAGCTTTGTCTTTAACTCCGGCATGTCTTTGTTATGCTCCGATATGTTTTGATAGGCCCGACTTATGTTGGTTAGCTCCGACATGTTTTTCTAGCTCCGGCTTTTGGGTTGACTAGTTCCGACTAGCTTTGGCAAGCTCTGGCGCTAGGTTGTACTGGCTTTGGTAAGCTCCGGCGCTAGGTTGTACTAGCTTTGGTAAGCTCTGGCTCAAGCTCTGGTTAGCTTTGGCAAGATTCGGAGCTTGATCGCAATGTTCCTGCTTTTACTGTGAAATGTTTCGAACTTGCTTTACATTGTTGGAAATATTGCTTAGTATTCATTTGCTATGTTTTTGGTGTGTTTTGGTTGATATGGTTTATATCATTTTTCTATTGTTTGCAACATGCTTATGTGAGGTGCTCACGTAAGATGTTGTAGTTTTGGAACTAACGAGAGTCAAGTCGAGGACCTGGGCTCGTACGGATTGGTTGTTTATTCATGTTCAGGTGTTGCTTGAGCTCAAGACATGGCCGGTGACGGGATCAATTGAACTACTCTTAGGGAGAAGATGAGGTTCAACAACCAAGTTCGGGAGGAATTGTGGTTGAGTTGATCGGGAGGTTGCGCAGCATGTTTGAATCAAGAACAATGCATATGAAGGTATCATGGACGTCGTTGGAAAATGTTTGCACGTATGCAAGGAGTGCATGGACATGGCTACATGGTTCCGAGGCGTGATGAAGAGATGTGGACGTAAAGAATTGGTCGGAAAGGTCCAACCGACTAGGTTATGGACTCAAGCCGCGGCTGAGTCGGGTTTGACTCAAATATGGAAAGATTTGAGTTGGTTATGATAGAATTTCGTGTGGGTGACTAATTTGAGTTGTTTTAGGAATGTGGGATACGTTACTAAGGTGTTTGGAAGTCTTAAGATTGCTTCTATCTGCATATAGAAGAGTCCTAAGCAGTTATGGTAAGTTTCAATTCGTGAATTGAGTAGGATTAATGTTCTGATTTGAGTTGAGTTGGCCTTCTGGCTGGTTATATAAGAAGGGAGGCTAGAGCTCATGGTAGACAACTTTGGAGCTGTTCCTCTTGTGTTCTATTGAATAAAAATAGTATTTTAAAGGAACTTTTGTTCCTTGTTCGTCCCACTTGTTCCAGACAAGTTTTCCTCGTCGAGTTTTCTGCACAACACTACCTTTCTTTGGTGGTTATATCATAACTCGAGTTTTACAGATCCAATTGACGTGATTCTTTTTGTGTTGTCTTCACAACTTGATTATCTATCATCTTGCAAAATTTCAGAGTCATTGGATTTGTGGTTTTTGATCTACACGAGTTTCTTTGCAGTGTTCCAGAGCTGTTTTTCTCGGGTAGGACAGATTGACCTTTGTTTGATCTTTCAATCGTAACTTGAGTTTCTCTCGACGGATTTGAGTGATTCTTGTTGTGTCGTCTTCGTGACTTAATTCTATCTGATATCTTTCACTTTTGTCATGGTGAAGCACGTTTAGATTAGTCTCTCACACGATTTCTTTAATAGATTGTTTTTCTTCCGAAGGGGTTGGGATTTAATTGTTTCCGTTGCGTAAGATTTTTAATCTACCGTTCACCCCCCCTCTGATAGCTTTTCACGTGCTCTTTGATCCTACAATTGATATCAGAGCCACGGTGCTCTAATCTTTGTGATTTGCACGTGTTTTGACTAATTATCATGGAGAAATACTCCGCAAAACCTTGTGTCTTTAGTGGTATTGATTTTAAGGTTTGGAAGGCATGTATGGAAGCTTTCATCCAGGCTCAAGGCTTCGCAATATGGGAGAAGATATACAAGACTTAGGATGTGCCGTCAAACGATCATGTTACAGCTACAAATCTGAGAGATGTCGATAAAAACAACAAGGCTCGGAACTTGATCATACAAGGATTAACTCAAAGTGACTTCGACCGTGTTGCACACCTCCGATCTGCATACGATGCGTGGAAAGCACTTTGTGACTACCACGAAGGATCAAACACTATCAAGGAGGTAAAACAATATATGTTTAAAAAGGAATACATGCGTTTTGAGATGCAACCCGGTGAGTCAATTGACGATCTCTTTGCTCGTTTTAACAAAATTCTCAGCAAGTTGCGTAGTGTCAATGTTAAATTTTTAGATGCTAAAAATGCTAGGCAATTACTAAGTGCATTAGACTTGTCAATTTGGGAGATGAAAGTCACATCTATTCGTCAATCTACTGTCATGAGTACACTTACATTAGATGTTCTTTATTCTAAATTGAAAACTCATGAAATTGACATAATCTCACGTAAGAACCCCAACAAGTCTCTTGCATTTGTTTCTCAATGTGATATGCCTAGCTCCGGCCAATATTCATCTTATGGTACACTTTCTTTGTTGTCCTCTCTAACCCTTGAACAGATTGAGGAATTTCCAGAGGAGGAGCTAGTACTTCTCTCTACTAGGTTCTCAAAAGCATTGCAAAATGTTAGAACTAGAAGGAGCGAAAGCTCTGGACCTTTTTAGGCCCTCCTCTTCTTCTATTGCGGCCCTTGTCATCACCGTCGTCTTTCGTACGATTGAATCTATCCAGTCCACAAATAGGGCATTTCTTGAGGTTTTCGTACTCAAGTCCACGATATAAAATACAATCATTCTTGCACGCGTGGATTTTCTCCACCTCTAAACCCAGTGGACGGATTATCTGTTTTGCCTCATAAACTGTCATAGGGACTGTGTTTCCTTGGGGTAACATGTCCTTAAGGAGCGTCAAAACTTTCTTAAAACTACAATCACTAAATCCGTTGCTCGCCATCAACTGGAAAATTTTTACCTTCGCAAATAGTCTGGTGTACTTAGCCGCACAACCATGATACACTGGCTTCTTCGAGTCTTCGATCGTCTTCTTGTAATTTGCAGGTTCACCATTACTGTATCGGCACCATGTCTCTCGACATTGCGTACCATCTCCTCTATGTTATGCACCTGAAACTCAATGTCGTCATCGATGAACCCTAATATATCTGGCTCGTTCACATCCTCATCGTGATCTTCTTGGACACTGGTAGGGACCTCCCTCTCCAGATACGAATCTCTCATCTCTGCTTCATTAAGTCCCTCCTCCCCATGTTTGTTCCAACATCGATAATCCACCATGAATCCATGCGTGATCAAACGTGACCTCAACACTTCATCTATGCGATATCTTTTCTCATTCTTGCAGTGTTTGCGAGGACAACAAATAGTCCCTCTAATGTTGTCCAACATGTCTTTCTTCGCGAAAGCGATAAATGCATCTACCCCTTGGATATATTCATTGCAAAGGCGTGACCCATACATCCAACTTCGATCCGATGACATCTACGTATAGAAAAGAAGAGCTAAATCAAAGAAATTTGAAACCACTGATAGTCAAGATCTAAAGGTAAATAAATAGTAACGAACAAGAGAGGAGGAGAGTACTAACCCTTTTGTTTTAAGATCCACTGATAATCACTGCAAGACTTTTAGAATGAAAGCGGGAAAAAATAGGACAAGAAAAGGGCAGATCTGGTAGCCACTTGTTCTGCCACGTCAGGAAGGTTGTAGAATGACAACAGAAAATCGATACGGACCAATATAAAGAACGCCTCTCTATAGGGGGAATGGGAGACGGACCTGGTTCCACAACTAAAGGTGAGGGCCAGACCAGTGGTTATGAAGGAAACGCCTTATTCCATAATGAAAGGAGACATGCTGAAACCAAAGTTCATCTTAGTTACCTAAAAGATATGAGTACACTTAATGACAGCGTGTCTCCCGTTTGTTAGAGAGGAGGGCGCGTCTCGGATACCTACTTAACTGAGACGGGCTTTATTGTAACACATCTCCTTGTACGTTCAACCGATCCATCTCGGATACCTACTTAACTGAGAAGGTCCAGAGGAAAATAATGAAGCTCTAGAGGTAAACTTTGAATGATTGACTCATAACAGCAGGTTGCATGTTCCTATCATTCGATTTAGCATGTGCAGCAAATTTTGCATGAATGTTATGATATCTAGCAATCATCCTTTCCTTTTTCTGTTGTTTAGCTAGTCTATAACAAAAATCTATGACATGACCCTCTCTACCACAGTAGGTACAATGAAATTTAACTTTGTGTTCAAGTCTAGATGCGCAAGCAAACTTTTTATTTGAAACCGAATGAGATAACACTCCTGCAGATTTGAAAACCACTTCCTAATGACTTTACAATTTTAGGTGGATGTGCCTTAGCATGAGCATGAGAATAAAAACCTGAACTCGATAAATCATTACATGATTTAGAGGATTTCATCAGCAAGTTTGGGTTTTTATTCCCATTATAAAACCGCTCGTGTCCTATTCATGTCATCATGTTTCTTAGACAATTCTAGGCAGTTGTCACATGAAGTTTTTCCTTTTAATTTGGAATTAGAATAATATTTAACTTCATGAGCACACAAAGCATTGTTCAGTATTGAAATTTCATTCATAGCATCTTTTAGTTTCTTTTAAAGATCATTACAAGTAGAACAATGCAAATCAATTTTAGAGCAAGAAACATCTTTTAATTTTTTTTCATTAAGTGCAGCAAACTTTTTGTTCTTTTCAATCTCTAACTCAAGTTTATCAAGAGTGGAGGAGTGTGCATTTCTCAAGGAGGACAACTGTTCATATATTAAGTCACATGAGGGACATGCATCATCACTAGGAATTAAAGTTTTTAAATGATTGATTTCTGATTCTTGTGATTCAATTTTAGCAGCATTATTCCTAAGCTTTTTGTCCTTTTTCTTGACAATAATGGTTGCACGAGAAATTGCATCACACATTTTATCATAAGTAGGACATACCTCTTTGTAGTCACTGTTGTGTTCTGCATCCTCCATGATCTTGATTTGCCCGCCATGAAAAACAAGTTTATAAAATCATCTTCATCTTCGTCACAACCAATGTCTACATCACTCGAGCCATGTTCTTGAAGTGCGGTAATGAAACTGTTTATCAGTTTGCATCCTATAAAACCCTTTTTTTCTTGTTTATGTTGCTAGAAGAGGACTTGACTTTATTCTGCTTTTCATCACGGGTATAATTACCTAATAGGTTAGGGCAATCTGTACGGAAGTGTCATGTCTTACCACATTCAAAGCATTGTGCAGGTCCGAAGCTTCCTCTATTTCTAGTTCTCACATTTTGCATTGCTTTTGAGAACCGAGTAGAGATGAGTGCTAGCTCCTCTTTTGGAAATTCTATAGTTTGTTCCAGGGTTAGTGAGGACAGCAAAGCAAGTGTATTGTTAGATGAAGGTTGGCTGTAGCTAGGCATATCATGTTGAGAAACAAATGCAAGAGACTTGTTGGGGTTCTTACGTGAGATTATGTCAATTTCATGAGTTTTCAATTTAGAATATGGAACATCTAATGTAAGTGTACTCATGACAATAGATTCACAAATAGATGTAACTTTCATCCCCAAATTGACATGTCTAATGCACTAAGGATTTGCCTAGCATTCTCGGCATCAGAAAAGTTCGCATTGACACTACGTAGATTACTGAGAATTTTATTAAATCAGGCAAAAGTTGATCGATGGACTCACCAGGTTGCATCTCGAAGCGCACGTATTCCTTTTTGAACATATCTTGTTTTACCTCCTTTATTGTGTTGGAGCCTTCATGATAGTGACAGAGAGCTCCCCAAACATCGTATGCTGATCAGAGGTGCACGACACGATCAAAGTCGCTTTGAGTGAGTCCCTGAATGATCAAGTTGCGGGTTTTGTTATTGTTGTCAACGTCCCATAGGCTCATAGTCGTAACTTAATCGTTTGGTGGCACTTTATAAGGTTTGTATACCTTTTTCATTATGGCGAAGTCTTGCGTCTGGATGAAGGCTTCCATATGTGCCTTCCAAACCTGAAAATCAATACCACTAAACACACAAGGTTTGGCGGAGTATTTCTCCATGATGATTAGTCAAAACACGTGCAAGTCACAAATATTAGAGCACCGTGGATCTGATACAATTGTAGGATCGAAGAGCACGTGTAAATCTACCAGAGGGGGGTGAATTGTAGATTAAAACTTTTCAGCGGAAGCAACGAAACACCCATCGGCAGAAAACTAATCTGTCAAAGAAACCATGTGTGCCACTAATCTAAACGTGTTCAACAATGAAAAAACTAGTATATATTTTACAGAATCAAGTCACGAAAACATCACAACAAGAATCACGAAAATCCTCGAGAGAAACTCAAGTTACAATTGAAAGACCGAACAAGGGTTAATCTGTCCTACCCGAGAAAAACAGTTCTAGAACACTGCAAAGAAACTCGTGTAGATCAGAAACCACAAATCCAATGACTGTGAAATTTCACAGATGATATAAAATCAAGTTGTGAAGACAACCCAAAAAGAATCACGTCAATCGGATCTGTAAAACTCGAGTTATGATAAAGGCACGAAAGCAAGGTAGTGCTGTGCGGAAAACTCGACGAGAAAACTTGTTTGAAACAAGTCAGACGAACAAGGAACAAAGGTTCCTCCCAACTACGAATTTTATTCAATAGAACACAAGAGGAACAGCCCAAAAGTCGTGTGCCATAAGCTCTTGCCTCCCTTGCTTATATAACCAGCCCGAAGGTCAACTCAACTCCAACTAGGACTCTAATCCTACTCTGATCACGAGTCGCAGCTAACCATAACTACTCAAGATCTTCCTATTTGTAGATAGAAACAATCTCAACACTTCCTAACAAACTCAAGAACATATTCCACATTCCTGAAACAACTCGACTTTCGTGCAGCACAGGAAAACTCACAACCAACTCAATACTTTTCATATTGAGCCATAACCGACTCAGCCAGCAGCCGAAGTCAACATCCGATACGATCCGATCCTTCCAACCAAATCATTCCTTCTTTAACCCGTCTTCAGAACCATGTTTCCACATCATGCACCGCATGCATACGTGTGAACATTTTCCTTCAACATCCAGTAACCTTCATATGCACTGCTCTTAACTGGGAGCACAACTATCATGATATTTTTAACACTGTGCAAAGGTTATACCACTTTATCCACGTGTTCGTGATTTCATCACCTTTCGGTGACTAAGAACTTCCCTTACGCCTGTGACCCATCAGTCACATTACACACTTTCGTTGGTGTGTGGCCAAGAGATCACAAAATAGCCTTTACAAAGGAACTACTAGCATGTACGGACACACTAAGGTTTCACTGGTGGAGATGTCTCAGACTGAGCACATCCTAAACCATGGGCCCCCTCTTGTGTCGTTCAGATCCCAGAGAGTCCTGCCAATCATACAAACCCAATCTGACTCCCCTTCCCCACTCTTTTAAAAGGTCCGCGCAATATTAGCAATACCCTAATTAATTAGCTACGCCGGACCCATACTTGGCCTCGTGGTGGCACTGTTGTCCTGGCCTATTCTCGCATGAACATATCCTTACATCTAAAGCAAGCAACCCACCATATCGACCAACCCAATCCACAAACCATGCATGCTTAGATCTCCCAAGTCCAACATTAACATATAACATGTTCATCAATTTACATAATCCATTAATTCATAGTTAAGTCATTTGGTTGTTTTACACTCTAATTTGTTGGAGCGAAGCAAAAAGTAAAAAGCCCTTCCTAACTCTCTACAATGTATCCCAAGCGACAAGGATGGTCAAACAAGTACAGTAACCAACTATAAGTGGGTTTCCCATCAAATTGACATAAGCATGCAGTTTTGCAGACAAAACATTTAAAAACTGGATCAATATGATCAAGGACACTTGCCTTGCTCTGACGGATAGGGTTGCTCAAGCGCTTCGAAGTCTTGGTTCTAGAAATCCTCGTATACGGCCTCTTGAGCACGTCCCTCTACTCGCGATCACACACATACAAGAATACACATATGAATCAACATAATACACACATATTTATCAAAATGCAATGACATGAATGCATGCATGTTCGATAATTAATTATCCACGGTTGTTTACTAAATAGATGCAACTAGTTCATATGTGTTCATGCGAGTTTACGTAGGTTTTAGCAACAATAAGTGCTGCTGAAATAAAATAGATGTACGCGCAGCTACGATTAAATTCTTGTATTAGACCATATTATGTTGCTAAAATTTGTGTCGGAAAACAAATCCTACAAGAGATGCGACAGTTTCAAAGATCGCGGGACAGAGGCATAGAGTAGATGAAGTAAATGGTGCAGCGGTCCTCCGGCGGCACGACGACGGCGGCGCGACGATCTCCGGCGGACGGTGGCTCCTTCCTCCTTTTTCTCTTCTTCCTCCCTTTTTTCTCCTCTTTTTCGCTCTAGCACAGCCTCTGTTCCTTTTCTACCGGCACTAGGGTTTTCTAGCGGCGGGATCGCTTGTGTCGAAGATACAACGGAGCCTTCGGCTCCTTATAGAGGCACCAGGCACCGAGTCCCTGTGCGGCACAGCAGGCCGAGCTGCACCCGACTCCGCCTGGATGAGATGCGGCGCTGGATAGTGGGCGGCTGGGGCGCGCGCGCGCACGACGGCTCAGCCGTCGGCTCTGGCGCGCCTGGCTTCGGCTGTAGGGAACTGTTTGTGCAGAATGTTCCAAGGTCAAGCAAAGCTTCCCTTGAAAACTTGTGGAAGTTTCCGGAACTGTTTTCATCATAGATTTCATATACAATTGTTTTATATATATTTTTATATTTTTTCTATTTGTTTATATGTACTTCCTAATATATATATTTTATATTCTTTCTTCACTTTTCTTATTGCCTACAAGTATATTTTTATACATATGTTTTATCCTTTATTTTTATTCTCTTTTGTTCTACTAATGATTTATGCATGAAAATGCTATGCAATGCATGACGCTAAAAGAAAATTAAGGTGTTACAAACCTACCCCGCTTAAAGTGAGTCTCGCCCTCGAGATCAATAGCGTGGAGAAGAGATGAGGGAATTTTGCCTTCAGGTCATCTTCACGTTCCCAAGTAGCTTCAGCTTCCGTATGGTGGTTCTATTCCACTTTGCACCAACAGACTCTCTTATTCCTTGTGACTCTTTCCTTCACATCCAAAATTTTGATAGGTTGCTCGAGATAGGACAAATCCTCCTGAATTTCTATCTAGTCTATCAATATTTGCTCCTCCGGCAATCTCAGACACTTCTTGAGTTGAGACACGTGAAACACGTCATGTAGATCGGAGAGATATGCGGCAGCGCAAGTCAATATTCTACCCCTCTTTGCTTGTCCAAAATCTTAAATGGCATGATATAATGAGGTGTCAGTTTACCTTTGACGTTAAACTGTCATTGACCTCAAATAGGTGACACTTTGAGGTATACAAAATCTCCAACTTCAAACGCCAGATTCCTTCGCCTAATATCCGCATAGCCTTTTTTGTCGAGACTGGGCATCACTTAGGTTTCCACGTATTATTTGAACTTGTCTTTCAGTGTCTTGTAACACGTCAGGACAAAATACTTGAATCTCTCATGTTTCATTCCAAAACAAAGGTGTCCTACACTTCTTTCCATATAGTGCATTGTAGGGTGACATTTTCAAACTGGCTTGGTAGCTATTGTTGTACGGGAATTCAGCATATGGCAGACTCTTGTCCTAGTTACGTCCATGTTTCGAAGCGCAGGCTCTCAACATATCCTCCAATATTTAATTTGTCCTCTTGGTTTGTCCATTGGTTCGTGGATGATATATTGAACTGAAATTTAACCTTGTACCCATAGCTTCATGCAATTTCTGCCAAAACCTAGAGGTGAAATGAGAACCTCGACCTGAGACTATTTTCTTCGGAACTCCATGTCGGCACACAATATTCTCCATATGCCATTCTGCTAGCTTCGCGGTGGTATATTCGGTCTTTACAGGAATGAAATGAGCTGATTTGGTCAATCTATCTACAATAACCCATATCGAGTCATAATCGGACTGAGTATGTGGCAATCCAACTATAAAGTCCATGCCAATTTCTTTCCACTTCCATTCCGGAATCTTCAATGACTGCAATAGTCCAGCTGGCCTTTGATGTTCACCTTTGACTCGTTGGCACACATCACACATAGCTACATACTCAGCTATGTCCTTTTTCATGCAGGCCCACCAATAACATGTCTTCAAGTCCTTTAACATCTTTGTACAACCGGGATGGATTGAGTAAGGTGAGCATGTGCCTCCTTCAATATCATTTCTCGGATATGCTTATAATTGGGCACTACAATCCTCTTTCTAAGCCATAGGGTACCATGTTCGTCCTCATCAAATTTGAATTCTCTCCCTTCTTGGGTCCTTTCCCTGATTTCTTGAATTTACTCATCCTTGGTCTGACCTTCCTGAATTTCTTGCTCCAAGGTCGCATTTAACTCCATCATCCCCATGTCATTCACAAATCCGAGATTCAATTGTTCAAACTCCTTGCATAACTCGCATGGCAGCTGCCAGACCGTGAGTTGGTGGCTTACACCTTTCCGACTCAAAGCATCTGCCACTACATTAGCCTTCCCCGGGTGATAGTTGATTCCCACATCATAATCCTTGATGAGTTCCAACCATCTTCGTTGCCTCAAATTCAGATCCGTTTGCATGAATATATACTTGAGACTCTTGTGATCCGTGTAAATATCGCACCTATGACCAAGAATATAATGTCTCCAAATCTTCAAGGCATGCACTACGGCTGCAAGTTTGAGGTCATGTGTTGGATAATTATGCTCATGTTTCTTCAATTGTCCATATGCTTAGGCTACCACTTGACCTTCTTGCATCAATACACATCCAAGTCCCTATCTTGATGCGTCATGATAAATATCAAAACTTTTACTCACATCATACAATACCAACACGGGTGTTGTTATTAGCCTCTTCTTTAATTACTCAAAACTGTCTTGACATGCTTGAGTCCATTGGAATGATTTCCCCTTCATTAACAGTTCCATCATTGGCTTGACTATTTTGGAAAAGTCCTTGACGAACCGACGGTAATATCCAGCCATTCCAAGAAAACTCCTAATCTCCTTCACATTCTGTGGCGGTTCCCATTTCAACACGTCCCTCAGTTTTCCTGGGTTTACTGATACTCCTCCTCCCGAGATGATATGGCCCAAAAATGACACCTCCCTTAACAAAAACTGGCACTTGCTGAATTTGGTGTATAATTGAGGTTCCTCATGTTCTTCTTCACACTTCGAGTAGATCATAATATCATCAATGAACACCACAACGAACTTATCCAAGTACTCCATGAAGACCTTATTCATGAGGTACATAAAGTTTGCAGGCGCATTCGTCAACCCAAAGGACATAACGGTGTACTCATAAGACCCATACTGTGTCTGAAAAGCTATTTTGGGTATGTCCGATGGTCTGATCTTCATTTGTAAGTAACCTGACCTCAAGTCGATCTTGGATAAAACACAGGTACCCTTCATCTAGTCAAACAAATCCTCTATACCGGGCACTGTATACTTGTTCTTGATTGTCACCTTTTTGAGAGCTTGGTAATCCACACACATCCTTTGAGATCCATCCTTCTTGTCCACGAAAATCACTGGTGCTCCCCAATGTAATGAGCTTGGAAGAATGGAACCTTCTCCAGCTGCTCTTGAACTTGCTTCTTGAGCTCCGCTAACTCCTTTGGAGGCATCCTATATGGCCTCTTAGTTATAGGTGCAGTTCCAGGTATTAACTCAATAACAAACTCGATGTCGCGATCGGGTGGCATACCTGGCAACATATCAAGAAACACATCCAAGAATTCACAAACCACTGGAATCTTCTCAATTGCGACACCATCCATGTGATTTAGCTCTGCTTGCTTCGGTGCATGTTTAGATGCTTCAAATTCTATGGTGATCCCTTCCTCATTGGTAAACTTCACCGTCATTGTGGCACATTGTATAACTCCATTGTGCTTCCTCAACCAGTCCATACCAAGTATAATGTTCAATTCTTGAGAATCCAAAACAATGAGGTTGGCAAAGAAGTCTACCCCCCTTATTCTAAGGATTTCTTTTGGACATATTATATTCGTCCTCATCTCCCCTCCAGGAGATTTAACCAACAATGTATACTTCATATGAGATATAGGCAAACTATACTTGGCAACATACTTTGATGCGTTGAATGAATGTGATGCTCCAAAATCAAATAACATGGTCGTTGGGTTGGAGTTTGGGAGAAACATACCAATTACAACATCGTCCGCTTGTTGGGCTTCCTCCATTGAGACATGATTCACATTGCCACGAGCAAAATTCTGCTGTCTACAGTTGCCTTGTGGCACTCCTCCAATCGGTCTTTGGTTCTGTCTTGGAGCATTGCTTCCTTGACCAAGGCCTAACTTAGCACATTGAAATGCAAAATGCCCCACTTCTCCACAAGTATTTTTTGGACCCGAATTATTTTGACGAGCTTGATTCATAACATTTGCAGGAAAATTTGCGCGAGGCGCTTGAGGCATTGGATAGTGAGGTGCTTGCATAGCAGCATTGCTGCATAGGCTGAGTTGGGCGTGGTGGAATAGCAACGTGATATGCAGGAGCGGAGGTGTTGTAGTATGGTGCATTTGGCAGCGCAAAGCAAGGGTGAACATTACTTCTTTGTGCCTGTCCTTGATATGGCATCTTCCTCTTATTGTCTTGCTCCATCTCTTGAACTTTGTACTCAACCAAAATAGCTTTGTCCACAAGCTTCTGGTAATTTGCATAGTCACAGTTGAGCAACTGGACTTGAGTCTCATTGTTAAGGCCTCTCATGAATAAATACTGCTTGCGGCTGTCCCGATTAACATCTTCCGGGGCATACCTTGAGAGTTGAGTGAATTTATTGATATACTCACTCACACTTGACTTCCCCTGCTTTAGGTTCTCAAATTCCTGCCTCTTTAAGATCATAACACCTTCAGGCACAAAATGAGAACGGAAGCTCTCCTTGAATTTGGCCCAAGTGATCCTCTCTTGATTCTTATGGGCGTTGCATAAAGAATCCTACCAATCTGCAGCTGCTCCAACTAGTTGGTGGGACGCAAAAAGAACCTTCTCCCAGTCATTGCATTAAACAATAGCGAGCTTCTTCTCCATGGACTTAAACCAATCATCCACCTCCATAGCATCAATAGCTTGAACAAAGGTGGGTGGCCTGGTCCTCATAAACTCTCCCAACCTGTTATGAGGTGGTGGAGGTGGTGGCGGTGGAGGCATATGATGTTGATTGTTGTTGTTACTAGCCTGCAGCTATGCCATAGTTTGTATCATGGACAGCATGAGCTGGTTTTGATAGCCAATAGCTGCTCAAGGTTGATAGATCCTTGGGTAGGTCCCTGGTTGTTCTGAGGTGCTTCATTGCTCTCCTCCTCATCATTGGCATCCCAGTGGTTGTGAGTCCTCACCACCTAAAGAAAGGCAAAAGGTATAAGAGTTTAGGAACATCCCAAACTATATGCATCAAGGGATTTGAACTAAACAACTAACTATACAAGCCTATGTGGACATGGCAATCCTAAAGCATCCCACAATCCTCTACTAAGAACACAAGCAAACATTACATAGCAAACAGCACACCAAACAAACCACAGTGTTTCCTGAGTGATTCTATGTGCTCTAAAGTATCCATTCTATCTAGGTTGCGCATTACGGTCAACCTATGTCTCTGATACCAATTTGTGACACCCGGTTCCGAAAATGAACCAAGTGCAGTGTATGTGTGTCCAGGATGTTTAACACACATAAAAAAGTGATTCACAAATGATAAACAGATAATTACCACAACTCAAATTATTAAATAAGTACTCTTATTACAAAATTCAAGTAATCCTCATCCTACAACTCTAATGATTATTAAGAATAATACTATTGCAACGGAAATAATCTAATTAAGCAAACTGAGCATAAAGGGTAGCGCGGCTCCAAGCAACACCACAGGCAAGTCGATGGCAACAAACAGCCTAGTACTCCGCATTATCATCAAGATACTCCAAAACATCGCCTGAAACTGTTGGTGGGGGAAAAAATGCAAGTGTGAGTACATGTTGTACTCAGCAAGTGTGGGAAAGTATGACATGTATCTTAAACACGGTATGGTAATAAAAAATGGCTAATTGCTGAAAAGTACATTTAAAACAAGTAAAAAGCATCTTACTATGTTTATGTGAAGTAGTCCCATCATCTCTCACATAATTAACATAATAGGAAACCATAATCAATTATCCATCCATATACCAGATTATTGTAAATGCCTGCTTTTCGGGAGAACAAAAATGCAAAAATGCGAACTTAAAAATTTTGAATGTGGACATGGAAATTCAAACTCACATGAACCACATGAGTTAACCAATGTTCACTAAAAATAGGAACTTGTTAAAATTTTACATATAGAACATGGTTGCTAATGTATTTTAAATTTAAGGTGTAAAATCCTTAACTTCCAAGTATTCACATTTTCAATGAAATTAAAGGAGAAAAGAAGAAAAAATAGAGAGAAAGAAAAAGGAATTATTCCAACCCGAAATTGGGACATTCAAAAATTCAAATCAAGCTACTATTCAAACTAGGTTCACATGAAGATTTGAGCTACCCAATAGATGCCCATATATCAAATAGCCCCCCTTGCAAAATTTAAGAATTTTAGAAGCACGATTACTATTCAATACACTGTGTAGATTGAAATGCCTTTGAATTCAAATTCAAAATTTAATTTCAAATAAAAATTGATCAAAACCAGAACTTGACTTCAAAATCAAATCCTACACAATTGTTTTAGGCTAGCTGCAAATTTTTACTAAATTTGGAGCTTGTTTGGTAATGATTAAAATCAGCGGAATAGGGATAAGGAAGAGGAGGGAAGTGGGTCCCACATGTCATGTATATCTTTAGAGGCATAAATCAAGTTTGTTTCTTCCTGCTCGATCCCTGCTCTGCTCCATATAGCCGCCCGACTCCCTCCTGCTCCACGGCACTCCACCGCCCCCACGACACCCCGCCTCCCTCACCGGCGCACCCTGTCGCCCCCAGGCTCGTCTCCCCGCTCCTCCGGCGCGCCCCCGCCTGCGACCGCATCAGCTCACTGCTGGCCGCACGCTCCATCTCACGGCCGCGCTCCACCGCGTCTGCTCACCGCCGGCTGCGCGCTCCTCCCTTCGGCCGCCACGGTGCGCCACTCGCTCCACGCCGATCGTCGCGCGTGCTCCTGCTCGCCACACCGAGCGCCGCGCCCGCTCTGCCGCACGCGGGCTGCTGTCCGCACCTTGGCCGTGCTTTACCACGCGCCATGGCCACCATGGTTGAGCTCCTTGCCGCCCTGTTCTTCCTCCCTTCCAACTCGCGCCTAGCTCGCCGACCTCAGCTCACTCCGTGCCACGATGCTGACCCTCGTCGCACTCCTACGCACCCATGGCTGGTCCTTACTCTAGTGCGCCTCACGCCTGCACACCACCCTACGCCCGTATGTCATGGCCGCTCTACACTTGTGTTGCTCCCCACCTCCTGCCGGTGTCACCCCTGCTGCTGCGCGCTGCAACCTAGCCAGTCACCATGACAGCTGCCCATAGCTCCCCAGTGCACAGCCGCCCATACCTCCCCATTGCACAGCACCATCACCCTGCCTGGTTTCCAGCCCCACTGTGCACACCATGGCCTAGCGCCATGCCTTGCTCATCTACTGCACCGACTTCAACGCCTACTATCCGTCGTCGCAACGTTCTGCTCTATAGCTGCATCTTGGCAGCGAGGCAAGTGATGTCTGGGATGAAGGAGATGCATGAACATGTCAATGACACTAGAGCTAAGACAACTGGGCCAAGTATAGTCACAATTTGTGCAAGATTAGGTCATGACAAGGCTGCAGCCCTGATGCTCGATGAAATGCTTACAAGGAAAGGATCGGCTATGATGATGTCCAATGCTAGTCTATGAATGTAGGGAAGTTGTGGTGTCGCCAACGACAAGGACATAAGCCAAGGTGATTTTTGAATGGTGCAAGATTGACCGGGTCGAGAATACACTCAAGGTGTTTGATGAAATGGGTACAAGGCGAAACCAGATGTGTTGACGTTCAATGCTGGTCTATGGATGCAAGTCTGTTGTATGGTGGCAAATGAGCTGGGACATGTGCCAAGGTGCTCTTGGAATGTTGATGAAGTAACCCGATCAAGAACATAACCAAGATGTTCGCTAAAATGCTTACAAGGTCAGTCACTGCCGTCGTCCTTCGCCCTCTGGTCGATGTTCCGCATTGATATCATTCCTATAGAAATCCCCAAGTTCACCATCTTTGTCCTTTGTATTGCGTTGGCTTATCCGTGCGTGCTCGTGATGCTCCACCATGAGCCGCGTCGACGTCGTTGACCACATGACGTCGTCGTGACGTTCCGAGCCGTCATCGTGCCCTGGCATCGAGATGAAGGATGCCTGTGATGTGTGTGGTGCTGGAACACAAGCATGACTCATCGGACAATGGTTGTTAAGCAAAATTAGGTTTTAGTTGCTGTGAGAGTGATCGAGTCGTAGGTGTAGCCAAGGTTCTCAATAAAATGCCTTCCAGGTCAAACCAAGGTTGTTGGTGATCTCTGGTTGGGTAATGCGAGAACGTTGTGACCGACATGGAAAACTAGACCAAGGGGAACCATGGATAAGAGTTTCTTGATCGTGTCGACGATGTTTCCTAACCGTCAGCATAATTGCTTAACTAGGTGTGTCATTTCATCGACGACAAGTTCGTCAAGTCCCTTGCCGACGATCGAGTCGACATCACTAACCTTGAGACTCATAAGGTGGTGTTCGGGATTTCGCTCACCACCATGGATGAGTACAGGTCGATGTGAACATCGATGATATGAGCTTCCCGAGATGGCAAAGCACGTCGTCGCTACATGTGACACCCGGTTCCGAAAAATGAACCAAGTGCAGTGTATGTGTGCCCAGGATGTTCAACACACATACACGAGTGCATCACAAACGATACACAGATAATTACCACAACACCAGATCAATTAACCAGATTTTATTGCACAAACCATATTATCCTCGAATACAAGTTCTAATGAATATTAATGACAAGTTCAACTGATGCAGCGGAAATAAACTAATTAAGCAAACTAAACAGCTAGGCAACATAAGCAATAGGATAGCGCAGCTCAAATCAACGCCACAGGCAGAGCTAACGGTAGACACGGCCTAGAACTCCGCATTATCGCCATTAAACTCCCAGTCCTGACCTGCAAGTGTTGGGGGGATTGCAAGAGTGAGTACATGTCGTACTTAGCAGGTGTGGAAAGTATGACATGTGGCTGATTCAAATGACGACAATAATAAGTGGTGAGTGCTGAGAAGTACATTAAAACATTTGAAAAGCAATATATTACATGTATGTGAAGTAAACTCATCATAATCATAAGTAATATCATAATACCAGTCTGAATTCATTACCATCATCAATAATTCCAGATTTCACCATTTGCCAATAACCATATTCAGTACCAGAAATTAATTCATAACTATCCGTAACCATTACCAAACCATAACCATCCCAAACCAAGTTCCCTCTAATCATGGAAGTTGTCCAGGTGCTCATAACCGGGAGCACGGCTATCATGATAGTTTTATTAGACTCTACAGAGTTTATACCACTTTACCCACGTGTTTGTGATTTCATCACCCGTCGGCCAATTACACTTCCTTTGGTGTATGGCCAAGAGATCACAAAATATCCTTTACAAAGGGATTACTAGCCTATTTAGACACCACTGAGGTTTCACCGGTTGTGATGTCTCCCACAGAGCACATCTTCAACCAAGGGCCCCCTCTTGAGACATTCGGATCCCAGGGTAGTCCCACCAATCATCAACAAACCCAATCCGACTACCCCTTCCCCGAGCATCCATAATGGTCCAGAGAGCACTGGCAAAGCCCTAATTAATCAGCTACGCCGCACCCATACTTGGCCTCGTGGTGGCACTGTAGTCCTGCCTTTTTCTCCTATGAACCGGTCCTTAGATCTAAAGCAAGCAGACCACCATAACATCCAACCCATCCACATACCAGGCTTGCTTAGATCACCCATTTCCATAGCATATTGACCAGTTCACATTAACCAGAATAACATTAATGCATAATTATACGTGTAGTGTTGTTTTCCCATCTCAATTAATTAAGCGAAGCAAAAAGGTAAAAAACCCTTCTCGACTCTCTACCATATATTCCAGGTGACAAGGGTGGTCAACAAAACTAGTAAACTTCCTATCATAGGATTCCCATCAAATTGACACAAGCATGCAGTTTTGCAAACAAAACATTTATTTCAAACAGGATCAATATGCTTCAAGGACACTTGCCTTGCTCTTGCGGTTGATTAGGGTTAAAGCCTTCAAACTTCTGGTGCTGTAGATCCCCCGCGGCACTCTCTAGCGCAAATCCGTCTAATCCACACAATAAACATACAAGACAAGAAACACAATAAAAGAGTGCACAAATATTACTCAATATGACATGACATGCATGATTGATGCAAATGCAAGGTAGAACTTGTTAATAGATTGCTTTTAATGACCACTAACTAGTTCTAACAGATTTAAACACGTTTATACAAGTTTAGATGTGATTAGATCTAATTTTAGAATTAATTCAACAGAATTTAGTTAGCAAAATCGGACTAGTATGCAGAAGGCCGGACTAATCCGCACTTCGTAGAACTAACGAACTAGGGTTTTTTGGATCGACGTAAATTTGGAGATTAGGGGTCAAATTCACGTAAGGAAAAGAGAATAGAAGGTATACAAGGTGTTTAGAACTCCAATGAATCATGAAACTTGGAGGTAACACTTGGATCTTAATGATCTAGGGTTGGGGATCAACTTGGAGATGAATTCGTGATGAAGAACAAAACTTGATGGAGATCTTGATCCTCTTTCGTTTCCTCCTCTTCTTCTTCTTGCATGGGATCTCCTCCTCCCTCATTGATGGTGGATCTGCACGAACTAGGGTTTGGGTGGGGTGGAAAAGTGGCAAATAGATGTCAAGCCAAGGGGTGGGGTTGTTTATATAGAGGTGGAGGCTAGGGTTAGATGGATTTCGAGTTTGAGAGGAGTAGAGGCCAGTTTAGAGTACCTCATGGGCTCTAAAAGAGTTAGGCACGACGTCCCTAGGCCCACATAACGTGAAACCCAAAAAAAAAGTCATAAAACAAAAGACAAAATTGGGCTCGCAAAATATCGGACAAGTCCGAAAAGGACAGGTCTAGTCCGAAGTTATTCATAAAGAAATCGGACAAGTCTGGCAAAAAATTGGACAAGTCCGACTTTAGTCAGAGAGGAAAACGGACAAGTCTGCTGGAATACTAGACTAGTCCAGAAAAGTCCAGGGACTTAGCAAATTTTCAAGGATTCTTGGAATATCGGACTAGTCCGCATAAAATCTTCCGAAAGTGTCCAGAGGCAAAATCGGACTAGTCCGCAGCAAAAATAGACAAGTATGATTTTAGTCTGTGAGAAATCGGACTAGTCCTCACCAAAATCGAACTAGTCCGCACTTTTCAGTATTTTAAGTGCGGTTTTGCTCCAAATCAATTTTAAACTCGTTCCTTTTTATGTGGGTTAATGTTAAACATGTATATTAATGTATGTAAGGCATGATGCATGAAAATGAAGGTGTTAGAAACCTACCCCCCATAAAATGAATCTTGCCCTCGAGATTTGACGCGAAAGAGAAGAGATAGGGAAATACCTTCTTGATATCATCCTCCAATTCCCACGTCGCTTCTTTTTTCTGTGTGGTGCTTCCATTGAACTTTACACCATCTAGGAACCTTGTTCTTTGTGACTCTCTCCTTGGCTTCCAAAATTTTGATCGGTTGTTCGGTATAAGTCAAATCTTCCTCTAGTTCCAATCCTTCCATGGACACTTGTTCTTCCGGTACTCTCAAGCATTTCTTGAGCTGGGAAACATGAAAGACATCATGTACGTCTGAAAGATGAGTTGGCATCTCCAACTTATACACTACATCTCCTCTTTTATCCAAAATCTTGAATGGTCCAATGTAGTGAGGTGCCTCTTATGTTAAACCTCTTATGACCTCTCATCGGTGACACCTTTAGGTAAACAAAATCTCCCACTTCAAAGGTTAATTTCCTTCTCCTGTTGTCCGCATATTCTTTTTGTCTTGATTGAGCAACCCTCAAATTTTCACGAATAACCTGGACTTGTTTTTCAGCTTCTTGCAACACATCCGGACCAAATACTTGAGTTTCTCCTGCCTCAATCTAGAATAAAGGTGTCCCACACTTCCTTCTGTAAAGCGCTTCATATGGTGACATTTTCAAGCTTGCTTGGTAACTATTATTGTATGAAAATTCTGCATATGGCAAGCTCTTGTCCCAACCTTTCCCATGCTTCAAAGCACAAGCTCTTAACATGTCCTCTAAAATCTTATTGGTACTCTCGGTTTTGTCCATCTGTTTGAGGGTGGTATGCTGAACTAAAATTCAACCTTGATGCTTCATGTAACTTTTGCCAAAACCTGGAGGTAAACTGAGAACCTCTATCCGAGACTATCTTCTTAGGGACTCCATGTCGACACACAATATGCTCCATGTATTTTTCGGCCAATTGTGCAGATGTATACCAAATACTTGGTATTGATAGGAACAAAATGAGCTGACTTGGTCAATCGATCCACGATTACCCAAATTGAGTCATACCCAGAGTGGGTACGCGAGAAACCAACTATGAAGTCCATACCAATTTCTTCCCAGTTCCATTCCGGAATCTTTAATGGTTGTAATAGTCCAGCTGGCCTTTGATGTTCCTCCTTGACTCATTGGCACACATCACACAATGCTACGTATTCAGCTATGTCCTTCTTCATTCTAGCCCACCAAGTCTTCAAGTCTTTGTACATCTTCGTACAACCGGGGTGAATTGAGTAAGGTAAGTCATGTGTCTCTTTTAGTATCATCTCCTGAATATGCTTCACATTAGGCACGACAATCCTTTTTCCCATCCATAAGGTACCATGTTCATCCTCATCAAATCTGAATTCTCTCCCCTCTTGGGTCCTTTCCTTGATTTTCTGAATTTCCTCATCCTTGGTCTGTGCCTCTCAAATTTCTTGCTCCAAGGTTGGGTTTAACTCCATCATCTCCATCTCATTTACGAATCCAAGGTTCATCCTTTCAAACTCCTTACATAACTCGGATGGTAACTCTCAAACTGTGAGTTGATGACTTACTCCTTTTCTACTCAAAGCGTCGGCCACTACATTGGCTTTTCCCGGATGATAGTTGATCCCCAAATCATAATCTTTGATGAGCTCCAACCATCTTTGTTGCCTCAAATTCAGATCTGTTTGTGTGAAGATATACTTAAGATTCTTGTGATCTGTATAAATTTCACACCTACGTCCAAGGATATAGTGCCTCCAAATCTTCAATGCGTGTACCACGGCTGCGAGTTCCAAATCATGTGTTGGGTAATTCTACTCATGTTTCTTCAATTGTCTCGACGCATAGGCTACTACTTGACCTTCTTGCATAAGCACACATCCAAGTCCTTTTCTTGATGCATCGCAATATATGTCAAAACTCTTGCTTACATCCAGCAGTACCAAAACTGGGGCTGTTGTCAACCTCTTCTTCAACTCCTCAAACATGTTTTGTCAATCTTGAGTCCATTGGAATGCCCTTCCCTTCATTAGCAATTCCGTCATTGGCTTGGCTATCTTGGAAAAGTCCTTGATGAACCTACGGTAATATCCAGCCATCCCAAGAAAACTCCTTATTTCCTTTACATTTTGCGGAGGTTCCCATTTAAACACGTCTCTCACTTTTCCGGGGTCAACTGATACTCCTCCTCCTGAGATGATATGACCCAAAAACGACACCTCTCTCAACCAAAACTGACACTTCTTGAACTTGGCATACAATTGATGCTCCGTCAATTTTTGCAGCGTAAGCCTCAAGTGTTCCTCATGTTCCTTCTCATCCTTCGAGTAGATCATAGTGTCATCAATAAACACCACAACGAACTTATCCAAGTACTCCGTGAAGACCTTATTCATGAGGTACATAAAGTAGGCAGGCACATTTGTCAATCCAAAGTACATCACGATGTACTCATAAGACCCATACCGCGTCCTAAAAGCTGTCTTGGGTATGTCTGATGGTCTAATCTTCATTTGAGAGTATCCCGATCTCAAATAAATCTTAGAGAAGACACAAGCACCCTTCATCTGATCAAACAAGTCTTCTATGCATGGCAAGGTGTACTTGTTCTTGATTGTTACCTCATTGAGAGCTCGGTAATCTAAGCACATCCTTTGATATCCATCCTTCTTGTCAACAAATAGAACGAGCGCTCCCCAAGGTGAAGAGCTTGGCCGAAGAAAACCATTCATTAGTTGCTCTTGAATTTGCTTCTTGAGCTCCGCTAATTCCATAGGAGGCATCATATATGGCCTCTTAGCTATAATGCAGTTCCAGGTATTAATTCAATAACAAACTCAATATCTCGATCAGGTGGCATACCTGGCAACTCGTCTGGAAAAACATACAAAAATTCACACACCACCGGAATCTCCTCAATTGCGGCACCTTTCATATGATTCAGCTCCAATTGCTTCGGTACGGTTTGAGATGCTTCAAATTCTACGATGATCCCTTTCTCATTAGTCAACTTCACTGTCTTTGTGGCACACTCAATAACTCCATTGTGCTTCCTCAACCAGTCCGTACCAAGTATAATGTCCAATCCATGAGAATCCAAAACAATGAGGTTTGCAGAGAAGTCTACCTTCTTTATTCTAAGGCTTACTTTTGAACATACTATATTTGTCCTCATCTCTCCTCCAAGAGACTTAACCAATAGAGTAAACTTCATATGAGAGATAGGCAAATTATACTTGGCAACATACTTCGATGCAATGAATGAATGTGATGCTCCGGAATCAAATAACATAGTTGCGGGGTTGGAGTTGGCGAGAAACATACAAATGACCACATCATCCGCTTGTTGAGCATCCTCCATAGAGACATGTTTCATGTTGCCACGAGCGAAATTCTGCTGTCCACGGTTCCCTTGTGGCTGTCCTCCATTGGGTCTTGGGTTTTGCCTCGACACATTGCTTCCTTGACCAAGGCCTGACTTAGGACATTGATGCGCAAAGTGTCCAGCTTCTCCACAAGTATAGCACTTCTTGACTCCACTAGAATTATTGGGATGAGCTTGGTTTTGAACATTTGTACCAGGAAAATTAGCACGAGGTGCAAAAGGCATTGGAGGCCTAGGTTCTTGCATAACGGGGCGCTGCTGCACAAATTGAGTTGGGCGCGGTGCATAACCAGGGCTCTGTATGGGAGTACAGGAGCTATAATATGGCGCATTAGGAGGCACAAAGCGAGGGCGCACATTACTTCCTTGTTGTTGTCCTTGGTATGGCGCCTTCCTCTTGTTGTCATGTTCCATCTCACGGACCTTGTTCTCCACCACAATTGCTTTGTCCACAAGCTTCCGGAAATTTGCATAGTCACAATTGAGCAATTGAACTTGGATCTCATTGTTCAATCCTCTCATGAACAAATATTGCTTCCGGCTTTCCCGGCTCACATCCTCAGACGCATACCTTGAGAGTTGAGTGAACTTATTGAGATATTCACTCACGCTTGATCTTTCTTGCTTCAAGTTCTCGAATTCTTGCCTCTTCAAGATCATAACACCTTCCGGCACAAGAACGAAAACTCTCCTTGAATTCAACCCAAGTAATTCTCTCTTGGTTCTCATGAGCATTGCATAGTGAATCCCACCAATCGGCAGCTGCTCCAACTAGTTGATGAGAATCAAATAAGACCTTTCCCCCAGTCACTGCATTGGACAATAGCTAGCTTCTTCTCCATGGACATGAGCCAATCATCCGCATCCATAGGGTCAGCGGCTTGAGCAAAGGTTGGCGGCCTAGTCCTCATAAACTCTCCCAACAAGTTATGAGGAGGTTGGGGTGGCGGTGGAGTCATGTGGGGCTGATTGTTGATATTGCCAGCCTGTAGCTGTCTCATAGTTTGTATCATGGTTTGCATGAGCTAGTTTTGCATAGCCAATAGCTGCTCAATGCTGATAGCTCCATGAGCAGGTCCTTGCCCTCCTCCTCATCATAAGCATCCCTTTGGTTGCGAGTCCTCACCATCTGGAGAAAAGCAATAGGTAAGAATTAGAAAACGTCCCCAACTATATGCATCAAGCGATATGAAACTAAACAAATCACTAGCCTACGTGGACAAGGCAATGCTAAAGCATCCCAAAATCCTCTATTAAGCACACAAGCAAACAATATATAGCGAACAACACACCAAGCAATAACACATTGATTCTTGAGTGTTCCTATATGCTCTAAAGTGTCCATTCTATCTAGGCTACATCCTACGATCAACCTGTGGCTCTGATACCAAATTGTGACACCCGGTTCCGAAAATTAACCAAGTGCAGTGTATGTGTGCCCAGGATGTTCAACACACATACAAGAGTGCATCACAAACGATATACAGATAATTACCACAGCACAAGATTAATTAACCAAATTTTATAACCATATTATCCTCGAATACAAGTTCTAATGAATATTAATGACAAGTTCAACTAATGCAACAGAAATAAACTAAATAGGCAAACTAAACAGCTAGGCAGCATAAGCAATAGGGTAGCGCAGCTCAAATCAACACAACAGGCAAAGCTGACGGTAGACACGGCCTAGAACTCCGCATTATCGTCATTAAACTCCCAGTCCTGACCTACAACTGTTGGGGGGGGTTGCAAGAATGAGTGCATGTCGTACTCAGCAAGTGTGGAAAGTATGACATGTGGCTAATTCAAATGACGGCAATAGTAAGGGTTGAGTGCTGAGAAGTACATTAAAACATTTGAAACGCAATATATTACATGTATGTCAAGTAAATCCATCATAATCATAAGTAATATCATAATACAGTCTGAATTCATTCCCATCATCAATAATTCCAGATTTCCCATTTGCCAATAACCATATTCAATACCAGAAATTAATCCATAACTAGCCATATCCATTATGAAACCATAACTATCCCAAACCAAGTTCCCTCTAATCATGGAAGTTGTCCAGGTGCTCATAACCGGGAGCACGGCTATCATGATAGTTTTATTAGACTCTGCAGAGTTTGTACCACTATACCAACGTGTTTGCGATTTTATCACCCATCGGCGACTAGAGAACCTCCCTCACGCCAATTACACTTCCTCTGGTGTATGGCCAAGAGATCACAAAATAGCCTTTACAAAGGGATTACTAGCCTATTTAGACACAACTGAGGTTTCACCGGTGGCGATGTCTCCCATAGAGCACATCTTCAACCAAGGGCCCTCTCTTGAGCCATTCGGATCCCAAGGTAGTCCCACCAATCATCAACAAACCCATTCTGACTACCCCTTCCCTGAGCATCCATAATGGTCCAAATAGCACTGGCAAAGCCCAAATTATTCAGCTACGCAACACTTATATTTGGCCTCGTGGTGGCACTATAGTCATGGCTTATTATCACATGAACAGGTCCTTAGATCTAAAGCAAGCAGACCACCATAACATCCAACCCATCCACATACCTGGCTTGCTTAGATCATCCATTACCATATCATATTGACCAGTTCACATTAACCAGAATAACATTAGTGCATAATTAAATGTGTAGTGTTGGTTTCCCATACCAATTAATTAAGCGAAGCAAAAAGGTAAAAAACCCTTCCTGACTCTCTACCATATATTCCAGGTGATAAGGGTGGTCAACAAAACTAGTAAACTTCCTACCATAGGATTCCCATCAAATTGACATAAGCATGCAGTTTTGCAAACAAAACATTTATTTCAAACAGGATCAATATATTTTGAGGACACTTGCCTTGCTCTTGCGATTGATTAGGGTCAAAGCCTTCAAACTCTTGGTGCTGTAGATCCTCCACGGTACTCTCTATCACAATTTCATCTAATCCACACAATAAACATACAAGACCAGAAACACAATCAAAGAGTGCACAAATATTACTCAATATGACATGACATGCATGATTGATGCAAATACAAGGTAGAACTTGTTAATAGATTGCTTTTAATGATCAATAACTAGTTCTAATAAATTTTAACAAGTTTGTACAGGTTTGGATGTGATTAGTTATAATTTTAGAATTAAATCAACAGAATTTAGTCAGAAAAAATGAACTAGTCTGCAGAAGGTCGGACTAGTCCGCACTTCGCAGAACTAGCGAACTAGGGTTTTCTAGATCGACATAAATTTGGAGATTAGGGGTCAAATTCACGTAAGAAACATAGAATAGAAGGTATACCAGGTGTTTAGAACTCCAATGAATCAAGAAACTTGGAGGTAACACTTGGATCTTGATGATCCAGGGTTGGGGATGAACTTGAAGATTAATTGGTGATCAAGAACAAAACTTGATGGAGATGTTGATCCTCTTTCATTTCCTCCTCTTCTTCTTCTTGCTTGGGATCTCCTCCTCCCTCCTTGATGGTGGCTCTCCACGAACTAGGGTTTGGGTGTCGTGGAAAAGTGTCAAATAGATGTCAAGCCAGGGGGTGGGGTTGTTTATATAGAGGTGTAGGCTAGGGTTAGATGGATTTCGAGTTTGAGAGAAGTAGAGGCCGGTTTAGAGTCCCTCATGGGCTCTAAAAGAGTTAAGCATGACGTCCCCAGGCCCACTTAACGTGAAACCCAAGAAACAAGTCATAAAACAAAAGAAAAATTCGGTGTCACGAAATATCGGACAAGTCCGAAAAGGACCGGACTAGTCCGAAGTTAGTCAAAAAGAAATCGGACAAGTCTAGCCTAAAACTGGACAAGTCCGACTTTAGTTAGAGAGGAAAACGGACAAGTCCGCTTGAACACCACACTAGTCCGGAAAAGTCTAGGGACTTAGCAACTTTCAAGGATTCTTGGAATATCGGACTAGTTCGCATAAAATCGGACAAGTCCGAAAGTGTCCAAAGGCAACAGCAAAAACGGACAAGTCTAATTTTAGTCAGAGACAAATCGGACTAGTCCTCACCAATATCGGACTAGTCCGCACTTTTCCGCATTTTAAGTGCGGTTTTGCTCCAAATCAATTTTATACCCGTTCCTCTTTATGTGGGTTAATGTTAAACATGTATATGAATGTATGTAGGGCATGATGCATGAAAATGATGGTGTTACACTACATAGTAATGCCTTATGTTCGAGTTTCAGGAGTTCACCAAGATCATCTGGAGAATCTTGCAAAGGACACTGCAATAGTGTCATGTAAGAACATGGACGTTGCTGGCGAAGATAGTCGTAGCAACTGATTTACCTAAAGGTCCTCTGAATGTGTCTTGGTACTCATGTTATGTGATGCCCGGTTCCGAAAAATGAACCAAGCTAATGCTTATGTGTGCCCAGGATGTTCATCACACATACACGAGTGCATTAACAAAAGAGTATACAGAAAATTACCACAAAACAAGATTAATTAACCAAATTTTATTACACAAACCATATTTTCCTCAAATACAACCTCTAATGAATATTTTTGACAAGTTCAACTAATGCAGCGGAAATAAACTAATTAAGCAACTAAGCAAACTAAGCAAAAGGGATAGCGCAGCTCCAATAACACCACAGGCAAAGCTAACGGTAGACACGGCCTAGAACTCCGCATTATCACCATTAAACTCCCAATCCTGACCTGCGACTGTTGGGGGGGGGGGATTGCAAGAGTGAGTACATGTCGTACTCAGCAAGTGTGGAAAGTATGACATGTGCCTTACTCAAATGACGAATATAATAATGGTTAAGTGCTGAAAAGTACATCAAAACATTTGAAAAGCAATATATTATATTTATATGAATCAAACCTATCATAATCATAAGTAATATCATAATACCAATCTGAATTCGTTACCAACGTCAATAATTCCAGATTCCACCATTTGCCAAGAACCATATTCAATATCAAAAATTAATTCATGACCAACCATAATACCAACCATAACCATCCCAAATACCATCCCAATACTAAGTTCCCTCTAATCATGGAAGTTATCCAGGTGCTCATAACCGGGAGCACGGCTATCATGATAGTTTTATTAGACTCTGTAGGGTTTGTACCACTTTACCCACGTGTTTGTGATTTCATCACCTTTCGATGACTATAGAATCTCAATTATGTCGTCTCACACTTCCGTCGGTGTGTGGCCAAGAGATCAGAAAATAGCCTTTACAAAGGGATTACTAGCCTATTTAGACCCCACTGAGGTTTCACCGGTGGCGATGTCTCCAACTGAGCACATCTCCAACCAAGGGCCACCTCTTGAGCCATTCGGATCCCAGGGTAGTCCCACCAATCATCAACAAACCCAATCTGACTAGCCCTTCCGCGAGCATCCATAATGGTCCAAATAGCACTGGCAATGCCCTAATTAATCAGCTACACCGCACCCATACTTGGCCTTGTGGTGGCATTGTAGTCCTGGCTTATTCTCGCATGAATAGGTCCTTAGATCTAAAGCAAGCAAACCACCATACATCCAACCCATCAACATATTAGGCTTGCTTAGATCACCCATTACCATATCATATTGACAGTTCACATTAACAGAATATCATTAATGCGTAATTAAATATGTAGTGTTGTTTTCCCATCCCAATTAATCAAGCGAAGCAAAAAGGTATAAAGCCCTTTCCGTCTCTCTACCATATATCCCAGGTGACAAGGGTGGTCAAACAACGCTAGTCAACTTCCTACCTTAGGATTCCCATCGAATTGACACAAGCATGCAGTTTGCAAACAAAACATTTATTTTAAAACAGGATCAATATGCTTCAAGGACACTTGCCTTGCTCTTGCGGTTGATTAGGGTCAAAGCCTTCAAACTATTGGTGCTGTAGATCCTCCACGGCACTTTCTAGCGCAAATGCGTCTAATCCACACAATAAACATACAAGACAAGAAACACAATCAAAGAATGCTCAAATATGACTCAATATGTCATGACATGCATGATTGATGCAAATGCAAGATAGAACTTGTCAATAGATTGCTTTTAATGATCAATAACTAGTTTTAATAGCTTTTAACAAGTTTATACAGGTTTGGATGTGATTATATCAAGCTTTAGAATCAATTCAACACAATTTATCCACGGAAATCGGACTAGTCTGCTAGGGACCGGACAAGTCCGCACTTTACGAGATTAGCAGAATAGAGTTTTCTAGATCGACGTGAATTTCGAGATTAGGGGTTGAATTCACGTAAGGAAAAGAGAATAGAAGGTATACCAGGTGTTTAGGACTCCAATGAATCAAGAAACTTGGATGTAGCACTTGGATCTTGGTGATCTACGGTTGATGATGAACTTGGAGATGAATTGGTGATGAAGAACGAAAACTTGATGGAGATCTTGATCCTCTTTCGTTTCCTCCTCTTCTTCTTCTTGCTTGGGATCTTCTAATAGGTAAAAGGTGAGTCCTGATCTTCCGAAAGGTAATGATAAGTCGATTGATGGAGATCTCGACGTTGATGATCCGAGGCTCTCGAGTAGAACACGAACAACCCCTGCAATCACTACACCACCGCTCCGTTGGTTATCAACCGTGCTTCACACAATTGACCTCGCCAAGAAGGCTAATCCCTGTAAGTGCAACCGAGAACACAAGCAAGAACGTCGAAGACACGATCAGGAAATCGCGAAGTTGGGGTTTCACAAACCGTAGAACGGTGATATTATTAATCTAAGCAAAACCCAATTGTCTATGGCGGCTAACATAGAGTATATATAGGTGGGAGGACGTCCAAGGGTGTGTTAGGGTCGTGACCTAACCCTAAGACACGAAAATAATGGACTTAGACTTGATACAAGGCCCAATGGCCCAATACGATGGCGCAGCACCCTGACAGATTCTGTACTTGATTTTGTTTCGACGATTTCCATCGACTCTGAAGTAATTTTGACATGGGACCGGCGCCATTGGAAAGGTTATCCTCTCCCCTTTCCGTGCATATGTATAACGTCCAAAACGGAGTTCGTATGCGTCCTGGGCGTCCGTTTTAGTGCGTACTGCTCCTGGACTCCGAGTTGGATACGATTTGGAGTTTGGTTCGGTTTCCATCTTCTTTGAACGAATTCTCTGGTCTTCCACGTCCCTAATACTCCCTCCAAGTACTCCTTGAACCTCTCCGTGGATCCTAATCACAAATAAATCATTAATTAGCAATCTATGCTCAAAAACATATAAGGAAATATATAAGAACGAGTTCACCTCTGAAATTAATTGTTGTGTATGAACTCTATTGATTGCATCTTGTATGTTCAATGGAGTGTTGTTTGTATCCATAGAAGTGATGTCCTCATCATCCTCCCCTTCTTGAATTGGAGTCGTCCTCGACTCAAGTTCATCTTCTCTAATGTGTTGGTCCAAATGTGCAACGCCATCAAATCTTCTTGTATGCATGAATGGAGGAGGCCAAGGTGGTGGACGACATAGTGCGCCATCTTGATCTTGTCCATCAAATAAGAGTGCACATTCACTTGAGCCAGGATCCCAAACAAATAAACATTGTGCCATGTTTATTTGTGCAATGATAATATGCATGATCTCATCATTCTCCCCTTCTTTGTGACAAGCCGTCCTTGGCTTGCTCGTATGTCGAGGAAAAAGGATTGCTTTGGGGGTAGAATGAACACTGTCCATATTGCACAACCACAATGAACAATGCTTCTTTTTTATTTGTTGTCATTGATGCAATAAAAAATGCTAGAAAAACTTGACAATACATTATTAGTGTTAGTGCATCCATTCATTTCACCATGTTGTTGCAGCACAAAAGGAGTTTGCACATTTGAACATATGTAAACTTTATGCACCATAAATTCACCACTATCTTCATAGTTGCCTATAGCATAAAAAATATTTCTAATTAATAAAGGCAATTCAGATTGTGAAAATATTCTCCTCTCTACAATATTTAGATCACAAAGAGTGTCAAATTCAATATAACCTAAAGTATTTAGAGAAGACAAAAATTTCAGCTCATAATTTTCAGCAGTAGCGGTGATCAAATTATGAATTTCAGCACAAGTAGGTGAATCCAAAACACAATCATCTTGTACATTAACTTGTTTTTGCATAGGTATAATAGAGTTATCAGCACACAACTCTTTCGTAGCGCAACAATCAGCAGGAAAATCAACATGTGACAATGGTGTATAAATAAACGATTCTAATAGTTGCTCCTCGAAAATAGCATGATTGGTGGAAAAATTCAGAACATCCAAAAACTTCTCACCTTCTGTATTTGTAGAATGTTTTGCCTTACCATTTTCAGCAATGATTTCGAGTGCATTATGAGTTGATCCATCTAAAATTTCACAAGTGTTGTCAAAAGCCTCGTTCTCTTTTGCATCATTTATATTATTTTCTATATTGTCCTGCAAAATGTTAGACACAAAAGGAGGTACAACAAGAAATTTCTCCTCAAATTGCTGAATTTCTTCTTTGCACATAGATACATTAGCAAAAGTTTCTCGCATAAGAATTTTCATTTCTTTCCATGTTCGAGGTTTTTCTAATTCATTTAAATTGTTCCACCAAGTTAATGCACAATCTACTAATGCACTTGCAACATTTCTAATCTTTCTCCTCTCACACATATAACATTGTCCAAAAATTTTATCCACCTCTATTTCCCAAGTAATATATTCATCGTAACCAAAACCATCATAAGAAGGAAGAGATGGGAGAATGTAATTACTTCTTATGAAAGGTGTTGTAAAGGTGGTCTGAATGTCATGTGAAACCTTGGTTGATGTTTGATTTTTAGTGAGCAACTACATCGCCACCTTCATCATGTCCATCATCTCAGCATATAATGCATGATTCTTGCTTTTACCTGACATTGTTAGTAGCAAACAGAAGACAACACAAAAAATATGTTATCCCTATCAACTACAAAGGATAATGGCAAAGTGGAAGTGGAATCACACACTCTCAAGCGTCTTACCACGCTCTTACAAGTGTTCTTACCGACACTGCAGGTGGCAAACGGTGGACGGTATTAAAAAACCAATGAAGCGTGAGATGATTGCAAAGGTGTATCGATTCTGTTCAAGAGTAAGGTGTAGCTTGGATGGCAATTATATGTAGCAAGGATTAGCAACAATGAAATCAGATAGTAAAGTTGAATAAGTGTCCAAAGTATTTGTCAAAGTTGCTGGCCTAAATGTGTTCCTAGTAGTTCAAGCTAGCAAGACATGAGACAAAACTAGATGACACAAAGAATGCAAGCACTTCTGTTTTTTTTGTTGTTTTTCTTCCTCT
Organism: Tuctoria greenei; assembly: GCA_036927565.1. NCBI lineage: Eukaryota > Viridiplantae > Streptophyta > Magnoliopsida > Poales > Poaceae > Tuctoria > Tuctoria greenei. The sequence goes on along the minus strand of JAYESD010000011.1, from coordinate 37,368,626 downwards.
TTTTTTGGGCGGCTTTTCTTTCTTGTTTTGCACTTGCCTTTTTCTTTTTTCTTCCTTTTTTTTTTCAGAATGTGCTGCAAGGGAAGAACACAATGAAAATCAATCTAAGATATCTCGTGTGTTTGTCGCAGATTTTCTGCTCAATCTTCCAAAGACAAATAGGCACACTTATAAGCTCTAAATTGGAAGACATAGAACAGCAAGATTGTAGATATATCTCTCCTATTTAATTTAAATATATGGAAGACCTATTTTGGAAAATAACAATAGGAGATATTGCCCCCGAAATACAGACTGTTCAGAATTTTTAGATCAATAATAGATCCGGATCTAATGCAATTTCGACATCGATAACTATATTTTTTGGGAAAATGATGAATAAGAAAGTTATAGTGAACTTCTTAAGATTTACATAAAGTATGAGAACACGAATATCCGAGTTCGTATGAGCTAGATATGATGAAAATACTGAACTGGACAGAGATAAATCTAATCTGGACGTGATGACGTGATTCAAAAGGATGAATCAACACAATGCTAAACTCAAACTAAGACTAAAAACACTTTCTAAACCAGCAATATGACTCAACCACGGACACAAACTCAACAAAACCAAACTTAATAACAAAGTTGCAAAGGCTCAATGTGGTTTGGACAAAGTAATGAACAGATCTACTAAACTGCAAGTTTTTTTGTGGCTTTTTTGTGGACTCTAGGTATGAAAAAAAAACTAATGTAATGGATAGATGAATTACCTAACAGGCAACCTGGAAATCTGATACCAATTGAAAAGAAAAGATGATGCCTGATCTTCAGAAAGGTAATGATAAGTCGATTGATGGAGATCTCGACGTTGATGATCCGAGACTCTCGAGTAGAACACGAACAACCCCTGCAATCACTACACCACCGCTCCGTTGGTTATCAACCGTGCTTCACACGATTGACCTCGCCAAGAAGGCTAATCTCTGTAAGTGCAACCGAGATCACAAGCAAGAACGTCGAAGACACGATCAGGAAATCGCGAAGTTGGGGTTTCACAAACCGTAGAACGGCGATATTATTAATCTAAGCAAAACCCAATTGTCTATGACGGCTACCATGGAGTATATATAGGTGGGAGGACGTCCAAGGGTGTGTTAGGGTCGTGACCTAACCCTAAGACACGAAAATAATTGACTTAGACTTGATACAAGGCCCAATGGCCCAACACGGTGGCGCAGCACCCTGACAGATTCTATACTTGATTTTGTTTCGACGATTCCCGTCTACTCCGAAGTAATTTTGACAGGGGACCGGCGCCATTGGAAAGGTTATCCTCTCTCCTTTCCGTGCATATGTAGAACGTCCAAAACGGAGTTCGTATGCGTCCTGGGCGTCCGTTTTAGTGCGTACTGCTCCTGGACTCCGAGTTGGATACGATTTGGAGTTTGTTCGGTTTCCATCTTCTTTGAACGAATTCTCTGGTCTTCCACATCCCTAATACTCCCTCCAAGTACTCCTTGAACCTCTCTATGGATCCTAATCACAAATAAATCATTAAGTAGCAATCTATGCTCAAAAACATATAAGGAAATATATAAGAACGAGTTCACCTCTGAAATTAATTGTTGTGTATGAACTCTATTGATTGCATCTTGTATGTTCAATGAAGTGTTGTTTGTATACATAGAAGTGATGTCCTCATCATCTTCTCCTCCCTCCTTGATGGTGGCTCCCCACAAACTAGGATTTGGGTGGGGTGGAAAAGTGGCAAATAGATGTCAAACCAAGGGTTGGGGTTGTTTATATAGAGGTGGAGGCTAGGGTTAGATGGATTTCGAGTTTGGGATGAGTAGAGGCCGGTTTAGAGTCCCACATGGGCTCTAAAAGAGTTAGGCACGACGTCCCTAGGCCCACTTAATGTGAAATCCAAGAAACAAGTCGTAAAACAAAAGATCAACTCGGAGTCACGAAATATCGGACAAGTCCGAAAAGGACCGGACTAGTCCGAAGTCATCCAGATAGAAAATCGGGCAAGTCTAGCCAAAAATCGAACAAGTCCGACTTTAAACAGAGAGGAAATTGGACAAGTTTGCTGGAACACCAGACTAGTTCGAACAAGTCTAGGGACATAGCAAAATTTCAAGGATTCTTGGAATATCGGACTAGTCCGCACAAAATAGGACAAGTCCAAAAGTTTCCAGAGCCAAAATCGGACTAGTCCGCAGCAAAAACGGATAAGTCCGTTTTTAGTTAGAGAGAAATCAGACTAGTCCTCAGGAAAATCGACTAGTCCGCACTTTTCTGCGTTTTAAGTGCTGTTTTGCTCAAAATCAATTTTAAACTCGTTCCTCTTGATGTGGATCAATGTTAAACATGTATATGAATGTATGCAAGGCATGATGCATGAAAATGAGGGTATTACAAACCTACCCTCCTTAAAATGAATCTCGCCCTCGAGATTCGATGCGGAAGAGAAGAGATAGCGAAAGTCCTTCTTGATATCATCCTCCAATTCCCACATTGCTTCTTTTTCTGCGTGTTGCTTCCATTGAACTTTACACCATCGAATCACCTTCCCTCTCCTTGGTTTCCAAGATTTTGATTGGTTGCTCGACATAAGTCAAATCTTCCTCTAGTTTTAATTCTTCCATTGGCACTTGTTCTTTCGGTACTCTCAAACACTTCTTGAGCTGGGAAACATGAAAAACATCATGGACGTCCGAAAGATGAGCTGGCATCTCCAACTTATACGCTACTTCTCCTCTTTTGTCCAAAATCTTGAATGGTCCAATATAATGAGGTGCGAGCTTGCCCCTTATATTAAACCTCTTATGACCTCTCATTGGTGACACCTTGAGGTAAACAAAATCTCCTATTTCAAAGGCTAATTTCCTTCTCCTATTGTCCGCATAGCCTTTTGCCTTGATTGGGCAGCCCTCAAGTTTTCACGAATTATTTGTACTTGCTTTTCGGCCTCTTGCAACACATCCGGACCAAATACTTGAGTTTCTCCTACCTCATTCTAGAACAAAGGTGTCCTACACTTCCTCCCATAAAGCGCTTCATATGGTGACATCTTCAAACTTGCTTGGTAACTATTGTTGTATGAAAATTCTGCATATGGCAAGCTTTTGTCCCAACTATTCCCATGCTTTAAAGCACAAGCTCTTAACATGTCCTCCAAAATCTGATTGGCCCTCTCGGTTTGCCCATCCTTTGAGGATGATATGCTGAACTAAAATTCAACCTCATTCCCAACGCTTCATGCAAATTTTGCCAAAATCTGGAGGTAAATTGAGAACCCCTATCCGTGACTATCTTCTTTGGTACTCCGTGTCGACACACAATATGCTCCATGTATATTTAGGCCAATTGTGCAGCTGTATATTTGGTCTTCACAGGGACAAAATGAGCTGTCTTCGTTAAGCGATCCACAATTACCCAAATTGAGTCATACCCGGACAGAGTACGTGGTAACCTAACTATGAAGTCCATTCCAATTTCTTCCCACGTCCATTCCGGAATATTTAATGGTTGCAATATTCCAGATGGCCTTTGATGTTCTGCCTTGACTCGTTGGCACACATCACACAATGCTACGTATTCAGCTACCCCACCAATAGCAAGTCTACAAGTCTCTGTACATCTTTGTACAACCAGGATGAATTGAGTAAGGTGAGTCATGTGCCTCCTTTAATATTGTCTCCCGGATGTGCTTTACATTAGGCACAACGATTCTCTTTCCAAGCCATAAGTTACCATGTTCGTCTTCATCAAATCTGAATTCTCTCCCTTCTTCGGTCCTTTCCTTGATTTCCTTGATCTCCTCATCCGCGGTTTGTGCTTCTCGAATTTCTTGCTCCAAGGTTGGATTTAACTCCATCATCTCCATCTTATTTACAAACCCGAGGTTCAACCGTTCAAACTCCTTACATAAATTGAATGGTAATTCTCGAACTGTGAGTTGATGACTTACTCCATTTCTACTCAAAGCATCGACCACTACATTGACTTTTCCCGAATGATAGTTGATTCCTAAATCATAATCTTTGATGAGCTCCAACCATCTCTGTTGCCTCAAGTTCATATCCGTTTGTGTGAAAATATACTTCAAACTCTTATGATCCGTATAAATTTCACACCTATGTCCAAGAATATAGTGCCTCCAAATCTTCAATGTGTGCACCACGGTCGCGAGTTCTAAATCATGTGTTGGGTAATTCTGCTCATGTTTCTTTAATTGTATTGATGCATAGGCGACCACTTGACCTTCTTGCATGAGCACACATCCAAGTCCTTGTCTCGAGGCATCGCAATATATATCAAAACTCTTGCTCACATCCAGCAATACCAAAATTGGGGCTGTTGTCAACCTCTTCTTAATCTCCTCAAAACTTTTTTGACAAGCTTGAGTCCATTGGAAAGCCTTTCCCTTCATTAGCAACTCCATCATTGGTTTGGCTATCCTGGAAAAGTCCTTGATGAATCTACGGTAATATCCAGCCATCCCAAGAAAACTCCTTATTTCCTTTACGTTTTGCGGTGGTTCCCACTTCCACACGTCTCTCACTTTTCCGGGGTCAACCGATACTCCTCCTCCTTAAATTATATGACCCAAAAACGACACCTCTCTCAACAAAAACTGACACTTGTTGAGCTTGGCATACAATTGATGCTCTCTTAATTTCTGTAGAGTAAGCCTCAAGTGTTCCTCATGTTTCTTCTCATCCTTCGAGTAGATCATAATGTCATCAATAAACACCACAACAAACTTATCCAAGTACTCCATGAAGACCTTATTCATGAGGTACATAAAGTATGCAGGTGCATTTGTCAATCCAAAAGACATCACAATGTACTCATAAGATCCATAGCGCGTCCTAAAAGCTTTCTTTGGTATGTCCGATGGTCTAATCTTCATTTGAAAATATCCCAACCTCGAATCAATCTTAGAGAAGACACAAGCACCCTTCATCTGATCAAAAAAATCTTCTATGCATGGCAAGGTGTACTTGTTCTTGATTGTTACCTCGTTGAGGGATCGGTAATCTACACACATCCTTTGGGTTCCATCCTTCTTGTCCACAAACAGCACGGGCGCTCCCCAAGGTGAAGAACTAGGGTGAATAAAACCTTTCTCTAGTTGCTCTTGAATTTGCTTCTTGAGCTTCGCTAATTCCAAAGGAGGCATCCTATATGGCCTCTTAGCTATAGGTGCAGTTCTAGGTATTAAATCAATAACAAACTCAATGTCTTGATCAGGTGGCATAACTGGCAACTCGTCCGGAAAAACAACCAAAAATTCACACACCACCGGAATCTCCTCAATTGCAGCACTGTCCATATAATTCAGCTCCAATTGCTTTGGTGCGGTTTGAGATGCTTCAAGATATAAGGTGATCCCTTCCTCATTGGTCAACTTCACCGTCTTCATGGAACACTCAATAACTCCATTGTGCTTCCTCAACCAGTCCATACCAAGTATAATGTCCAATCCTTGAGAATCCAAAACAATGAGGTTAGCGAAGAAGTCTACCCCCCTTATTCTAAGGCTTACTTTTGAACATACTATATTTGTCCTCATCTCTCCTCCAGCAGACTTAACCAATAGAGTAAACTTCATATGAGAGATAAGCAAACTACACTTCGCAACATACATTGATGCAATGAATGAATGCGATGCTCTAGAATCAAATAACATAGTCGCGGGGTTGGAGTTTGCGAGAAACATACCAATGACCACGTCATCCGCTTGTTGAGCGTCCTCCGTAGAGACATGGTTCACGTTGCCACGAGCAAAGTTCTGCTGTCCACGGTTCCCTTGTGGCTGTCCTCCATTGGGTGTTGGGTTTTGCCTTAGTGCATTGCTTCCTTGACCAGTGCCTGACTTAGGACATTGGTGCGCAACACTTCTTAACTCCACCAGAATTATTGGGGCGAGCTTGGTTTTGAGCACTTGCAGCAGGAAAGTTAGTGTGAGGTGCATAAGGCATTGGAGGCCTTGGTGCTTGCATGACAGGGCGCTGCTGCACAAACAGAGTTGGGCACGGTGCAAATCTAGGGCATTGAGCAGGCGCAATAGGGCTGAAGTAAGGCGCATTGGGCGGCGCAAAGCGAGGGCGCATGTTACTTCCTTGTTGCTGTCCTTGATATGACACCTTTCTCTTATTGTCTTGCTCCATCTCACGAATCTTGTTCTCAACCACAATTGCTTTGTCCACAAGCTTCTGAAAATTTGCGTAGTCACAATTGAGTAGTTGCACTTGGATTTCATTGTTCAAGCCCCTCATGAACAAGTATTGCTTCCGGCTGTCCCGACATACATCCTCAGGCGCATACCTTGTGAGTTGAGTGAACTTGTTGAGATATTCACTCACGCTTGATCTTCCTTGCCTTAAATTCTCAAATTCTTGCCTCTTCAAAATCATAACACCTTCCGTCACATAATGGGAACGAAAACTCTCCTTGAATTCCGCCCAAGTGATCCTCTCTTGATTCTCATGAGCATTGCATAGTGAATCCCACCAATCTACAGCTGCTCCAACTAGTTGATGAGAAGCGAAAAGCACCTTCTCCCGGTCACTGCATTGGACAATAGCCAGCTTCTTCTCCACAGACTTGAGCCAATCATCCGCATCCATAGGGTCAACAGCTTGAGCAAAGATTGGCGCCCTAGTCCTCATAAACTCTCCCAACCGGATATGAGGAGGCGTGGGTGGCGGTGGAGGCATGTGGGGCTGATTGTTGATGTTGCCAGCCTGCAGCTGTCCCATAGTCTGTATCATGGTCTGCATGAGCTGGTTTTGAATAGCCAAAAGCTACTCAATGTTGATAGCTCCATTAGCAGGTCCTTGCCCATTGTTGTTCTGAGGTACTCCATAGTTCTCCTCCTCATCATTGTAATCCCTCTGGTTGCGAGTCCTCACCATCTGAAGAAAAGCAATTGGTAAGAATTAGAAAACGTCCCCAACTATGTGCATCAAGGGATATGAAACTAAACAGCTAGCTACACTAGCCTAGGTGGACATGGCAATGCTAAGGCATCCAAAAATCCTCTATTAAGCACACAAGCAAGCAATATATAGCAAACAACACACCAACCAAAATACATCGATCCCTGAGTGCTCCTATGTGCTCTAAAGTGTCCATTCTATCTAGGCTGCTTCCTACGGTCAACCTGTGGCTATGATACCAATCTGTGATGCCCGGTTCCGAAAAATGAACCAAGCTAACGCTTATGTGTGCCCAGGATGTTCATCACACATACACGAGTGCATTCACAAAAGAGTATACAAAAAATTACAACAGAACGAGATTAATTAACCAAATTTTATTACACAAACCATATTTTCCTCAAATATAACCTCTAATGAATATTTATGTCAAGTTCAACTAATGCAGCAGAAATAAACTAATTAAGCAACTAAGCAAAAGGGATAGCGCAGCTGCAATAAAAACATAGGCAAAGCTGACGGTAGACACGGCCTAGAACTCCGCATTATCACCATTAAACTCTCAATCCTAACCTGCGACTATTGGGGGGGGGATTGCAAGAGTGAGTACATGTCGTACTCAGCAAGTGTGGAAAGTATGACATGTGGCTTATTCAAATGAAAAATATAATAATGGTTAAGTGCTGAAAAGTACATCAAAACATTTGAAAAGCAATATTTTATATTTATAATAATCAAACCCATCATAATCATAAGTAATATCATAATACCAGTCTGAATTCATTACCAACGTCAATAATTCCATATTCCACCATTAGTTCATAACCAACCATAATACCAACCATAACCATCCCAAATACCATCCCAATACTAAGTTCCCTCTAATCATGGAAGTTATCCAAGTGCTCATAACCGGGAGCACAGCTATCATGATAGTTTTATTAGACTCTGCAGAGTTTGTACCACTTTACCCACGTGTTTGTGATTTCATCACCTTTCGATGACTATAGAATCCCAATTATGCTGTCTCACACTTTCGTCGGTGTGTGGCCAAGAGATCACAAAATTGCCTTTACAAAGGGATTACTAGCCTATTTAGACCCCACTGAGGTTTCACTGGTGGCGATGTCTCCAACTGAGCACATCTTCAACCAAGGGCCCCCTCTTGAGCCATTCGGATCCCAGGGTAGTCCCACCAATCATCAACAAACTCAATCCGACTATCCCTTCCCCGAGCATCCATAATGGTCCAAATAGCGCTGGCAAAGCCCTAATTAATCAGCTATGCCGCACCCATACTTGTCCTCGTGGTGGCACTGTAGTCCTGGCTTTTATTCTCGCATGAACCAGTCCTTAGATCTAAATCAAGCAAACCACCATACATCCAACCCATCCACAAACCAGGCTTTCTTAGATCACCCGTTACCATATCATATTGACCAGTTCACATTAACAGAATATCATTAATGCATAATTAAATGTGTAGTGTTGTTTTCCCATCCCAATTAATCAAACGAAGCAAAGGTAAAAAGCCATTCCCGACTCTCTACCATATATCCCAGGTGACAAGGGTGGTCAAAAAACGCTAGTCAACTTCCTACCATAGGATTCCCATCAAATTGACACAAGCATGCAGTTTGCAAACAAAACATTTATTATAAAACAGGATCAATATGCTTCAAGGACACTTGCCTTGCTCTTGCGGTTGATTTGGTCAAAGCCTTCAAACTCTTGGTGCTGTAGATCCTCCGCGGCACTTTCTAGTGCAAATCCGTCTAATCCACATAATAAACATACAATACAAGAAACACAATCAAAGAGTGCAAAAATATTACTCAATATGTCATGACATGCATGATTGATGCAAATGCAAGGTAGAACTTGTCAATAGATTGCTTTTAATGATCAATAACTAGTTCTAATAGCTTTTAACAAGTTTATATAGGTTTGGATGTGATTAGATCAAACTTTAGAATCAATTCAACACAATTTATCCAGGGAAATCGGACTAGTCCGCTAGGGACCGGACAAGTTCGCACTTTATGAGATCAGCAAAATAGGGTTTTCAAGATCGACATAAATTTGGAGATTAGGGGTTGAATTCATGTAAGGAAAAGAGAATAGAAGGTATACTAGGTGTTTAGGACTCCAATGATTCAAGAAACTTGGAGGTAGCACTTGGATCTTGGTGATCTAGGGTTGATGATGAACTTGGAGATGAATTAGTGATGATGAACGAAAACTTCATGGAGATCTTGATCCTCTTTCGTTTCCTGCTCTTCTTCTTCTTGCTTGGGATCTTCTCCTCCCTCCTTGATGGTGGCTCTCCACGAACTAGGGTTTGGGTGGGGTGGAAAAGTGGCAAATAAATGTCAAACCAAGGGGTGGGGTTGTTTATATAGAGGTAGAGGCTAGGGTTATATGAATTTTGAGTTTGGGATGAGTAGAGCCGGTTTAGAGTCCCACATGGGCTCTAAAAGAGTTAGGCACGGCGTCCCTAGGCCCACTTAACGTGAAACCCAAGAAACAAGTCGTAAAACAAAAGATCAACTCGGAGTCACGAAATATCGGACAAGTCCGGAAAGGACCGAACTAGTCCGAAGTCGTCCAGAGAGAAAATCGGACAAGTCTGGCCTAAAATCGGACAAGTCTGTCTTTAAACAGAGAGGAAATTGGACAAGTCCGCTGGACACCGGATTAGTCCGAACAAGTCCAGGGACATAGCAAAATTTCAAGGATTCTTGTAATATCGGACCAGTCCGCACAAAATCGGACAAGTCTGAAAGTTTTCATAGCCAAAATCGGACTAGTCCGCAGCAAAAACGGACAAGTTCATTTTTAGTCAGAGAGAAATCGGACTAGTCCTTAGGAAAATTGGACTAGTCCGCACTTTCCTGCGTTTTAAGTGCGGTTTTGCTCCAAATCAATTTTAAACTCGTTCCTCTTGATGTGGATCAATGTTAAACATGTATATGAATGTATGCAAGGCATGATGCATGAAAATGAGGGTGTTACATGTTAGGTGAGCATTGCTTGTGATGACTCTTTGAGTCCAAGCTATGCCGATCTCACTTATTTTCTAGTGTCGCTAGGGTTTCACTTCGATTCACCCTTATCAGAACCCTGCGACCACACTTATCACTTAACTAGGTTTACTCCTACATGAGTTGAAACAACTTCTCTCGTCGACTTCTGAGTCACGACCTCTTGTTGCACAGTTCACTCATATCTTGATCTATCAATGTTCCACTTGATCCCTTGGACATCCTTACCTGAATCAGTCAAACACCCTTTCACCATTCAGTCTTATCAATCTTGACTTGCATAGCTCCAAGTGTTAAGTGAATAATTGCACTGCGTGCTTGCATTGAACCTTTTGATTCACGTCTCGACACTACTATGACCACTTGACTTATCCAATGTTTCTCCACCCACCCGAGACATATCTAATCTTCCTAGTCAAGCCTCTTCTTCTTAAGGTTTATACAACTCGTCGAGTCCATTATTAGATTACCTTAATTACTTATATGCATATCATGTTGATAGGAGAAGGTCGAGGAGTTCCAACTTCAAGATTCCATGACGGATTCTCCGCAAGAAGACCAAGCCATAACAACTCACATTTATGTAGAGTCACAAACTAAAGCAAGCCCCTGTTTGCATTTAAGAGCTTTCAAAGTTTTTTAGTTTTATTCATTTACGTCTTCAGTTGTTATTGTGCATTATGTATAAGGTGTTTGATACTCCACTTGCATATCCACAAATCCTATGGGATGTCTGGAGAGGTTTACAGCTTGACGTGTAGAACTGCCAATGCTAATAGTGTAGATATACCGGTAGAAGTCGAGTAGTTGGAATCTACTCGCAAGATAGGAATAACAGTTCGTATAAGGGTGAAAGATGAAATAATGGCTTATTAAATGAATACGAGACTGGGCAGGGGGAATAGGAGTCGACAAGATGGAGTCTCGGGTGCATAGCCCTGCCTGTGTCGCTTGAGGACCGTGCCGTATGCGGCACCGTTTGGCAAGCTTGAATTGTACCGGTTGCATAATGGGATATGGGACCAATAAACTGATGTAACTCTAGACTGTAGTGTGGAGACTCCTCGGATGTCCTTGAATGGAGATGCGAAGGCATAAAGGTGTAAATCTCATAGCGGGCAACTTCGACGTGTCCGTTAAGGGGACCTTTTGCTCGGAATGAAGAGGTTTGTCGACATTGGGGTCTTTGGTGAAAGGTGGCCACATATGATGCGGGGAGGAGATCACGTAGGTGTCTCCCACGTGGGTGTGCATGTCGTGCAGTTCGAATGTGTCCTAATTGCAATCACCGTCCCTCGCGGTTATTGAGTACCCCTTGTCCGTCGCTGTCGTGACGTAGTAAATACTGAAGAAGCCAGAAGAATATGATGTATTGAATTATAATTGCTTTGCAACCTTGTGTGGCTTAGAGATAGCACAATTAAAATTTTACAGTTTCCCCATACTTTACCTGTAATAGCATTATGTGCTTTGGGCATGTCATATCATCGGCAAAGCGTTTCTTGTTTGATTGTGGAGTCTATGATATGCCGTGCCTAAACAATGTCATATGCTCCTTAAAACTTGATTATAAGGATCCACCTGTAGGCGTGTCTTTTATTACCTATGCTTAGTATTCACCGCTGCATATGTCTAGTGAGACGGGTTAGTCTTGCTGAGTCTTATGCTCATGTTTGCGCTTTAACGATTTTTGAAGGTATTAGGTTTATTTCTACTGTTCAGGTTGTACATGAGATCTCGAGGTGTCGATATAAATCTCATGTGAACCATGCCGCTGCTGAATGTTCTTCATGTTGCTAGTAAGAAGCGTCTTAGGGCATGGACGTCTTCTCTCCTGCTTAGTTAAGTGAGATTATGAGTATGTATTTTCCGTTGCGTGTGTACCTCTATTGTACACTCTTTTGTAAACTCTTCTTATTATGAAATGAAAACTTTATATGTTTTGGTATCCTTTTCGTGTGTGCTATTAGGTGCCGCATCGCACGACACCACCCAATGAGATCCTTGGACGTCGTGACCCCAGTCCCCACAGACATGGTATCAGAGCTTCATTGGGAATAGCATGCTCAAAAAGAGCCTATTTTCAGAAACTCCGAAGTAGTCGAGTGAGGATTAGCTATATGCCCATTAAGTACTATTAATAGTATAAGTTATAAAGGTGGTGAACTAACTTACTTGTTATAATATTTTGTAACGACGCTCTGTCTTTAAGGTGAGAGGCAAGGTACGCCACCAAGAGCGTATCAATCTCGGTAGGCTCTGCATACGAGATGTGGTATGTGATGTTTCCGTGGTTTTGCACGGAAAGTCAATATGACTCTCTGAAACTTTTCATGTTTCTGAGAACATATGACACACAGTACCCCAGCGTGACACAAAATTAGTGGGAGACCCCGTCGGGTGGTTGATAACCCGATTGTATGCATCTCTAGAACTATTCATGTTCTTTGGGAGCATGCGAAACACGTATGCCCGAGCGTGTATAAGCCGGTTCGTGTGGGAGTCTTTGCTGTACAGACATAGTACAACCATGTACCTCGAGACATGACTTCGCTCGAGGGCGACTCACGCCAGAGTCGTATGCATTTACTTTTGATTATATATTATCGTGACTGCCTGTCGTGTTTACGCCTGTCGTGTTTCCCCGTGCCACCCTTGAGGTGTGAAGGTGTGAAAGGGGATTGTTTGTCATCTGTAGGTACACTAACTACGGTAGCGACCCATGAAGCAAATGTTTGTGAGTGATCGATATTAGGACCACCTATAGGTGTATCGGAATATACCGGGTTAGACTTTTCTTTGGTAAGGAACGTAGTACCGTCAGTATCACATTTGATACTTTGATCATCCCCCACAGAAGAACTAGCTTCATATTAATATTTAGGTCCAAGTATCAGTTGCTGGTATCTTATGGACAATTTAAAGTGTTTCCCTTCAAGAGTAGGTGAACCAAAGTTGTTTGTTTCTGGCGAGAGTTTAGCTCGACTTCGCCGGGTTGAGACTTTAGTTAAGCATCAAGAACCATAGTGGCATGCTATGGATGAGTAGGTCGTTAAGTCTTTTCACAAAGTTCCAATTCAGCTTATCGGCAAGAATCAGGGTGTTAAGCAAGTTCTAGCTATCGGACTTGAGTTTTGAGCTATGTTTCAAAAATTTGAGTTTGTTCCCAATTCTTGTGTTTCGAAGCCGGTGAGTTCTGTTTTCTAACAGAATTTGATCTGAATTTGAAAATCCATATCTCTTCAACCTGAAGGGATATGGATGCAAATGAATACTTTTTGGAAAAATAATGATGTATTCTATAGTTTTCAATTGACCTCCAAGCCAATAGACATTTGTAAGGTGATGAAAATCTTCTCTAACTAAATCAGCTGCTGTTCTGAAACTGTATGAACAAGCCTCTCAATTTTTACCATAATTATCTGTAGAAAGCTCCTCTAGTATATTGTAATACATTTTTGGAAAGGGGAAGATCTATTCTACAACTTTTCTATTCATTGTTACTTCAAATTCGGTATAGAACTAATTTGAAACTGGAGTTGAAGTTAGTACCTGTGTACAGTGCTATCTCAAAACAGCCAGAAAATTTTTGAACATTGAACAGACATAACTCTGAAATTAGAAAGGCAACCTATGCATATCTATACATGTCTAGAAATCCTAAAGAGTCCTCTATCAATTTCCTATTCAACTCTAATGCTAAAACTCGCAATAACCAGGTCTAAATCGAAGTATCTTTTAAGGTGTCGTCACAGTCCAGAATCTGGACTGTTATATGAACAGTTTCTGTTTGGATGGATCGTAAATTCTATTAGGATCGTCAAAAGACTTCATAATTTACATTTATGGAATCCTGAGAATGTGTGTAACAAGTTTTCAATATATTGTTTCTGCAAATATCAATGTTTCTCTATTTAAAAATTGTGGACAAAATCAGCAACATACAAAGGAAGCTCTGCCAAATTTTCAGTTAAAATTCTGGGAACTTGGGCGAATTTAAAATTCCATGTCTCCTCAACCAGAAGTGATATGATGGAAAGTAAATACTCTTTAGAAAGCTTTGGGTGTCCAATACATGTTTTATATTCAACTCAAGACCATAATCCATTTCTACGTGGGTGGAATTTGGACAATCGCAGAAACTGTTCGGAATCAACCAAACTGGACAGCAATCTGTATATTTCTGAATTTGAACCATAACTCGCAGACTTTACGTCCAATAGGGTCACACGAGTAACAGTTGGAAAGGCTACGGAGTCAGCTACAATTATCTGAATCAGTCATCTACCTATCCCAAATCGAGTTTGAATGCAGGGTGGTCAGTCTGAACTGAACCCACATTTATTCTGAATGCTGAATTTTTAGCAGACTTCAAAAATTCATATCCTTTGAACCAAGACTGTTATGCATACAAATAAATACATTCTCGAAACCTTATTACATTGGCTACAACTTTGTTAATAATAATATTTCCAGATTTCTGACAGAACATTCTGAAAACTTTAGATCAAAACTGGTACTTTTTATGCAGGTTCTGCTGAAAGTGCAGAAAAACCTGCTAACTTTAAAATAGCATAACATGCAAACCAGAGATTATATAGAGGCAAACCAATACTTTTTGGAAAGTTCTTGAAGTTTACTTTAACTCTGTTATTCACCTGAAGATCTGATTTTGCCATTAACTGGATCAAAATTGAGTTTGAGTCCAGACTGGTCATTGGTCACCATAGTCTGGTCAGTTTAAAACTTTTCAGTTTTGTTTGGCATTCGGTTATCAATTTCAACTCGAGTAGTGTCGTAACCAACCAAGAGTTGGGAATCAACTATTTACCAAGTTGAACGGAGTGTTAAACTCATTCGAAGCCTTTTCCCTTGGATAGACATACTAGTGTTTGATTTATGTGACTTGTCACATCACTTCTTGTGATTTCAAGCGCAAGTCGCAATAACTCAAGTTGCATCTCGTCTTCCCATGAGAATTGTTTGAGGTACGCTTCGACATCATAGTCTAAAACTTTAAGGGAGAAGGTGAGCACTCAAGTAACTATAATGTTCAATTAGCACTCTTTGCCACATTGAGATGTGTCAAAGACAACGCAAACAAGTGAGATTACATCTTCAAGAGGATCCAACCTCCACCACCAGATTGGGTTACTCTAAGAAGAGCGTGACTTCAACTCCACTAAAGTAATCGAGGAGGATATCCGTTCCTCCTGACTGATCAAAGCAGCGGTTAAGTGAAGTATCACTATAGATGTGTCTAGTGATCTCGACTAGGTCTCTAGGGATAACCTTCGACATATAGTTAGTTGTTTTTCCTCGGTTGAAGATACTCCTCAAGTAAACTTGTACCTCTAATACCTAGTTGAAGATACAATCAAGTTGAGTAGTACACGAACAAGCTTTCGAAAGGTCGAGATAACATGGTATATTTCCCACATTCCTTGTCAATCGTTCTGTTATGAATTTCTTAACTGTTGTTGAGTCGTCAAAGGAACGCTACTCGTTCACGACTAAGGTATCCAATCCTTGCAAATCATGAGTTAGTTCTTGAGTTTTGTGTGCGTGGTTCACTTAGTCTTGCTCAAACTATAAAATCTACTTCACCATACATGTGCACCATTTGCACCATACATATGGACCATTTGCACCATACCATGTGCATATTCATTGCACCATACAACATATGACGCATCATCAAGCATCATTACCAATGAAACATCAATGATAGAATGCATGGTAATACTAAAATTTAGAGCAAGATTATGTACTTCCATTCAGACCATTCTAAGGTGTCTAATGACTACGATCATTTCACCATCTTCATTTGAGTTCTTACATTGTTGATCTCCTTTCCATTTAGTAATATTTGGGAAACCGATTACTCAACCTCACTTGCAACTAAACAAACACTTGAACTTCCATCCTTGACTTGTTTAGGTTCAAGTACTTTGATTGTTGCATCCATGAAATCGAGTGGTCATCAGTTCGATAATCAACCTCGTAAAATCCATGAAATCTCCTTACTCGCGAGGATACCGTTCGATTGTCAACCTCGTGAAACTCGTTGGGTCCATCTAAGATATTGCGTTGGTATATGGTAACCTTGATACTCCGAGAACCTTGTAGTTATCATATGATTGATTTCTTTGCTGTGTTGGAAACATATGAGGATACTGAATCCTTAAATGCTCGTGTGCCACCGCAAGGAGTCTTCATCTTCTACTACTAGTGTTTGAAGATGTTGATATATCCAAGAACCTTGTAGTTGCCATATCTTCAGTGTTCTTGTTGTTTTAATTACATAAGAGCATTGCGTTCTTTGCTACTCTTATCACACAGCTAAAGGACCCTATTGTTTACCAAACCTCAAACGAGGTTAATGAATTGTTGTTTAACCTCATAAACCATCTTAACTCATGTTAGGGGAAATACCACATTAAGTTATAGGACCTATGAAAAACCAAGCAAGCAACCTAGAACCAATGCAAAGATAGTTTCAAACTATCAAGGTGACCTAGAGAAGCAAAGTACAAGTGCTAATTCTTCAAGTCAAGACTAGGACAGAACAAGATGTCATGCTAGTGTAAGAGGACAACAATAAAGGTTAACTAACAGACGTGAAAGCTTTACGATGTGATATTGCCATGTCGAGCATCCTGTCAAGATTATCAACGTAAAGATTGGAACCACCTGAAGCAAACTTTATAATTTCATAAGATGCCTCAAGATAATCACTATTTCGTAGAACCGAAGTCTTTAAGGGCATTGTCATTTTCCTTAGTCAATGACCCTCTTTTATGGATCGTTCCCTACTCGTTTATGTTATTCTACTTGTAAGAATCTCAGGACGAGATTCCTTTAAGGGGGAAGGATTGTAAAAGCCCGCTTTTTGGAAGAACAAAAACGCAAAAATACGAACTTAAAAATTTTCAAAGTGGACTTGGAAATTGAAACTCACATGAACCATATGAGTTAACCAATGTTCACTAAAAATAGGAGCTTGTTAAAATTTTACATATCGAACATGGTTGCTAATGTACTTTAGAATTTAAGGTGTAAAATCCTTAATTTCCAAGTATTCACTTTTTCAATGAAAATTAAAGGAGAAAAAAAGAAAAAATAGAGAGAAAGAAAAAGGAATTATTCCAACCCTAAAATGGGACATTCAAAAATTCAAATGAAGCTATTGTTCAAACTAGGTTCACATGAAGATTTGAGCTGCCCAATAGATGCCCCATATATCAAATAGCCCCCATGCAAAATTTAAGAATTTTGGAAGCACGATTACTATTTAATACACTATGTAGATTGAAATACCTTTGAATTCAAATTCAAAATTTAATTTCAAATGAAACTTGATCAAAACCAGATTTTGACTTTAGAATCAAATCCTACGCATTTGTTTTAGGCTAGCTGCAAATTTTTACTAAATTTGGAGCTTGTTTGGTAATGATTTAAATCAGCAGAATAGGGATAAGGAAGATGAGGGAAGTGGGTCCCACATGTCATGTATATCTTCAGAGGCAGAAATCAAGTTTCCTTCTTCTTGCTCGATCCATGCACTGCTCCATATAGCCACCCGACTCCCTCCTGCGCCATGGCACTCCACCGCGCCAACGGCACCCCGCCTCCCTCACCGGCGCACCCTGTCGGCACCAGGCTCGTCTCCCTGCTCCGCCGGCGCGCCCTCCATCTCCTTGCCGCGCTCGACCGCGTCTGCTCACCGTCGGCCGCACGCTCCATCTCTCGGCCGCGCTCGACCGCGTCTGCTCACCGCCGGCTGTGCGCTCCTCCCTTCGTCCGCCATGGCGCGCCGCTTGCCCCACGCCGAACGTCGGGTGCTTGCTCTTGCTCGCCACAGCGAGCGCTGTGCCCAACTCTGTCGCATGCTGACTGCTGTCCGCACCTTGGCCACGCTATACCACATGACATGGCCTCCATGGTCGATATCCTCGCTGCGCTGTTCTTCCTCCCTTCCAACTCGCGCCTAGCTCACCGGCCTCAGCTCACTCCGCGCCGCGATTCTGACCCCTCGCCGCACTCCTACGCACCCATGGCTGGTCCTTACTCCAGCGCACCACACGCTTGCACAGCGCCCCGCGCCCGTTTGTCATGGCTGCTCTACACCCGTGTTGCTCCCCACCTCCTGCCGGCATCACCCCCACTCCTGCGCGCTGCACCCTAGCCGATCACCGTGACAGCCGCCCATACCTCCCCAGTGCACAGCCACCCATACCTACCCATTGCACAACACCGTCACCCTGCGTGTTTTCCAGCCCCACTGTGCACACCATGGCCTAGCGCCATTCCTTGCTCATCTGCTGCCCCGACTTCAACGCCTACTATCCGTCATCGTGACGTTATGCTCTGTAGCTGCATCCCGGCAACAAGGCAAGTGATGTCTGGGATGAAGGAGATGCATGAACATGTCAATGACACTACAGCTAAGACAAGTGGGCCAAGGTTAGTCCCAATTTGTGCAATATTAGGTCATGACAAGGCTGCAGCCCTGATGCTCGATGAAATGTTTACAAGGAAAGGATCGGCTGTGATGATGTCCAATGCTAGTCTATAAATGTAGGGAAGTTGTGGTGTCGACAACGACAAGGACATAATCCAAGGTGATTTTTTAATGGTGCAAGATTGACCGGGTCGAGAATACACTCAAGGTGTTCGATGAAATGGGTACAAGGCGAAACTAGATGTTTTGACGTTCAATGCTGGTCTATGGATGCAAGTCTGTTGTATGGCGGCAAATCAACCTGGACATGTGCCAAGGTGCTCTTGGAATGTTGATGAAGTAGCCGAATCAAGAACACAACCAAGATGTTCACTAAAATGCTTACAAGGTCAGTCACTGCCGTCGTCCTTCGCCCTCTGGTCGATGTTCTGCATTGATATCATTCCTATAGAAATCCCCAAGTTGACCATCTTTGTCTTTTGTATCATGTTGTCTTATCCGTGCGTGCTCCTGATGCTCCACCATGAGCGGCGTCGACGTCGTTGACCACATGACGTTGTCATGACGTTCCAAGCCGTCATCGTGCCCTGGCATCGAGATGGAGGATGCCTGTGATGTGTGTGGTGCTGGAACACAAGCACGACTCGTCGGACAATGGTTGTCAAGCCAAATTAGGTTTTGGTCTCTGTGAGAGTGATCGAGTCCTAAGTGTAGCCAAGGTGCTCAATAAAATGCCTTCTAGGTCAAACCAAGGTTGTTGTCTATTTGTGGTTGGGTAATGCAAGAACTTTGCGACCGACAAGGAAAAATAGACCAAGGGGAACCTTGGATAAGAGTTTCTTGATCGTTTCGATGATGTTTCCTAACCATCCGCAAAATTGCTTAACTAGGTGTGATGTTTCATCGATGACAGGTTCGTCGAGTCACTTGTCGAAGGTCGAGTCGACATCACTAACCTTGAGACTCATAAGGTGGTGTTTGGGATTCCACTCACAACCATGGACGAGTACAGGTTGATGTGAACGTCGATGAGATGATCTTCCCGAGATGGCAAAGCACGTCATCGCTACATAGTAATGCCTTATGTTTGAGTTCTAGGAGTTCACCAAGCTCATCTGGACAATCTTGCAAAGGACACTGCAATAGTGTCATGTAAGAACTTGGACGATGCCGGCGAAGATAGTCGTAGCGACTGATATACCTAAAGGTCCTTTGAACGTGTCTTGGTACTCACGTTAGGTTAGCAGTGCTTCTGATGACTCTTTGAGTCCAAGCAATGCCGATCTCACTTCTTTTCCAAGTGTCTCTAGGGTTTCACTTCGATTTTCCCTTACCAAAACCCTGCGACAACACTTATCACTTAACTAGGTTTACTCCTACATGAGTTGAAACAACTTCTTTGGTGGACTTCTGAGTCACGACCTCTTGTTGCACAGTTCACTCATATCTTGATCTATCAATGTTCACTTGATCCCTTGGACATCCTTACCTGAATCAGTCAAACACCCTTTCACCATTCAATCTTATCAATCTTGAGTGGCATAGCTCCAAGTGTTAAGTGAAAAATTGCACTGTGTGCTTCCATTGCACCTTTCTATTCACATCTCGACACTACTATGACCACTTGACTTATCCAATGTTTCTCCACCCATCCGAGACATATCTAATCTTCCTAGTCAAGCCTCTTCTTCTTAAGGTTTATACAACTCGTCGAGTCCATTATTAGATTACCTTAATTACTTATATGCATGTCATGTCGATAGGAACGTGATCATAGGTGATCAACGAGGATCTTCTCTTGGGGGAGAAGGTCGAGGAGTTCCAACTTCAAGATTCCATGGCGGATTCTTCGGAGGAAGACCAAGCCATAACAACTCACATTGATGTAGAGTCGCAAACTAACGCAAGCCCCGTTTTGCATTTAAGAGCTTTTCAAAGTTTTCAAGTTTTATTCATTTACGTCTTCAGTTGTTATTGTGCATTACGTATAAGGTGTTTGATACTCCACTTGCATATCCAAAAATCCTATGGCAGGTCTGGAAAGGTTTAAGTGTGACGTGTAGAACTGCCAATGCTAATAGTGTAGATATACCGATAGAAGTCGAGTAGTTGGAATCTACTCACTAGATAGGAATAACAGTTCGTACGAGGGTGAAAGATGAAAGAATGGCTTATGAAATGAATACGAGACCGGGCAGGGGGAATAGGAGTCGACGAGATGGAGTCTTGGGCACATAGCCCTGCCTGTGTCGTTTGAGGACCGTGCCGTATGCGGCACCGTTGGGCAAGCTTGAACTGTACCGGTCGCATAATGGGATAAGGGCCCAATAAACTGATGTAACTCCAGAATGTAGTGTGGAGACTCCTCGATTGTCCTTGAATGGAGATGCAAAGGCATAAAGGTGTAAATCTCCTAGCGGGCAACTTTGATGTGTCCATGTAGGGGACCTTTTGCTCGGGATGAAGAGGTTTGTCGACATTGGAGTCTTGGGTGAAAGGTGGCCACGTATGATGCGGGGAGGAGATCACGTAGGTGTCTCCCACGCAGGTGTGCATGTCGTGCAGTCCGGGTGTGTCCTGATCGCAATCACCGTCCCTCGTGGTTATTGAGTACCAATTGTCCGTCGCTGTCTTGACATAGTAAATACTGAAGAAGCCAGAAGAATATGATGTATTGAATTATAATTGCTTTGCAACCTTGTGTGGCTTAGAGATAGCACAATTAAAAGATTATAGTTTCCCCATACTTTACCTGTAATAGCATTATGTGCTTTGAGCATGTCATATCATCAGCAAAGCGTTTCTTGTTTGATTGTGGAGTCTATGATATGCCGTGCCTGAACAATGTCATATTCTCCTTAAAACTTGATTATAAGTATCCACTTGTAGGCGTGTCCTTTATGCTATTCCTTACCTATGCTTAGTATTCACCGCTGCATATGTCTAGTGAGACGGGTTAGTCTTGCTGAACCTTATCCTCACGTTTGCGCATAACGATTTTTGCAGGTATTAGGTTTATTTCTGTTGTTCAGGTTGTACATGAGATGTCGAGGTGTCGGGATAAATCTCATGTGAACCATGCCGCTGCTGAATGTTCTTCATGTTGCTAGTGAGAAGCGTCTTAGGGCATGGACGTCTTCTCTCCTGCTTAGTTAAGTGAGATTATGAGTATGTATTTTCTGCTGCGTGTGTACCTCTGTTGTACACTCTTTTGTAAACTGTTCTTATTATGAAATGAAAACTTAATATGTTTTGGTATCCTTTTCGTGTGTGCTGTTAGGTGCCACATCGCACGGTACCACCTAATGAGATCCATGGACATCGGGACCCCGGTCCCCACAATTATTACCATCATCATCATTCATGTCCAATTATCATAATTCAATCAATAACCATAACCAACCATACCAAATCCCAAGTTCCCTCTAATCGTGTAGGTCATCTAGGTGCTCATAACCGGGAGCATGGCTATCATGATAGTTGTCGGTACCCTGGAAACCGTACACCCCTTGAGGTTACAAAGATCTCAAAGGAAAGTCATGTACTTGATTTGAAGACCTTCGGAGGCCCACATCTCAGATATAACCGGACCCGCTTCTCCAATATGGTTAATCCCAGGGTCGCCACGTGTACTATCAAACCGGAGCTACCGCCCACAAGGGGGAAGCTCTGGGCCATGTACCGAAATGGCACCTCCGGACTTAACCCCAGACCGTGAGAAGCTTCGGACCTGACACGTGTCAGGTAGCTCCGGAGCTACCTGTTTCCCATAGTATGCTCCGGAGCTGCCACGTGTCCAATCGTCGGATCTTCAGCCTCTAACCTCCGGAAGACCCCGCAACGGCTCCGGATCTTCAAAGGGGAATCAAAGACTTCAAGACCCGATTAGGTGTCATTAATACCATATTAATGACACGTAAATGGACGACCTTAACACCAGTAACGGTGCTGTCAAAGCCCATTACCCGGTCGTTAAGGACAATTAAATGTGTTGAATAAGTGCCAATACTAGTAACCGTCGGGGCCACATGTGGGCCAGGCTAAATTGCAACGGCCTGCCCTTGTACTATAAAAGGACAGGCCGACGACACGTTCAAGGAGGCTAGAGACACGCGCCATAGACGCTCAACACAAGCTCATACAGCTAATACAACATCAACACACCCGTGGAGTAGGGTATTACGCTCAGGCGGCCCGAACCACGTAAACTCTTATGTCTCCTGTGTCATTTACTATTCACCTTCTTGAATCTCCGCGTGCCCACACTGAACATCAAACTCCTCTAACACTTTAGTTGTGTCGGGAGATCTACCGGTTCCAAACCACCGACAGTTGGCGCGCCAGGTAGGGGGCGCCTGAGATTTTGAGAATGGTGAACTCAGCTGTTGGATCATCCAATGGTCAACCTGCTGCTAAGGCTGTTGGGGGCAATCCCTCCAATATGCAGCCACCAGCAGGAGCCTCAGCACCGGCAGGAGTCACATTCCCACCAGCAAATCATGCAGGGCAATGTGATCGTGCGCCGGCGTCAATCACTGCGTCGGCAAATCATGACAACCTGGAACACGCGCTCCATGCAGCGCGTGCTCTTCTCCAACGCCCACCACCTCCGGATGCATCCCGGGATGCACTGGAATAGTGGAGGGCCGATGTGGAACATTTGGTTGCAGCAGCAGCCGAATGCCTCAGCAACCAGGGTCCTCCTCCTTCAGGACGAGCCCCGTCGCAGCGGCAGACTTTGTCTGGAAGACTTGGTCCGCACGTTTCCAATAGCAGGAGACGTGCTGCGTCACAACAAGTGACATCATTGCCCTCCGGGGCACGACGTACTCACACGGTATCCAGGCTCTCAACTCATGACCTCCGGGCGGAGCTTGATCGCCGATACCGCCAACAAGACGGCCGAGTCCATATTGAGTGTGCTCGTGAAAGACGGGAAGCTCAGGACCTTTCCGCTCCTAAAGGAGTAGGAGGAGGCTGTTCATCTCTGGTCATACATCTGCGTATGGTCAGGTGGCCACAGAAGTTGCGGCCTCACCTGCCAGAAAAATTCGACGGGACTCTTAATCCCGCCGAATTTCTTCAGATCTACTCCACTGCAATCTTGGAAGCTGGAGGAAACAAGGCCGTGATGGCCAATTATTTTCCAGTGGCCTTAACTGGGACCGCCAGGTCCTGGTTTATGAGCCTTCCACCCAACTCTATCAACAGTTGGGAGGAGCTGTGCCGGCAGTTCACCGCCAACTTCGGGAGTTCATACACCCGACCAGGCACTGAACTGGACCTTTTTGCAGTCATGCAAAAAGGGGGAGAAACCCTGCGATCACTCATCCAGAGGTTCTCTCAGGTACGAAACACTATCCCTTCTATCTCTAGCGCCTCTGTCATTGTGGCATTCAGACAGGGTATACGGGACAAGAAGATGCTGGAGAAACTGGCGATCAAGGAGATCACCAGCGTCACGGAACTCTTCAGCTTGGCTGACAAATGTGCCAGAGCTGCGGAGGGCCGTGAGATGCACTCCAAACCAACCCCGGAGGGTCACAAGAAATCCTCCAAAGAAGAAGCCGCTACCTCCAGGAACAGCAAGAAGAAGAAAAAGACCAATGGCAAGAAGAAGCCGTCGGCCGGTACATCCAATGTTGCAGCTGCTGCAGCTCCGGGTGACCGGGGGCCACGCCCCGAGAAGCGACCTCGACCGTCTTCTGAAGACGGTGGCAAACCCAAAGTGTGGTGTCCCATTCACAAAATGGGCAGCCACAGTTTGGAAGACTGCCGGGAGGTCCAAAACCTTGCCGAGCGCTACAGCAAGCGCCGGGAAGAAGCTCCTTTCCGACAGAGGGAAGGAAAACAAAAAGTGGACGAAGCTCCGGCTAAGGAGGAGTTAGGTTTTCAGGACCCCAAAAAGGTCCTAAAGGCTGTTTACACCTCCGTCGACGATGATTCTGACGTCTCTGACAACGAGCGTCAGAAGACCATGAACACCATTTTTGGTGGATCATGGGACATCACCTCCCGCCGCATCATCAAGACTATGCGTCGGGATATGGCTGCTATAGCTCCTACAGTAAGGCCGAAACCTTATCGGGAGTGGATGGACACAACCATCACTTTTGATGCTTCGGATTGCCCTCGGAGCATGGTTGGAGCAGGTCAGTTACCTTTGATAGTATCTCCTACCATCAATAACATCCAGCTCCACCATGTCATGGTAGACGGAGGTTCGGGGCATAACCTCATTAGCTTCGAAGCTTTCACCAAGCTTCAGCTCCGACCTTCGGATCTTCACCCCTCTCGACCTTTCTCCAGAGTAGGTCCGGGGGCCATTACCCCACTCGGAGCTATTACTCTCCCCATTACCTTCGGGACACGGGAGAAGTACCGCACCGAGAAGTTGGTCTTCGACGTCGCTCAGATCAACTTACCCTTCATTGTCATCTTGGGTAGGCCTGCCTTGTACAAATTCATGGCAGCTGCTCATTATGGTTATCTGGTGTTGAAGATGCCAACGCCAGTAGGCGTTCTCCGGATCCGCGGAGATCGTACTGCCGGAGTAACTGCTCTGGAAGAACTCCATGCACTCACCACGGCACAAGAGGAGGACTCCAGGCAGGAGCAAGCTCCAAAACCCCCGAGCATTCATCAACGAGGCTCGACTTCTGCACCTCATGTGCAGCCAAGCGGCGACACCGACATTCCCGTCAAAGTCGTCCAAATTGGTTCCGACGCCGCTCAGACCACCCGTATATCGGGGGGATTGAACGACAAATAGGAACTCGCGCTCATTACTTTCCTCCGGGCTAACGTCGACGTGTTTGCTTGGCAACCGTCACAAATGCCTGGGATCCCCAGGGAAGTGATTGAGCATAATCTGAAGATCTACCCCGACGCCCGGCCTATGCATCAGAAGCCTCGGAAGCAATCCGTAGGGCGACAGAACTTCATCTGACAAGAAGTGAAGAAGTTACTTGAAGCTGGATTCATCCGAGAAGTCTTCCATCCAAAATGGTTGGCAAACCCAATCGTTGTGCCCAAGGCTGGCGGGAAGCTTCGACTGTGCATCGACTACACCACACTAAATAAGACATGTCCAAAAGATCAATTCCCACTACCTAGAATAGATCAGATAGTGGATTCCACCTCCGGGTGTGAATTACCGTGTTTCCTAGACGCATATTCCGGGTATCATCAAATCAGGATGTCTAGGGAAGATGAAGAGCATACCTCATTCATCACAGTAGATGGATTGTACTGTTATATAGCCATGCCCTTTGGTCTCAAGAATGCAGCTTCAACTTTTGTACGAGCTATGTATAAAACTTTTGAAGAACTCATTAGAGACATAGTGGAAGTGTACGCCGATGACATCGTGGTCAAGGTCAGGGACAAGGAGTCACTCCTTGACACCTTGCAGGCAGTCTTCGACAAGCTGCGGGCCACCCGCACAAAGCTAAACCCAGACAAGTGTGTCTTCGGGGTTAGCTCCGGAAAACTTCTCGGTTTCCTGGTAAGTCACCGGGGCATAGAAGCTAATCCGGCGAAGATTAAGGCCATTGAAGACATGCGGCCGCCAACCCGCATCAAAGACGTCCAAAAGTTAACTGGACGTCTAGCAGCCCTCAGCCGGTTCATTTCAAGACTGGCGGAACGGGCTCTCCCCTTCTTCAAGTTATTGAGGAAGTCCAGACCATTCCAATGGTCCGAAGAAGCAGAGAAGGCATTCCAGGAGCTGAAACAGTTCCCCACCACTCTACCAATTCTGGTAGCTCGGAACCCTGGTGAGCCTTTGTTGCTTTATATTTCAGCTACTGACGAAGTCGTCAGTATGGTTCTGGTTGCGGAGAGACCAGAGCTACCCCATACTCAGGAATCCAGACCCCTTCGGGAGGGTCCGGAAGTTCCTAAAAGCGAGTCTGGGTCCCAGCTCCCAGATTCAAATCCACAAGAAACTACTTCAGAAAATCCAAACCACTCCGAGAGGGTCCAGGTCACTTTTGAAGAAGCTTCGGGTTCCTCCAGCCAGAACCCGGAGGTCCCCGAAGAAAATCCAGATTCCTCCGGGAGGATCCGGGTTAGTGAAGAGGAAGATCAGGACCCCTCCGAAAAGGTCTGGACCATTTAGCGCCCGGTGTACTTCATTAGTGAAGTACTACATGATGCCAAGACTCGATACCTAGAGGTGCATAAGCTGCTCTATGCAGTTCTTATTGCCTCCAGGAAGCTTCGCCATTACTTCCAAGCTCACAAAGTCTCAGTGGTGACCTCTTACCCACTTCGAGCAATCTTGCATAATCCCAATTCAACTGGGAATATTGCAAAGTGGGCAGCGGAATTGGCTGAATTTGATCTTGAATTTATTTCAAGGCAAGCAGTCTAGAGTCAAGCATTGGCAGATTTTGTGGCAGAATGGACTCCCTCTCCATCAAACCCTGGGGGCCCCAGTGAGCAGAAGACGGAGCATCAAGCTCCAACCTTCACCGAGCCTCACTAGACCCTCTACTTCGACGGCTCCATGCAGAAACAGGGGGCCGGAGCTAGAATCCTTCTCCTTGCACCGACCGGGGAGAAGGTGAAATACATCATACACCTTGACTTCAAGGCGACCAACAACATGGCAGAGTATGAAGCACTCATCTACGGACTAAAGGTGGCACTGTCATATGGTGTCAAGCAACTGCTGGTCAAGGGAGATTCGTAGCTCATCATTAAGCAGGTGAAGGGTGAATGTTCCTGCAATAATCTCCAGCTAGCTGCTTACCTCCTTGAAGTCCAGAGGCTTCAGAAAGACTTCGAAGTCCTAGATCTCCACCATGTTCAGCGTGCCCATAACGCTGAAGCTGACGAACTCTCGATGAAAGCGTCAACCGGAGCTCTGGCTCCTGACGGAATTTTTGTTCGGAGATTGTCAAAGCCAATAGCTCAGCCTGCCGAACTGAGCGAAGGGGGCGAGATCAGCATCACGAAGCTGACGGTCCCAATGGCTCCGTTACCATGGCAGCCATCAAGGGTCGTAGGTGCTGCCGGGAGCTCCGAGCAACCTAGCACGCAAGACTCAAAAGCTCAAGCTAGTTCCGATGCATGGATCTCGAAGATCCGGAGCTACTTGAAAGACAACATCCTTCCTGACGATGATGTATCCGCTGACCGGGTAGTCAGATTGGCTAAAAGATACACGCTGGTAGAAGGGGATCTCTACCGGCATGGTGCCAATGGCATCCTAATGCGGTGCATAACAAGGGAAGAAGGCTGTGAACTCCTCACAGAAATCCATGGAGGCGAGTGTGGGAACCACGCGTCTTCCCGCACGCTGGTTGGTAAAGCCTTTCGGCATGGTTTTTACTGGCCTACAGCACTCCAGTATGCAACTGAGCTAGTGAAGAAATGTGAAGCATGTCAATTCCATGCAAAGCAAATTCACACACCAGCTCAGCCCCTACAAATGATACCTCCTACATGGCTCTTCGCTGTGTGGGGGATGAACATCTTGGGACCTTTCCCAAGAGCCGTCGGGGGTTACAAGTTCCTGTACGTCGCCATTGATAAGTTCACCGAGTGGCCGAAAGCAACTCCAGTTGTGACAATCAACAAGCAATCTGCTATCAACTTTTTGCAGTCCATTATATGCAGATTTGGAGTCCCAAACAAAATCATCACCGATAATGGGACCCAATTCACAAGCTCTGCATTTCAAGGATATTGCAAATACCTCGGCATTCAAGTTTGCTACGCCTCTGTAGCTCACCCAGCCAGCAATGGCCAAGCCGAGAGAGCAAATGCTGAAATCCTTAAAGGACTCAAAACGCGCACCTATGAGCGCTTGAAAAAACATGGAGCCAACTGGATCGAAGATCTTCCGCCCACTTTATGGGCCAACAGGACATCTCAAAACCGGTCAACTGGAGAGACACCCTTCTTCCTGGTGTATGGAGCTGAAGCAATCCTTCCTCCAGAAATCACCATGGGGTCACTCCGGGTCCGGACCTTCGATGAAGCCACGCAGGACCAGCTACGGCGTGAAGACCTAGACCTCCTGGAGGAGGGAAGGTGCCAAGCAGCTGTTCGGAATGCCCGATACCGCCAAGCCCTTCGGCGCTATCATCAGCGGCATATACGCAACCGATAGCTCGAGGAAGGCGATCTGGTGCTACGGAGAATACAATCCAGAGAAGGGTTAAACAAACTTTTCCCCAGCTGGGAGGGACCCTTCCGAGTGATTAAAGTATCCCGTCCCGGAAGCGTTTGCTTGGCTACTGAGGATGGAACACCTCTCCCAAATCCTTGGAACATCGAGCACCTCCGTAAGTTCTACACTTAATACCACGGAGGTGAGTCTTGAGTAACTTGAGGTGTATGTTATAGAGTCATTGTACAGAGTCGGGTAGTTCCTCCGGGAGAGCAGTCGAACCTTTCCTGAAAGGTCCACAAAGTTCATGCAACACTTGTCACAGTCTCATGACTTAAAGTGTGGCTAACTACCCTGGATCAAACGAGAAATGAAACACGCTTAGCCTGGTTCCGTACCCTAAGAGTGTACTTGTTTCCCCTGTACCCTGGACCTATAATGAAAGACATCTTCATGTGAAACAGACTCCACGTGCATTTATTTTGTACAGGCTCAACATTTTTATTTTTCTCTTTCTTGTCTATAACAAAGACGTGCAATTCTTAAGAAATTTTAGTTCGACCAGTTTATATACGATACGAGTTGTATTGTCAATTCTTTTGGATTCAAATATTGTTCATGGCCAACTCGCCTGAAAGCCGCAAAGCCAACCTAGGGCTGGAGTGTGCTATCGACTTAGCCTGGTCAAGCACCCTAAGTATGCCACTCTACCTACACCCCGGCAGGCCGAAGTAAGGCGGGTCCATGTATAGTTGGATCTGGAAGAAAAGACAACGCATTTGGTTGTATTTAGAATCGCGTTTGACTTAAAATCTTCTTGAGAATCGTAAGCCGCGACGAAGTTATAGAAAAGAAACGAATTTTATTATTTTTCTTGGCTTAAGTGTGCAAGAAAAATAAAATCTACGTTGATGGAGAAAAGCCAGAGCTAACAAAGCTCTGACTCCCCTAGGTGGCTTGTAATCAATGTTACGCATCACCGGAGTAATTAAGCTCCGGTAAAGCTAGGGGGGCCAGCCGTCGACGCTGAATAAAAGATGGTGAGAAGACCCCGCAAATGGAGTCTGCTGCCAAGAAACTAAGTGTTGGCAAAGGTCACTGCCGAAGCTACTAAGCTCCGACACCCCAGAGGACTAACTATCGATGCTCTACGCGTTGATAGAGACTATTGCCGAAACTACCAAGCTCCGGCGATAGACAATGCCGGAGCTTCTAAGCTCCGACAACCTTAGAGGGCCTTCACTATCGAAGACTTCGGACCTAAATTCTACAAGTTCGGAGCAAATGAGTCTTCACCAAAACATTATATCCTCTTGGTACATGTTCACAATCAAATTGTGTACATCTACCAGGGGGCCAAGTGAAGACAAAAAGTGAAATTTACAAAAATTTTGGGATTTCATTTATCTGGAGACAAGGGATTACAAAATTGAGGAAGAAGAAGAGAAAATACAAGTGAGAACTACAGAGATGGTCCTAGACCCTATGGAAGAATTGGGCGACCTTCTGGGCAACCTCCGATACGTTGGCTTGGGCAGCTTCGCCTTCTCCTTCAACCGGACCTTCAAGCACCGGGTCCAGAGGAAATTGGGAGTTCCGGCTGGTGTAGCACGTCAGCACATATTCTGCGACGTTCTTCGCCAGGGATTGCCCCTCAACCTCCAATTGGTCCGCGATGACATCGCCCACCTTGGAGAGTTTGCTGCCTGCCGAGCTCAACGCCTGCAACGCCAGGTCCGGCTCCGGCTCCGGATCATCCGGGCGCACGGGGCTAAAGCCCATCGGTGTCAGCACGTCGTTGGCCTTGCCCAGGAACTCCCAAATCTGTAGGGAGTCCGCAGTCCTTAAGTCTTTTATTTCTTCCAAGGATCTTCTGGCCGCCACCAGTTCAGAATTCTCGCGGGCGAGGCGCTCAACTTCTTTGGCGTTTTGCTGAATCTTCTCAGCAACCCACTTTTCGAGTTTTCTGAGCTCCTCCTCTCGGAGGTGGATCTTGTTCCGGCGGTCGACCAGGTCCTTCTCTCTGCCCCTCACTTTCTTCTCCCTGGTAGTTAGGGCACACTCTTGTTCATAGAGTTCCTGCCCTCGCACCCAAGCCTTCTCCTCTTCCTCATGGCAGCGCTCTTCCAATTTCTTGGTGCGCTCCTCGAGGCCCTTGTTAGCCAGAGCCACCTTCTCGGCGAGCTCCTCCTCCCTCCTCAGGACGTCATCCCGCAGCTCTAGGAGTTTCTACTCTTCATCTTCAAGGGCCTCTCAGTGCTTGATGAGTGTAGTGTTAATGGCCTCAAGCCTTTCGTGGCATTCATCGGCTGCACTATTGGCTGCTTTGGCCTGATCGTAGATCTCCCAGGATTGAGCGTCGAGGGCACGAGTCATACTCTCCCTGTCATCCAGTAACTTGCCCCAGTACTCCAGGCGGATCTTCTCCCGCTTGATCCACTCTTTGTCATCTGCTAGCCTCGACTGCGCCAGCTTGGTCTCGAAGTAGAGCCGGTTACGCCACTGCTTAAGAGTTTGGTGCTCCTCTTCAAGAGCCTTGCTGTCGTGGAAGAAGGCCAGTTGGACTTGACGCAGACTGGAACATGCGTTGTCAATAGACAGTGACAACGGGATAGGTTCCGGACCTGCTGGGGTCTCCTCCGCTGGTTCCAGCGGGTTTTAAGATACAAAAATTGGGTCCCACTCCACAAGAGTGGTCCCCTGAGTCTCCATGGCACTAGGGCCGTCCTCCAGGATGGCCTCAGTCGCCATCGAGGAAGGCCCTGCCGCCAGGTCTTCGTTCACCCCCTCAGGCAGGGGGCCATCGACTTCGCTTGGGCACTCCGGCTCGGCCGCAGGTACCTCCGACGTCGTCATTTACGGAGCAGGAGCTGATGCTGGCTCCGGTCTGGGCACCTCCTCCGATGGGAGCTCGGGCTCCGACACCTCTCCAAAAACCGGCTCGGGAGCCGGAAGATCTTCAACATCGACCGGCTCAGCGGCCGGTGCTTCGGAGGTAGCCGACCCAACTGCCGAAACTACCTCAGCTTCCTGCGCGCACGCTGGGGCTTCAATCACCTCCAGCTCAACCACCGGATCTTCAACAATTTTCGGCTCCAGGGCCAGAATCACAGCTTCTTCCGGCTCAACGGCCGGAGCTTCCATCATCTCAGCACCAAGACCTGGAGCTTCAACCTCCGGGACAGGTGCCGCCGGCGCATCTTCACTCCCGCGGTCCGGCGCTACCACGGGAGCCTCTCGGGAGGAGTCGAGGTCCATGACCACGACAGCCGGCGCCGGAGCTGTTGCAGCTTCAGCCACCACTTGGGGTGGCACCAGGACAGGAGCAGAAGCTCCCACCCTTACGGCTTCAGCTGCTGTGGCTGAGGGTGGAGCCTCACTCCCCTTCTTGGGGACGCTGCAATGATGAACGAAGAAACTTAAAAAATAGTTACTACAATTAAAACAACTATCCAAGGTAAAGATTAAAAATTACATTGGGAGGCTTCCGCACCAACTTGCGTGGAACCTTTTTCCCGGGCGTTCTGGGCTAGTCATAGCCGGCGTGGAAGCTCCGGAAGGCCCCCCGAAACTCATTGCGGCCACGGGTGTTTCCCGAGTCGAGGCCCCCCTCGATCGGGAAGAAACCCCGGACCTGGAGGCCTCCACCGGCCCAGGTGCTGGAGTCGCATGCCGGGAGCTAACACCCTGGGTGGACCCCACTGCGGAAACAGCCGCGCTCCGGGAGGACCCCACTGCGGGAACAGCCGCGCTCCAGGAGGACCCCACTACGGGAACAGTCGCCACAGTTGTAGATGACCTTCCCCTCCGGGGAGAAGGAGCCGATGCAGAAGTAGCGGGCCTGACGGACCTTCCGTCGGCGTACTGCAGCTTCCTCTTCCGGCTCACAGGTTCATCCGCCAGCTCCTTGCCCTTGCCGAAGACCTCTTCCCTTGGCTTCGGAGCAGGGTCAGAGCTATCCTTGGGCATTCCGGGGATCGCTAACCCGGTGGTTGATCTTCTCTCGACAACACCAAGGTCGTCAAGCACATGCATCTTCCGCCAGAGCTCCCTGCTGAACACCACTTCCACGTTCAGAGGAAGAAAAGCTGATGGCGGTGTCAAGTCGTCGCCATCGATGTCGATGCCGTGCTGGAACTTCTTGAGGTGGAACTCCAAGGTTTTCCCCACCATGTTGGACTTCAGCCCAGTCTCGACCCAGTCGTCGTCCATCACGCTGTTGAGGGCCCATGCGAGTTTCTCTCTCCTCTTCAACGGCGCCCACCTGTTGACCAAGAAGTTGCAAAACACCGCCTGGGGAGTCAATCCTCCCTCCACGCATTGGCGGATCCTGGTCAAAGCAGGGTTGAAGGCTTCCCCCAGCACCGGAGCTTCACTTCAGATTGACGTGTCGATGCTGGGAAGGCCTTCGGGCAGCTCCAGCCTCTCGTGCTCCTCCACCCGGACGACTATCCAGTCCTTTATCCAGTCATCCCACTTCCCAGAGGGAAATGACCAGAGGTACTTGAATGGGCACTTCTTGCACTTCACGAAGTAGTAGAAGCCAAGGTACTCATTGCTCCTGCCGGTGGTATGGACGGTGAAGAAGGTCCGGAAGAGTTCAATGCAGGGGGGATGCCCACCCACATCTCACAGAAGTGGACAAAAATGGACACAAGAAGAATGGAGTGGGGGCCGAGATGATGCAACTGCAGACCATAGAAGTCTAGCAGCATTAAGAAAAAGGAAGAAAAAGGTGGGATCAACCCCACCATGGCGTATGAGGAGAAGTACACCATTTCGCCGGCATGCTCCTTCTCAAAAGTGAGCTCTCCACCGGCACGGACCGAGCGGTTGAAGAAGTCCGAGGACCATCCCATGAGGGCCCGGACCTTCTTCAGGTCGTCGTCGGTCTTCAAGCGACTCTCGTGGAGACCCAACTCCATCGCGGCACAGCTAGGCAAGAGAGGAAAAGTGAAGCACAAGTTGGGAGTTTGAGCGCAAGAACAGATGAGAGGCGTAAAGAACTCCCGACGGTGCGCGCTTTCCTTCTTAAGTAAGCCATCGCAACGCTTGGATGGAAACCGCAAGGAAGTCGAAGATACCATCCAAAAATTCCACCCAGCCGATGACAAGGGGGCCCGGGACCACGCCGACGGTCAAGTCGAGGTTCTTACCTAGGCGAACGGTCGTCATCATGAGGCGGGAAACCCGAAGGCGGCAGCCTGACAAGGCGCGCGGAACCGATACGGTTTTCATATCGGGAACCGGCGACCTTCAATTGCGTGAGATCCGCACGCCAAAGATCTCATCTGCCGCGCGTGGGATACGCCATGCGGCGAGGATTTAACTCCAAATCCATGCCAACGGCACCTCCGAAGACCTTTGAAGACTCAGTTCAAAAGTCGTGAGGATGGACCCACCTCCAGCGGAATGACTTCACCCCAGTGGTCTTCCCCGGAGGTAGGTCCAGGGGGCCACTGTCGGTACCCTGGAAACCGTACACCCCTTGAGGTTACAAAGATCTCAAAGGAAAGTCATCTACTTGATTTGAAGACCTTCGGAGGCCCACATGTCAGATATAACCGGACCCGCTTCTCCAACATGGTTAATCCCAGGGTCGCCACGTGTACTATCAAACCGGAGCTACCGCCCACAAGGGGGAAGCTCCGGGCCATGTACCGAAATGGCACCTCCGGACTTAACCCCAGACCGAGAGAAGCTCCGGACCTGACACGTGTCAGGTAGCTCCGGAGCTACCTATTTCCCACAGTATGCTCCGGAGCTGCCCCGTGTCCAATAGTCGGATCTTCAGCCTCTAACCTCCGGAAGACCCTGCAACGGCTCCGGATCTTCAAAGGGGAATCAAGGACTTCGAGACCCGATTAAGTGTCATTAATACCATATTAATGACACTTAAACGGACGACCTTAACACCAGTAACGGTGCTGTCAAAGCCCATTACCCGATCGTTAAGGACAATTAAATGTGTTGAATAAGTGCCAATACTAGTAACCGCCAGGGCCACATGTCGGCCAGGCTAAATTGTAACGGCCTGCCCTTGTACTATAAAAGGACAGGCCGACGACACGTTCAAGGAGGCTAGAGACACGCGCCATAGACGCTCAACACAAGCTCATACAACTAATACAACATCAACACACTCGTGGAGTAGGGTATTACGCTCAGGCGGCCCGAACCACGTAAACTCTTGTGTCTCCTGCGTCAATTACTATTCATCTTCTTGAATCTCCGCGCGCCCACACCGAACATCAAACTCCTCTAACACTTTAGTAGTGTTGGGAGATCTACCGGTTCCAAACCACCGACAATAGTTTTTAACACTCTGCCGAGGTTGTCGCACTTTACCCACGTGTTCGTGATTTCATCACCTTTCGATGACTAAGAACCTCCCTTACACCTGTGACCCGTCGGTCACATTACACACTTCCGCTGGTGTGTGGCCAAGAGATCACAAAATAGCCTTTACAAAAGGACTACTAGCATGTATGGACCCACTGAGGTTTCACTGGTGGTGATGTCTCCAACTAAGCACAACATAAACCAAGGGCCCCCTCTTGTGCCGTTCGGATCCCAGGGAGTCCCGCCACTCATACAAATCCAATCCAACTCCCCTTCCCTGATCTTTCAAATGGTCCGCGCAATACTAGCAATACCCTAATTAATCAGCTACGCTGTACCCATACTTGGCCTCATGGTGGCACTATTGTCCTGGCCTATTCTCGCATTAATCGGTCCTTAGTTCTAAAGCAAACAACCCACCATATCGACCAATCCAATCCACAAACCAAGTTTGCTTAGATCTCCCAAGTCCCACATTACCATATAACCATGTTCATCAATTTTCATCATCCATTAATTCATAGTTAGGTCATTTGGTTGTTTTCCCACCCCAATTTATTATAGCGAAGCAAAAAATAATGAATCCCTTCCCAACTCTCTACAATGTATCCCAAGTGACAAGGATGGTCAAACAAGTCTAGCAAACACCTATAAGTGGGTTTCCCATCAAATTAACGCAAGCATGCACTTTTGCAAACAAAACATTTAAATACAGGATCAATATGATCAAGGACACTTGCCTTGCTCTGACGGATAGGGTTGCTCAAGTGGTCTGAAGTCTTGGTTCTGGAAATCCTTGTATACAACCTCTTGAGCACGTCCCTCTACTCGCGATCACACACATGCAAGAATACACATATGAATCAACATAATGCACACATATTAATCAATATGCAATGACATGAATGCATGCAAGTTCGATAATTAATTATCTACGGTTGTTTATTAATTGGATGCAACTAGTTTATATGTGTTCATACGAGTTTACGGGGGTTTTAGTGACAATTAGTTATGCTGAAATAAAATAGATGTACGCGCAACTACGATTAAATTCAGGTATTAGATCTATTACGTCGCCAAAATTTGTGTTGGAAAACGAATCCTACCATATATGCGATGGCTTCGAAGATCGTGGTACGAAGGCATAGCATAGACGAATAGATGGTGCAGCGGTCCTCTGACAGCACAACGGCGGCGGCACGACGATCTACGATGGACGACGGCTCCTTCCTCAGTTTTCTCTTCTTCCTCCTTTTTTTCTCCTCTTTTTTTCTCTGGCGCAGCCTCTATTCCTTTTCTACCGGCGCTAGGGTTTTCTGGCGGCGGGATCGCTTGTGTCAAAGAAATAACGGAGCCTTCAGCTCCTTATATAGGCGCCAGGCACAGAGTCCCTGTGCGGCACATCAAGCCGAGCTGCACCCGACCCGGCCCAGACGAAATGCAGCGCTGGACCGTAAGTGGCTTGGGCGCGCGCTCACTGGTGCGTGGGTGCATGTAGACGCGCTTGGCGACTCGGGAGCATGGGGCGCGCGGCCGCACGGGGCGCGCCGTGGCTCGACCGTCGACTCAGGCGCGCCTAGCTTCGGCCGCTAGGCACCTTTTTTATTCTTTATAGATCTCATATGCAATTGTTTTATATTATATATATATATATCTCTTTTTTCTATTTGTTTATATTTACTTCCTAATGTGAGACCTATGTGTGCTGAATTCATTGGCTATTGCGGTAAAAGTTTTGAATACTACAAAAACACCTTTATCATTAAGGTCCGACTCTAGCTCCGAGCTTCTGGAAGGTTCGACAATAGGTCTGGCTTGTTTTGGGTAGATCCAGCAAGGTACGATGTTAGGTTCGGCTTGTTTTGGGTAGATCCAGCAAGGTCCGATGTTTTGCTAAGTTCCAACTTATGTTGGTTAGCTTTGACATGTTTTTGGGTAGCTCCGGTGAGCTTTGCTTTTAGCTCCGGCATGTCTTTGATAGCTCCGATATGTTTTGCTAGGTCCGACTTGTGTTGGTTAGCTCCGAAATGTTTTTCTAGCTCCGGCTTTTGGGTTGACTAGTTCCGACTAGCTTTGGGAAGCTTCGGAGCTAGGTTGTACTAGCTTTGGTAAGCTCCGGTGCTAGGTTGTACTAGCTTTGGTAAGCTCCAGCGCTAGGTTCTACTAGCTTTGGTAAGCTGCGACGCTAGGTTTTACTAGTTTTGGTAAGCTCCAGCTCAAGCTTCGGTTAGGTTCGGCAAGATTTGGAGCTTGATCGCAATGTTATTGTTTTTACTGTGAATTGTTTCGTACTTGCTTTACATTGATGGAAAGATTGCTTAGTATTCATTTGAGATGTTTTTGTTGTGTTTTGGTGGTTATGGTTGATATCATTTTGCTATGTTTTGCAACATGCTTAGGTGAGGTGCTCACGTAAGATATTGTAGTTTCAGAACTAACATGAGTTAAGTCGAGGACTTGTGCTCGAAAGTATTGGTTGTTTGTTCATGTGCAGGTGTTGCTTGAGTTCAGGACATGTCTGGTGATGAGATCCATTGAACTAGTCTTAGGGAGAAGATGAGGTTCAACAACTAAGTTCGGAAGGAATTGTGGTTGAGCTTATCGGGAGGTCATGCAGCATGTATGAATCAAGAACAATGCATATGAAGGTATTGTGGACGTCATTTGAAGATGTTTGCACGTATGCAAGGAGTGCATGGACGTGGCTACATGGTTCCGAGGTGTGATGAAGAGATGTGGACGTAAAGAATTGGTCGGAAAGGTCCAACCGACTAGGTTATGGACTCAAGCTGCGGCTGAGTCGTGTTTGACTCAAATATGGAAAGATTTGAGTGGGTTATGATAGAATTTCGTGTGGGTCACAAATTTGAGTTGTTTTAGGAATGTGGGATACGTTCCTAAGGTGTTTTGAAGTCTTAAGATTGCTTCTATCTGCGTATAGAGGGGTCCTAAGCAGTTATGGAAAGTTTCGGTTTGTGATTTGAGTAGGATTAGGGTCCTTGTTGAGATTGGGTTGGCCTAAGGGCTGATTATATAAGCAAGAAAGGCCAGAGCTCATGGAAGACGACTTTGGGGCTGTTCCTCCTATGTTCTATTGAATAAAATTCGTAGTTGAAAGGAACTTTTGTGCCTTGTTCGTTCGACTTGTTCCAAACAAGTTTTTCTCGTCGAGTTTCCGCACAACAATACCTTTCTATGGTGGTTTTATCATAACTCGAGTTTTACAGATCCATTTGACGTGATTCTTTTTGGGTTGTCTTCACAACTTGATTATCTATCATCTATCAAAATTTGACGGTCATTGGATTTGTGGTTTCTGATCTACACGAGTCTCTTTGCAGTGTTCCAGAACTGTTTTTCTCGGGTAGGACAGATTGATCTTTGTTTGATCATTCGATCGTAACTTGAGTTTCTCTTCTATGGATTTGAGTAATTCTTTTTGTGTTGTCTTCTTGACTTGATTCTCTCTGTTATCTATCACTTTTGTCATGATGAAACATATTTAGATTAGTCTCACACATGATTTCTTTAACAGATCGTTTTTCTGCCAAGGGGTTTTTATTGCTTCAGCTGAAAAAGTTTGAATCTACCATTCACCCCCCTCTGGTAGCTTTTCACATGCTCTTCGATCCTACAATTGGTATCAGATCTACGGTGCTCTAATCATTGTGATTTTCACGTGTTTTGACTAATCATCATGGAGAAATACTCCGCAAAACCTTGTGTCTTTAGTGATATTGATTTTCAGGTTTGGAAGGCACATATGGGAGCTTTCATCCAGGCTCAAGGATTCGCATTATGGTAGAAGGTATACAAGCCTTACGAAGTGTCATAAAACGATCAAGTTATAGGTACAAATCTGAGAGATGTTGACAATAACAACAAGGCTCGAAACTTGATCATACAAGGATTAACTCAAAGCGACTTCGACCTTGTTGCACACCGCCGGTGCATATGATGTGTGGGAAGCACTTTGTAACTACCACGAAGCATCCAACACAATCAAGGAGGTAAGGCAAGATATGTTCAAGAAAGAATACATGCGCTTCTAGATGCAACCCGGTGAGTCTATTGCTGACCTTTTTGCTCGCTTTAATAAAAGGCTCAGCAACTTGTGTAGTGTCAATGTTAATTTTTCAGATGCTAAAAATTCTATGCAATTGTTAAGTGCATTAGATAGGTCTATTTGGGAGGTGAAAGTCACATCTATTCGTGAATCTACTGTCATGAGTACACTTACTTTAGATGTGCTATATTCCAAGTTAAAAACTCATTAAATTGACATAATATCACGTAAGAACCCCAACAAGTCTATTGCTTTTGTTTCTCAATGTGACATGCCTAGCTCCGGTCAATCTCCATCTTGTGGTACACTTGCTTTCTTGTTCTCTCTAACCCTTGAACAGATATAGGAATTTCCAGAGGAGGCGCTAGTACTTCTCTCTACTACGTTCTCAAAAGCATTGCAAAATGTTAGAACTAGAAGGAGAAGAAGCTCTGTACCTCAACGATGTTTCGAGTGTGTTAAGACAGGATATTTTCGTTCAGATCGCCCTAACCTTTCAGGTCCCACTTCCCGGGATGAAAAGCAAACAAGGACGAAGCACTCCTCAGCAAACGATAAGAAGAAAAAGAAGGGTTTTATAGGACGTCAATTGGTGAGCAGTTTTATCTCCGCACTTCAAGAACTTGGGTCAAGCGATGTGGACATTGGAAGTGACGAAGATGAAGATGATTTGGTAAACTTGTGCTTCATGGCGGGCAAATCAAGATCAAGTATGGAGGATGCATAAAACAACAACAACAATGAAGAGGTATGTCCTATTTGCGAAGAAATGTGTAATGCTATTTCTCGTGCCACTATTATAGTTATGAAAAAGGACAAAAAGCTTAGAGATAGTGCTGCTAAAATTGAATCAGTAGAATCTGAAATCAACCGTTTAAAAACTTGGATTCCTAGTGATGATGCATGTCCCTCATGTGATTTAATATATGAACGATTGTCCTAATTCAGAAGTGCGCACACCTGCACGCTTGATAAACTTGAGTTAGAAATTGAAAAGAATAGAGAGCTTTCTGCACTTAATGATAAAAACTTGAAAGATGCTAGCTGTGCTACATTTTATTGCATTGTTCTACTTTTGATGATCTTGATAAGAAACTACAAGATGCTATGAATGAAATTTCTATATTGAACAATGCTTTACATTCTCATGAAGTTAAATTTTGTTCCAATTGCAAATTAAAAGGAAAAACTTCATGTGAAAATTGCCTTGATCTGTCCAATAAACTTGATAACATGCATAAGACATTAGATCAGTTTTGTAATGGGGATAATAACCTAAACTTGCTGCTGAATTCTTCCAAGTCTTGCAATGATAAAACTGGTTTAGGTTTTGATTCTCATGCTCATGCTAAGGCACATCCACCTAAAATTGTAAAGTCATTAGGAAGTGGTTTGATTCAAACAGTTCCTAAAAAAAGAAGTGGTTTTTAAATCTGCAGGAGTGTTGTCTCATTCGTTTCAAATAAAAATGTTGCTTTCTCATCTAGACATGAACACAAAGTTAAATTTCATTGTACCTACTGTGGTAGAGATGGTCATGTCATAGATTTTTGTTATAGACTAGCTAAACAACATAGAAGGGAAAGAATGATTGCTGGATCTCATAACTTTCATGCAAAATTTGCTGCACTTGCTAAACCGAATGATAGGAACATGCAATCTGCTGTAATGAGTCGAAAACATGCAAAGGTTGCTCCCAAACCTACTGTTTTTTGTGCTACACATGTAACATCTCATAGGACAGTAGTTGGGTACAAAAATCCTCAAGTTTTGCCTCATAAACCTGCTACTTTATCTCAGCTTTCGCGTGTTATTCCTGATGCAAATCGAGTGACTCAGTACTAGATTCCTAAATGCCTTTTGACTAACCCCAGTATTGAGTCATCGACGTATTGTTCTTCTATGTAGGTTACACGCTTGAGGAAGGAGAACATTTGGATTGTGGATTCAGGTTGCTCACGCCACATGACCGGTAACAAAGAATGGTTCTCCTCCCTCTCTTTTGTGTCACGTGTAGAGAATGTTACTTTTTCCGATAATTCTTCAACTCCAATAATTGCTAAGGGTTCGGTTAGAGTAAATGATCACTACACTATGAAGAATGTGGCACTTGTTAAAAATCTGAAATACAACTTGCTTTCTGTTTCACAACTGCTAGATGAAAATTTGGAAATTATTTTCACTAAAAATTGTTGCAAAGTTGTAAATTCAAACAGTGAGCTTATTTGTAACATGTCACTGTTTGGAAGAGTTTTTAAAGCTGATTTTGATATGTCTTCGTCTAAGCATAGGTGTCTAGTTTCTCATGATTCTAAGGACTTATATTTTTGGCATCATAGACTTAGTCACGTAGGCTTTGATCACCTAACACGTGTTAGTGCTCTTGATCGCATACATGGGCTGCCTAAGCTTAAAGGGGACAAAGAAATTGTGTGCTCTTCTTGTAGCCATGCTAAGATGGCTGTAGGTTCACATACTCCTCTCACAACGATCATGACAACTGAACCGGGTCAACTTTTGCACCTTGACAACGTAGGACCTTCACGCGTTCAATCCTTTGGAGGTAAATGGTATGTTCTTGTGATTGTTGATGATTATTCTAGATACTATTGGGTTTACTTTATGGCATCTAAGAATGAATCTTTTAGTCACTTTAGAACTTTATTTCTTAGATTATAAATTGATCGCCCATGATCTTTAAAAGCTATTAGAAGTGATAACGGAACTGAATTTAAAAATAAATCTTTTGATCACTTTTGTGTTGAAAATGGAATAGATCATCAATTTTATTCACCATACATACCTCAAAAAAACGGTGTTATAGAAAGAAAGAACAAAGTCTTAGTGGAGATGGTTAGGACTATGCTTGATGAATATCAAACTCCTGGGAAATTTTGGGTTGATATGATTTCAACTGCTTGTTATGTCTCAAATCGTGTTTTCTTGCGCGCTAAGCAAGGTAAAACACCACATGAGCTCCGGTTTTGACATAGGCCTAGTGTTACACACTTTCGGGTCTTTGGTTGCAAATGCTTTGTTAAGAAACATGGTAACCTTGATAAATTTGAACCTAGATCCATCGGTAGCATGTTTCTTGGTTATCCATCTAATACTAGAGGCTACCGTGTGCTTTTACATGACACTAACAAAATTGTGGAGACTTGTGAGGTGTCTTTTGATGAAGCTAGCACATGTACTAGCTCAAACATTGTAGTTACAGATCCATATCCGCAGGGGGAGAGCATTTTCGTTGAAGATGAGGAAGAAGTGGTGCTGCTGCCCAAAAATTCAGCAGCTAATGACATTGTTCAAGCTCTTGATTTTGATTCATAGCCAGCAGCATCGACCACCATTGCTGGTCCAGATCCTCCTCAAGTCACAAGCTCATCGATTTATGATGAACATGAAGAAGAAGAAGCTTGTGAAGTGTCCACTCCCCTCCGGGTTCTCAAAAGTCATTTCCCACAACAAATTTATTGGAAGCTTGCACGAACGAGTCACACGGTCCAGGTTTTGCGATCTAGACTCTCATTCTCATTCCACTTTTGTTGCTGCTTTTTAAACCCAAAGACATATCACATGCCCTCACTAATGAATCTTGGATTATTTCCATGCAAGAATAGTTAGAAAATTTTGAAAGAAATAATGTTTGGAAACTTGTACCTCCACCTCAAGGTCACACTTTAATTGGAACTAAATGGGTGTTTAAAAATAAACAAAGTGAGGATGGGGTTGAGGTCTGGAATAAGGATAGGTTGGTTGCTCAACGTTTCACTCAGGTTGAAGGTCTAGATTTTGATGAAACTTTTGCTCCTGTTGCTAGATTAGAAGCCATAAGAATTTTGTTAGCTTTTGCTGCATCTAAAAGTTTTCATCTATATCAAATGGATGTTAAAAGTGCTTTTCTTAATGGCTACATAGATGAGGACGTTTATGTCAAACAATCACCGGGTTTTGAAAATCCAAATTTTCCTAATCATGTTTACAAACTGTCCAAAGCCTTGTACGGTCTAGAACAAGCCCCTATAGCATGGTATGATAGGTTAAAAACATTCTTACTTGAAAAGGGGTTTACCATAGGCAAGGTTGATAAAACTCTTTTTGTGCTTAAGCATGGCAATGGCTCATTATTTCTTCAAGTGTATGTGGATGATATTATCTTTGGTTGTGCTTCTCATGATCTTATGTCTAAGTTTTAAGCTATGATGAGTCAGAATTTGAGATGAGTATGATGGGAGAACTCAAGTACTTTTTGGGGCTGCAAATCAAGCAAACCAAGGAGGGTACCTTTGTGCATCAAACGAAGTATACAGAAGACCTCCTAAGGCGCTTCAACATGGACAAAAGCAAGCCTCTTCGGACACCAATGGGAACAGCAACAACACATGAACATGATGAATATGGTGAACCCGTGGATCAAAAAGAATATAGAAACATGATCGGATCACTTTTGTACCTGACAGCATCAAGACCGGACGTACAATTCAGCGTACGTCTTTGTGCACAGTTTCAAGCCTCCCCACGCGCTTCACATCGTCAAGCTGTCAAAAGAATTCTCGGTTACTTACATGAAACTCAAGAAGTTTGCATTTTTCTTCCTTCTTCCTCAATCGTTACTTCGAAAGATTTTTCGGATGCTGATTTTGGAGGTTGTAGGATTGATAGGAAAAGTACTTCCGGTGCTTGTCATTTCCTTGGTAATTCACTTGTTTCTTGGTCCTCTAGAAAACAAAACACAGTTGCACAATCCACAGCTGAATCTGAATATGTAGCTGCTGCTACTGCTTGCTCACAAATTCTTTGGATTGTTCAAACACTTAAGGACTATGGGGTTGATCTACATAGTGTTCCACTGTTTTGTGATAACACTAGTGCCATTTGCATTGCTAAAAACCCCCGTGCAACATTCTAGAACTAAGCACATTGACATAAGGTATCACTTTCTCCGTGATGATGTTGAAAAGGGAAACATTGTGCTTCACCACGTAGATACCAAACAACAATTGGCTGATATTTTTACAAAACCTTTGTATTTCACTCGTTTTTTGTTTCATTCGTAGTGAAATAGGGGTTATGCATCCTCATGGATTAAATTGAGGGGGAGATTTCAAACTTGAGATGTCTATGTGTGAATCTGAAATTAAAATAATATGAGCATGGTATTTCATACATATATGACTTTGTGATACTTTTTACATGCTGAAAGTTCTTACTACATTACTCGTGTTATACATTTTGTAGTTCTTGCCATGTCTAGTAATTGTAATAATTAATTATACTAAATCTGGTCATGGTCGAACTTTCTTGCTGTTTTGAACTTGTTGCATGCTCACAAGTGCTTCTAATCATAAAGAATTAATCAAGTAATGAACTCACATGTTGAGTTTTCATGAACAAATATAAATTAAGAAAAGATCAAGAGAATATGCATGCATCACACT
The DNA here is from genome assembly GCA_036927565.1 of Tuctoria greenei. Classification (NCBI taxonomy): domain Eukaryota; kingdom Viridiplantae; phylum Streptophyta; class Magnoliopsida; order Poales; family Poaceae; genus Tuctoria; species Tuctoria greenei. Next base: position 37,324,208 of record JAYESD010000011.1, on the reverse strand, counting down.
TCTTCTTTTGAGATGGCTTATCATTACACTTAGATATGAACTTGGAAGAAGTTGTGTATGACTAAAACAATGTCCTTAAGCTTCTGATTGTCAAATGACATAGGCTTGGCTTGGTTGGTTAGAATAAGGCAGATGCGCATATAATCTCTTGCAAATATCATATGATCTAATTTTGTGCTTTGAAAAATAATAAAATGCAGCAACAAGTGTCATGCTTTCAGGTTTTGAAATAGTTAAGTTTGTGAGATCATGACTTGCTAAATTGGAACTTACATTTGATCTCTAGCATTGCCTACACTACTTTATGTATTTCATTGATGTGATAGTGTAGGTTATTTGATAGTATGACTTGGATGAGCTTTGTTTTATATGCATATGTTATAATATGCTCATAACAATTAAAATTTCTCTTTTGTACCTTGTTGAATACATTGTCAAAGGGGGAGAGACAATATGTGATTTTTTTTAAAAAAGATAAGTATGCAAGGGGGAGAAATTGATTACACATCAAATATGCACAATTGTTTTGGCACGTTTCTTCTCAGGGGGAGAATTTTTTTCTTCTCATTTTATTTCTTTCAAAGGGAGAGAAATTGTTTTTAAAACTTTTAATGTGAATAAGCCAATGTTCGGATTTTAAATGGTGTTGCCAATGCATTCATCAAGGGGGTGATTGTGAGACCTATGTGTGCTGAATACATTGGCTATTGCGGTAAAAGTTTTGAATACTACCAAAACATCTTTACCATTAAGGTCTGCCTCTAGCTCCAAGCTTCTACAAGGTCCGACGACAGGTCCAGCTTGTTTTGGGTAGATCCAGCAAGGTCCGATGTTAGGTCCGACTTGTTTTGCTAAGTTCCAACTTATGTTGGTTAGCTTTGACATGTTTTTGGGTAGCTCCGGTGAGCTTTGCTTTTAGCTCTGGCATGTCTTTGATAGCTATGATATGTTTTGCTAGGTCGGACTTATGTTGGTTAGCTTCGACATGTTTTTCTAGCTTCGGCATTTGGGTTGACTAGTTTCGGCTAGCTTTGGTATGCTCCGGAGCTAGGTTGTACTAGCTTTGTTAAGCTCTAGCGCTAGGTTGTACTAGCTATGGTATGTTCCGGCGCTAGGTTCTACTAGCTTTGATAAGCTCCGGCGCTAGGTTGTACTAGTTTTGGTAATCTCCGGCTCAAGCTCCGGGTTAGCTTTGGCGAGATTCGGAGCTTGATTGCAATGTTCTTGTTTTTACTGTAAATTGTTTCAAACTTGCTTTATATTGATGGAAAGATTGCTTAATATTCATTTGCTAAGTTTTTGGTGTGTTTTGGTGGTTATGGTTGATATCATCTTGCTATGTTTGGCAACATGCTTATGTGAGGTGCTCACGAAAGATGTTGTAGTTTTGGAACTAACGTGAGTCAAGTCGAGGACTTGTGCTCGAAAGTATTGGTTGTTTGTTCACGTGCAGGTGTTTCTTGAGTTCAAGACATGGCTGGTGACGGGATCCATTTAACTAGTCTTAGGGAGAAGATGAGGTTCAACAACCATGTTCGGGAGGAATTGTGGTTGAGTTGATCAGGATGTCACGCAGCATGTATGAATCAAGAACAATGCATAAGAAGGTAATGTGGACATCGTTAGAAGATGTTTGCACGTATGCAAGGAGTGCATGGACGTGGATACATGGTTCTAAGGCGTGATGAAGAGATGTGGACGTAAAGAATTGGTCGGAAAGCTCCAACCGACTAGGTTATGGACTCAAGCTGCGGTTGAGTCGTGTTTGACTCAAATATGGAAAGATTTGAGTTGGTTATGATAGCATTTCGTGTGGGTCACGAATTTGAGTTGTTTTAGAAATGTGAGATATGTTCTTAAGTTGTTTGGAAGTCTTAATATTGCTTCTATCTGCGTATAGAAGAGTCCTAAGCACTTGTGGAAAGTTTCAATTCGTGATTTGAGTAGGATTAGAGTCCTAGTTGAGATTGGGTTCGCCTAAGGGCTGGTTATATAAGCAAGAAAGGCCAGAGCTCGTGGGAGATTACTATGGGGCTGTTCTTCTTGTGTTCTATTGAATAAAATTTGTAGTTGAAAGGAACTTTTGTGCCTTGTTTGTTCGACTTGTTGCATACAAGTTTTTCTTGTCGAGTTTCTGCACAGCAATACCTTTCTTTGGTGGTTTTATCATAACTTCAGTTTTACAGATCCATTTGACGTGATTCTTTTTGGGTTGTCTTCAAAACTTGATTATCTATCGTGTGTCAAAATTTGACGGTCATTGGATTTGTGGTTTCTGATCTACATGAGTTTCTTTGCAGCGTTCCGGAACTGTTTTTCTCGGGTAGGACAGATTGACCTTTGTTCGATCTTTCGATCGTAACATGAGTTTCTCTTAGCGGATTTGAGTAATTCTTTTTGTGTTGTCTACTTGAATTAATTATCTCTTATATCTATCACTTTTGTCACAGTGAAACACATTTAGATTAGTCTCAACACGATTTGTTTAACGGATCGTTTTTCTGCCAAGGGGTTTTTATTGCTTCCGCTGAAAAAGTTTTAATCTACCATTCGCCCCCCCCCTTCTGGTAGCTTTTCACGTGCTCCTCGATCCTACACCTAATATATATATATATATATATATATATATATATATATATATATATATATTATATTCTTTCTTCACTTTTCTTATTGCCTACACATATATTTTTTATACCTATGTTTTATCTTTTATTTTTATTCTCTTTTGTTCTACTAATGATTTATGCATGAAAATGCTATGCAATGCATAATGATAAAAGAAAATTATGGTGTTACACAATTTGAGGACCACGACGGGAAATCCCTAATGTGGCACAACTTTCTAATGAGTTAGTTTCTCTCTGTTTGGAGAACAAGAAGCTAGCAAACTTAGTGGCTGAAGGGCACATCAAGAGGGCGGAACTGAAGGATGAACTCATATCCCTCAAGGAGGAGATTGATGGTGTTAGCCGTGGTATGAGCGCCAAGCTGCGGCGCATATGCAATGCCATCAGGAAGCCTAACATCTACAACACTCCTTAGTATAGATGTCCGGACCGCATAGGATGCTTACTAGTTTTGTTTAGTTTTATTCCAAAATTTATATTTCATTAAGTCTAGGTTGAATAATTTAAGCATCTCTATATTTGAGTTCAATAAAATGAACTTACCGGTTCATCTAACCCGGTAAAGTTCCATCTTTAGTTTATTTTGTGTGAATGAAGAATTCAGGGAACAAGTGTGGGGGAGGTACCCCAAATTCGCGAAATCCCGACGTACAAAATTAGCATTGCATCTCAAAACACGTCGCAACTAATTATACGACTCAACACATCAAAACAGGGCAACAGAGAGGCCATAAGGGGGTCGGCCAAACCCCCTAGTCAGCCGACCTGGTGTGGGCCCCACACAGCTTCGTTTCGCTTCACAAATTCGGTTTGGATCTCGTACCCCTAAATATGCATGCTACATTACTATTTGAGTTGATTCGATATTTAATACTGGATATATGAAGGGAATTCAACTCAACAATTAACATTTAAAACTTGGTAGTCAAAATTTGCTTGAGCTGAAAATTTGAGTACTTTATATTTCGATTTATTGCCCTGTTTATGATTCCCGCAAGCATAATATGAAAACATGTCATCTAAGTATTTGACTAGTGAGATATGGTAAAGGAGTTACTTGAGGATATATTTCCTTGCTTGAAATTTGTTGTTGATGTTCGCACAATTTGAAGTCTTGAACTTTGCCTGACTCTCTCATTGGAGATTTATATACCCACTAGGGCAACATGTTACAAGGTCATGAAAACCACATGCATATGTCACTTTGCCTTTCATTGAACTTTGTCAAACTCGTGACCCAATTGAGTGACATGCATGAAACTTTGACATAGAAATTCTTGTGCAACCTATTCATGCAAAAATTTCTCCCATTGAGAATTTGCATCCACCATTCATCCATCCAAAAAAGAAACTCCATACATTTTGGTCATCAAAATCTCTCTAGAAAAAGTAAAAAGGAGTATAAGACATGGCTACGAAATTCAATTAAAAAAAGAGAGTAGCCATGTTTCATCCTTAAAAAGAGAAAATCATGGAGTTCATATGTATCCATCCCATTCATGTGCACAAGGATTTCATTGGTCAATTTGCTAGTTTCATAAATCTCTCATAGGATCAAGTTTTTGACTTAGTAATACATGAATTGCAATGTGTGCCACATTTATCCCTACCAAGCTCCAGATATAGCCATATTTAGTATAGGGACAAAATTGGCACAACATGCCAAGGTGAGAATAAAAACACTTTGAGAGACTTGAGAGATTCCAAATGAGAGATAAGGGTAATTAGCAAATTGTCAAATCATTTCAGCAAGAGAAGATCCAAGAGAACTACATTCCAACCATTCCACTCTTCAAACACCCAAGATTGATGTGGTAGCCACACTCCACAAAGGGAATTCATGCATTGAGGTATGAGTTGAAATATATAGTATTCCCTTATAAGCAAATTTATGACAACACCTTAGTTATTTCTCTTGCCTTCACTCGAGGACGACCAAAGGACTAAGTGTGGGGGAGTTTGTTGACGGTCCTTAAGTGCCATATTTAGACCATCAATTCACCTCATAATGTGCAAAAAAGAGAAACACAACATAGTGGTAGGGTTAAAAACTAACCAATTCCACAAGTGTTGGTACTTATTTGTATACAGGTGAATTTAGACCCAAAATACCAAGACATACTGGGAGTAATCCATAAAATTGGGTTTCTATAGATTCAAAGAGAACGTGTAAAGCTACCAGAGGGAGGAATGGTATATTCAAACTTTTTAGCGGAAGCAACAAAACACCCTCAGCAAAAAACCGATCTCTTAAAGAAACTGTGTGTGTGACTAATCTAAACGTATTCAACTGTGAAAAAACTAGTATAGATTGTAGAGCATCAAGTCACGAAAACTTCACAATAAGAATCACAAAAATCTATCGAGAGAAACTCAAATTACGATCGAAAGATCGAACAAAGATCAATCTGTCCTACTCGAGAAAAATAGTTCTAGAATTCCATAAAGAAACTCGTGTAGATTAGAAACCACGAACCCAATGACCGTGAGTTTTTCAAAGATGATAGAAAATTAAGTTGTGAAGACAACCCAAGAAGAATCATGTCAAATGGATCTGTAAAACTCGGGTTATGATAAAACCACCGAACAAAGGTAGCGCTATGCAGAAACTTGATGAGAAAGACTTGAAGAAAACAAGTCAGATGAACAAGGCACAAAAGTTCCTTCAAACTAAGAATTTTATTGATCAGACCACAAGTGGAACAGCCCCAAAGTCGTCTACCACGAGCTCTGGCCTCCCTTGCTTATATAACCAGACCTTTGGCAAACCCAAACTTAACTAGGACTCTAATCCTACTCAATTCATGAATCGAAACTTTCCATAACTGCTCAAGACTCTTCTATACGCAGATAGAAGCAACCTTAAGACTTCTAAACACCTTAGGAACGTATCCCACATTCTAAAACAACTCAAATTTGCTACCCACACGAAATCCTATCATAACCAACTCAAAACATTCATATTTGAGTCAAACACGACTCAATCGCAGCCTAAGTCCTTAACCTAGTTGGTTAGACCTTTATGATGAATTCTTTACGTCCACATCTCTTCATCATGCCTCGAAACCATGTAGCCACGTCCATGCACTCCTTGCACATGTGCAAACATCTTCCAACGACGTCCAAGATACCTTCATATGCATTGTTCTTGATTCATACATGTTGTGTGACCTCCCGATAAACTCAACCAGAATTCCTCTCTAACTTGGTTGTTGAACCTCATTCTCCCTAAGACTAGTTCAATGGATCCCGTCACCAACCATGTCTTGAACTCAAGCAACACCTGCACATAAAAGAACAACCGATAGTTCCAAGCACAAGGCCTCAACTTGACTCTCATTAGTTCCGAAACCACAACACCTTACGTGAGAACTTCACATAAGCATGTTGCAAACCATAGCAAATTGATAACAACAATTACCACCAAAACACACCAAAAACATAATAAAAGAATACTAAGTAGACTTTCCATAATCCAAAAAACAAGTTCGAAACATTGCACGTTAAAAGCAGAACCACTGCGATGAAGCTCTGAACCTTGCCAAAACTAACCGGACCTTGAACCGGAGCTTACCAAAGCTGTCAGGACCTAGCGCCGGAGCTTATAAAAGCAAGTCGCGCCTAGCGCCAAAGCTTACCAAAGCTAGTCGGACCTAGAGCCGGAGCTAACCAAAGTTAGTCAGACCTAGACAAAGAAGTCGGACCTAGTGTCGGACCTTGCCGGAGCTACACAAAACAAGCTGGACCTATCGTCGGACCTTGCTAGAGCTCAGACCTAGATGATAAAGGTGTTTTGGTAGTATTGAAAACTTTTTATCGCCATAGCCAATGTATTCAGCACACATAGGTCTCACAATCCCCCCCCCCCTCGATGAATGCATTGTCAACACCACTTAAAATCCGAACATTGGCATGAAAAGTTTTGAAAACAATTTCTCCCCATTTTTGAAAATCAAATGAGATAGAAATAAATTTCTACCCCTTGCATACTTGTCCCCCTTTGACAATGTATTCAGCAAGGTACAAAATAGAAATTTTAATTTGTTATAATCACATTATAACATATACATATAAAACAAAGCTCATCCAAGTCATACTATCAAGTAACTTACACTATCACAACAATGAGATACAGAAAGTAGTGTAAGCCATGCTAGAGATCAAATGTAATTTTCAATTTTAGCAAGTCATGATCTCACAAACTTCACTATTTCAAAACCTGAAAGCAGGACACTTGATGCTGCATTTTATTATTTTTCAAAACACAAATTTAGATTCTATAATATTTGGAAGAGATTATATGCGCATCTTCCTTATTGTAACCAACCAAGCCAAGCCTATGTCATTTGACAATAAGAAGCTTAAGGACATGGTTTTAGTCAAACACAACTTCTTCCAAATTCATATCTAATTGCAATGATAAGCCATCTCAAAAGAAGAAGTGTGATGCATGCATATTCTCTTGATCTTTTATCAATTTATATTTGTTCATAAAACTCAACATGTGAGTTGATTACTTGATTAATTCATTATGATTAAAAGAACTTGTGATCATGCAACAAGTTCAAAACAGCAAGAAAGTTCGATCATGACCAGATTTAGTGTAAGTAATTATTCCAATTACTAGTCATGGCAAAAACTACAAAATGTATAACATGAGTAATGTAGTAAGAACTTTGAGCATGTAAAAGAAATCACAAAGTCATATATGTATGAAATACTATGCTCATATTATTTTAAGTTCAGACTCACAAATAGACTTCCCAAGTTTCAAACCCCCCCCCCCCCCCCCAATTTAAGCCATGAGGATGCATGACCCTTATTTCACTACGAATTTAACAAAAACGAGTGAAATCCAAAGCTTTCGAGAAAATATCAGCCAATTGTTGTTCGGTATCTACATGGTGAAGCATAATGTTTCCTTTTTTCAACATTATCATGGAGAAAGTGGTATCTAATATCAATTTGCTTAGTTTTAGAATGTTGCACGGGGTTTAGCAATGCAAATGGCACTAGTATTATAACAAAACAGTGGAACACTATCTAGATCAACCCCATAGTCCTTAATTGTTTGAACAATCCAAAGAATTTGTGAGCAAGCACTAGCAGCAGCTACATTTTCAGATTCGGTTGTGGATTGTGCGACTGAGTTTTTTTTTCTAGAGGACAAAGCAACAAGTGAATTACCAAGAAAATAGCAAGAACCAGAAGTACTTTTCCTATCAATCCTACAACCCTCAAAATCAGCATTCGAAAAAGCTTTCAAAGTAACAGTTGAGGAAGAAGGAAGTAAAATGCCAAATTCTTGAGTTCCATGTAAGTACCCGAGAATCCTTTTGACAGCTTGATGATGTGAAGCACGTGGGGAAGCTTGAAACCATGCACAAAGACATACGCTTAGTTGTATGTCCAGTCTTAATGTCGTGAGGTACAAAATTGATCCGGGCATGCTTCTATATTCTTTTTGATTAACGAGTTCACCATCTTCATCAAGTTCAAGTGTTCATGTTGTTCCCTTTGGTGTCCCAGGAGGCTTGCTTTTGTACATGTTGAAGCGCTCGAGAAGGTCCCTTGTATACTTCGTTTGATGCACAAAGGTACCTTCCCTGGTTTGCTTGATTTGCATCCCCAAAAAGTAAGTGAGAAGCACAACCAAAGATAATATCATCCACATGCACTTGAACAAATAATGAGTCTTACCATGCTTAAGCACAAAAAGAGTTTTATCAACCTTGCCCATGGTAAACTTCTTTTCAAGTAAGAATGTTTTTAAACTATCATACCATGCTATAGGAGCTTGTTTTAGACCATACAGTGCTTTAGTCAGTTTGAAAACATGATTAGGAAAATCTGGATTTTCAAAACCAGCTGGTTGCTTAACATAAACCTCCTCATCTATGTAGCCATTAAGAAAAGCACTTTTTACATCCATTTGATATAATTTGAAATCTTTAGATGCAGCAAAAGCTAATAAAATTCTTATATCTTCTAAACTAGCAACAGGAGTAAAAGTTTCATCAAAATATAGACTTTCAATTTGTGTGAAACCTTGAGGAACCAATCTAGCCTTATTCCTAATCACAACCCATTCCTCACTTTGTTTATTTGTAAACACCCATTTAGTTCCAATTAAAGTGTGATCTTGAGGTGGAGATACAAGATTCCAAACATTATTTCTTTCAAAATTTTCCAACTCTTCTTGCATCGCAATAATCTAAGATTCATTAGTGAGTGCGTGTGATATATCTTTGGGTTCAAAAGAAGCAACAAAAGCAGAATGAGCATGAGAATTGGGGTGGGAACACATGGATCTTGTAACTCGTTTATGAAAGCTTCCAATTATCTGTTGCGGGGGATGAATCTTGTAAATCTGTAGGGGAACAAATGTCTCACAAGCTTCTTCTTCATCAGGTTCATCGCAAATTGATGAGCTCGTGGCTTGTAGACAATCAGGACTAGCAGAGATGGTAGTCGGAGCTTGTTCAAAGTTCAGAGCTAGACACGTGTCAGCTTTGGAACTATCAGGCTATATCACCGACTCTTCTTCCTCTTCGAAACTACCCTCCCCCTGAGGTTATGGATCCGGACCTGCAATGTTTGAGCTAGTACCTGGATTAGTGTGAGGCCTATGTGTGCTAAATACATTGGTTTGGACAATAAAAGTTTTGAATGCTGCCATAACATCTTTTTAGCAAGGTCTGACTCTAGCTCCGAGCTTCTGCAAGGTCTGACAATAGGTCCGACTTTCTTTGTCTAGATCCAACATGTTTTTGTGTAGCTCCGGTGAGCTTTGTCTTTAGCTCCGGCATGTCTTTGATAACTCCAGCATGTCTTTGTTAAGCTCTGATATGTTTCGCTAGGTCCGACTTATGTTGGTTAGCTCCGAAATATTTTTCTAGCTCCGACTTTTGGGATGACTAGGTCCGACTAGCTTTGGTAAGCTCCAGCACTAGGTTGTACTAGCTTTGGTAAGCTCCGGTGCTAGGTTGTACTAGCTTTGGTAAGCTCCACCTCAAGCTCCGGTTAGCTTTGGCAAGGTTTGGAGCTTGATCGCAATGTTCCTGCTTTTATCTTGCAATGTTTCAAACTTGATTTATATTCTTGGAAAGATTGCTTAGTATTCATTTGTTTTGGTGCGTTTTGGTTGATACGGCTGATATCGTTTTGATATGCTTTGCAACATTCTAATGTGTGGTGCTCACGTAAGGTGTTGTGTTTGGAACTGACTTGAGTCAAGTCACGGACTTCGGCTCGTACAGATTGGTTGTTTATTCATGTGCAGGTGTTGCTTGAGTTCATGTCACGGCTGGTGACAGGATCCTTTGGACTAGTCTCAGGGAGGAGATGAGGTTCCAACAACCAAATTCAGGAGGAATTGTGGTTGAGCGGGTCAGGAGATCGCGCACGATGATTGAATCAAGGGCAGTGCATATGAAGGTTACTGGACATCGAAGGAAGGTGTTTGCACGTATGCATGCAATGCATGATGTGGCAACATAGTTCAGAAGATGGTTTATGGATGGGAAGATCTGGTTGGAAGAATCGGATCGTATCGGTTGATGACTTTGGTTGCGGCGAAGTCAGTTATGACTCGGTATGGAAAGTATCGAGTTGGCTATGATAGGATTTCGTGTGCGTCACAAATTTGAGTTATTCTAGGAATGTAGGATACGTTCCTAAGGTGTTTGGAAGTCCTAAGATTGCTTCTATATGCGTATAGAGGAGTCCTAAGCAGTTATGGAAAGCTTCGATTCGTGATCTGAGTAGGATTAGAGTCCTAGTTGAGATTGGGTTGGCCTAAGGGCTGGTTATATAAGCAAGGGAGGCAAAAACTCATGGTGCAGGACTTTGGGGCTGTTCCTCTTGTGTTATATTGAATAAAATTTGTAGTTTGAAGGAACTTTTTTGCCATGTTCGTCCAACTTGTTTTAGACAAGTTTTACTCGTCGAGTTTCTGGACAGCACTATCTTTCGTCGATGGTTTTATCATAACTCGAGTTTTACAGATCCAATTGACGTGACTCTTTTCGTGTTGTCTTTACAACATGATTATCTATTATCTTTCAAAATTTCACGGTCATTGGATTTGTGGTTTCTGATGTACACGAGTTTCTTTGCAGCGTTCCAGAACTGTTTTTCTCGGGTAGGACAGATTGGCCTTTGTTTGATCTTTTGATCATAACTTGAGTTTCTCTCGACATATTTGAGTGATTCTTCTTGTGTTTTCTTCGTGACTTGATTCTCCCTGATATATATATATCACTTTTGTCCTAGTGACACACGTTAAGATTAGTCTCACACACAATTTCTTTAACAAATCATTTTTCTACCGAAGGGGTTGGGATTTAATTGTTTCCGCTGCGTAAGATTTTTAAATCTACCATTCACCCCCCCCTTGTAGATTTTCACGTGCTCTTCGATCCTGCAATTGGTATCAGAGCCAGGGTGCTCCAATCATTGTGATTTGCACATGTTTTTGACTAATCATCATGGAGAAATACTCTACCAAACCTTGTTTGTTTGCTGTTATTGATTTTTAGGTTTGGAAGGCACGCATGGAGGCTTTCATCTAGGCGCAAGGCTTCACAATATGGGAGAAGGTGTACAAGCCTTACAAAGTGCCGTCAAATGATCAAGTTACAGCTACAAATCAGAGAGATGTCGACAACAACTACAAGGCTCGAAACTTGATCATACAAGGATTAACTTAAAGTGACTTCGACCGTGTTGCACACCTCCTATCTGCATACGATGTGTGGAAAGCACTTTGTGAATTCCACGAAGGATCCAACACGATCAAGGTAGTAAGGCAAGACATGTTCAAGAAAGAATACATGCGCTTCGAGATGCAACCTTGTGAGTCCATTAATGATCTCTTTGCTCGCTTTAACAAAATTCTTAGTAACTTGCGTAGTGTCAACGTTAATTTTTCTGATCTTGAAAATGCTAGGCAACTTCTCAGTGCATTAGACATGTCAATCTGGGATATGAAAGTTACATCTATTCGTGAATCTACTATCATGAGCACACTTACTTTAGATGTGCTTTACACTAAACTCAAAACTCATGAAATGACATCTTATCACGTAAGAACCCAAATAAGTCTATTGCATTTATCTCACAACGTGATATGCCTAGCTCCGGCCAATCATCATCTTGCAATACTCTTGCTTTGTTGTCCTCACTAACCCTGGAGTAGATCGAGGAATTTCAGAGGAGGAGCTGGCACTTCTCTCTACTAGGTTCTCAAAAGCATTGCAAAATGTGAGAACTAGAAGGAGAGGAAGCTGCGGATCTCAACGATGCTTCAAATGTGGTAAGACAAAACACTTTCGTACAGAATGCCCTAACCTTTCAGGTTCTACTACTCGTGAAGAAAACAGAACAAGGTCAAGACCACCCCTGGAAACCCCAACAAGAAAAAGAAGGGTACCATAGGACACAAGATGATTAACAGCTTCATCACTGCACTTCAAGTGCTCGGTTCAAGCGATGTAGACTTTGAATGTGATGAAGATGATGATGATGATCTGGCCAACTTATGCTTCATGGCGGGCAAAACAAGATCAATATCAAGTCAGGAGGATGCAGAACACAACAGTGACGACGATGAGGTATGTTCTACCTGTAATGAAATGTGTGATGCAATTTCTCGTGCAACTATTATTGTTATGAAAAAGGACAAAAAGCTTAGGGATAATGCTGCTAAAATATCACTAGAATTTGAAATCAACCATTTAAAAATCTTGATTCCTAGTGATTATTCTTGTCCCTCGTGTGATTGAATCTATGAACAATTGTCCACATTAAGAACTGCACATTCCTCTACTCTAGATAGACTTGATCTTGAAATTAAAAAGAACAAAAAGCTTGCTGCACTTGACGTTGGAAATTTAAAAGATGCTTCTTGTTCTACAATTGATTTGCATTGTTCTAGTTGTGATGATCTTGAAAAGAAACTAAAAGATGCTATGATGAAATTTCAATATTGAATATGCTTTACATTCCCATGAAGTTAAATATTGTTCCAATTGCAAATTAAAAGAAAAAACTTCATGTGAAAATTGCCTTGATCTGTCCAATAAACTTGATAACATGCATAGGACATTAGATCAGTTTTGTAATGGGAATAAGAACCTAAAATTGCTGCTGAATTCTTCCAAGTCTTGCAATGATAAAACTGGTTTAGGTTTTGATTCTCATGCTCATGCTAAGGCAGATCTACCTAAAATTGTAAGGTCATTAGGAAGTGGATTGATTCAAACAGTTCCTAAACAAATAGAAGTGGTTTTCAAATCTGCAGGACTGTTGTCTCATTCGGTTTCAAATAAAAATATTGCTTGCTCATCTAGATATGAACACAAAGTTAAATTTCATTGTATCTACTGTGGTAGAGATGGTCATGTCATAGATTTTTGTTATAGACTAGCTAAACAACAGAAAAGGGAAAGAATGAATGCTAGATCTCATAACTTTCATGCAAAATTTGTTGCACATATTAAACCAAATGCCAGGAACATGCAACCTGATGTTATGAGTCAAAAACATTCAAAGTTTACCTCCAGACCTTGACTTTTAACCTTCGGAGCTACTGATTTTTGTGCTCCACAAGTAACACCTTATAGGCCAGTAGTTAAGAATAAAATACCCCAAACTTTGACTCATAAACCTGCTTTTTTATCTCAGCTTTCGCGTGTTTTTCCTGATGCACGTCGTGTGACTCAGTACTGGATACCTAAATGCCTTTTGACTAACCCCAATATTGAGTCATTGATGTATTGTGCTTCTATGTAGGCTACATGCTTGAGGAAGGAGAACATTTGGATTGCGGATTCAGGTTGCTCACACCACATGACCAGTAACAAAGAATGGTTCTCCTCCCTCTCTTTTGTGTCACGTGTAGAGAATGTTACTTTTGACGATAATTCTTCAACTCCTATAATTTCTAAGGGTTCGGTTCGAGTAAATGATCACTACACTTTGAAGGATGTGGCACTTGTCAAGAATTTGAAATACAACTTGCTTTCCGTTGCACAATTGCTAGATAAAAATCTGGAAATTATTTTCAATAAAAACTGCTGCAAAGTTGTAGGTTCAAATAGTGAGCTTGTTTTTAACATGTCTCAGTTTGGAAGAGTTTTTAAAGCTGATTTTGATATGTCTTCGCCTAAGCATAGGTGTCTAGTTACTAATGATTCAAAGGACTTATATTTTTGGCATCGTAGACATGGTCACGTAGGCTTTGATCACCTAACGCGTGTTAGTGCTCTTGATCGCATACGTGGGCTGCCTAAGCTTAAAGGGGACAAAGAAATTGTGTGCTCTTCTTGTAGACATACTAATATGGTTGTAGGTTCACATACTACTCTCACAATGATCATGACAACAGAACTGGGTCAACTTTTGCACCTTGACACCGTAGGACCTTCACGTGTTCAATCCTTCGGGGGTAAATGGTATGTTCTTGTTATTGTTGATGATTATTCTAGATACTCTTGGGTTTACTTTGTGGAGTCTAAGAATGAAGCTTTTAGTCACTTTAAAACTTTATTTCTTAGATTATCAATTGATCACCCAGGATCTTTAAAAGCAATTAGAAGTGATAACGGAACCGAATTTAAAAATCAATCTTTTAATCTTTTTTGTGCTGAAAATGGAATAGATTTTCAATTTTCTTCACCATATGTACCTCAAAAAAATGGTGTTGTAGAAAGAATGAATAGAACCTTAGTTGAGATGGCTAGGACTATGCTTGATGAATATCAAACTCCTAGGAAATTCTGGGCTGATGCGATTGCAACCGCTTGTTATGTCTCAAATCGTGTTTTCTTGCGCGCTAAGCTCGGTAAAACACCATATGAGATCTGGTTTGGGCATAGGCCTAGTTTTATGCACTTGCGGGTCTTTGGTTGCAAATTCTTTGTTAAGAAACATGGTAATCTTGATAAATTTGAACCTAGATCCATTGATGGCATGTTTCTTGGTTATCCATCTCATACTAGAGGCTACCGTGTGCTTTTACTTGACACTAACAAAATTGTGGAGACTCGTGAAGTGTCTTTTGATGAAGCTAGCCCAGGTACTAGCTCAGACATTGCAGGTACAGATCCATATCTGGAGGGGGAGAGCATTTTCGTTGAAGATGAGGAAGAGGTGGAGCTGCTGCCCGAAAATTCAGTAGCTAATGACATTGTTCGAGCTCCTGATTTTGATTCACAGCCAGCACCGACGACCACCATTGCTGGTCCAGATCCTCCACAAGTCACAAGCTCATCGATTTGTGATGAACATGAAGAAGAAGAATCTTGTGAAGTGTCCACTCCCCTCCGGGTTCTCAAAATTAATCCTCCACAACAGATTATTGGAAGCTTGCACGAACGAGTTACACGGTCCAGGTTTTGCGACCCAAACTCTCATGCTCATTCTGCTTTTGTTGCTTCTTTTGAACCCAAAGATATATCACACGCACTCACTAATGAATCTTGGATTATTGCCATGCAAGAAGAGTTAGAAAATTTTGAAAGAAATAATGTCTGGAAACTTGTACCTCCACCTCAAGGTCACACTTTAATTGGAACTAAATGGGTGTTTAAAAATTAAACAAGGTGAGGATGGGGTTGTGGTTTGGAATAAGGCTAGGTTGGTTGCTCAAGGTTTCACTCAAGTTGAAGGTCTAGATTTTGATGAAACTTTTTCTCTTGTTGCTAGATTAGAAGCCATAAGAATTTTGTTAGGTTTTGCTGCATCTAAAGGTTTTAAGCTATATCAAATGGATGTTAAAAGTGCTTTTCTTAATGGCTACATAGATAAGGAGGTTTATGTGAAACAACCACCGTGTTTTGAAAATTCAGATTTTCCTAATCATGTTTACAAACTGTCCAAATCCTTGTAGGGTCTCAAACAAGCCCCTAGAGCATGGTATGATAGGTTAAAAACATTCTTACTTGAAAAGGGGTTTACCATGGGCAAGGTTGATAAAACTCTTTTTGTGCTGAAGCATGTCAATGACCCATTATTCGTTCAAGTGTATGTGGATGATATTATCTTTGGTTGTGCTTCTCATGTTCTTGTGTCCAAGTTTTCAGCTATGATGAGTTCACAATTTGAGATGAGTATGATGGGAGAACTCACGTACTTTTTGGGGCTGCAAATCATGCAAACCAAGGAGGGTACCTTTGTGCATCAAACGAAGTATACAAAAGACCTCCTAAGGCGCTTCAACATGGACAAAAGCAAGCCTCTTCGAACACCAATGGGAACAGCAACAACACTTGAACTTTATGAAGATGGAGAACTCGTGGATCAAAAAGAATATAGAAGCATGATCGAATCACTTTTGTACCTCACGGCATCAAGACCGGACATACAATTCAGTGTATGTCTTTGTGCACGGTTTCAAGCTTCCCCACGTGCTTCACATCGTCAAGCCGTCAAAAGGATTCTCAGGTACTTACATGGAACTCAAGAATTTGGCATTTTTCTTCCTTCTTCCCCAACCGTTACTTTGAAAGCTTTTTCTGATGCTGATTTTGGAGGTTGTAGGATTGACAGGAAAAGTACTTCCGGTGCTTGTCATTTTCTTGGTAATTCACTTGTTGCTTAGTCCCCTAGAAAACAAAATTCAGTTGCACAATCCACAGCCGAATCTGAATATGTAGCTGCTGCTAGTGCTTGCTCACAAATTCTTCGGATTGTCCAGACACTTATAGAATATGGGGTTGATCTAGATAGTGTTCCACTGTTTTGTGATAACACTAGAGCCATTTGCATTGCTAAAAAACCTGTGCAACATTCTAGAACTAAGCACATTGATATTAGGTATCACTTTCTCCATGATAATGTTGAAAAAGGAAACATTGTGCTTCACCATGTAGATTTTGAACAACAATTGGCTGATATTTTTACAAAACCTTTGGATTTCACTCGTTTTTCTTACATTCGTAGTGAAATAGGGGTTATGCATCCTCATGGCTTAAATTGAGGGGGATTTTTCAAACTTTAGAAGTCTATGTGTGAATCTGAAATTAAAATAATATGAGCATAGTATTTCATACATATATGACTTTGTGATTCCTTTTACATGCTGAAAATTCTTACTACATTACTCGTATTATACATTTTGTAGTTTTTGACATGTCTAGTAATTGGAATAATTACTTACAAAAAATCTGGTCATGGTCGAACTTTCTTGCAGTTTTGAACTTTCTTGCAGTTTTGAACTTTCTTGCAGTTTTGAACTATCTTGCAAGCTCACAAGTGACTTTAATCATAAAGAATTAATCAAGTAATCAACTCACATGTTGAGTTTTTATGAATAAACATAAGTTGAGAAAAGATCAAGAGAATATGCTTGCATCGCACTTCTTCTTTTGAGATGGCTTATCATTGCATTTAGATATGAACTTGAAAGAAGTTGTGTATGACTAAAATCTTGTCCTTAAGCTTCTGATTGTCAAATGACATAGGCTTGGCTTGGTTGGTTAGAATAAGGCAGATGCACATATAATCTCTTGCAAATATCATATGATCTAAATTTGTGCCTTGAAAAATAATAAAATGCAGCAACAAGTGCCATGCCTTGAAGTATTGAAATAGTTAAGTTTGTGAGATCATGACTTGCTTAAATTGAAAATTACATTTGATCTCTAGCATGGCTTACACTACTTTATTTATCTCATTGTTGTGATAGTGTAAGTTACTTGATAGAATGACTTGGATGAGCTTTGTTTTATATGTATATGTTATAATAATTAAAATTTCTCTTTTGAACCTTGTTGAATACATTGTTGAAGGGGGAGAGATAATATGGTGAATTATGCAAGGGGAAGAAATATGTATAGGGGATAAATTTATTTCTATCTCATTTGATTTTCAAAAAGGGGGAAAATTGTTCTCAAAACTTTTCATGCCAATGTTCGGATTTTAAATGGTGTTGCCAATGCATTCATCAAGGGGGAGATTGTGAGACCTATGTGTGCTAAATACATTGGTTTTGACAATAAAAGTTTTGAATGCTGCCATAACATCTCTTTAGCAAGGTTCGACTCTAGCTCCGAGCTTCTGCAAGGTCCGCCAATAGTTCTGACTTTCTTTGTGTAGATCCGACATGTTTTTGTGTAGCTCCAGTGAGCTTTGTCGTTAGCTCCGGCATCTATTTGTTAAGCTCCGATATGTTTTGCTAGGTCCGACTTATGTTGGTTAGCTCCGACATGTTTTTCTAGCTCCGACTTTTGGGATGACTAGGTCCGACTAGCTTTGGTAAGCCCCAGCGCTAGGTTGTACTAGCTTTGGTAAGCTCCGGCGCTAGGTTGTACTAGCTTTGGTAAGCTCTGGCTCAAGCTCCGGTTAGCTTTGGCAAGGTTTGGAGCTTGATCGCAATGTTCCTGCTTTTATCTTGCAATGTTTCGAACTTGCTTTGTATTCTTGGAAAGATTGCTTAGTATTCATTTGCTAAGTTCAAGTCATGGATGGTGACAGGATCCTTTGGACTAGTCTTAGGGAGTAGATGAGGTTCCAACAACCAAATTCATGAGAAATTGTGGTTGAGCGGGTCAGAAGGTCGCGCAAGATAATTGAATCAAGGGCAGTGCATATGAGGGTTACTGGACGTCGAAGGAAGGTGTTTGCACGTATGCATTCGGCGCATGACGTGACAACATGATTCTGAAGATGGTTTATGGATGGGAAGATATAGTTGGAAGGATCGGATCGTATCAGTTGATGACTTTGGCTGCGGCGGAGTCGGTTATGGCTCGATATGGAAAGTATCGAGTTGGTTATGATAGGATTTCGTGTGGGTTACGAATTTGAGTTGTTTTAGGAATGTAGGATACGTTCTTAAGGTGTTTGGAAGTCTTAAGATTGCTTCTATCTGCGTATAGAAGAGTCCTAAGCAGTTATGGAAAGTTTCGATTCGTGATCTGAGTAGGATTAGAGTCATAGTTGAGATTGGGTTGGCCTAAGGTCCGGTTATATAAGCAAGAAAGGCAAAAGATCGTGGTGCACGACTTTGGGGCTGTTCCTCTTGTGTTCTATTGAATAAAATTCATAGTTTGAAGGAACTTTTGTGTCTTGTTCGTCCCACTGGTTCCAGACAAGTTTTACTCGTCGAGTTTCTGGACAGCACTACCTTTCGTCGGTGGTTTATCATAACTCGAGTTTTACAGATCCAATTGACGTGATTCTTTTTGGGTTGTCTTCATAACTTGATTATCTATTATCTGTAAGAATTTCATGGTCATTGGATTTGTGGTTTCTGATCTACACGAGTTTTTTTTGCAGCGTTCCAGAACTGTTTTTCTCGGGTAGGACAGATTGACATTTGTTTGATCTTTCGATCATACTTTGAGTTTCTCTTGACGGATTTGAGTGATTCTTCTTGTGTTTTCTTCGTGACATGATTCTCTCTGATATATATCACTTTTATCCTGGTGAGACATGTTTATATTAGTCTCAGACACGATTTCTTTAACAGATCGTTTTTCTGCCGAATGGCTTGGGATTTAATTATTTCCGCTGCGTAAGATTTTTAAATCTACCATTCACCCCCTCTCTGGTAGCTTTTCACATGCTCTTTGATCCTACAGTTAGCTTCATCAAAAGACGCCTCAGAAGTCTCCCCAATTTTATTAGTGTCAAGTAAAAGCACATGGTACCCTCTAGTATGAGATGGATAACAAAGAAACATGCCATCAATGGATCTAGGTTCAAATTTATCAAGATTACCATGTTTCTTAACAAAGCATTTGCAACCAAAGAACTGAAAGTGTGTAACACTAGGCCTATGTCCAAACCAGAGCTCATATGGTGTTTTACCTAGCTTTGCGCACAACAAAACACGATTTGGGAAATAACAAGCGGTTGCAATCGCATCAGCCCAAAATTTCCTAGGAGTTTGATATTCATCAAGCATAGTCCTAGCGATCTAAACTAAGGTTCTGTTCTTTCTTTATACAACACCTTTTTGTTGAGGTACAGATGGTGAAGAAAATTGGTGATCTATTCCATTTTCAGCACAAAAGTGATCAAAATATTGATTTTTAAATTCGATTCTGTTATCACTTCTAATTGCTTTTAAAGATCCTGGGTGATCAATTGATAATCTAAGAAATAAAGTTCTGAAGTGACTAAAAGCTTCATTCATAGATGTCATAAAGTAAACCCAAGAGTATCTAGAATAATCATCAACAATCACAAGAACATACCATTTACCTCTGAAGGACTGAGCACATGAAGGTCCTACGGTGTCAAGGTGCAGAAGTTGACCCGGTTCAGTTGTCATGATCATTGTGAGAGGAGTCACTGAACTTGCAACCATCTTAGCATGTCTACAAGAAGAGCACACAATTTCATTGTCCCCTTTAAGCTTAGGCAGCCCACGTATGCGATCGAGAGCACTAACACGAGTTAGATGATCAAAGCCTACGTGACCAAGTCTACGATGCCAAAAATATAAGTCTATTAAATCATTAGCAACTAGACACCTATGCTTAGAGGAAGACATATCAAAATCAGCTCTAAAAAGTCTTCCAAACCGAGACATGTTAAAAATAAGCTCACTATTTGAATGTACAACTTTGCAGCGATTTTTAGTGAAAATAATTTCCAGATTTTCATCTAGCAGTTGTGAAACAGAAAGAAAGTTGTATTTCAAATTTTTAACAAATGCCACATCCTTCAAAGTGTAGTGATCATTTACTCTAACCAAACCCTTAGCAATTATAGTAGTTGAAGAATTATCGACAAAAGTAACATTCTCTACACGTGACACAAAAGAGAGGGAGGGGAACCATTCTTTGTTACTGGTCATGGGCATGAGCAAACTGAATCCACAATCCAAATGTTCTCCTTCCTCAACCGTGTAACCTACATAAAAGAACAATACATCGATGACTCAATATTAGGGTTAGTCAAAAGGCATTTAGGAATCCAGTATTAAGTCACACGACGTGCAGCAGGAAAAACACGTGAGAACAGAGATAAAACAGAAGGTTTATGAGTCAAAGTTCGAGATAAACTTTGAATGTTTTTGACTCATAACAGCAGGTTGCACATTCCTGACATTCGATTTAGTATGTGCAGCAAATTTTGCATGAGTTATAAGATCTAGCTTGCATTTTTTCCTTTTTTTGTTGTTTAGCTAGTCTATCACATACATTTATTACATGACCATCTCTACCACAATAGGTACAATGAAATTTAACTTTTTGTTCATGTCTAGATGAGCATGCAGTATGTTTATTTGAACCCGAACATGACAACACTCCTACAGATTTAAAAACCACCTATTTGGCTTAGGAACTGTTTTAATCAAACCACTTCCTAATGACTTTACAATTTTAGGTGGATGTGCTTTAACATGAGCATGAGAATCAAAACCTAAACAAGTTTTATCATTGCAAGAGTTGGATGAATTCAGTATCAAGTTTAGATTTTTGTTCCCAATGTAAAACCGCTCTAGTATCTTATTTTTATTGTCAAGTTCATTAGATAAAACTAGGCAGTTATTACATGAAGTTTTCCTTTAAGTTTGCAGTTAGAACAGTTTCTAACTTCATGAGTTCGTAAAGCATTGTTCAGAATGGAAATTTAATTCATTGCATCTTTTAGTTTCTTATCAATATTATCACATGCAGAACAATGCAGATCATTTGTAGAACAAGAAGAATCTTTTAAGTTATTAACATTAAAATCAGACTGCTTTTTGTTCTTTTCAATTTCTTCATCAAGTCTATCTAGAGTGGAGGAGTGTGCACTTCTTAATGTGGAAAATTGTTCATAGATTAAGTAACATGAGGGACATGCATCATCACTAGGAATCAAAGTTTTTAAATGATTGATTTCAGATTCTAGTGATTCAATTTTAGCAGCATTATCCCTAAGCTTTTTGTCCCTTTTCTTGAAAATAATAGTTGCACGAGAAATTGCATCACACATTTCATTACAAGTAGAACATACCTCATCGTCATCACTGTTGTGTTCTGCATCCTCCTGACTTGATCTTGATCTTGTTTTGCCTGCCATGAAGCATAAGTTGGCCATATCATCATCATCTTCATCACTTCCAATGTCTACATCACTTGAACTGAGCTCTTGAAGTGCGGTGATGAAGCTGTTTATTATCTTGTGTCCTATGGTACCCTTATTTTTCTTGTTTGAGTTTCCAAAGGTGGCCTTGACTTTATTTTTCTTTTCTTCATGGGTAGTAGGACCTGAAAGCTTAGGGCATTCTGTACAAAAGTGTCCTGTTTTACCACATTCAAAACAACGTCGTGGTCCGGAGCTTCCTCTCCTTCTAGTTCTCAAATTTCGGAGTGCTTTTGAGAATCTAGTAGAGATGAGTGCTAACTCCTCTTCTGGAAATTCCTCGATCTGCTCTAGGGTTAGTGAGGACAACAAAGCAAGTGTATTTCAAGATAATGATTGGCTGGGCTAGGCATATCACGTTGTGAAACGAATGCAATAGACTTATTAGGATTCTTACGTGATAAAATGTCAATTTCATGAGTTTTTAGTAAAGCACATCTAAAGTAAGAGTACTCATGAAAGCTGATTCACAACTGGATGTTACATTCATCTCTCATATTGTCATGTCTAATGCACTAAGTAGTTGCCTAGCATTCTCAGCATCAGAAAAGTTTGTGTTGACACTACGTAGATTACTGAGAATTTAATTAAACCGGGCAAAGAGTTGATATATGGACTCACGAGGCTGCATCTCAAAACGTATGTATTCCTTTTTGAACATATCTTGTTTTACCTCCTTTATTGTGTTGAAGCCTTCGTGATAATCAAAGAGAGATCTCCAAACATCGTATGCTGATCAGAGGTGTGCGACACGATCAAAGTCGCTTTGAGTGAGTCCCTGAATGATCAATTTGCGGGCTTTGTTGTTGTTGTCAACGTCCCGTAGGTTTGCAGCTGTAACTTGATCGTTTGGTGGCACTTCATAAGGTTTTTATACCTTTTCCCATATGGCGAAGCCTTGCGCCTGGATGAAACCTTCCATACGTGCCTTCCAAACCTGAATATCAGTATCACTGAACACACGAGATTCGGCACAGTATTTCTCCATGATGATTAGTCAAAACACGTGAAAATCACAAAGATTAGAGCAACCTAGCTCTGATACTGATTGTAGGATCTAAGATCACGTGTAAAGCTACCAGAGGGGGTGGTTAATGGTAGATTAAAACTTTTCAGTGGAAGCAATGAAACACCCCTCGGCAGAAAACCGATCTATTAAAGAAACCGTGTGTCCGACTAATCTAAACGTATTCCATTGTGACAAAACTAGTGTAGATTGTAGAGAATCATGTAACAAAGACGTCACAATAAGAATCACGAAAATCCGTCAAGAGAAACTCAAGTTACGATCAAAAAATCGAACAAAGATCAATCTGTACTACCCGAGAAAAACCTTTCTGGAATACTGCAAAGAAACTCGTGTAGATCAGAAACCACAAATACAATGACCGTGAAATTTTCATAGATGATAGAAAATTAAGTTGTGAAGAGAAGAATCACATCAAATGGATCTTTAAAACTCGAGTTATGATAAAACCACCAAAGAAAGGTAGTGCTATGCAAAAACTCGATGAGAGAGACTTGAAGAAAACAACTCGGACGAACAAGGCACAAAAGTTACTTCAAACTACAAATTTTATTGATCACAGCCCCAAAGTCATCCACCACCAGCTCTGGCCTCCCAAGCTTATATAACCAGCCCTTAGGCCAACCCAAACTTAACTAGGACTCTAATCCTACTCAATTCACAAATCATAACTTTCCATAACTGCTCAAGACTCTTCTATACGCATATAGAACCAATATTAAGACTTCCAAACACCTTAGGAACGTATCACACATTCCTAAAACAACTCAAATTCGTGACCCACATGAAATCCTATCATAACCAACTCAAAACTTTCCATATTTGAGTCAAACACGACTTAGCCGCAGCCTGAGTCCTTAACCTACTCGGTTGAACCTTTCCGACACATTCTTTACGTCCACATCTCTTCATCACGCCTTGGAACCATGTAGCCACGTTCATGCACTCCTTGCACATGTTCAAACATCTTCCAACGACGTCCACGATACCTTCATCTGCATTTTTCTTGATTCATACATTCTGCGCGACCTCCCAATCAACTCAACCACAATTCCTCCCGAACATGGTTGTTGAACCTCATTCTCCCTTAGAATAGTTCAATGGATCCCGTCACCAGCCATGTCTTGAACTCAAGCAATGCACATGAATAAACAACCGATACTTCCGTGCACAAGTCCTCGACTTGAATCTCGTTAGTTCCAAAACCACAACACCTTATGTGATAACATCACATAAGCATGTTGCAAACCATAGCAAATTAAGAACAGCAATTACCACCAAGACACACCAAAAACATAGTAAAATAATACTAACCAAACTTTACATAATCCAAAAAACAAGTTCGAAACCTTGCAAGTTAAAAGCAGAACCACTGCGATCAAGCTCCAAACCTTACCAAAACTAACCGAAACTTGAACCGGAGCATTCCAAAGCTAGTAGGACCTAGCGCCGGATCTTATCAAAGCTAGTCGTACCTAGCACCAGAGCTTACCAAAGCTAGTGAGACCTAGAGCTGGAGCTAACCAAAGTTAGTCGGACCTAGAAAAAGAAGTCGGACCCAGCGTTGGACCTTGCCCGAGCTACCCAAAACAAGCCGAACCTACCATCGGACCTTGTTGGAGCTCGGACCTAGATGATAAAGTTATTTTGGTAGTATTGAAAACATTTTATCGCCATAGCCAATATATTCAGCACACATGGGTCTCATAGTTTCGACGAATCAAGCGATGGCACGTGTCATCACATGGATCAAATGGCCAACAAACAGAAGTATCCGGGAACCGCCTGGCAGGGACCTGGAGGAAGCACAGCCCCAACGGGGCTGAGACCAGGTGGGCCGACCCCCCTAGTTGGCTGACTAGGTCATGGCGCTAATTGCGGTCAAACATCACGTGTTGGCTCCTCCCGGCTGGAAAAGGTCATAGGTGAAGGATTCACGCGCATTTGGTGGCGGTAACCAACTCTTCTCCCCCCTTATAAATAGAACCCGACACCTCACTTCACAGACACACAATAAGTTGAGAATAGCATACCACTCCAAAGGTTTAGAGTAGTCCTAAAGGCTGCCAAGTAGAAGGAGGGTGTGGTGAAGAGTTTAGGAGAAGGAGGCTTGGGCTTTTCAAGTCCATCTTCTACACTTGTACCCCTACAAAGGTGTTATTCAAATCAAGTAAGCCTTTGTGAATTCAATTCAAGTTTGATTCTCAATTCATAGTATTTTGCATAAGTAGTACTTGTGGGTTCATTGCTTTAATTTATTAGAGGCTCTAGTTGTAGCTTTGTGTTCGAGACAACTAGAGTTGTGATTTAGAACATAAGTGTGGTGCTGAGGTTAGAAATCACCAGTGAATATCTCGTAGACCCACGGATTGAAGAGGTAGGCAGTAGGTGGTGACAGCCCTATCTGTCCTCTGTAATCCTCCATGTTCGGCCATGCCATAGGCTCTTGACGGGAGTCGCCTAGTGTTGCTAGGGGTAAACCCGTGCCCGAAGCAAGCAACTACTACAAATCCCTTTGAATTGGAATCAATACGTTGAATTCCTCTCTCTTCATTGCCTACCAAACAACTTTGTGTCCTGGGGTGGATTAGTTCGTAAGATTACACACCTGTTCCTTGGATTCGATACCCTTGGAATACTCTCTCAAGGGGATGTGCTACACGACAGTATTCGTGAGCTTGCGGATTTTTATCTGTGATGTAAGAAACGTCACCAACGAAATCTATTGATGTAGCATTTTCCCTTTTAGAGTATTCTCAAAAAGTGTCATTTATATTCTCCCAAAAGAAGGATAGGTGGAAGCAAAGCAATCGTCAAATGGAGAGACTAGGTTGGTCTAGGTTAGGTTCTAGCAAGGATGGATAAATGATAATTGGACGTAGTGTGACAAACACAGAAGCATTATATCCTAAAGGGGTAAATGAGGTAAAGAGGGACTAAGCTAAGAGTTAGGTAGATACTCCTACTATGCTTCTAATATATCTATCTATCTATCTATATATATATATATATATATATATATATATATATATATATATATATATATATATATATATATATATATACAACCTAAGTTAGTTACTAATGATTATATCAATTATGAATTCTCATGCTAAGTGGATTAACACATAGGGCCGAACGTGAAGGATTACAAAGGACGGATAGGACTGTCACCACCAACTGCATACCTCTTCAATCCGTGGGTCTACGAGACATTCAACGTTACTTATCTATCCCATCACCATGCTATCATATTAAGTAATTACCTTAAGATCCTAGGCACAAGCCATCCTAAGGCAATGAACTAAATCATTGTTGAACCAATGTTAATTCATAGCCTAAGTGATTCATATGAACATAATCATGTCATAGCTAATTAGACTATAGTGGGGTCTGTAGTGTTTATGATGATACTACGAGAATGTTATAGCATAATCATAACTACTACTCCTACCACATATATGGAATCCACAATCAATCAAGTATAGTCTAATCCAAGTGTATGAACAATAGCAGACTAAAGATAGCATCTTGATTAAGAGCAAAGTCACAAATACAAATAGGAGTATGAGAGCCATACCTTTCCAAATCAGAAATTGGAAAAAGACTCCCTATACTCCTCTCCTACTTGGACTATGGACTAGAGGCTCTCCTCTCTATAGCCTACACTCCTCTAAACCTATGGAGAATAGTGAATACAATGGATGAATACTCAAGTGGTGTGTGTACGAAGTGACGGTAGGGGGTCCTATTTATATTTATAGGTGGAGAAGGGTCGGATCCTGCCACTAAAAGCGCGCGAATAAATCTTCATCGTGATCAGGGCACCACAGGGTGTCAACACGTGGAAGCTGACCGAGTATGGCGCCAGAAAGGGGGCGGCTGAACCCCCTAGTCGGTCGAACAGAAACTTGGCCCAATTCTATTGTGCTTCCTCGGAGTGACTTCCAGGTGGGTCCCATTGACTGATATGGGTGATACACCATTGGATGGCCTTGAATACTTCTGTTCGTGGGCCATTTGATCCATGTGGTGCCACATGTCATCGTTTGATTGGCTAGGATGGTATTTTATAGGATTGCTCCCCCTCTTTTACCTGATTTCCTACAATAATTCCCTACATGCACTATTTCTCCAAGGACAAGTGGAAATAGGTCAAATAGAAAGGTGATGTGTGCAAGAAATGATAATTCCTTCACATAACTTAGTTATATTGACGGATGAAATTGGTATATAACAGCCGTAAACAGATGGCCTGTATGTAATGATACAAGGTGTTAGATTGGAAATGATATACTATTGTGACTGCCTGAAATGATCGCCCATGTGAGCCGTGCTGTACAGCACTTTTGACAATTGTTATATACCAATCACCCGTCAATATAACTCAATTATGTGAAGGAAATATCACTTCTTGCACACATCACCTTTCTATTTAACCTATTTCCCTTTGCTTCGGAGAAAGTAGTGCATGCAGGGATTTTATGCAGAAATGAGGTGAATACGGGGATGGATCCTATAAACTATCATTCCAGCCAATCAGGCGACGCCACAAGGCCCCACATGGATCAAATAGCCCACACACAGAAGTATCCAAACCATCCAATGGTGTAGGACCAATATCAGTCAATGGGACCCACCTGTCAGTCACTTGGAGGAAGCACACCGCAAAAAAGGGCCAAGACCAGGTCAGCCGACCCCCCTAGTCGGCCGACTCGGTTCTGGTGCCTTTCTCGGTCAAACTCCACGTGTTGGCTCCTCCCGGCTTGAAGATATCATTGGTGACTATTCGCAAGCTTTTGATGGCAGAAACCCACCCTTCTCCAAGCTATAAATAGGACCCTCACCCCTCACTTCAACACACACCACTTGAGTATGGATCCATTGTATCCACTACTCTACATAGGTTTAGAGGAGTATAGGCTGTAGAGAGGAGAGTCTCTAGTCCATAGTCCCAGTAGAAGAGGAGTAGAAGGCGTCTCTTCCCAATTGGGAAAGGTATGTCTCCCATATTCCTATTTGTATTTGTGACTTTATTCATAATAAAGATGATATCTTTAGTCTACTATTGTTCATATACTTAGATGAAGCATTTCTTGTTTGATTGTGGATTCCATGTATGTGGTAGGAATGGAATTTATGATTGTGCTATACCATGCTCATTACATTATCATAAACACTATAAACCTCCACTATAGTCTAATCAGCTATGACATGACTATGTTAATATTAATCACTTATGCTATGAACTAACATTGATTCAACGATGATTTAGTTCATTGCCTTAGGATGGCTCGTGCCTCGGCTCTTAAGGTAATTACTTAATATGCTAGCATGGTGCTAGGATAGAGAGTAGCGTTGAATGTCTCGTAGACACACGGATGGAAAGGGTAGGCAGTAGGTGGTGATAGCCCTATCTGTCTTATGTAATCCTCCATGTTCGGCTATGCCACAAGCTCTTGGCCGGAGTCGCCTAGTGTTGCTAGAGGTACTCCCGTGCCCGATGTGTTAATCCACTTAGCATGAGAATTCATAATTAACATGATCATTAGTAATGAACTTAGGCTCTGTATATGTACATTAGAAGCTCTGTGGGAGTATCTACCTAACTCTTAGCCTAATCCCTCTTTACCCCATTTATCCCCTTAGGATAGGATGCTCTTATGTGTGTCACACTACGTCCACTTATCAATTTACCCTTCCATGCTATAACCCTACCTAGACCAACCTAGCCTCTCCATTTGATGATTGCTTTGCTTCCATCTAGCCTTCCTTTGGTAAAATATAAATGACACCCCTTGGGAATACTCTTAAAAGGGGAAATGCTACATCTATAGTTTCTGTGCGCTTGCCGACGTTCATTTAAGAATCAAAACCTACCAACAAGCATTTCTGGCACCACTGCTAGGGATGAATTGTTAGTAGTGCATAGGAAATATCAACAAGCATTTCTGGCGTCGTTGCTGGGGAAGGCGGCTAAAGTATTTCATGATTGAGTGAATAGGATAGGACCCTGGTATGTTTTAGTAGGATGACCCTCCTTTGTTTTTGCTTTTTATGTGAAAATAGGGTAGTGTATTTCTTGTTTCTGCTTGCCAGAAAACTTCGTTCAAGATCCTGAATCCCTTCTGAGAGATCAACCTCGTGTCGTTACTCCTCAGAAACTTTGAGCAGCAAAGCAAGCCAACACAACTGCACCATCAACCAAAACACCAATGGCCCAGAAGACCCTTTGTGAGTTTTCGGCTCCCTCTACTTACAATGTGTCTGTTGGACCCACTGTTAACACGGGAGACATAAACTTCAAAATCAAGACGGGCCTTATCACTATGGTGCAAGGCAACCCATTTTGTGGGAAGGCTAACAAGGATGCAAGTGCTCACCTGCAACATTTCCTTGAGATCTGCAACACTTTTAAGATTCAGGATGTATCCCCTGATGTTGTCCGTCTTAGGCTGTTCCCCTTCTCTCCTCTTGGGAGAGCGAAACAGTGGTTCTACACGAACTGAAATGCTATAGATACTTGGGAGAAATGTTCTGCAGCGTTCCTCGATAACTTTTTCTCGTTGGGCAAGACCAATACCCTACGTGGAAATATTTCCAGCTTCTAGCAAGATGCCAACAAATTTATTCCCGAGGATTGGGAAAGGCTTCAGAAGTATATCCAAGCCTGTCCCCACCATGGGATGGATGACTGGCTCATAATCCAAAACTTATACAACGGGCTGATCCCTTCCACACGTGACCATGTTGATGCTGCTGCTTGAGGTGCTTTCTTCTTATTGACGGTGCCCAAAGCCAAAGATTTGATTGAGAATAT
This sequence comes from Tuctoria greenei, assembly GCA_036927565.1. Taxonomy (NCBI): domain Eukaryota; kingdom Viridiplantae; phylum Streptophyta; class Magnoliopsida; order Poales; family Poaceae; genus Tuctoria; species Tuctoria greenei. Next base: position 37,294,645 of record JAYESD010000011.1, on the reverse strand, counting down.
GGTGTCAAGCATGGGTTGGAGCAACGAGCATCTCCATACCCGCCAGCAAGGCATGCACACCTTGAAGGAGGTGGACATGATCGCTGCCAAATTGTACCTCCTTATGAAAAAGATTGATGGACAAAGCAATGGTGAGGTATGTGGCAATGCCTATGCCTTAGACTCTCACATCAGTTGTGAAGTCCGTGGCAACATTAGCCATTTGGGCAATGACTGCCCGGAATCCCGTGAGGATGCCCTATACGTAGTCAACAATGGAAACAACAATGGCTATCATCCAGGAGGTCAAGGGTGGGGCTAACCACGCCTATTCTTTCAAGGAGGCTACACCAACAATGGCAACAATGGAAATCAACCTTACTTGAGAGAACATGCCATTAGCAAACTAAGAATCAATGATGCTTTATTCAAGAAGTTGTCGACTAATGACAAGACCCTAGAGAGCATCAATGCCAAGATTGAAGGACCATCCTCAGCCTTCAAGAATCAATTGATCTTCAACAAGATGTTGGAAACTCAGTTGGCTCAACTAGAAGCCGTTTTTCCTCCAATGGAGAATGGAAAGATGCTAGGACAGCCCGAACCTCCCATGGAAAGTGCCACCATGATTTCTCTACAAGGAGGCAACTGGCTGAAGGACCCCATATGTCCTACAATCTCATGCTCAATGGTGGCACACCACTTTGAAAAGGCCCTTTGTGACCTTGGATCAAGTGTGAGTGTGATGCCCAAGGTGGTTTTCGACCAGCTAAACTTCACGAAACATACTCCAACACAAATGCAGCTCCAACTGGCTGATTCCTCAGTTCGTTATCCGGCGGGTATTGCCGAAGATGTCCCGATGAAAATCTAGAATTGCTTCATACACGTGGATTCGTGGTGCTCAACATGGAGGTCGAAAAAGATATTCCGCTCATTCTTGGGCTCCCATTCCTAAGCACCGCGAAGGCTCGCATAGATGTGGAAGATGGAGAAATCCACTTCCATAACAATGGCAAGGAGGAGAAGTTTAACTTTCGCCCAAAGTTGGAGCAATGCAACATGATCCGTATCAAGTATGGGCCGAATGTAAAACACATTCAAGAGGTCGAAATCACATGTCCAAAGGTGGACCCACTTATTGCATTCATGAGGAATTTGATATATGAGGAAAACACGTCTTATCGTCCACGCCGACACCCTAAGAAGACGGAGAAGTCCGGGCCTCCCCAAAGGCCCAAGTCCACCATGCCGCCAAAGAAGGTATGACGAAAGAAACAAGAGAAGCCGTACGAGCCCATCCCTTCGGGCTCGGATGTCAAGAAATGAAGAAGGAGGAGTGTCCATCTCATCGGACAGTGGTAAGACCTAGCCAATAGGTTAAATTAGTAGTTATCCTTTTCTTTGTATTTCTTTTTTCTTTATTTGATTTTCCCCATTTAGTTTGATTTTCCCCACTGCATATTTGGTTTTCCTAGTAAGTTGAGAATCTTATATTCTCAACTATCATTTTTATTTTTTTTATTTTCCACAAAAAAAATTGTTGGGTGTTGAAAATGGAGTTTTTAATTGGAAAACAATTTTTCTGAGCTGCAAAAGTGGAATTTCATCAATGTGCTAACTTCATAGCCATTGGGGATCCACCTACCAAATGGGAGAACAAGGGGGCCCACCTGTCAGGTCGACAGATCCCCCTGTTCGGCTGACTGGGGGAAAGAGCCAATTTGGCTCTCTCTCTCTTCCAACGACTACAATTGGTTCCCTTGTGACCGTTGGGGATTGCACACTATAAAAGGTGGCCGTGAGGAGCTCTTCTCCTTACACTTCACCTCATTTCATAAATCCCCAAAGTCACTCTTGCTCTCGTAGTTTTTGTTGCTCTTCATTGAAGTCCTCTTGATCAATTCCCAACTCAAAAAGATTTGCTTTTGATTGCCTTTGCAATTTGCTCTCAAGATCTTCAAGGGAAAATTTGTTGGGGTTTGTTTTCACTTACATCACCACTTTCGAGTGTTTGCATTGTTGTGTTCTTGCTTGTTGTGGCCATGAAGTGAATGAAGAGGTTGTTTGGAAAGAGGAACGAGGCTGCAAGCTCAAGCCATGGTGGAGATTCAAGTGCACGCCCCTCTTCCATTGCTACACCATGTTCATGGAGGAGGAGTGTAGGAGAGGAAACTCCCATGGGTGAGAGGAGCAACCCACACCAACTTCTTCACGACGACGACCTCGACATCCAATGTGAAGTTGAAGATCAAGCGCACAAGCTCCTCCAAGATTGTGAGTTTTCTAATACAAAAGCCTATGATCCGGATTTGATCTCCAACATAGGTATGGATTCCGAATTCTTTTCCATTTGGCGTGCATTAGGATGGGAAAATTTTGCTCACATAGAGGAGAAACATTCATGCTTTCTCTCCATACAATTCCTTTGCACACTCAAAATAGGATTTGATGGTATTACTTTTAGATTATTTCAAAAAGAATACAACATCCTATGGAACGAATTGAGTGAAATCCTAGGCTTCCATAAACGTTGTTTGCTAGATTTAGACACTTCACCTAAGTTTAAGAAACAAAGTTTTTGGCAAGATTTAACTGTTGAGGTCAGAAGTAGTGCACCTAGGAATAGCCACTTGCACAACCCTACTTTACGCTTCATGAATAGATGGGTGTCTATGACTATGTTCCCTAGAGGAGATGTAAGGATAGTGTGTGATGATGAGCTGAAAATTTTATTTGACATGATTAAAAAGATAAAAGTTGCTCCAATTATTGCCATGATGACACAATGGTTAGATTACATTCCAAGGGTAGGGTCAATTGAATATACTTCATTGATTACCCGTATCGCTACTAGGTTAGGAGCACTAGAATATTCTTCATTTGAGTATATTGGAAATTAAAGATAATTAATTGATAATGATTATTTAGTACAATGATATACCCTTAAGCATGATGAAGATGGCTCTTTGATATTTTATTATCCCGTCTTTGTCAATGAATTTTGGTTACCTAACCCGAATTATCATTTGTACAAATGCAAGAGGCTAACCATTGACCTACTTCCCATCGAGGAAGCCGGAAGAATTAATATCTTTGGCAGGGTAACTAGAAGTCGTACAAGGAGAGCGGCCATGCTTCCGACAACCTTCACGGTCCATGAGTACAAAGAGGAGAGAACCCAACAGGTGATACACCCGGATGGACTCAACCTCCTTCGTATGAGATAGAAGGTCCGTCTTGGCATCGGTGGACAGGTGCTACACCCCTATCCACTTCAAGCTCTAGAAGCTTGCCCCCAACATCTATGAGAAGATGTCATTCCACTTCGTCTAGAAGTCATCGTGACTATAGCCAAGGAATGATAGACCTCTCTAGACGTATGGAGGCGCTTGAAGTAAGGACATGTGACATCTACAACACTCTTCAAGGGCATGTCCAAGGTACCCAAGACTGGCAACAACACGTGGACGCTCAATTCACCAACTTCAACTCCATGCTACAACAACAACAAGCCGATCTCATGGCATACTTCCGCCATCAAGGGTTCAACCCTCATCACGAAGGTGAGTGAGGAACAAGCTTGGGGGAGGACCCCCACTTGACGTAAATTGTATCAACACTTTGCATAATTATTTTCCACTTACCCATCATCCACCTTGCATTCGACAAATAAAATAAATAAAAATATGTATAGGATAGGTTTTTTTTAAATATAATAAAAGATGTGCAGTAAGAATGACTTGGAATTCACATAGATGAAATGACGAATAGTTGCTTTGTTTTAATTTTCCTAAGTCCCTAGTTTACAACTTACTACTCTCCAACATATTGCTCTCATTGGCTAGAATTGTTTTTGCCTTGATTTGGAAATTGTGGGTAGCAAAAGATTGATCCATTGTAAGTTGTTGTGAGATATGATATAGTGATAGGGCTGCTATTCCTAGTTTGATAGTGAAACTTAAATTTCCGGAGAAATTCCAAAAAAGATTTAAGTCACTCTCATTTGATTGGAAATAACTACCAAAGCCATATGACACATTAGATTGATAGACCTTATGCATATGCTATTTGTCTTCACTTGAAATTTGTCAAACTAGTATAGACCTATGTGAGAATTCATTCATTACTTTTTGAATCCAAGACTTCACTTGTCATGTTATACTTCTACACTAGAAGTAAGCAAATTTCCATCATACATGCTTAGTACTCTCTCCAAAATTCATTGCATAAAAAGGGAGTAGAAGACATTGCTATAAGAAAAATAAAAAGAAAATGCATGCTTACATCATAAGAATGAGAAAAAAAGTAGCCATGTTTCATCCCTGCAAAATATAATAGTACACTCAAAAAAGGAGTAATCTCAAGATCCACATCCACTCCATTCCATCACACATGCACAAGTCTTGAATCAAATTGTTTTGAATTGATTTCTCCTAAGGCTTGCTCTTTTGACTTAGCAATATTATGTGTTGCAAATATGCCTGCTATATTTCCTACCAAGATCCACATACAAGCCTTATGTAGAGGTAGGATGAAATTAAGCACAATGCCTTGGTGAGGACATATTTCCACTACACACAAAGGAGAGACTTGGGAGAATCAAATTGAGATACTTAAAATCTAAATTGAAATCTCTAGAATTTGAGTGGAACTTGATTTCTAGGGTATGTGGGCTCCAGTTGCTGTTCTATCTTTCAACCACCCATGGATAGGAGATGGCATAAGCCCCATAGTGACTTAAGATGGGTGAAGTACCATGCCAATTGTTGCAATACTAGGTAGAGTATTTTGTTGTGCACATGGTAATTTTGAAAAATAGAGCATACTACCAACTCCTAATCATCAAACTAAAGTCTTGACTTTGCTCGGGACGAGCAAAAGATGAGCTTGGGGGAGTTTGTAGACGGCTGTTATATACCAATTTCACCCGTCAACATAACTCAATTATGTGAAGGAAGTGTCATTTGTTGCACAAATCACCTTTCTATTTAACCTATTTCCACTTGTCTTTGGAGAAAGTAGTGCATGCTAGAATTTTATGAAGAAATGAAGTGAAACAAGGGGATGGATCCTATAAACTATCATTCTAGCCAATCAGGCGATGTCACATGGCACCACATGGATCAAATGGCCCACAAATCCGATGCATTCCAACGGTGTAACACCAATATCAGTAAATGGGGCCCTCCTATCATACACCTGGAGAAAGCACACCGCAAAAGGGGCCAAGACCAGGTCAGCCGACCCCCCCCCCCCCCCCCCCCCTAGTCGGCCGACTAGGTCCTGGCGTCTTTCTCGATCAAACTCCACGTGTTGACTCCTCCTAGCTTGAAGAGGTCATGGTGACTGATTCGCACACTTTTTGTGGCGTGAACTGACCGTTCTCCAAGCTATAAATAGGACCCCTCACCCCTCACTTCAACACACACCACTTGAGTATTCATCCATTGTATCCACTACTCTCTATAGGTTTAGAGGAGTACGGGCTGTAGAGAGGAGAGTCTCTAGTCCATAGTACAAGTAGGAGAGGAGTAGAAGGAGTCTATTCTAAATTGGAAAAGGTATGTCTCCCATATTCCTATTTGTATTTGTGACTTTATTCATAATAAAGATGATATCTTTAGTCTACTATTGTTCATATACTTGGATGATGCATTTCTTGTTTGATTGTGGATTTCATGTATGTGGTAGGAATAGTTTTATGATTGTGTTATACCATGTTCATTATATTATCAGAAACACTATAAACCTCCACTATAGTCTAATTAGATATGACATGACTATGTCAATATGAATCACTTAAGCTATGAATTAACATTGGTTCAATGATGATTTAGTTCATTGCCTTAGGATGGCTTGTGCCTAGGCTCTTAATGTAATTACTTAATATGCTAGCATGGTGCTAGTATAGAGAGTAGCGTTGAATGTCTCGTAGACCCGCGGATTGAAGAGGTAGGCAATGGTGGTGACAACCCTATCTGTATTTTGTAATCCTCCACGTTCAGCTATGCCACAAGCTCCTGGCGGGAGTCGCTTAGTGTTGCTAGGTGTAAACCCGTGCCCGATGTGTTAATCCACTTAGCATGAGAATTCATAATTAATATGATCATTAGTAACTAACTTAGGCTATTCATATGTACATTAGAAGCACTGTAGGAGTATCTACCTAACTCTTAGCCTAATCCCTCTTTACCCCTTTTATCTCCTTAGGATAGGATGCTCTTGTGTGTGTCACACTACCTCCACTTATCAATTAACCCTTCCATGCTAGAACCCTACCTAGACCAACCTAGCATCTCCATTTGATGATTGCTTTGCTTCCACCTAGCCTTTCATTGGGAAAATATAAATGACACCCTATGGAAATACTCTTAAAAGGGGAAATGCTACATCGATTGTTTCTGTGTGCTTGCAGACGTTCATTTAAGAATCAAAACCTACCAACAAGCATTTATGACACCACTTCTAGGGATGAATTGTTAGTAGTGCGTAGGAAATATCAACAGGCACCATAATGAGTGGTCTGTAAATTGAGTGTCTTATGTAGGTACACTATGTTAGACGTATTGTGAGTAGAACACGTTTGAGAGTGCTCGATTCAAGTTCCACCTATAAGACGTATACGCCGGAGGAAATCCAGTTAGTATTTTCTATTTGGTGAGGAACGTAGTACCGACATGTCATTTGGGTTACATCGTAAACGTCGGGAATTCAAATATGTGTCGAGAATGTAACTCTAATCTACAAATTTTCAACTATTGCTTAGGGCAAGTTCTCACAATTTATGCATGAAATGAATCAAATACACCATCTAGCAAACTTGCATTTTGCTATCTGGCTCTGGCAGCAAGTTGCTTAACTTTGGAAGTGCGTATCTCCATATAGACTTCCCGAATGTAGGTGTGCAAACAGTTTTGGAAAGGTTGAGACGTCCCCTAAAATATCTCTTTTAACCTCCAGGGCAGAAAAGCACATCAAATGGTGAAAGCCCCTAGAAACTACAACAGCTACTGTAAAAGCCCTAAAACGTAGGTGTTCATCTCAGATATAAAATTCAATGTTAAAAAAAATCAAAATGGCAATTGAAAGATCAAATTAATTTAAACCTAAAGTGAGGGGTTAAAAATTTAAAATCTACTACTCTTCAAACTTTGTCAAAGTAAATATTTATGTTGCCAAATAAATTGCACATAATTCAAAAAGTACATCTGTCAAGTTTCATTATTTTTGAAGCCCATTTGCTATTTGAAACAATTGGTTCAAGGAAATCCATTTAAATTCAAATTCAGATTTGAATTCAGATGAAACTTGATCAAATGTGGGAATTGAATCCAGATTTGGATTCTACATAATTTCTTTAGGCTACCTGACAACTTTATGACTTTTGACCAAAGTTTGGTGAGATATTTGAGTAAACAGGGAGGAGGGATGAGAATGGGAGTGTGGGACCCACTGGTCAGCCTTCCAAGTGTTGAACCGCCTCTCTGCTTTGCTTCTCCAGGTGCCACCGTGATGTCTTGCATGCTCCAGCACTTGGCCTCGGTCAGAAGCTGAAACCAGCGAGGCTTTGCTCCCTTATCACCACAGCACACGGTCCCTGGATATTTGCTTCTTCCTTCCAGTCCAGAGCAAACACAAAGCCTCTGTTTTTCCCTGCCGCCGCCGAGTTTCCGGCTGGTTCACGGTGCTTGGCGCGTGTGGACGACTCCGTGCTCCACCAAGCTCTCGGACGACTCCGCGCGGACCTTCTCTTCTTCCCTGACGCCAACCATCGGTGCCCTCCCGTGCTGTCCGCAAGAACAGAGGTGCAGCATCTCCATCGTTTCCTCTGTACCGCCTCCGACGATTCCTTGTCGCACCGGTGCTACAAACCAATTTTCACCTTGCTGCAAGCACGAAAAAGGTCGTTCCTAATCTTCTTAAACTCCCTGTTGAGTAACTCAATCTATCGTGGGTTCATCTCGTCGGAATATAAGTTTTTGTTACTGCCGGTTCTATGAACTGCGGCTAGAATCTCCAAGAAATTCAGTTTCCACGTTCAATTATTTTTCAATCCAATTAGATAAAGCTTCAGAACCTTCTTTTGAGCATCCTCGAACATAAAGCACTGAAAATAATCGATCATAGGCGTACTATCACCTGTTTTCCCATCCACCACCATTTTCGACGTAGGTCGCTGTGGATTCCTACCTTGTAGCCACGTTCCGGCCGATTAGAGCTTGTATTCAGGTTCCTCATTGCCAAAAAGTGCTTTGGAATCCAATCCCGAGTCAAATTGACCCCCTCGGCGCAATTTTCTCCATGGCCGACGAAGCTCGCCGCCATCTTGCCTTCGCCCGCCGGATTCCTACCATCTCGGTGCGTGCGAGGTTGCCCGTCATGTTAGCTGTGGACTGAGGGTCCGGATTCCCTAATTTCCTCTGCTATCGGTGCTGTCCTGGTTGAGGAACGGCAGGCCCTGCCGGTGGTTGGCCGCCCGTGGAGATCTGGCGAGAGGAAGGTGATGACACTGCGGACCCACCTGTCAGTGAAGCGTTGCCCATTTGTGGAAATACTGTGGCTTTGGGATCCTTTGTGATGAGGCACCCGCAACCCTGTGGCCCCAGTAATGCCACGTGTTGACTGGCTGAGTCAGCTCTGGGCCCCACACGCAGGCATTTAAACTTTTCCCTTTTCCTTTTAAGTTTCCAGATTTTGTCCAAAGTTTGAAAATTCATATCTCCTAGTAGAAGTGTCCAAAAATTATGAAACAAATATTGTTGGATTCCTTTTAACTAGTACATTGCAGTGGTGCAAAGGTATTGGTATGGAAATCCATGTTTTTTGCTCCAAAATTCCTTAAAGCCAGAATTTGGGAATTAATTACAGGAAATCCATTTTATGGGAAATTCCCAATTTTGGACGTAAATTCCTCCATAAATGTGTTGATCTTCAATCAAAAATTCAGCTTCACTGGACTTTATCCCCTCAGTCAGACTGTGTTGCTTTTTCATATGATCATGAAAATTTGAAAAACAACAGAAACTTTTTCAGAATATTGTAAGAACTTGTAAAATTCATAACTCCCTATAGGAAACTTAGAAAAATGTGACACCAACTTTGCTAGACATTATTTGACCCTATCTACATGAAAACCATAATTTCCTGTATGAAAAAACTCCAGTTCTTCCAGGGAAATTCTGTGAAGCTTAAAGCTTTGTAGATTTTTGTAGACCACATTTCTGTCATTGCTTTAGCTGAAATTTGGCTAACACCTTTATTATGACATATGTGGATTTCTGCAAAAATCCCAGCTTTCTTACACTTTGTATTCACCAGATTATGACAGTAGTATGCTTCATATACTTCTATGTCATAATGAAGTTCACAAATTCCTTACTCCCCAAATCAACTTTGGTAAACCCATCCTTTCAACAAGAATTAAAATGCAACCTAGACCCTTTATGTAGTACTTATACATCATACTTAGTTATATTAATATTCATCAAGTTATCTCTCTTTGCTAAGTCATAATTATTATATGTGCATTTCATATCAATAGTTATCAAGACGAGGAACTTGGAGGACTTGGAGAAGGGATTTCTTCTGGACGGACCAGCAACTGATCACTTATATACTCTCGCTGAATTTGACTAACTGTTAAGTAATGCAAGCCTTGGTTTGCATTTAAGAGCTTTCATAAAATTTTGCTTTGTATCACATTACGTCTTGGTGATGAATTGTGCAATAAATCTAGATGATTTTGATACTCCACTTGCATGACCAGAACACCCATGAAATATTTGGGTAGCTGCTAAGTTCTCGTGTAGCTGCTGCTATGCTAAATATTTTATAGAAATCCGGTAGAAGTCGAGTAGTTGGAATCTACTCGTGAGATAGGTTTCACCTCACATGGGATTGGTTATTGTAGAGAATGACTTATGGAGATAAATATGAGACTGGGCAGCGGGGTAGGATGTGTAGCCCTGCCTGTGTCAATTCAGGACCGATCCGTGTGCGGCCCTGTTGGGCAAGTTTGAGCTGTACCAGATGCATACTTTTATATGGGACCCAGGAAACTGATGTAACTCGTAGACCTTGGTGTGGAAACTTCTCTATCCTTGAATGGAGTTGAGAAGGCATAAAGGTGTAAATATTCTAGCATGCAACTTTGACGTGTCCGTGTAGGGGACCTTTTGCTCGAGATGGAGAGTTGATTCCATATTAGGGCCTCTTGTGAAAAGTGGATGCATATGGCGTAGACTGATGTGCACCGACGTGGCTTCCTTGCGGGCATATGTGTCGTGCATTCCTGGTTGTTACTGATTGCAATCACTGTCGCTCACGGTTATGCACTTAGCATACTTGTTCGCTGAGTCGTGACACAGTAGATTAAGAATAATGGAATCATATGAATTATGCTCTATGCTTAATCATTGTTTACTACTTGTATGCTATTGTTATATTGCTAACTAAATTTATTTTTATAGAACTGTAAACTGCTGCTAAAATCGGAAAATAAATAACATACTTTAGGCGAGTTTCTTCTATGCAAATTCAGCTACTTATGTATTAGAGTTTCTAGCATGTAGACTTGCTTGTTTAAGTGAGACGGTTAAGTCTTGCTGAGCGATTTGCTCACGGTTTGTGGATTAATATGTTTTGCAGGTAACATCGCATATGACGGGTTCTGTAGTGCAGCATCACCCCTCTCAGGTTGTATTGCCAAGCGGAAGCCCCACGGGCTGGTGCTTTGCTTCATGTTCCTAGTGTGAGGTATTCCGGGTTGAGTACTCTCACTTGTGTATTATGTATCTTCCTTTTCTTATGTACTCTTCATGTACATTATTTTGTAAACTCGCATATCTTATGAAATAAAACTTTGGTATGTTTCACGTATTCTTTTTGTGTGTGGTGTTGGGTGCCGGCACCACCCAATGCGATTCCACGAATGTTGGGACCTCGATCCTCAGAGCCTGGTATCAGAGCTGCGTTGGGAATAGCACGCTCGAAAAGAGCCTTTTTTTGAAAACTTCTAAGTAGTTGAGTGACAATTAGTCATTATGCCCACATAAGGTCTATTATAGTTTTAGTTACTTAAGGTGGCAAGCTAACATACTTGTTATTATATTCTATAACGATAATCCGACATCAGGTAAGAGTTAAGGTACGCCACCGAGAGCGGATCAATCTCGGTAAGCTCTTCCATGCGAGATGTGGTATGTGATTGTTTCTGTGGCTTGGCATGGAATGTCAATATGAGTCTATGAAACTCTCCATGTTTCTAAGCACATACGACACGCGGTATCCCAGTGTGCTTTAAAATCAGTGGGAGCCCCCGTCGGGTGATGTATAACCCGATAATGTGCTTTCCAGAATGTATGGAAGCATGTGAACACATATGTCCGAGCATGTCTAAGCCAGTTCGTACGGGATCCCTTGCCGTGCTGGTGTTAGTACGGCCATGTACCTCGAGACATGACTTCGCTCGGGGGTGACTCGCGCATGAGTCGTATGCATTTACTTATATATATATATATATATATATATATATATATATATATATATATATATATATATATATATATATATATATATATATTGTGACTGCCAGTCGTGTTTCCCAGAACCGCCCTTGTGGTGTGAAGGTGTCAAATGGGATTGATTGTCTTCTGCAGGTACAATAACCACGATAGCGACCTGTGTAGAACACGTTTGTGAGTGAACGATACTAGGACAACCTATAGACGTATCCGGATATATCGGTTACATTTTCATTGGTGAGGCACGTAGTACCGCCGTATCATATTTGATACATTGACCATTCCCCATGATAGAATGGATGCATTGTGTCTTAAAGTCCGACTACCAGTTCCTGGTAGGTTTTGGACATCGCAAACTGAATTTGAATCATAGCTAGTGAAGAATCAAGGTTCTTTATTTCCGGCAGAAGTTTGCTCAACTTCGCCAGGTTGAAACCTTGATTAGTTTACATAAAAAATAGTCTTATGCAATATTGATGGAAAGATCATCAAGTCCACTACAAAGTTTATTTTTGTCATTAGGACTTAAAATGATCCTACCTTGGTGTAAACTAAACTCCATAAAAACTACTCCAAATGTCTTACCCATCTAAACAGTCTCTGTATTTTCACAATCACTTCTTGTAGAAAAATCTTCTGACCTATTGTTATACATATCTGGATAGTGAAGAAGCATAACTAAATTTTGTCAATTGAAGTGTTTTCTAATTCTACACTGAACCAATTCAAATTCTAGGTTGAAACTGGTACACTGCAGAGCTGCTGGCAGAAACCAGTCAGCTCATCTGTCAACTTTAGACAGTCATATATCATAATATTAAAACTAGATATAGGCATAACTATACATTTTTTTAAATATTAATAAGTCCTATATCAACTTCTTATTCAACTCTTAAGTCGAAAATGGCAGAAACATGGTCTAATTGCATTTGTCGCAAAAACCTGTGCTGGCTGTCCAGAACCAGAACCCAATGGGGCAGAGTTTGGTAATTGCGCGCTATAACCTGTATAACAACCATTTAATTTCTGGGATGTTAACTTAATATTGTACAATGTTGTAATTGACATTACCTCAATATACTGTACTTCTTTATCTGTATAATCTGTGGGAAAAAAACACATATACAGGGGAGGTTCTGTCAAAATTCCCAGAAATGTCCATAAATTTCAAACCTGTATAACTTCTATTCCAGAGCTCACCTGGTAGTGCGCGAGTACAATCTGGAAAGGTTTGGAATTTCTATAAACCTTTTGTATTCAACTCAAATCCTATTCCTGCCATTTACTAGGAGCAAATTTCGAGTTTATACAGGATGGTCAGCTCGAACAGAACTGAAGTTCATATTCCAGATCCTAACTGTCTTGTAACCTTTAATCAAACTTCCATATCCTACACTCCACAAATGCTATGGGGGCAAATGTATACACTATGGAAATCTTTTTGAGTGTACTAAAACTTTGTAGTTGAACCCCAGACCAAATTTTGCATTTAACTGTGAGAAATAATTACATTTCTACAGACTGGTCTGATGGACCAAAAAACTGGGCAGCAAAACAGTGTGTGATGTTATCGACTCAAATCCTTTTAGTTTCACCTTCTTGTGTCACTCATCATGTCTATTGGTGATTACTCAACATGATAGAATAACATAAAGTTGAAACACCTTGTTAAGTAATTGGTGAGCAGTATCACTTATTTGAGTCTAGTTCAATGTTCTAATCATTATTTACACCTTGCCTAATGCATTGTTAAGTGATGTGTATTACGGTCTTTATCATGATTCCAGTTGATATTGCAACTTTGGATTTTAACCGTAATGCTCACTCTTGCAGCATGGATCACACTCATTCTGAGGGTGAATTGGGTACTTCTGCTCATGGTGGAGATGACTCAACTCTACCACAAGTGTCATCATCAACTGGATTGGCAGAAGTCTTATTGAGGATGGCCGAGTCTCTGCATACGTTGGTACAACAGAGTGTACAACCTGAGGCTTGACCACTTGATCAACCTCAAGTCATATATCTGGATTTCTTGGCGACTCAACCGCCGATTTTCACAGAAGCCTTGGTGGAGTCGGGTCATTGGCTCCGGGTGATTGAGGCGAAGTTTGAGTTACTCCAGTGTGACGAATATCAAAAGGATTTATTTTCCGCTCAACAACTTCACGGATCCGCAGGAGCTTGGTAGTTTGAATATCTCACCACTCTCCCTGATTGTCATCGTGTGACATGGTCGGAGTTTCATGATGCTTTCCGTGCACATCACATATCTTATGGGATGATTAAAACCAAATTGGAGGAGTTTGTGGAGTTGAAGCAAGGAGATATGGGTGCTTATGATTACTCCAGGGCATTCAATCGTTTGGCTCAATATGTGCCTAAGTATGTAAATACCATGGCGTTGAAGTGTGGTTGCTTCTTTCAAGGGCTGAATGTCAAGCTTCGAGCTCGACTGGTGTTATTAAATAACGGCAACTACAATGACTTGGTTGATGCCGCTACTGTTCAGGAGGATGCAACTCTTCGCTATCAGACGGAGAAGAGGAAGAGGAAGACGTCACACGAGGTTATTAGTGATGTTCATCAGGAGTATCGGGCGGTGTATTGCTTACCGTCCGGTCGAGAGCTTTGGTCGAGTGAGCAACCACTGCAGATTCGGTATCACTCCTATCCAGTGGAGGTTTTACCTGCACCTCAGCAAAGCGTGCAAGTGTGTCCTGGTCCTCCACCGCAGCAGTATGATCTCACTCTTACAGCCCCATCTCTGCATGATGTGCAGGTTGTCAGTTCACCCCAGTTCAGTGGAAAGCAGGGGGATGCATTTAGCATGGTAACATCGCAAGACGGAACATGACCGTGTCCATTTGTCCTCTTCCAAGAATTTTGATCCACACCATGAACTTAAAAAGAAAGCTTCATTGAAGTCTGCCAGTGTTAATTATGCTGCGATTGAGGACATTCCAGAAGGAGAACTTGTTTTACAGGGCAAGTTCATATTACATGAGCAACCAGCTCTCATTCTATTCGATTCTAGTGCCACCCATAATTCCATTAGCAAGTCCTTTGTGCTGAACCATCGAATACCGTTCACCAACATGAAGTATCCATTTCATACCAGCTCACCTGGAGGTAAGATTTTAGCGGATGAAATTGTCTCTCGGGCACCTCTATGTTTGGGTGGAAAAATCTATCCTGCGAGTCTTATCATACTCAAGGATCAAAAGGTTGATCTCATTTTGGGAATGTCATGGTTGACACAGTATGGAGCTATCTTCGACATTGGCCCTCGGACTGTTCAATTGAATTTCCCAATACATTGCTGCAACACATCGCATCTCGTGGTTCCATCTTTGGAAGTTTCAGCAGTGTATAATGTTGAAGCCGCCAAGCTTGATGATATTCCAGTTGTTTGTGAATATCCTGACGTGTTTCTCGATGACTTACCGGGTATGCCACCGGACAGGGACATAGTGTTCAAGATTTATCTTGTTCCGAGAACCATGCCTATTTCTCGAAGGCCGTATAAAATGGCACCAAATGAATTAGCGGAGTTGAAGGAACATTTGAAGTACCTACTGGACAAAGGTCTAATATGCCCAAGTTCATCACCTTGGGGCTACTCTGCACTATTTATGAAAAAGAAAGACAAGACGTTACATCTATGTGTGGATTGTCGGCTGCTCAATGCCGTGACGATCAAGAACAAGCATCCACTACCACACATCGACATCTTATTCGATCAACTAGTGGGTACTAAAGAATTCTTGAAGATGGATCTCAAGTCCGGATATCATCAGATTAATATCCGACCAGAAGATATTTCGAAGATGGCATTTTTGACGAGATACGGGCTCCATGAATATCTTGTATGTCGTTTGTCCTTACCAACACACCAGCTCACTTCATGTATCTCATGAATTTTGTGTTCGTGGCGGAGTTGGACAACTTTGTCGTGGTCTTCATCGACGACATTCTAGTTTATTCTAAATCTGAGGAAGAACATGCCAAACACTTGCATATCGTGCTCCAACGATTGCGAGATCACAAGCTTTATGCAAAATTAAACAAATGTGAGTTTTGGATCAACCAGGTGCCATTTCTGGGACATATTATTTCAGCGGATGGTATCGCTGTTGATCCAAGTAAGATTGTAGAAGTGCTGAAGTGGGAGTTTCCAAAGTCTGTTCATGAAGTTCGTAGCTTCCTCGGATTAGAGGGATATTATCGGAGGTTCATTTCGAGCTTTTCAAAAGTCGCTAAACCGATGATGGAGCTGCTGAAAAGGGGGACTAAATATTTTTGGAGCAAGGAATGTGAGGATGCTTTTCAGGCGTTGATGAAACATCTCACAACAGCCCCAGTGCTAGTTCAGCCAGATACGGCCAAATCTCCAGCGTTTATTGTGATGTGTCCGGTATCGGTCTCGGCTGGTATTAATGCAAGAAGGGCGCTTGATTGCATATGGATGACGACAGCTATGGAATCATTAGCAACATTATCCAACACATGACCTTGAGCTCGCTGCCGTGGTACTTGCACTTAAAATGTGGAGACATTATTTGCTAGGCAATCTAGTGCATCTCTACACCGATCACAAAAGTCTGAAATATACTTCACTCAGAAGGAGTTGAATATGCGGCAACGAAGATGGTTAGAGATGATCAAAGATTATGAGATTGAAGTTCACTACCATCCCAGCAAGGTGAATGTTGTTGCCGATGTGTTAAGCCGAAAGTCACATGTCAACAATTTGTCTGTTATTCCAATGGAAAAGGACGAGCCGAGTTTATGCTTGGTTCCATATGGAGCGTTATATAATATTGCTCTCATTCCCACGATACGAGAGGAGATTATGGAAGCTCAGAGAGAAGACAAAGGCATGTGTCACATACGTGAGAGATTGGACAAAGGTGAGGTGAAGTGTTTTCGAAAGGATGATCATGGTATGCTATGGTTTAACAACCGTATAGTGGTACCTCGTGATATGACACTTCGGAAAAAAATAATGGATGAAACTCACTTGTCCAGGTATTCCATTCATCCGGGTAGCAACAAAATGTACAGAGATTTAAAGACTAAATTTTGGTGGACACGGATGAAACGGGAAATAGGTAAATACGTATCCGAATGTGATATATGTCGGCGTGTAAAAGATGATCATATGAGGAAGTCAGGGCTGCTGCAACCATTGAAAATTTCTGCATGTAAATGTGAGGATGTGAGTACGGACTTCATTGTCGGATTACCTCTCACATTCCGAAAGCATGATTCGATTTGGGTGATCGTGGACCGATTAACTACATCAGCTCACTTCATCCCGGTAAATATTGGATTCAATGCCAAGAAGTATGCGGAGTTGTATTTTGCACGGATCTTGTGCTTACACCGAGTTCCGAAGACCATTATTTCAGATTGCGGTGCGCTTTTCGTCGCTCGTTTCTAGGAGCAGCTGCACGCGTCATTTGGAACCAAACTAATTAGAAGCTCTGCATATCACCCACAAACTGATGGGCAAATCGAGATGGTGAACCAAGTCTTGGAAGACATGTTGAGAGCGTGTACCATCCACCACGGTAAAAATTGGGATGATCATTTATCGTTGGCGGAATTCTCATACAACAATGGTTATCAAGCGAGTATCAAGATGGCATTGTATGAGGCTCTCTACGACCGGAGATGTCACACACTGCTGAATTGGTGCAAGTCCGGTGAACGGGTCACGTTCGGGATTGATCTCGTTAACGAAGCCGAAGAACAAGTTCAGGTCATCCAAGCAAACTTGAAGGCTGCACAAGCACGCCAGAAAAGTTATGCAGATCCGCTACATCGACCTCTGCATTTCGACGTTGGAGAGCATATTTATCTCCGTGTGTCTCCGATGAAGGGAATTCACCAGTTCGGTGTTAAGGGAAAGCTTGCTCGTCGATTTATTGGTCCATTTGCTATCACAGAGAAGTGCGGACCCGTAACCTACCGGCCGGAATTACCGGCAACTATGGCCGGTGTACATGATGTTTTTCACGTGTCACAGCTCCAAAAATTTCTCAAATACACCGCTGCTGTCCGCACTGAGGAAATTGAAGAGTTGCAACCGGATCTCACATACACGGAACATCCGGTTCAGATTATAGAAGAAAATACTCGCACCACAAGGAACCGGACTTTGTGTTTCTACAATGTCTTGTGGAGCAACCATACCGCTGAAGAAGTGATAGTGCATCTAGGAATCCCTTGTGGGTTTTGGATGATTTATGACAAGCAAATGAGATCCTAACCACTTTGTTGAGATGGGCACATGTTTTAAGTTGAAAATAATCAAAGTGCCAAAAAGAAAGGAGAATGAGGAGCAATATGGAGAAGAGCTCAAGGAACAAGAGTAGTAGATCATTGTGTGTGGAGTGTGTTAAGGAAACACACCCCAAGAGCTCAATCACAAATAAACACACGCATTGCACAAATTTATACAAGACCGGACTAGCCCGACAGACATTGGACTAGACCCATATCTCTCTCTGCACAAGATTGGACAAGTCCGATATCACAACAGACTAGTCCGATATCTCTCTGACTAGAATCCGACTAGTCCTCCCTAGTGCGGACTAGTCCTCAAAACACTTCACAAGTCACACAAAATCGGACAAGTCCAATCACACACCGGACTAGTCCGATATCTTTCTGATGTCAATCGGACAAGTCCGATATTAGCACGGACTAGTCCGAAAAACTCTCTGACCTAAATCGGACAAGTCCTCCAAGTGTGGACTTGTCCTAATAACCACTTATGGTTTCACTGTCCGGACAAGTCCGATGTCTATCAGACTAGTCCGAAGATTTCCAGAAGCGAAATCGGACAAGTCCGCCCCTAGCCGGACTAGTTTGATATTTTAGGACACTTAGGGTTTGCTTCACACAGCACACTGGACTAGTCCGGTGTCCACCACAGACTAGTCCGATCTTTCCAAACCCTAACAGTCACTTTTAGAAACCCCATATAAATAGAGGTGCATGGCGCAACTTTAACCTAACTCGAACCCTAGCGCCATCACACCTCCCAAGAGCCTCAAAAACACATCTCTCCACGAAATCAAAAGCCAAAAAGATCAATCCCTTGAGGATACACTTTGGAACATTGGAGAGACACGATTCATCACACTTGAGCTCTTGGTTTGATTCCCTAACACACTCCTGTGATTTTCATTGTAATCTTTTGTGTGTGTTCTTTGTGGAGTTGTCATTGTAATCTAGGGGAGCCCTCAACATGTGAGAAGGCCCCTTGAATTTGGTTATTTACCTTTTGTGATAAGAGAAGAGGATTGGCCTTTGTGGTGATCCGACGAGGGTAGGGTTGGAGAAGACCTGGTCCTTTTGTGTACTCCTAAACATGGATGTAGGTTGCCTCTGTCGGAGCCGAACCACGGGATAAATTACTTGTTTCTTGCTTTGTGTTCATCGTTCTTATTCATCACAACAATCTAGGGTTTGAATCAATATTGCTTACTTTACATTGAATCATTAAGTATAAGATTGAATTGTGATATACCTAGTCCATAATCGTGCAACACCTAAATCACATGTATATTTCCGCTACATACATCGTAGAATCAAATTAATCAGTCAAACTTAATCAACCTAGTCGGTACACACCGGACTAGTCCGCACTTTACCGGACTAGTCCGATATCTCTGGTTTTGATCTGGTTGTTATGTGTTGCAGGTTCCGACAAATTTCAAAAAGGCCTATTCACCCCCCTCTAGGGCACATTCAATTGGTATCAGAGCAAGGTTCTTCAAGAAAGAGACTAACCGCTCGAAGAGATCATGTCAGACATGAATGACGTCCACAAGAGGAACAACCAGGAAAAGTTTGATGATGACAAGAACCAAAAGGTGGAGAAGCTCCTCGAAGCCATTCAAGACTTCAAGGACGACGATGAGTAGACTCTGGAACTAAAGGCCCTCCTAAGAAATAAGACACTTTCCAAAGGGAAAGTAATGATTGAAGAGAAGAAGAATGGGAGTAGTCACACCGACTACTCCCGATATCCTTTCAACTATGATCGTCTTGATCCTAGCAATAATCATTATTTATATATCCCTCTATGAAAAGCCCCACACTTTGATGGAAGTGATTACTCAATGTGGAGTCAAAATATGAAAATGCATCTAATTTCCCTCAATCCAAGTTTGTGGCATATTGTGTGCACAGGGATAGATATCCCGGACGACGATGAAGAACTTACACCAAGCCAAGAGCAGGCAATTCATCATAATACTCAAGCCGCGGTAGTCATTACCTCTTCGCTCAGTCGGGACGAGTTCACCAAGGTGGATAGACTCGAGATTGCAAAGGAGATCTGGGACACCTTGCAAACTGCACATGAAGGTGATCGTCATGTGCGTGAAGCAAGGATTGAAATGATCAAGGGCGAATTGGGAAGATTCACAATCGAAGAAGATGAGTTACCTCAAGATATGTACAACAGACTCAAGACGCTCATCAACAAGGTTCGATCTTACAGAAGCAAGAAGTGGAACGACCACGAGGTGGTGAAGCTCATCCTTAGAGCTTTCATGCCTCACAACGTCACCTTATGCTCCATGATTAGAGAAAGCCCCAGAGAAAAGAGAATCACTCCGGATGAGCTACTTGGAAAAATCATCAATTTCGAGATGATGGAAAAGCTAACGAAGCATGTCAAAGAAATTGTCGACCTCACCTCGACAAAAAAGAAAGGGGTGGCCTTGAAGTCCACCCTCAAGCCCTTATCTAAAGAATCACGAGAAGCTCAATTGGAGGAATACGGTGACGATGAGAGCAGTGATTTGGATGAAGATGACATTATACTATTCATGAAGAAATTCAAGAAAATGATGAAGAAGAGACAAGGCGCCAAATCAAGTGAAGGAAAATACAAGGAAAGAACAAAACCAAAGTTGAGGCGGGCACGCTATAATTGTGGTGAGTATAGCCACTTTATAGTTGATTGCCCATATGAAGAGAACAAGAAGAAGACTAAATAATCCAAGCCTCAACCCAAGAAATTCTCCAAGAAGAAGAAACAAGCCGAACAAGCGCACATAGGGAAAGAGTGGGACTCAAATGATGAGTCCTCATCATCATCAGAAGAAGAGATGGCTAGCATAGCCATCGAGAAGACATCCAAGAAGTCTACTCTTTTCTCCACACTCGGCACATGGAAGGGGAATGACACTTGCCTCATGGCAAAGGAAGGTAAATGTAAGGTAACAACAAAACCCTCCTCCATGCATTCCTATTCTAGTGATAGCGACATTACTAGTGATACTGAAGATATGCTTATTGGATTAGATAAGAAAACAGCCACTAAGATGAATTTTTTACTTGACCAACTTGTTGAGAAGGAGAGGTTAATACACCATCAAGAAGACATGATTGTCTCCCAAAAGGATGAATATGTCGAACTTGACAAACTTCTAGAGCTTGAAAAGGAGCGAAGCAAGTCACTAGAGGTTGAGTTAGCTTCAAGCAAGGAAGCTTGCTTGGAGTTAAATGACTAAAATGCTGCAATCAAGGAAGAACTTGCTTATCTAATCAAGCTTAACAAGATCCTTGAAGTGCAAGTTGAGTCACTCAAGCAAGGTGACTCTTCATCCTCTTCAAGATCACCTTCTCCACCCATTAAAACTGAAGTTGCTTCTACTTGTACATGTGGTAAACTTGACAACAGTTTGAAAGACAAGTCACCCTCCACCAAGGACAAGCATCCTGCACAAAATGGCATATTTGACGAGAAGAAGATCAAATATGCAGGTAGTGCATACATGGTCACAAGACCTCCAAATGTCAAATATGGCATTGGTTACTCTTATGGTGAAAAGCAAGAAGCTAGAAGCCCTAAGAATAACAGGGATAGCAATGTCTTTGTAAAGGGAGGTGTCTTCCAAACTGGAAAATAAAAAATTAATGAGTACAACACGCATGACCGCCGGACTAGTCTGGTCATGGTCCGAACAAGTCCGGTACTATGGACAAGTTCGGCCTCCCAGACTAGTCCCGTGTATAAACAACAGAAGTTACTATTCAGAACTTTCGATGCATTTTATGTCTTAATGAGAAGTAATTATGGAAAGGTTTATGCTCATTATGTTGGGACACGCCATGAGAACACCAAATCTCATGTGTGGGTGCCCAAATCCCTTGTGACTAACCTAAGAGGACCCAAGCAAGCTTGGTACCTAAAACCAAGGCATAATTTTTTTTGCGGGCCTATTCCTCCGGTGGATCCAAATGGGTGCTAGGCAGTGGCTGCACCAACCATATGACCGGAGAAAGAAGGATGTTCGTTGAATATCAATCGAATGAGGATCCAAGCGAGGGCATCTACTTCGGAGACAATAGTCAAGGAAAGGTGCTCGGTACCGGTAAAATTGCCATATCACCACAACACACTCTTTCTCACGTATTACATGTAGATTCCTTAGATTATAATCTGGTGTCCATATCTCAATTATGTGATAAAGGTTATAATTGCTTGTTCACTAACGAGGGTGTGACCGTCTCTAGAAGGAGTGATGGTTCCATTGCATTCAAGGGTATGTTAAAGGGAAAACATTAACTTGTTGACTTCAACAAGGATAAAGCTGAACTTGACACATGCTTGATTGCAAAAACCAACATGGGTTGGCTGTGGCATAGACGGCTAGCGCATGTTGGTATGAGAACATTCAAAAACACCTCAAGGGCGATCACATCCGAGGTTTGAAGGATGTTGTTTTTGAGAAAGACAGGCCTTGTAGCGCGTGACAAGCCGGGAAGCAAGTTGGAGCACCTCACCCCGCCAAGAACGTCATGACTACAACAAGACCGCTCAAGCTACTTCAGATGGACTTATTTGGTTCAATTGCCTACATAAGCATCGACGGCAACAAATATGGTTTAGTAGTTGTTGATGATTTTTCTCGATTCACTTGGGTTTTCTTTTTGCATGATAAGTCAGAAACACAAGGAATACTCAAGAAGTTCATCAAGCGAGCTCAAAATGAATTCTCATTGACAATCAAGAACATTCGGAGCGACAACGACACAGAGTTCAAGAACACACAAGTGGAGGAGTATCTAGATGAATAACGCATAAAGCACAAGTTTTCAGCTCTGTACTCCCATCAAAAAAATGGAGTTGCCGAAAGAAAGAATCGAACTCTCATAGAGATGGCGAGAGCAATGCTCGATGAGTACAAGACCTCAGATCGATTTTGGGCGGAAGCGATTAACACCGCTTGCCATGCCACAAATCGCCTTTATCTTCATCGACTACTCAAGAAGACATCCTATGAGCTACTTACTGGTAACAAGCCTAATATTTCATATTTTCGAGTTTTCGGTTCCCCATGCTATATTTTAAACAAGAAGCCTAGGACTTCAAAGTTCGCTTCAAAGTCCGATGAAGGTTTCTTGCTTGGTTATGATTCGAACACTTACGCCTATCGTATTTTCAACAAGACCTCCGGACTTGTTGAAGTAGCACGTCACGTAGTGTTCGATGAAACTAATGGCTCCCAAAAGGAGCAAGTTGAACCATGTGTGATAGATAAAGAAGAAGTTCCTTGTCAAGCATTGAGAAGAATAGCGTTAGGCAAAGTTCGACCACAAGAGCCACCTCTACATATCCATGAGGAAACGAACCACAAGAGGAGACCAATGATCAAGGGAGAGCTTCCATACAAGATCAACCTCAAGAAAGTGAAGATGATCAACAAGTCAATGAAGGCAATCATTTAGGGGGAGAAGAAGATGATCTTGAAGATTCAAGACAGCAGGTACCACACTTAAGAGTACACCAATGTGTCAAAAGGGATCACCCAATTGACAACATCATTGGCGACATCCAAAAGGGAGTAACTACTAGATCTCGCATAGCTAATTTTTGTGAGCACTACTCGTTTGTGTCCTTTTTGAAACCACGCAGGGTTGAGGCTGCATTGAAGGATCCGGATTGGGTAGTGGCCATGCAAGAAGAACTCATCAATTTCAAGAGAAACGAGGTGTGGGAACTAGTCGAAAGTCCCAAATCCAACATCGTCAGCACCAAATCAGTCTTCCACAACAAACAAGACGACCATGGGGTGGTGACAAGGAACAAGCCACGACTTGTGGCCAAAGGGTACTCACAAGTCGAAGGTTTGGATTTCGATGAGACCTTTGCTCCCGTAGCTAGACTTGAATCTATTAGAGTATTACTTGCATATGCTACTCACCATGATTTCAAGCTCTATCAAATGGATGTGAAAAGCGCCCTCCTCAACGGACCAATCAAGGAGGAGGTGTATGTGGAGCAACCCACTGGGTTCGAAGACGAAGAGTTCCCCGGCCACGTGTTTAAACTGCGTAAGGCTCTCTACGGCCTCAAACGAGCTCCTAGAGCTTGGTATGAGTGTCTTAGAGATTTCTTAATTGAAAATGGATTTAAGATTGGCAAAGTAGATTATACACTGTTTACAAAGAATTTTGACAATGATCTATTTGTCTGTCAAATTTATGTTGATGATATAATTTTGCTTCAACTAACCAATCTCTTTGTGAGGAGTTTAGTAAAATTATGACATATAGGTTT
Organism: Tuctoria greenei; assembly: GCA_036927565.1. Lineage (NCBI taxonomy): Eukaryota > Viridiplantae > Streptophyta > Magnoliopsida > Poales > Poaceae > Tuctoria > Tuctoria greenei. The sequence goes on along the minus strand of JAYESD010000011.1, from coordinate 37,270,549 downwards.
GAGATGTCTATGATGGGAGAGCTAAAGTACTTATTGGGATTCCAAGTGAGGCAACAAAAGGAAGGGACGTTCATAAGCCAAACGAAGTACACTCAAGACATACTAAGGAAGTTTGGAATGGACAAGGCGAGCCCCATAAAGACTCCCATGGCAACGAATGGCCACTTGGATCTCAACGAAGATGGACCTAGCATCGACCAAAAGGTATATCGCTCCATGATTTGATCTCTACTCTATTTATGTGCATATAGGCCAGACATTATGTTGAGTGTATGCTTGTGTGCAAGATTTCAAGCCAACCCAAAAGAGTGTCATTTGGCAGCCATTAAGAGAATCTTGTGATATTTAGTTCATACACCCAACCTTGGTCTTTGGTATTCAAGAGGCTCCAAATTTAATCTCATTGGTTACTCCGATGCAGATTATGCTGGATGCAAAGTAGATAGAGAAAGTACCTCCAGCACATGCCAATTCCAAGGTAGATCCCTAGTTTCTTGGTCCTCCAAGAAACAAAACTCCATTTCCTTATCCACAGCTGAAGCGGAGTATGTTGCAGCAGGGAGTTGTTGTGCACATCTCCTTTGGATGCGACAAACTCTAAGGGATTACGGTTACAATATGAACCGTATTCCACTCCTTTGTGACAATTAAAGTGCCATTAAAATTGCCCACATTCCAGTTGAGCACTCTAGAACCAAACACATAGACATCCGACATCACTTCTTGAGAGACCACTCCATGAAAGGAGATATAGCCATATCCCATGTCAACACCGAAAAACAATTGGCCGACATATTCACCAAGCCACTTGATGAAAAACGCTTTTGCGAGCTACGAAATGAACTAAACATACTTGATGCTCGGAATGTGGCTTGAAATGTTGCATACCTGTATGATTTCTTCAAAATATGTTGATTGGATTGTGAAAATCATCTCTCTCAATTTTCTCAAAAAAACTATGTCAATTACTAGATCTTGGTGAATTATGGTCATTGCTTGATTGTTGTATGCTTACTGATCATATTCATCAAGATTATTTGATTTGATTTGCCTCCGTATTTTCTAAATATGTTCCTTCAAAAATATATGAATGGGCTAAGAAGTTCTTGCCTGGTGACCACGGACTAACCTGTGGTTACCCGGACTAGTCCGCCTTTGCAGACTAGTCCGCAGAGCGCTGGTTAGGCTAGACTAGTCGGAAAGACCACGGACTAGTCCGATATAGCCTCTGGAAAAGTTCGGACTAGTCCGACCATTTTCGAACTTGTCCTATTTTTTGTGTCCGTAACACTAGCCTCCGCCAAACCCTAATTCCCTCACCCTCACAACTTGCCTCAAGCTTCTCTCTGTTTGCACTCGAGCTCCCAAGGCGATTTCTTGCTTTCTCCACCAAAAGGCTTCGCATTTGGGCAGAAATCAAGCTTCCTTGCTCGGAGATTGAAGTTCACGGACTTGTCTGGACTTCAACACCCTCATCTCCAAGTTTCAAGTGATTTCTTTGGTAATTTTCGCCCAAACCCTAGAAATCCCTATTTTCTTCATTGTTGATCGAATAGCCTAGCTTCTTTCACCCAATACTAGTGTCCTTGATGTATTACATTGCTATTAGGCTAATTTTGTATTGAGATAGTCCATTTGTCTCATATGTTAGGTTTTTGGGGATAAATATTTGACTAGTCCAGTCCATGCAAGGACAAGTCCGGTCACCCGGACTAGTCCGTGCCTGTACACCGGACAAGTCTGATTTTTCTGAAATCAACCCTAACCTTAATTCCTCAATGCAAATTCTCTTGTCATCCATTCAATTCCTTGTCATCCATTCTTATCCATGCCGTACACAATTCATTCTCAAGGCATGTCGAGATCAAACGATGAGATTTCCGATTTCGAGGCCGAGACGGACCACGAGGTCACACCTAGGCCCTCGACGAGTCTTGGCAAGAAATGCCAAGAGAATCCTTCCGAGCCGGCTCCATCTCCTCCACAGGCTCGAAGGAAGGTGCTGGCAAAGAAGTTGGCGGTAAAGGCTCCTGCAGCAACAAGTGGCCCTCGCCAAGCTAAGGGAAAGGACAAGGGAATAGCAACGGTCCCGGTTGGCCCCCTAAAGCTGCATGTCCAAGGGAAAGGGGTCAGGGACCCCACTGAAGAAAGATTCAATGGGAAGGGCAGCGACTCGGCCGTGAAGTTCTGAAATATTGATTGGTATGGCCATCCGAAGCAAGCAGCTAACAGAAGATTTTGGAGCAATTTCCATGCATATTTCTACAAATATGTGTACCCCCCCATGAAGACACCGGTAGTGCGCAGCCAATGGATTGATTGGGCACATTTTGAGAAGAAGGGCTGCTCCTTGTTTGATGAAGTGGTGGAAGCAATAGAGAAGCATGGACCGAAGGATCTTTTTGCCTTCAGAAACAACTGGAATGATGAGGTCATAGCGCAATTCTTTGCAACGTGCCACTTCTCAAGTGATGATGAAGAGGGTGTTACTTGGATGACTCACGGATCCAAGTACAGTATAGCCTATGAAGATTTTGCAAGCCTGATGCACCTTGACACCTCAAGCAATGACTGCTTAATCATTCACAACCTAGGTGTCATCAAGAAGGACAGGATGAAGTTCCTCTATGAGCCCAACTCTAATTTCAACCCACCTTCTACCAAGAACATGAAGCCATTCTCTGTGGTGTTGAACAGAGTATTGAGGAAGACTATTGCTCCCAAGGATGGAGATGCTGGGAGTGTGCAGGGCTATCTGTAGACCCTGATGAGATTGATAAGCAAGGATCGTCAGTTTGATGTGGATGACTACACTTGGAGTGACATGGTGAACATTTCCTGCACACCCAACAGGTCTTCTGGCTATGCTCCATATCTGATGTTTTTGATTGAGAAGGTAACTGGGATTGAATTTTTTAAATATGGGGAGCACCTTCCATTGAGGCCGCAGATGCCTCAGAAGCCAAGTATACAGGCTGCTCCATCTCCAGCCTCCAGTCCTGAGGCTCCGGCATGGTCAAGTGGAGATGCCAGGGCTGCCCCCACCACTAGGGCAGCTCCTCAAAAAGGATATGCAAGTGGCATCCTCAAGTACTTGAATGCTATCTTTGCTTCCTGCAAAAAGGCCGAAGTGAGGACCCACAAGCTGAACAAGAAGAGAAAGGAAGACATGAAGTATGTCAAGGCCAATGTGAAGTAGATATGCCAGAAACTAGAGATTGAGCCCATTGGATCTCCGGTAATCTCTGAAGATTCCGATTCCGACTTCACCGAGCATGGGACCTTGACCCCCTCCGAGCTTTCCTACTTTGGCATTGGGGGCTCGAGCGGCTCCGCACCTCCTCCTCCTCCTCATCAGCCCGAAGACGAAGATGAAGACGATGAGAGGACCAACAGTGAGGCGTGAAGACTTTAGGTCCCTCCTCTCCTTCTTTTTGGTGTCTTGATGCCAAAGGGGGAAAGATTGAGGGGGAGTCTTAGGCCTAAGGTCTTAGCTGTAGGATGCGAGGAGAGAGCTTCCTTTGTGCTTTTTGTCTATTTTTGTGAGTTGTAAAACTGCTTAATATGCTATTTTGTTACTTAATGGTTCTGTGATGCAATGTCTTGATCTAGTTGTGAATTAATCTATGAAATCTGTGATTTTGCTCCTAGAATGACATATATTCTTGTTATTTGTATGTTAATGTCAATTATGTCATTCTATTCATGATTATTGTTTCAATGCACTTAGTTATGCATCCCACCATAAAGAGTGCACATATGGATCATGTTTTCATTGATTAATGTGTTTTGAACACATATGTGCATACTTTATGAAAATATCAATTTTTTGTCATATCTTGTGAATCCAATTGGTTGTCATCAATCACAAAAAAGGGGGAGATTGAAAGTGCATCTAAAAATCCCTTGTGGGTTTTGGATGATTTCTGACAGGCAAATGAGATCCTAACCACTTTGTTGAGATGAGCACAGGTTTTAAGATGAAAATAAGCAAAGTGCCAAAAAGAAGGGAGAATGAGGAGCAATGTGGAGAAGAGGTCAAGGAACAAGAGTAGTAGATCATTGTGTGTGGAGTGTGTTAAGGAAACACACCCCAAGAGATCAATCACAAATAAACACACACATTGCACAAATTTATACAGGACCGGACTAGTCCGACAGACACCGGACTAGTCCGATATATCTCTCTGCACAAATAAACACACACATTGCTTCGTGTTCATCGTTCTTATTCATCACAACAATCTAGGGTTTGAAACAATATTGCTTACTTTATGTTGAATCATTAAGTATAAGATTGAATTGTGATATATCCTAGTCCATAATCGTGCAACACCTAAATCACAAGTATATTTTCGCTGCATACATCGTAGAATCAAATTAATCAATCAAACGTAATCAACCTAGTCGGTACACACCGGACTAGTCCGCACTTTACCGGACTAGTCCGATATCTCTGGTTTTGATTTGGTTGTTAAGTGTTGCAGGTTCCCACAAATTTCAAAAAGGCCTATTCACCCCCCCCCCCTCTGGGCCATATTCGAGAAGAGGCATGGGAAAGCGAGGATTATCTCCGATCAAACTATCCGCATTTTCTATCATCATATATTCGGTAACCTCTCCTGCTTTGTGTCTCTTTTTGTAATCTCGGGATGAGATTCTTTTAAGGGGGGAGGAATGTAAAAGCCCTAAAACTTAGGTGTTCATCTCAGATATAAAATACAATGTTAAAAAAATCAAAATGGCAATTGAAAGATCAAATTAATTTAAACCTAAAGTGGGGGGTTAAAAATTTAAAACTTACTACTGTTCAAACTTTGTCAAACTAAATATTTGAGTTGCCAAATAAATTGCACATAATTTAAAAAGTACCTCTGTCAAGTTTCATTATTTTTGAAGCCCATTTGCTATTTGAAACAATTGGTTCAAGGAAATCCATTTAAATTGAAATTCAGATTTGAATTCAGATGAAACTTGATCAAATGTGGGAATTGAATCCAGATTTGGATTCTACATAATTTCTTTAGGCTACCTGCCAAGTTTCATGACTTTTGACCAAAGTTTGGTGAGATATTTGAGTAAACAGAGAGGAGGGATAAGAATGGGAATGTGGGACCCACTGGTCAGCCTCCCAAGTGTTGAACCGCCTCTCTGCTTTGCTTCTCCAGGCGCCACCGCGATGTGTTCCATCCTCCAGCACTTGGCCTCGGTCAGAAGCTGAAACAAGCGAGGCTTTGCTCCCTTATCACCTCAGCACACGGTCCCTGGATATTTGCTTCTTCCTTCCAGTCCAGAGCAAACACAAAGCCTCTGTTTTTCCCTGCCGCCGCCGAGTTTCCGGCTGGTTCACAGTGCTTGGCGCGTGTGGACGACTCCGTGCTCCACCAAGCTCTCGGACGACTCCGCGCGGACCTTCTCTTCTTCCCTGACGCCAACCATCGGTGCCCTCCCATGCTGTCCGCAAGAACAGAGGTGCAGCATCTCCATCGTTTCCTCTGTACCGCGTCCGACGATTCCTTGTTGCACCGGTGCTACAAACCAATTTTCTCCTTGCTGCAAACACGAAAAAGGTGCTTCCTAATCTTCTTAAACTCCCTGTTGAGTAACTCAAGCTATCATGGGTTCATCTCGTCGGGATATAAGTTTTTGTTACCGCCGGTTCTATGAACTGCGGCTAGAACACCAAGAAATTCGGTTTCCACGCTCAAGTAATTTTCAATCCAATTATATAAAGCTTCAGAACCTTCTTTTGAACATTATCAAACACAAAGCACTGAAAGTAATCGATCATAGGTGTACTATCACCTCTTTTCCCATCCTCCATCATTTGGAACTAGGTCGCCGTCGATTCCTACCTTGTAGCCACGTTCCGGCCGATTGGAGCTCGTATTCAGGTTCCCCGTCACCAAATAGTTCTTTGGGATCCAATACTGAGTCGAATTGACCTCCTGCGGCGCAATTTTCTCCATGGCCGACCAAGCTCACCGCCGTCTTGCCGTCGCCCGCCGGATTTCTGCCATCTCAGTGCGTGCGAGGTTGCCCGGTGTGTTGGTCGTGGACTGAGGGTCCGGATTCTCTAAATTCCTCTGCCTATTGGTGCTGTCTGGCTTGAGGAATGGCAGGCCCCGCCAGTGGCCTGCCGCCCATGGAGATCTGGCGAGAGGAAGGTGATGACAGTGCGGGCCCACCTGTCATTGAAGCGTTGCCGATTCGTGGATCTAGTGTGGCTTTGGGATCCTTTGTGATGAGGCACCCGCAACCCTGTGGCCTCAGTAATGCCGTGTGCTGACTGGCTGAGTCAGCACTGGGCCCCACGCGCAGGCATTTAAACTTTTCCCTTTTCCTTTTAAATTTCCAGATTTTGTCCAAAGATTGAACATTCATTTCTCCAAGTAGAAATCTACAAAAATTATGAAAAAAAAATTAGATTCCTTTTGACTAGTACATTGCAGTGGTGCAAAGGTATTGGTATGAAAATCCCTGTATTTTGCTCCAAAATTCCTTAAATCCAGAATTTGGGAATTAATTACAGGAAATCCACTTTATGGAAAATTCCCAATTTTGGCCACAAAGTCCTCCATAAATGTATTGATCTTCAATCAAAATTTCTGCTTCATTGGACTTTATTCGCCCAGTCAAACTGTGTTGCTTATTCATATGTTCATGAAAGTTTTAAAAACAATAGAAACTTTTATTGTAAGAACTTGTAAAATTCATATCTCCCTATAGGAAGCTTAGAAAAATGTGAAACCAACTTTGCTAGACTTCATTTGACCCGATCTACATGAAAACCATGATTCCCTGGATGACAAAACTCCAGTTCTTCCAGGGAATTTCCGTGCAGCTTAGAGCTTTGTAGATTTTTGTAGACCACATTCTGTCATTGTTTTAGCTGAAATTTGGCTAAAACCTTTCTTATGACATATGTGGATTTCTGCAAAAATCCCAGCTTTATTACACTTTGTATTAACCAGATTATGACAGTAGTATGCTTCATATACTTCTATGTCATAATGAAGTTCACAAATTCCTTACTCCCCAAATAACCTTTGGCAAACCCATCCATTCCAACATAATTAAAATGCAACCTAGACCCTTTCTATAGTACTTATACAACATACTTAGTCATACTAAGAATCATTAAGTTTTCTCTCTTTGCTAAGTCCTAATCCTTATATGTGCATTTCGTATCGATAGTTATCGAGACGAGGAACTTGGAGGACTTGAAGGAGGGATTTCTTCTAGAAGGACCAGCAACTGATCACTTATATAGTCTCGCTGACTTTGACTAACTGTTAAACAAGGCAAACCCCGATTTGTATTTAAGAGGTTTTATAAAATTTTGCTTTGTATCAGATTACGTCTTGGAGATGAATTGTGCATTAAGTCTAGATGATTTTGATACTCCACTTGCATGACCAGAACACCCATGGATTATTTGGGTAGCTGCTAAGTTCTCGGGTAGCTGCTACTATGCTAAATGTTGTATAGAAATCCGGTTGAAGTCGAGTAGTTGGAATCTACTCGTGAGATAGGTTTCACCTCACATGGGATTGGTTATTGTAGGGAATGACTTATGGAGATAAGTATGAGACCGGGCAGCGGGGTAGGATGTGTAGCCCTGCCTGTGTCGATTGAGGACTGATCCATGTGCGGCCCTGTTGGGCAAGGTTGAGATATAACGAATGCATACTGGTATATGGGATCCAAGAAACTGATGTAACTCTTAGACCTTGGTGTGGAAACCTCTCTGCTGTCCTTGAATGGAGTTGAGAAGGCATAAAGGTATAAATCTTCTAGCAGGCAACTTTGATGTGTCCGTGTTGGGGACCTTTTGCTCGAGATGGAGAGTTGATTCCATATTAGGGCCTCTTGTGAAAAGTGGATGCATATGGCGTAGACTGAAGCACACCAGCGTGGCTTCCTTGTGGGTGTATGTGTCGTGCATTCCGGGATGTTATTGATTGCAATTACCGTCGCTCGCGGTTATGGACTTAGAATACTTTTTCATTGAATCGTGATGTAGAGAATAATGGAATCATATGAATTATGCTATATCCTTAATCATTGTTTACTACTTGTATGCTATAGTTATATTGCTAACTAAATTTATTTTTATGGAACTGTAAACTGCAGTTAAAATTTGAAAATAAAGGACATACTTTAGACGAGTTTCTTCTATGAAAATTCAGCTAATTATGTACTAGAGTTTCCAGCATGTAGAGTTGCATGTCTAGGTGAGACGTTTAAGTCTTGCTGAGCGTTTTTCTCAGGGTTTGTGGATTAATATGTTTTGAAGGTAACATCCCATATGATGGGTTATGTAGTGCGGCATCACCCCTCTCGAGTTGTATTGTCGAGCATAAACCCCACGAGCCGCTATATTGCTTCGTGTTGCTAATGTGAGGTATTTCGGGCTGAGTACTCTCACTTGTGCAGTAGCTTGGTTCGAGTGGGTGTATTATGTATCTTCCGCTGCTTATGTACTCCCCATGTACATTATTTGATAAACTCACATATCTTATGAAATAAAACTTTGGTATGTTTCACGTATTCTTTTCATGTGTGCTGTTGGGTGGCGCATCGCACGGCACCATCCAATGCGATTCCTGGAATGTCGAGACCCCAGTCCCCACATCTACAACCACTAGCGAAGCTAGCATAAAAACAACCCTGGTGCATCACCACAAAAAACATGATATTTTAAAATAATATTCAAAGAAACATGTGTTATTAATAAGAGAATACAATTTTTGACCTGGTGCGTGTGCACCAGGTTACCATAACCTAGCTTCGCCACCGGCTACAACCGTCAGACTTAATGAACCAGCCTCTGTATTTTGAGGTATCTCCTAGTAGGAATATCTTTTGGAGTATTGTGATACAGTTCTGTAATATCTTTGTAATTCAAAGTTGTCCCCAATTCGGCTCAGAATAATTTGAAAATTTTAGTTGAAACTAGTATACATATGGAGGTGCTGCCAAAGATTGCCATAAAAGAGTTGATCTTTAAACAGTCATATCTCTCAATCTACAAATGTAACATAGGCATATATATATATATATATATATATATATATATATATATATATATATATATATATATATATATATATATATATATATATATATATATATGAAAAGCTTAAGAAGTACTCTACCAACGTTTTATTCAACCCTAAAGCTAAAACTCACTATAACTTTGTGAAATTCAAATTATCGTTCAAACTGTCAAGACATTCGAGAATCTGGACCCAGTTGTGCACATTAAGGATTTTGCGAGCAACCACCTGTATGAAAGTTTTTAAGAGGTGAATGTATGCATTTCTAGGAAGCCAATGTGATGTACCATAATGTTGTAATTGAAAGTTTGTATAAATTTTGAATATATTATCTGTATAAACAGTGGCCAAAACATCCACTTTTAGGAGTCCTATCAAAATTTCACCAGAAAAATGGTTACCTTTAAAACGTCATAACTCTCAAGACAAAAATGAAATGAGGTCATATGAGTAACCATTAGAAATATATAAAAGTTAAATAAAACTTTAATATTCACCTCAAGTCACGAATCTGACATTAACTGAAGCAAAATCGAGATTTGTACAGACTGGTCAGTTTACACAACAACGGTTAGGATTAAGCATACATGATGGATCCGGTTGGACGTGGATATTGTTAGACTTCCCTAAAGCTTTTCACATGTTCATGTTCCACTTATCATCATGTTGCTGTTGGATTTGAGTCTATCTGAATGGTTAGTGCAAAAGTTATGAATGGCTTGGAGCATTACTATTCACTTGTGCAAGCATAAATCATTTTATCACCACCAAAGACTAAGAGGACCTAACTTCTACAATGAAGCCATCAATTGTGTGAAGCTCTTTGTGCACAATACCTCCCCATGAGTGTGTATGAAGTGCATTCTCAAGATATTACAATGGAACTTAAGAGGGAAGGAGTGCATCGGAATCAATCAAGGTGTTGATCGTCGATTCAGTCTCCACCATAACACATCAACATCGAAGAACCTAAATATAATTGGATCTTCATGTGATCAAATTCAAGCACGAGACCACATCATCGAACCAACACTACAGGAATCGATTAATAGGTCGTCGGCCATATAGCCATCGGTTGGCTACTATAGCCGACGTATGTAATTTAAAAGTGTCGGGAAACCGACGGTCTTATCCGACGGCTTTTACTCGACGTATTTATCAACTAGAGCCGTTGGACCCGACGGTTCTAACACTTAAGACCGTCAGTTTGAGAGCCCGACACCTTTATTGAAGAAAAGCGTCGGCCATCCACCGACGCATTTAATCTGTTAGAACCGACGGTTCCATGACCAAACCGACATCTTTAGCTTTTTTGTTTTCTTTTTATTTTACACTGCCAAAGGCTAGTAGGCTACGCATTCATTGGTTCTTTTTTTGTTCTTTAGTTTTTTTACACCAACAGATCTATATCTCAGTGATGAACAAAAGTAGAAGATGAACAAGATCACAAGCATGAACAAATAAACTTCATATATCAGCACAAAAAAGATGAACACATGCATCGAATCTCTGTATGAGGCTATGAGCTCGAACATTTTGAGCTCTAGATCCGCTAAAAAACATAACACATGAACCATTGCTGCTCATATGGATGGCGGCCAGCACGATTACAACACTGCTTCAGATCTGCTAAAAAAAAGATAACTCAAGATGGCGGTGGCGAAGAAGCAGGTCGCGGAGGACTCCAAACTGTCGCTGTAGCAGATGCCGAAGCCTCAAACTTTTTTTCTCGACACCCTAGAAACAAAAGAACGAGAAGATTAAAAACATAATAAAAACAAGATTAGCATTTCAAGGTAAGTTGACGATGCTTACCTGGGGATGCTACCATCCCAGTCGCTGCATAATCTCTTCTTCTGAGGCCCAGAGTCAGAGCCCACCAAATCTGGTGAGACAGTAACTTCGGACCTTGGTCGAGGGCCATCTGTAGCAACTGGAGTCTTCTCAGTCAGAACCTCCCTCGGCTGGGAAGGACCTCCGGACCCGGAGCCCACAGCCAGCACTGGAACCAGAGTTGACCTGCCAGAGCTTGAGTCCCTGAAGCTCACTGGCACCGAAGCAAGTGTAGTCACTGAAGGTCTCCTTCGTCCTGGAGAAGGAGTCGTTGGAGTTGGAGTAGACCCAATGGAGATCCCATCAATGTGCCTCAACTTCCTCTTCCGTCTGGAAGATTCGGCTGGCTCTGTGCCCTTGTCCTTGCCGACATCATCAACCCTTTGGCTCGGGGTAGGGGCAACCACCCCCTCGGAAGCTCCGGGAATTACAACCCTAGAGGTCTTGCACTTCTCTACTTCACCAAGGTCATCTAGCGCCAGCATGTTCCTCCGAAGGTCCCTACTGAACTCTGGAATCATGTTCAGAGGTAGGAAAGCAACCGGCGGAGTCAAGGCATCATCGGTGATGGAACCGTGCTGAAGTTTCTTGAGATTGAGCCTCAAGGCTTTGTCATCCAAGTTGGAGATCAAACTGGTTTCAATCCGATAGTCATCCATCACGCTATTGAAGGCCCATGCGAGCCTCTCCCTTCTCTTCAGTGGAGCCTACCTGTTTACCAAGAAATTACCAAAGACACCCTGGGGGTCACTCCACCCTCTACACATTCTTGGATTCTGGCCAGGACAGGCTTGAATGCATCTGACAGCTTCAGAACTACGTTCCAAAAATCGGTGTCAACATTGGGGAGTCCCTAGAGCAGCTCCAGCCTATCGTGCTCCTCCACTACAATGATGACCCAATCCTTTTTACTGTCTTCCCATTTGTCAGAGGGGAACGAATTCAAGTATTTGAAGGGGTAGTTCTTGCGCTTCACGAAGTAGTAGAAGCCAAGCAGCTCAGTTCCCTTACCGGTGGTATGGACCGTGAAGAAGGTCCGGAATAGCTCGATGTAGGGAGGCACGCCCACCCACATCTCGCAGAAGTGGACAAAAGTCGCCACTAGCAGGAGGCAGTGGGGGCCCAGATGATACAATTGGAGGTCGTAGAAGTCCAGCAACACCAAGATGAAATTTGAAAAAGGTGGGATCAGTCCCACCATGGCGTACTCTGAGAAATACACCATCTCGCCACGGTGCTCCTTCTTGAAGGGGAGCATGCCGACGCGAATCATGTTGTGGAAGGAATCGTTGGACCACCCCATGAACGTCCGGACCTTCATAAGATCATCCATCGCGGCAAAGTGGAGTGAAAGAAGAGAAAGCTAGGCAAAGGTTGGAAGGCTCTGAGCGTGAGTTCAATTGAAAGCGTAAAGAGTCCCCGAACCATGCGGGCTTTCCTTCTTATGTAAGTCTCTGCAACGCTTGGATGGAAACCGCAATAAGAGCAAGGCCATATTTCAAAAATCTACTACCGCAATGATGAAAGGGAGGAAGTCGAGGTTATTACCCCAAGTGAACCATTGTCATGATGGGCGGCGGGAAGCCTGAGGGCGGTAGCCTAACAAGGCGCTCGAAACCGATATGGTTTTTGTATTGGGAACCGGCGACCTTCAATTTTGTGAGATCTGCCGCGTGGGTATCACCTACCGCATTCAAGGAAAGCCACGTGGCAATAGTTCAACAGCGAACCATCACCCCAACTCCACCTTTGAAGCCATCACGCAGGAATCGAATATGGCCCCACCTCCGGTAGAATAACTTAACCCAAAGAGTTTCTCCCGGAGGTGGGCCCGGGGGCCACTGTCGGTACCCTGCGTACCGGGTACCCCATGATACCGCAAGAAAAGCTAAGGAGCTCCCCCAATTCAAGTTGAAGACCTCTGATGGCCACACATGTTACACAGTACTGGAACCGCCTCCCTCGTTTGGGTAGCTCCAGCACTTACACGTGTATCACAAGGCCGGACTTAACACCCATCATAGGGAAGCTCCGGCCTTGCCACGTGTCTAGTGACCCCAGACCTAACCCCCAGTAGAGGGAAGCTCCCATGCTGCCACGTGTATAGTGGCTCTGGACCTGCCTCCCCACGACGTGATGCTCCAAAGTCACCACGTGTCGAACCTCCGGAGCTAGGACTTCAACGGAAGATAGAGAGATCTCCAACAGCTTGGACCATCAAGGGACAGTTAAAGCGATAGTTACAAGACCTGATTAAGTGTCATTAATGCTATATTAATGACACATGATTAGTGGACTATTAATAGGGGTAAATCCATCATTAAGGCATGTTATCACTCTATTAACCACATTTAATACTCGTTGATTGTGTATTGGATAGTTTACTACGCTAGGGCCACATGTCGGGCCGGGCAACTGATGTAAAGGGCTGCGCCGCACGGTACATGACAACTAAGCTCATACGCACGCAAGCACCAGTGAATCTATAATACAACAACACACACCCCATGGATTAGGGTATTACGCTCTGGCGGCCCGAACCACATAAATCCTCTGTGTCATCATCTTGTATAGAATCTCCGCGCGCCCAAACCTATACAAAAACCTCCACGGGCTACAATTTAGTAGTACTAGGGAATGTGTTGTTCATACGCTTCGACAATATGCAATAAGGATCAACTCTTAGGCGAGTCCTTTTTGTGCACATTACCTACCTAGGTCTTAAGTTTCTACATGTAGAGTTCCATGTTTAGGTGAGACGGTTCAGTCTTGCTGAGATTCTTGCTCACGTTTGTATATTAAATGTTTTGAAGGATTATGCCGCTGCATTACTTCTGTGTTGCTAGAGTGGAGTATCCGCGAGCTCGATACGACCACTACTACTATAGCTTATGCTCGAGAGAGTTTATGATGAAGACTTCCGTTGTATTATCCATTTTATTTAAAAAACAAGGAATAATGTAACATAAGCTTTTAGGTTATGTATTTTGAGTTCCATTTGTGCTGTGCTATATGGTGTAGCATCGCGCAGTACCACCCAATGTGATTACTAGAATGTCGGGACCCTGGTCCCCACACACTAAGGACTCGCACGTCCTCCCACAAAGGAAGGCCCGATTATGTCGGCGTCGACGATGTCGGGGAGCTCGTTGCACTTCTTTGAGAAACACAATATATACTATCAGAGGATTTCATGCTACAGTTGTTGTCAAACCTTGAGGTCCCAAGAGTTATCGGGGCGTGCGTAGGTTCCCTAGAAGTTACCAACAAACGTCTCCCGAAGCTTGGCCCAATCTCGAATGCAATCGGGAGAGAGATATTCCAGGCAAGCTCGAGCTGACTCGGCTAGGTATATGGGGAGGTACTGGATGATGAAGTCATCATCATCCGCTCCGTGGCAAGGTAGATGGGGAGGTACTGGATGATGAAGTCATCATCATCCGCTCCGTGGCAAGGTAGATGGGGAGGTACTGGATGATGAAGTTGTCATCATCCGCTCTGTCGGCTCTACAAGCCATGCGTAGTCCTCCAGCCAAACATTGAGGTTGGTGTCCCCTCGTACTTCTTGATGTTGGTCAGGGCTTGGAACCTATACGTAAAAGGTGCACTGCATATTCGCTTTCCATAAGCTTCCAGCCCAGGAGGGTTTGGGCGCTAGCTTCGCCATCCTAGCGGTCGACCTGACGGTGTTGGCACTTCCGAGGCCTGGGCAGGGAATCTACGGAGCCTTCATGATCTCGTCACCTGGCCTTGAGTGTCTAGCGAAGGTCATAAGTCCCTACGCACTGGTGTACCAGGTTGCACAATGGGGTTGACGATCCAGCCCTCTCAGGTCGGGTCGCTTGGCTTGATGCCCGTGTCCCAGCAGGTCCCGCACCGCTCTGGCTGCATCTTCAGCTACGATCGGGGGTCGATGAGCCTCGAGCTCTTGTGAGGGAGCTTTCGGCTTGCTGGGCAGCGGTCATGGCCAGAAGACCTCGATGACCTGGGTGGGCCTACTAGACCTCGAGGTCGGTTGGCTCGAGCATGTTGGATAGTATGGCGGCCGCGGCTGCCATGTTCAAGGTGCCTCACTAGAAACATGGGATACAATCGTCACTGATGATGTCAACCTAGACCTGGTGGGCGTGGAGGCACGACGCATTCGAGCGCGTGCTGGGGCCGGGACGCGTCGTTGCTGTAAACGCGACAACATCCGCGTGCAGCTGGGTCTGGTCGACCATTAAAGCAGCGCGCCGTGCCGCGAGCTAGACGGCGCTCGAGGCACTGCGCTTCTAGCAGCTCAAGGTTGGCCTGCGGACTTGCATTTGATGGTTTGTCGAGCTGGAGGTGTTGGCTGTCTCGGTGACATGGCACTCTCATGAGGGGTTCTCACTCGCCTCGGTGCTGTCGTCGGAGCTCGAGTTGTACTCCATAATAGTGGAGGGATGTTGACGCGTGCTCGATTATCCCTGCGAAGGGTGGTGCCAAGATGTCGCAAGCGATGCATGCACCGGAGTCGACAGTCACTCAACTTGCCCTAGATCGGGCGTGGGGCCCCCTGTTGGAGACCTGGAGGGTGCTAGAGTTGCTGGCAAAGAAGTCCAGGCTCTCGAAGTGGAGGGCCTAATGCATGTGGGCAAAGTTGGACTCGAAGTCGCCAAAGAGGACTCTCGTGCTGCGCATGAAAGCTGAAATTAGTGACGCCATCGAGGAAGGATAGAGAGGAAACGTGCAACAGACACCTACCTAGCTCACCAACTGTCGGTGTTCAATATTCCAACTAGTACCGAATATGCGGCGCGTTCGTCCTCGAGTTGTCGTAGCTAAGTAGACAGTAGGATTATACTGGTTCGGGCAAGTTGTCCTATGTCCAGTTTGTGTGTCTCGTTGTTCTTCATTGAAAATGGGGTGGTTCGAGTTGCCTCTCTCACAAAGGAGACCATTAGTCCTCTTTTATATGCCTTCAACCAGCGCTTTTCACCCCCTCACACCCGCCTCTTAGCTCTTGATAAGGGGCACCCTAGTTACAGGGCGCATGTCCTATCGCTCATCAATCGGTGTGGCTTGATGAAGCCGCTGCATCAAGGAGATCATTGTTCAGCGTGCCCATGTATTGTCGCTAGGGTGAGTCATACCGGGGTGCACATGCACCCACTGTACAGCGCATGCGCCCATTGCATCATTGGACATGACGGGGCATCAAGCACGCGCCAGAGAGCACTAGGGTGCTTTTAACTTGATCGTGATAGCACTCACACCGCATTGAAGGCTACTTACCCCGCTCCTTCCTGGGCGCTCGGGGCCTCATCCCACCGTCTTGATCCTCTGTAGGTGTGGCCCTGCGAGAAATAAGTGACCTCGCAAAGTGACATATCTGCACAACTGCAAATAACTCATACCTCTTGGTAGTTGGGGATCTGCACCCCGTCACGAAGGCGCCGAGGAATAAGACCTCAAGGACTAGGACGAGGCGACGCTCAACTAGGGGTGGGCATTCAGTTAACCGGTACAATTTGGTTTGGTTTTTCAGCTTTTTTTAGAAATTCGGTTTTTGGAAAATGAAAACCGAAATGTAAGATGCAAAAAAAGAAATTGGCCAATTGGTTAACCGACAAATTCGTTTTGGTTTCTGGTTAACCGAAAAAACCAGACCTCAAGGCTTATTCCTCGATCTCTCTTGATCTAGTCATGCTGGTTAACTGACGATGATTGTACGCTGAGGGGCAGCGAGCAAGGTGTTAGGGGCTCCGGGCAGTGAGTCGTTGAGGCACTCGGCGGATGGTGGATATGGGCAGAGGCAGCGCATCTTGGGTTGGCGTAGGGCAGGCAGCACACCTCGAGCGCGTTTGACGGCTAGCTTGTTCGAGGCGTCAGGGCTCGGTGCAGCGCCGCCGGTGGGACACACTATAGCTGGTGAGGAAGGGCAGGGGCAGGGGCGGTGCATCTCAAGCAAGGGCAACAGCATATCAGCGCATCTCGAGCGTCTACGCCTAGTGGCTTGTGCATTTGGGGCGGAGGGTGGGGTGTAGCATCCAGGCGGGTGGGTGTCGTGGCCTGTGGGGTATTTGGGATGTTAGGGTTGCAAGTTTCTATATGGGTTGGGCCATTGTGGGTTGGGTTAGTTGTTGGGCCCAGCGGTGGGCTGACTAGAAGTTTGAGTCACCCGGTTGACCGAAATAAAAAACCAAAACTAGATAAAAATTGGTTTTCACAGACTGAGAACCAATATAGAGATCGGTTTTGTCAGTTTCAGTTATTTCAGTTTTGGTTCCTGTTAATTCAGTTCAAGTTTCTGGTTTCCGATTTTTTTGCCCATCCCTACACTCAACCCGATCACGATGAAGGTGGACTCGAGGCGAGCGACGCGGAGCGGAGGCCAGGGGCAGGGAGGACAAGGCCTACGGAGCCAAGGAGGATGACGTCAAGTGGAGGACAAGACCGGCAAAAGCGGGGAGGGTGACATGTGTGGAGGACCGAGCAAGCGCGGAGAGGCTCCGAAGTGGCAGCGCCCCTATCCGGCGGGCATGGGGAGGCAGCGGTGCTCGGATCAAGCGAGTATGAAGGCGGCGGCATGTTGACGTTTCTTACTTTAACACTCCAGCCACTACGGACCTAGCGGTCGTTACTTCTAGCAGCTCTCTAGGATCACAGACTAGCACCATAGACCAACACTAGTCTTTTTGCGCATTTTGTCCTCACTCGTGCACACCCAGAAAGACTTCCCGATTGGTCACCCATCCGTAAATTGCTCTAGGCCAAGCACGCTTAACCTTGGAGTTTTTTGCAGGTGGACTTCCGGAAAATAAGGTTTACGTTGGTAGTATGAGTTATTTTATCAATCATATTAAGCCTTGAGCAAGGATGTCACAGTCCACCCCCTTAGAAGACTGACGTCCTCGTCGGTCAACTCCCAAGCCAAGAATGTCCCCTCTTGGCCACATCCATACGTTCAGTACTGGCATGCGTACGTACCCACGTCCCAGACCTGTACGCACCCGTGAAACCACGAGGGTCGGCTCTGATACCATTCTCTAACACCCCAACCACTACGAGTTTGGTGGTCGTTACTTCTGGCAGCTCTCTAGGATCACAGACTAGCACCATTGACCAACACTAGTCTTTTTGCGCATTTTGTCCTCACTAGTGTGCACCCGGGAAGACTTCCCAGATGTTCACCCATATGTATATTGCTCCAGGCCAAGAACGCTTAACCTCAGAGTTCTTTGCAGGTGGGCTTCCGTAAAAGAAGGTATACCTTGATGGTATGAGTTACTCTATCAATCCTATTAAGCCTTGAGCCAGTATGTCACACTTAAGTCACAAATAAAAATCCACAAGCGCTCAGAAACTATCGATGTAGCATTTCCCATAACAGAATACTTCTAGGGTGTCATTTATATTCCCCCAAAGGTAGGCTAGGTGGAAGCCTAGCAATCATCAAGTGTAGAGGATAGGTTGGTCTAGGTAGGATTCTAGTAAGGATGGGTAATAGATAATTATAGAGGTAGTGCGACACACTATTGACATTTCTTACATCACAGAAAAAATCCGCAAGCGTGCAGAGACTATCGATATAGCATTTCCCTTTAAAAGAGTATTCCAAGGGTGTCATTTATATTCTCCTAAATGAAGGCTAGGCGGAAGCATAGCATTCATCAAATATAGGTGATAGGTTGGTCTAGGTAGGGTTCTAGTAAGTATTCTGTCCTAAGGCCCTGTTTGGTACAACTAGAACTTGTTACAAAAGCAGCTTGTTTGAAAAGCTGGTTGAAAGCGGCTTCTGCTTATATCCTGATTTTAGTTCATTCTGAGAAGCAGCTGAACTAATAAGTTGTTACAGAAGCTTCCTATTTGGCACACCCTCGGCTTATTTTTATGAAGAAGCTGCAATGGAAGTTGTGCCAAACAGGTCCTAAGGGAGATAAATGGGTCAAGAGGGATTAGGCTAAGAGTTCAGTAGATACTCCTATTATGCTTCTAGTATACATATACATATCCTAAGTTAGATACTAATGATCATATCAATGTTGAATTCTAATGCTAAGTTGTTCAATACATCGGGCACGGGTTTACCCCTAGCAATACTAGGATGACTCCCGTAAAGAGCCTGTAGCATAGACGAACGTGGAGGATTACAAGGACAGATAGGGCTTTCACCATCTACTGCATACCTCTTCAATTCGTGGGTCTACCAGACATCCAACGCTACTTAACTATTCTAGCAGCATGCAAGCATATTAAGTAAATACCATAAGAGTTACAATACAAGCCATCCTAAGGCAATGACTAACCGACACATTGTTGAACCAATGTTGAAACATAGCATAAGTCATTCATATTAACATGATCATGTCATAACAAATTAGACTGTAGTGGGGGTTTGTAGTGTTTATGATGATATAATGAGAGTGGTATAGTGTAATCATAAATACTACTCCTACCACATACATTGAATCCACAATCAAACAAGAAATGCTTCATCCAAGTATATGAATAAAAGAAGACTAAAGATAAAATCTTTATTAAGAATAAAGTCATAAATACAAATAGGAATATGGGAGCCATACCTTTCCCAATTGGGAAGAGACTTCTTCTACTCCTTTCCTACTTGGACTATGGACGAGAGGCTATTCTGTCAAGCCTAAACTCCTCTAAACCTATGGAGAGTAGTGAATACAATAGAGTGAATACTCAAGTGGTGTCTGTGTGAAGTGAGGGTAGGGGGTCCTATTTATAGGTGGATAAGAGTCGGTTCCCGCAACCAAATGCGCGCGAATCATTCATAGTCATCTTTAGGAAGCCGGGAGGAGCCAACACGTGTTGATTGACTCAGTTTGGCATCAATACCTAGTAGGCCGACGAGGGGGGTCGGTCGCCCTGGCCAGGGCTCCCTTGGAGCTATGTTTTCTACAGGTTCTTGACAGGTGGGTCCCCTTTATTGATATAGGTGATACACCATTGGATGGCTTCGAATACTTCTGTTTGTGGGCCATTTGATCCATTTGATCCATGTGGTGCCGCATGCACTATTTTTCCATAGACAAGTGGAAATAGGTTAAATACAAAGGTGATGTGTGCAAGAAATAGTATTTCCTTCACATAATTGAGTTATATTGATGGGTGAAATTGGTATATAACAGCCTTCAACAAACTTCCCCAAGCTTATCTTTTGCTCGTCCCGAGCAAAGTCAAAACTTTAGGTTGATGATCAGAAGTTGCTACAAGGTTTTATTTTTTTTCAAAAGTACCATGTGCACAACAAAATACTCTACCTAACATTGCAAAAATTGGCATGGTACTTCACCCATATTAAGTCATTATGGGGCTTATGGCTTCCCCTATTCATGGGTGGTTGAAAGATAGAACAGCAATTGTAGCAAGCATACCTTAGAGATCAAGTTCCACTTATATTCTAAAGAGATCAATTTAGATTTTAAGTACCTCAAATTTATTCTCTCAATCAATCCTTGGTGTGTAATGGAAATATTTCCTCACCAAGACATTTTTGCCTAAACTCATCCACCTCTAAATAAGGCTTATATGTGGAGCTTGGTAGGGAATGTAGTAGGCATACTTGCAACACATAATATTGCTAAGTCAAAAAAGCAAGCATTAGGAGAAATCAATTCAAAACTATTTGATTCAAGACTTGTGCATGTGTTATGGAGTGGAAGTGGATGTGGATATTTGAGATGACTCCTATTTGTGTAGACTGTCTTATTTTGCATGGATGAAACATGGCTACTTTTTCTTTTTTCTTTCTCTCTCCTTTTTTTTCTCATGCTTTGATGTGAGCATGCATTTTACTTGTCTTGTAGCCATGTCATCGACTCCATTTTTATGCAATAAACTTGGAGAGAGTACTAAGCATGAAGGGTATGGAGTTTCTCTTTTTATTGTGGAATGATAGTATGAACTTCTACTGTAGAAGTATAGCATGTGCAAGTGAAGTCTTGAACTCAAAAATAAATGAATGAATTCTCACATAGGTCTATACTAGTTTGACTAGGCTCAATGTGAAGACAAATAGCATATGCATCAGGTTTATCAATTTAAAAATATCATATGGCTTTGATAGGTATTTCCAATCAAATGAGAGTAACTTAAATCTTTTTAGATTTTTTCCGGAAATATAAGTTTCACCTTCAAACAATAAATAGCAGCTCGATCACTATATCATATCTCACAACAACTTAGAATTGGATTAAGCCTTTGCTACCCACAGTTTCTAAATCAAAGCAAATGTAATTTTAGCCAATGAAAGCAATAGTTTGGAGAGTAGTAAGTTGTAAACTAGGGACATAGGAAAATTAAAACAGAGCAACTATTCATCATTTCATCTATGTGAATTCTAAACCATTCTTACCGCACATCCTTTATTTTATTTGAAAACAAATCTACTCTACTTCTTTTTTATGCAAGGTGAATGGTGGATGAACGAAAAATAAATATTCAAGTGGTGTGATATAATTTACCTCAAGTGGGGGTCCTCCTCTGTAACACCCTGATTTTCATCCATCATGCATTGCTTACACTCTTATACATGTTTAGCATTAGGCAACATAAAAAGGAACAAGATTAAAATGAATTAGAACCAAAACAGCATTTAAATTCTACAGCCAGGAGAAGGGAAGGAGAAAGGAGAAGGATCAAGCAAGATCGATATTCGTCAACTCATCGACATCAATGTCAATTTTCCACCAATTCTCCATCTTCTTTGGATCTAGACGTCAAGATCTCGAGTTTGGTCGAATTCTCGACCCTTGAGTTGTTGAATTCACGGTAATTACCTTAGATCATTTTTCTACTTCAATCTTGGTCCTATAATTCAACTCAACTATGATCTGGTTGGAAATTCGCCAAAAACCCTAGCCAAGCAAACTTGTTCGGCCAAGTGCGCACTAGTCCGATCGACTTTCTGGTCCAGGGCAGAGTAGTCTGGTCCCTAGTACGGACTTGTACGACCACCTGAATCTGAAGTTGCTGAATTAATTCTTATTTCACTCAAATCAACTCGAAACCTGTTCAAACTTGTTTAACACCATGTAACTAGTGAGTAAACATTACTAGAAACTCATGAACAGGTTTCACCTCATAATTGCTTTAATCATGCATGTCATGGCATATTGAGTAATAAATCGGCATTTATTGATTGTAATGTCTATTTTGTATGTGTTTTGCACTGAATAGAAGGTGTTGCGCTAGAGGTAGGGATGAAAATGGTTGGAAACATACGAAAAAGAATGAAATCATTTTCATTTTGATATAAGATTTTTGGAAATGGAATAAAAAACGGTATTATCAGAAACTGTTACGGTATAAGAAATTTCGGAAATATCGGATCCGGGTATATCGGATCGGAAGTAAGTCGATATCGGAACAGTTCCAATTTTGATTCGGAAACAACACACCAAAATATTATTCATCTATAACAACAACAAGTTAGGTATAAAATATGAGACAACAACTTTTATTTTCATTTTATAAAAAATTCAATATGAAACAAAATCACTTTAAAAACACATTTTAAAGTAAATAAATATTTGTATATAATTAAAGTTAACTCCTTATCCAAATTAATAACTGAATAAAATTTTTAAAGAATCGAGCTTATTACATGTCAGCCCATTAGACCCACCTACTATTCGGAAATTATAAAGTTATTGTTCGGAAATTTTACATTAAAATACGGTATTCTGACAATTCGGTCAGAAATCAGTTCAAATCGTTTCTGTTCTGTTTACCAAATTTCAAAGTCCGATAAAAACGATAATCAGATCTAAAATTTCAGAAATTGTCAAAAATGAAAATTGCATCAGAATTTTTTGAAAATGGCGTCGGATGATCTGGAAATTTACTGTACCGTTTTCATCCCTAGCTAGAGGGTGCTGTCCAGGACCTCAAGTACTAGAACTTCGAAGCTTTTGATCCTATTCAATCTCAGGAGCAAGGCAAGTGTCCTTGATCATTTTGATCCTGTTTTTAGATATTTTGTTTGCAAAACTGCATGCTTGCATCAAAATAATGAGAAACCCGAGAGAGGTGTTACTAGACTTGTTGATCATCCTTGTCGCCTGGGGTACATGCAGAGAGTCGGGAAGGGCTGTTTTTTACCTTTTTACTTCGCTCTAATTAATTAGGATGGGAAAACAATTGAATAGCTTAACTACGAACTAATAAATTTATGGATGATATGAATTGATGAACATGGTTAATTTGTAACATGGGACTTGGGAGATCTAAGAATTCATGGTTTGTGGATTGGGTTGAATGATATGATGGTTAAGGATCGGTTCATGCGAGAATATGCCAGGACAACAGTGCCACCACAAGGCAAAGTGTGGGCGCGGCTTAGCCAATAAATTAGGAGTATTACCAGCATTGATTCAGATCATTTGGAGGAGTGGGGAATGGGAGTCAATTGGGTTTACAATAGTGGCAAGACAGCCGTGGGATGCGAACGGCACAAGAGGGGGCCCTTGTCAAATGTGCTCAAATGGAGGCATCACCACCGGTGAAACCTTAATGGATCTGAATATGCTGGTAGTCCTTTTGTAAAGGCTATTTTGTGATCTCCTTACCATACACCTAAGGAAGTGTAATTGGCATAAGGGAGGTTTCTTTAGTCGTCGACGAGTGACGAAATCAGGAACTTGTGGGTGAAGTGGTACAACACTTGCAGAGTGTTAAAAACTATCATGATAGCCGTGCTCCCGGTTAAAAGCACTTGGATGACCTACATGATTAGAGTGGAACTTGGGATTTGGGATGGTTTGGTCATGGTTATGGTTTGGTTATGGTTATGGGTTGGATGGTCATTGATGGTCATGGTTAATGATAATGGTGAGAATCTAATGAATGGATGATTAATCAATGATGGATATGTTAATTATGTTCATTTGCGATATGATGAGATTATTTCACATAGACATTGTAGGATGTTTTTTACATGTTTTCAATGTACTTTTCAGCAAATAAGCCATTGTTTATATTGTCCCTTGTTTAAGCTACATGTCATTATTTCCCACACTTTCTAAGTACGACATGTGCTCACCCTTACAATTCCCCCAACCAACAACTTCGGGTGATCTTTGGGAATACCATTAGGATAATGCGGAGTACTAGGTTGTGTGCTATCGTAGACTTGCCTGTGGTGTTGCTTGGAGCCGCGCATTCCCCTATGCTCAGTTTGCTTAGTTGCTTATTTAACATATTTTCGCAGCAGAACTTTTTAATAATGATCTGTAGAGTTTTTAATTTGAGGATTATTTGAATATTGTAATAAAAGTACTTAATTAACTTGTGTTGTGGTAATTTTCTGTATATCGTTTGTGATGCACTCGTGTATGTGTGTTAAACATCTTGGGCACACATATGCGTCACACTTGGTTCATTTTCAAAACCGGTTGTCACAAATTGGTATCAGGGGCCACAAGTTGACCATAGGATACAGCCTAGATAGAATGGACACTTTAGAGCATATAGGAACACTCAGGGAGTGTTGTGATTTGTTTGGTGTGCTGATTGCTATGTAATGGTTGCTTATGTGCTTAGTAGAGGATTGTGGGATGCTTTAGCGTTGCCACATCTATATAGGCTAGTATAGATAGTTGCTTAATTCCATATCCCTTGATGCATATATTTGTGGATGTTTTCTAAATCCTTCTATCTCTTGATCTTTCTTCACATGTCGTGTACTCGCAACCAAAGGGATGCCAATGAGAATGAGAAGAACAATGGAGCACCTCAGAATAACAACAATGGACCTGGATCTCAGGCTGTCAACCTTCAGCAATTGTTGGCAATTCAAAATTAACTTATGCAGACTTTAATGCAAACCTTGGGATAGCTGTGGGCCAATAATCAAAATCAGCCCCATATGCCTCCAGCGCCGCCACCTCCACCGCCTCATAACAGGTTGGGAGAGTTTATGAGGACTAGGCCACCCACCTTTGGTCAAGCCAATGATCCTATGGAAGCTGATGATTGGCTGAAATCTGTGAAGAAGAAGCTCGCTATTGTCCTATGCAATGACTGGGAGAAGGTTCTCCTTGCTTCCCATCATATAGTTGGAGCAGCTGCGGATTGGTGGGACTCACATTGCAATGGCCATGAAAATCAAGAGAGGATCACATGGGCTGAATTCAAGGAGAGCTTTCGTTCTCATTTTGTGTCCGAGGGTGTTATGATCTTAAAGAGGCAAGAATTTGAGAACCTAAGGCAAGGAAAGTCAAGTGTGAGTGAGTATCTCAATAAATTCACTCAACTCTCAAGGTATGTTTTGGAGGATGTCAACCGGGATAGCCGCAAGCAATATTTGTTCATGAGAGGTCTAAACAATGAGATTCAAGTCCAATTGCTCAATTGTGACTATGCAAATTTCCAGAAGCTTGTGGACAAAGCTATTGTGGTTGAGAACAAGATTCGTTAGATGGAGGAAGATAACAAGAGGAAGGCGCCATATCAAGGATAGCCACAAGGAAGCAATGTTCACCCCCGCTTTGCGCCACGAAATGCATCGTACTACAACCCCTCTGCTCCCGCATATTGTGCTACTATTCCACCGTGCCCAGCTCAGCCCATGCAGCAATGCCCCACTATGCAAGCACCAAGCCCTCCAATGCCTCATGCGCCTTGTGCCAATTTTCCTGCTGATGTTCAAAATCAAGTTCGTCCAAACAATTCTGGTGCAGCAAGGTCATGCTATACTTGTGGTGAGTTGGAACACTTTGCACCTCAATGTCTTGAGATAGGCCTTGGTCAAGGGAACAATGCTCCAAGACTGAACCCAAGACCAAATGGAGGAGCGCCACAAGGCAACCATGGACCAAAGAATTTCGTTCGTGGCATGGTGAACCATGTATCTACCGATGAAGCCCAACAAGCGGATGACGTGGTGATTGGTATATTTCTCGTAAACTCCAACTCGGTGACTATGTTATTTATTCTGAAGCATCGCATTCATTCATTGCATCAAAGTATGTTGCCAAGTATAGTTTGCCCATATCTAATATGAAGTATAGCTTGTTGGTTAAGTCTCCTGGAGGGGAGATGAGGATGAATATAGTATGTCCAAAAGTAAGCCTTAGAATATGATTTCTTCGTAAACCTTATCATTTTGGATTCACAAGGACTGGACATAATACTTGGTATAGACTGGTTAAGTAAGCATAATGGAATAATTCAATGTGCCACAAAGACGGTGAAGTTAACAAACGAGGAAGGGGTCAACATAGAATTTGAAGCATCTCAACACACACCAAAGCAAGTGGATCTAAATCAAATGAATGGTGCAGCAATAAATAGCAGCTCGATCACTATATCATATCTCACAACAACTTAGAATTGGATTAAGCCTTTGCTACCCACAGTTTCTAAATCAAAGCAAATGTAATTTTAGCCAATGAAAGCAATAGTTTGGAGAGTAGTAAGTTGTAAACTAGGGACATAGGAAAATTAAAACAGAGCAACTATTCATCATTTCATCTATGTGAATTCTAAACCATTCTTACCGCACATCCTTTATTTTATTTGAAAACAAATCTACTCTACTTCTTTTTTATGCAGGGTGAATGGTGGATGAACGAAAAATAAATTCAAGGGGTGTGATATAATTTACCTGAAGTGGGGGTCCTCCTCTGTAACACCCTGATTTTCATCCATCATGCATTGCTTACACTCTTATACATGTTTAGCATCAGGCAACATAAAAAGGAACAAGATTAAAATGAATTAGAACCAAAACAGCATTTAAATTCTACAGCCAGGAGAAGGGAAGGAGAAAGGAGAAGGATCAAGCAAGATCGATATTCGTCAACTCATCGACATCAATGTCAATTTTCCACCAATTCTCCATCTTCTTTGGATCTAGACGTCAAGATCTCGAGTTTCGTCGAATTCTCGACCCTTGAGTTGTTGAATTCACGGTAATTACCTTAGATCATTTTTCTACTTCAATCTTGGTTCTATAATTCAACTCAACTATGATCTGGTTGGAAATTCGCCAAAAACCCTAGTCAAGCAAATTTGTTTGGCGAAGTGCGCACTAGTCCGATCGACTTTCTGGTCCAGGGCAGAGTAGTCTGGTCCCTAGTACGGACTTGTACGACCACCTGAATCTGAAGTTGCTGAATTAATTCTTATTTCACTCAAATCAACTCGAAACCTGTTCAAACTTGTTTAACACCATGTAACTAGTGAGTAAACATTACTAGAAACTCATGAACAGGTTTCACCTCATAATTGCTTTAATCATGCATGTCATGGCATATTGAGTAATAAATCGGCATTTATTGATTGTAATGTCTATTTTGTATGTGTTTTGCACTAAATAGAAGGTGTTGCGCTAGAGGTAGGGATGAAAATGGTTGGAAACATACGAAAAAGAATGAAATCGTTTTCATTTTGATATAAGATTTTTGGAAATGGAATAAAAAACGGTATTATCAGAAAAGGTTACGGTATAAGAAATTTCGGAAATATCGGATCCGGGTATATCGGATCGGAAGTAAGTCGATATCGGAACAGTTCCAATTTTGATTCAGAAACAACACACCAAAATATTATTCATCTATAACAACAACAAGTTAGGTATAAAATATGAGACAACAACTTTTATTTTCATTTTATAAAAAAATTCAATATGAAACAAAATCACTTTAAAAACACATTTTAAAGTAAATAAATATTTGTATATAGTTAAAGTTAACTCCTTATCCAAATTAATAACTGAATAAAATTTTTAAAGAATCGAGCTTATTACATGTCAGCCCATTAGACCCACCTACTATTCGGAAATTATACAGTTATTGTTCGGAAATTTTACATTAAAATACGGTATTCTAACAATTCGGTCAGAAATCAGTTCAAATCGTTTCCGTTCTGTTTACCAAATTTCAAAGTCCGATAAAAACGATAATCAGATCTAAAATTTCAGAAATTGTCAAAAATGAAAATTGCATCAGAATTTTTTGAAAATGGCGTCGGATGATCTGGAAATTTACTGTACCGTTTTCATCCCTAGCTAGAGGGTGCTGTCCAGGACCTCAGGTACCAGAACTTCGAAGCTTTTGACCCTAATCAATCTCAGGAGCAAGGCAAGTGTCCTTGATCATTTTGATCCTGTTTTTAGATATTTTGTTTGCAAAACTGCATGCTTGCATCAAAATAATGAGAAACCCGAGAGAGGTGTTACTAGACTTGTTGATCATCCTTGTCGCCTGGGGTACATGCAGAGAGTCGGGAAGGGCTGTTTTTTACCTTTTTACTTCGCTCTAATTAATTAGGATGGGTAAACAATTGAATAGCTTAACTACGAACTAATAAATTTATGGATGATATGAATTGATGAACATGGTTAATTTGTAACATGGGACTTGGGAGATCTAAGAATGCATGGTTTGTGGATTGGGTTGAATGATATGATGGTTAAGGATCGGTTCATGCGAGAATATGCCAGGACAACAGTGCCACCACAAGGCAAAGTATGGGCGCGGCTTAGCCAATAAATTAGGAGTATTACCAGCATTGATTCAGATCATTTGGAGGAGTGGGGAATGGGAGTCAGTTGGGTTTACAATAGTGGCAAGACAGCCGTGGGATGCGAATGGCACAAGAGGGGGCCCTTGTCAGATGTGCTCAAATGGAGGCATCACCACCGGTGAAACCTTAATGGATCTGAATATGCTGGTAGTCCTTTTGTAAAGGCTATTTTGTGATCTCCTTACCATACACCTAAGGAAGTGTAATTGGCATAAGGGAGGTTTCTTTAGTCGTCGACGAGTGACGAAATCAGGAACTTGTGGGTGAAGTGGTACAACACTTGCAGAGTGTTAAAAACTATCATGATAGCCGTGCTCCCGGTTAAAAGCACTTGGATGACCTACATGATTAGAGTGGAACTTGGGATTTGGGATGGTTTGGTCATGGTTATGGTTTGGTTATGGTTATGGGTTGGATGGTCATTGATGGTCATGGTTAATGATAATGGTGAGAATCTAATGAATGGATGATTAATCAATGATGGATATGTTAATTATGTTCATTTGCGATATGATGAGATTATTTCACATAGACATTGTAGGATGTTTTTTACATGTTTTCAATGTACTTTTCAGCAAATAAGCCATTGTTTATATTGTCCCTTGTTTAAGCTACATGTCATTATTTCCCACACTTTCTAAGTACGACATGTGCTCACCCTTACAATTCCCCCAACCAACAACTTCGGGTGATGTTTGGGAATACCATTAGGATAATGCGGAGTACTAGGTTGTGTGCTATCGTAGACTTGCCTGTGGTGTTGCTTGGAGCCGCGCATTCCCCTATGCTCAGTTTGCTTAGTTGCTTATTTAACATATTTTCGCAGCAGAACTTTTTAATAATGATCTGTAGAGTTTTTAATTTGAGGATTATTTGAATATTGTAATAAAAGTACTTAATTAACTTGTGTTGTGGCAATTTTCTGTATATCGTTTGTGATGCACTCGTGTATGTGTGTTAAACATCTTGGGCACACATATGCGTCACACTTGGTTCATTTTCAGAACCGGTTGTCACAAATTGGTATCAGGGGCCACAAGTTGACCATAGGATACAGCCTAGATAGAATGGACACTTTAGAGCATATAGGAACACTCAGGGAGTGTTGCGATTTGTTTGGTGTGCTGATTGCTATGTAATGGTTTCTTATGTGCTTAGTAGAGGATTGTGGGATGCTTTAGCGTTGCCACATCTATATAGGCTAGTATAGATAGTTGCTTAATTCCATATCCCTTGATGCATATATTTGTGGATGTTTTCTAAATCCTTCTATCTCTTGATCTTTCTTCACATGTCGTGTACTCGCAACCAAAGGGATGCCAATGAGAATGAGAAGAACAATGGAGCACCTCAGAATAACAACAATGGACCTGGATCTCAGGCTGTCAACCTTCAGCAGTTGTTGGCAATTCAAAATTAACTTATGCAGACTTTAATGCAAACCTTGGGATAGCTGTGGGCCAATAATCAAAATCAGCCCCATATGCCTCCAGCGCCGCCACCTCCACCGCCTCATAACAGGTTGGGAGAGTTTATGAGGACTAGGCCACCCACCTTTGGTCAAGCCAATGATCCTATGGAAGCTGATGATTGGCTGAAATCTGTGAAGAAGAAGCTCGCTATTGTCCTATGCAATGACTGGGAGAAGGTTCTCCTTGCTTCCCATCATATAGTTGGAGCAGCTGCGGATTGGTGGGACTCACATTGCAATGGCCATGAAAATCAAGAGAGGATCACTTGCGCTGAATTCAAGGAGAGCTTCCGTTCTCATTTTGTGTCCGAGTGTGTTATGATCTTAAAGAGGCAAGAATTTGAGAACCTAAGGCAAGGAAAGTCAAGTGTGAGTGAGTATCTCAATAAATTCACTCAACTCTCAAGGTATGTTTTGGAGGATGTCAACCGGGATAGCCGCAAGCAATATTTGTTCATGAGAGGTCTAAACAATGAGATTCAAGTCCAATTGCTCAATTGTGACTATGCAAATTTCCAGAAGCTTGTGGACAAAGCTATTGTGGTTGAGAACAAGATTCGTTAGATGGAGGAAGATAACAAGAGGAAGGCGCCATATCAAGGATAGCCACAAGGAAGCAATGTTCACCCCCGCTTTGCGCCACGAAATGCATCATACTACAACCCCTCTGCTCCCGCATATTGTGCTACTATTCCACCGTGCCCAGCTCAGCCCATGCAGCAATGCCCCACTATGAAAGCACCTCGCCCTCCAATGCCTCATGCGCCTTGTGCCAATTTTCCTGCTGATGTTCAAAATCAAGTTCGTCCAAACAATTCTGGTGCAGCAAGGTCATGCTATACTTGTGGTGAGTTGGAACACTTTGCACCTCAATGTCTTGAGTTAGGCCTTGGTCAAGGGAACAATGCTCCAAGACTGAACCCAAGACCAAATGGAGGAGCGCCACAAGGCAACCATGGACCAAATAATTTCGTTCGTGGCATGGTGAACCATGTATCTACCGATGAAGTCCAACAAGCGGATGACGTGGTGATTGGTATATTTCTCGTAAACTCCAACTCGATGACTATGTTATTTATTCTGAAGCATCGCATTCATTCATTGCATCAAAGTATGTTGCCAAGTATAGTTTGCCCATATCTAATATGAAGTATAGCTTGTTGGTTAAGTCTCCTGGAGGGGAGATGAGGATGAATATAGTATGTCCAAAAGTAAACCTTAGAATATGATTTCTTCGTAAACCTTATCATTTTGGATTCACAAGGACTGGACATAATACTTGGTATAAACTGGTTAAGTAAGCATAATGGAATAATTCAATGTGCCACAAAGACGGTGAAGTTAACAAACGAGGAAGGGGTCAACATAGAATTTGAAGCATCTCAACACACACCAAAGCAAGTGGATCTAAATCAAATGAATGGTGCAGCAATAAAGGAGATCCCAGTGGTGTGTCAATTTTCGGATGTGTTTTCGGATGAGTTGTCAAGTATGCCACCTGATCGTGACATAGAGTTTGTTATTGAATTAAAACCTGGAACTGCATCTATAGCTAAGAGGCCATATAGGATGCATCCTATGGAGTTAGCGGACCTCAAGAAGCAAATTCAAGAGCAGCTAGAAAAGGGTTTCATTTGCCCAAGCTCCTCGCCTTGGGGAGCGCCGATGCTATTCGGGGATAAAAAGTATGGATCACAAAGGATGTGTGTTGACTACCAAGCTCTCAACGGTGTGACGATTAAGAACAAGTACACATTGCCCATATAGAGCATTTGTTCGATCAGATGAAGGGCGCATGTGTCTTCTCCAAGATTGACTTGAGGTCAGGTTACTTTCAAATGAAGAATAGGTAGTCAAATATACGATACAGCTCTTCGAACATGGTATGGATCCTATGAGTACACCGTTATGTCTTTTGGTTTGACGAACGCACCTGCATACTTTATGTACCTCACGAATAAGGCTTTCATGGAGTACTTGGGTAAATTTGTTGTGGTGTTCATTGATGACATTATGACCTATTCGAGAAGAATAGAGGAGCATGAGTGTTGACGGCTGTTATATACAAATTCCAGCCATCAATATAACTCAATTATGTGAAGGATTGATCATTTCTTGCACACATCAACTTTCTACTTGACCTATTTCCACTTGTACTTGGAGAAATATGTGTATGCAGATATTTATACAGGAATTGAGGAAAAGTATGGGGAGCAATCCTATAAAATATCATCCCAGCCAATCAGGCGACGACACGTGGCACCACATGGATCAAATGGCCCACAAACAGAAGTATATGAGGCCATCCAATGGTGTAGCACCAATATCAGTCAATGGGACCAACCTGGCAGCCAACTGGAGGATGTACGGGCCGTTTGGAGCCCTGAACAGGTCAGCCGAACCAGGGAGTCGGCCGACCTGGTCCTGGCGCCAAACGCGGTCAACTTCCACGTGTTGGCTCCTCCCGGCTTCCTGGAGTCAATGACGACTGATTCACACACTTTTGGTGGCGGGAACCGACCTCAACACTAGTATAAATAGGACCCCATACCCCTCACTTCAACACACACCACTTGGGCATCATACTATTGTATACACTATCTTCCATAGTCCTTAGAGGAGTTAGGATGTAGAGAGGAGAGCCTCTAGTCCCAAGTCCAAATTGGGAAAGGAGTAGAAGGAGTCTCTCTTCCCAGTTCCACATCGGGAAAGGTATGTCCCATGTAATCCTTCTTGTATTTGTGACTTTGTGCTCAATAAATATATTATCTTTAGTCTTCTTTTATATGTATACTTGGACAAAACGTTTCTTGTTTGATTGTGGAGTCCATGTAAGTGGAAGGTATATTCTTTATGATTGTACTCTCATGATCACATATTTTGGTCATAAACACTATAGACCCCCACTATAGTCCATGTAGTTATGATATGATTATGTTAATATGAATAACCATGCTATGCAATCAACATTGGTTCAACGATGATTTAGTTCATTTCCTTAGGATGGCTTGTGCTGCAACTCTTAATGTGTTTGCTTAGTATGCTAGCATGGTGCTAGGGTATTTAAGTAGCGTTTGATGTCCCGATGACCCACGGATTGAAGAGGTAGGAAGTAGGTGGTGACAGCCCCATCTGTCCTTTGTAATCCTCCACGTTCGGCTATGCCACATGCTCTTGGCGGGAGTCGCCCTAGTATTGCTAGGGGTAAGCCTGTGCCCGATGTGTTGAGTAGCATTGCATAGGAATTCATCATTGACATGACCATTAGTATCTACCTTAGGCTATGTATATGTATTAGGAGCATTGTAGGAGCAGCTCTCTAACTCTTAATCCAATCACCCTCTAGGACCCATTTACCGTTTGGAATAGATTGCCTAGGTGTGTGTCACACTACCCCTATTATCAACTTACCCCTTGTCTCGATAATTGTTTAGTATCCCATAGCTTGACCATAAGAGTAGTATATACTTTACTCCATTGCCTTCCTTTGGGATAAATACGATACCCTTGGGAATACTCATGGGTGAAATGCTACAACAGTATCTTCCATGCGCTTGCGGATCTCATCTCTTTACCGGAGATGATCTGTGGTGTTATGAAATACCAACAAGCATTTCTGGCGCCATTGCCGGGGATGATTTGTTAGTATATCTTAGAAGCCGTCAACAAGCATTTATGGCGCCGTTGCCGGGGATGATTTGTTAGTATATCTTAGGAGCTGTCAACAAGCATTTCTGGCATCGTTGCCGAGGAAGGCAAAGGAAGTGAAGGATAGCTATCACATATGATTAAGCTATAGGTACTAATAGTTATTAGACAGGATTACACTTGTTTGTTTTCTCCTTTGTGTGAAAACAGGGTAGTGTTGGACAACCCATTGTATGGGATGGCCAACGAGGACGCAAGTGCTAAACTGCAAGATGATTCAAGGCGTACCTCAACAAATGTTAGCTAGGCAACACCATTGCCTTTTGCGGGAGAATTTCAGCTTTCAGTAGGAGCCAAAGTCATCCATACCCAAGCTTGGGGAAGGCTCCATGAAGTTCTTCTTGGTTTGCCTCCAAAATGGGGTGGATAGTTGGCTCTTCATCCAACACTCGTGTCATTGGTTGGCTCCACAAATCCATGACCACGTTCATGCTGGAGCTGAAGGAGTCCTATTCTCATTCATCATGGATGAGAGGAAGGTCTCCACTCAATGGGTGGATTGATGAATGCTCGAGTTCCCATAGCTTGTCATGCACACCACTTCACAAGGTGGATATGCTAGTTATGGAACTACAACTCCCATTGAAGTGTCATGAATATCCAAGTCGTTAGAGATTTGTTTGGATAATCCAAGTCGTCGATATTCACATGATTTGTCAAAATCCATGTCATCATGGGACTCGTGGGGATTATTTCCTTAAGACCCATGAGGACCTTTTACAAACAACAACTCCAATGGCTACCATTCACAAGGAGGTCAAGGGTGGAATTAACATCACCCTTATATTCAAGGAGGCTATGGCTTTCCAAGGGATTTAAGTTCAACTAGCCTACCTTGAAGTATCTTGGCCAAGCAGAAATCAAGACAACATTCACATGAAGATCTTGGCCAAGGACAAGAACTTAAGGAGCATTGAAAGTCAAAGATATCCCACATAACTTGTTGGGATTCTCACACTTCGACCAGACCCATTCAACCTAGGGCAAGTGACATTGTGGATGAAGCGTTTCTTGTTTGATTGTGGAGTCCACATGTCATCATGCCCAAGGAAGCCTTTGATCAATGATCAAGGTATGGGTTGATTCAATAGAATATCACTATGGTCAGAGTGGCACCCCTAAGAAGGACAAAGCCTCACCATGCTCATGAAGGAATACATTCAAGAGGGAGAACCCATCGCTACAACAACATGTCTATATCAATACAACAGGGAGAGGCTAGGGCCACCATGTGGCCCACGTGTCCAAATGACAGCCAAATGAGTTTGGCATGTCAAAACAGAAGAAATCGTCTACGTCTTCAACTCCAGGATTGGACAAAAAATCATCGTGCTGAACAAAACGGGGGTATGTCCTACTCATCGGACTTCAAAAATTCTGTGAGTCCTCCCCAATAGGTTAATTGGTAGCTATCTAATATTTGTTTTCAAAATTGCATCAACCCTTGCATTTGCATGTTTGAAATTCCACACTTGCATGTTGGAAAGTAAAATTTCCAACCATCATAAAACAAAAAAATTTGAATTAGGGGAGAAATTTAATTGGATATGAACTATGTGCATGACCACTTGAATTTATATTCCTAGTTCAAACCAAAATGGTTTGCTTTGACCCTCATTGCATTTACAAGTTATTTCAAGTTGGGCAAGACAATTTGAAAATTAGGTTCAATTTTCTTTTGGCTAACGTAACCCGTTTTTTCGAGATGGTTTGTGTGTTTTTGATTAAAGTGCAGCTAGGTCAAAATTGTGAAGAGGTGGTATGGCGAGAAAGTGGAAGGTTTCATCAAGCTAAAGTCACCATTGGGAGGATTCGAGAACACTTCTCTCCTTCAAACTCATTTTGAGTTTGACGAAGAGAAATGTTCAAGATGATGATCCAATGGAGGAGCCAGAACCAAATCCATTGCCAAATCCAATCTCAACTTGGCATTTTACATCAACCATCAAGCCTACACCGAAAATCAATGTTGTGAGTTTCTCACACAAATACCTTCGTCACCAACTTCTCTTCAAATAAGGTATGAGTTTAGAATTTTGAATTGTTTGGTTTGCCATAGAATTGAATGTATTTGCTTGCATTTGTGAGGAAGATTGACACTTCCTCATCATTTAATTCTCATGCATCCTCACAAGAGTAAATGTGGGTATTGACTTTTGGATCTCCAAAAGGAAATCCCACCTTACATGGAAAAAATCTGAAACAAGTACCTAGAATCCTTTAAGCATTGTTTAGTTGACTTAGTCATTTTTGTCTAGGTTTAGAAAATAAAACTTTTGGGCATGACTTAATTGGTGAATTGGCATATAGAAACTTGGGCATAGTGACAGCCATAATTTTTAATTGAGCTTCATGCATAGATGGTGTCACTAGATTTCAAACTCCTAGGAATAAGTGATATCCTTGCTTTAAAATTGAATTGCATTTTTTGGAGGAGTCACTAAATTTTAAATTCCTAGTGAAGTTCAGGAGGATAAAATTGAGAATCTTGTTTGTCATGGTCTAAATGATAAAATTTGCTCTTGAAAGCTAAGATGGTTAGAAACTTTAAAAGATGTAGGGATCCATATAGTATATTTCTATCACATGCATTTCTATGGGTAGGAGCTTCAGAAAATATGCAACATGAATTATCCATAAAGCTCCACTCTTATCAATGAATAACACATTGATCATGGATACACTTGACATTGGAACCAATGCATCTTTGATTTTGTTCTTCCCCGTATGTACAAATGAAAGTTCGATTACCTAACTCGAACATTCATTTGTACAAGTATCGGGAACTAACCATCCCTCTCTATTCAAGAGAGGAAGTTTGCAAGAGTAATATTACTATGCAGGTATTCAAGAATGATTGTTGGGATCCCTAGAGGATCTTATTTCAACATCTCTTGGCCATGGAGTAAATGAGGATGGTTACTACCTATCAGAAATTATGTACGAAGGTCAATCACAATTATACGAGGCTAGAGATTTGAAATGGGAACCCTCCATGAGCAACCAATGGGCTGCCACGAATGGGTGAGAGCATTATGCTCTCAACTATTCTAAGCACTCATTCAAGCTCAAGGGATTTGCCACCATCATTGGGTGCAAGTGGTTCCTATGTGGCTAGAAGGAATGACAAATCACACCCAACACATGGAGACCCTGATGTGCGGACGATCAACATCGAAAACACTCTATTCAACCACACATATGGTGTCCATGGGAGGCAACACAACAATCAACACCAAACCCTCCATTGTCAAAGCCACGCTGCAAAAGGATAGGCCAACTCATGGCCTACCTCCGTCATTAGGGTTTCAACCCCTATCACAGACCTTGATCAAGAATAAGCTTGGGGGAGGACCCCCACTTGAGGTAACTTGTATCACACCCACTGCATTTTTATTTAAAATCATCCATTGCATATTTACTTTCCATTCATCCACCATCCACCATGCATCTAAAAAAACATAAAAATAGGAACTTAGATTGCTTTGCTTATCAAATAAAGATGTGCGGTAAGAATGATTTAGAATTCACATATATGAAATGATGAATAGTTGCTATTTTTTATTTTTCTTAAGTCCCTAGTTTACAACTTGCTACTCTCTGAATATTGCTTAAATTGGCTAAAATTAACTTTGCCTTGATTTAGAAATTGTGGGTAGCAAAAGCTTAATCTACTTCTAGGTTGTTGGGACATTTGAATTAGTAATGGGGCTGCTATTCCTATTTTGAAAGTGAAAATTGGACTTCCAGAGAAATTCTATCAAGATTTAAGTTTCCCTCATTTGATTGGAAATACCTACCAAAGCCATATGATATTCATATATAGACAACACCTTATGCATGTGCTATTTGCTTTCACATTGAGCCTAGTCAAACTAGTATAGACCTATGTGAGAAATCATTCAATTCTTTTTGAATTCAAGACATCACTTGCACATGTTATACTTCTACACTAGAAGGAAGCAAAATTCCATCATATCCACCATTCCACAATAAAAAGAGAAACTCCATGCTATTCATAGTTAGCACTCTCTTCAAGTTATTGCATAAAAAGGAGTAGAAGACATGGCTACAAAAAAAAAGAAAAAGGAAATGCATGTTTATATCATAAGCATGAGAAAAAAAGGAAGAAAAAATATGCTTACTCCATAAGCATCAAAAAAAAGGGGTAGCCATGTTTCATCCTTGCAATAAAGAGAGTCCACATCAAAAGGAGTCATCTCAATGTTTCCACATCCACCTTCATTCCATCACACATGCACAAGTCTTGCTTCAAAAGTTTGAATTGATTTCTCCTAAGGCTTGCTCTTTGACTTAGCAATATTATGTGTTGCAAATATGCCTACTTACTTTCCCTACCAAGCTCCACATACAAGCCATATTCAAAGAGTAGGAATAGTATAGGCATAATGCCTCGGTGTGGACATATTTCCACTATACACAAAGGAGTGATTGGGAGAATCAATTGAGGTACTTATAATCTAATTTGAATCTCTCCGGAATTTAGGGGAACTTGATATCTAGGCTATGCTTGCTCCATTTGTTGTTCTATCTTTCAATTGCCCATGAATAGGAGAAGGCATAACTCCCATAATGACTTAAGAAGGGTGAAGTACCATAGCCACTTTTTGCCATACTAGGTATAGTATTTTGTTGTGCACTTGGTACTTTCGAAAGGTAGAACATTGTAGCAACTCCTGATCATCAACCTAAAGTCTTGACTTTGCTCGGGATAAGCAAAGGATAAGCTTGGGGGAGTTTGTTGACGGATGTGATATACCAATTTCAGTCGTCAATATAACTCAATTATGTGAATGATTGATCATTTCTTGCACACATCACCTTTCTACTTGACCTATTTCCACTTGTAGTTGGAGAAATATGTGTATGCAGACATTTATACAGGAATTGAGGAAAAGTATGGGGAGCAATCCTATAAAATATCATCCCAGCCAATCAGGCAACGACACATGGCACCACATGGATCAAATGGCCCACAAACAGAAGTATCCAAGGCCATCCAACGGTGTAGCACCAATATCAGTCAATGGGACCCACCTTGCAGCCACCTGGAGGAAGTACGGGCCGTTTGGAGCCCTGACCAAGTCGGCCGACCTGGTCCTGGTGCCAAACACGGTCAACATCCACGTGTTAGCTCCTCCCGGCTCCCTGGAGTCAATGACGACTGATTCGCACACTTTTGGTGGCGGGAACCAACCTCAACACTAGTATAAATAGGACCCCATACCCCTCACTTCAACACACACCACTTGGGCATCATTCTATTGTATACACTATCTTCCATAGTCCTTAGAGGAGTTAGGATGTAGAGAGGAGAGCCTCTAGTCCAAAGTCCAAATTGGGAAAGGAGTAGAATGAGTCTCTCTTCCCAATTCCACATTTGGAAAGGTATGTCTCATGTATTCCTTCTTGTATTTGTGACTTTGTGCTCAATAATGATATTATCTTTAGTCTTCTTTTATACATATACTTGGACAAAGCGTTTCTTGTTTGATCGTGGAGTCCATGTAGGTGGAAGGTATAGTCTTTATGATTGTACTCTCATGATCACATATTATGGTCATAAACACTATAGACCCCCACTATAGTCTATGTAGTTATGATATGATTATGTTAATATGAATAACTATGCTATGCAATCAACATTGGTTCAACAATGATTTAGTTCATTGCCTTAGGATGGCTTGTGCTGCAGCTCTTAAGATATTTGCTTAGTATGCTAGCATGGTGCTAGGGTATTTAAGTAGCGATGCATGTCTCGTAGACCCACAGATTGTAGAGTTAGACAGTAGGTGGTGACAGCCCTATCTGTCCTTTATAATCCTCTACGTTCGGCTATGCCACAGGCTCTTGGCGGGAGTCTCCCTAGTATTGCTAGGAGTAAGCCCGTGCCCGATGTGTTGAATAGCATTGCATAGGAATTCATCATTGAAATGACCATTAGTATCTACCTTAGGCTATGTATATGTATTAGGAGCATTGTAGGAGAAACTCTCTACCTCTTAATCCAATCTCCCTCTAGGACCCATTTACCCTTTAGAATAAATTGCCTAGGTGTGTGTCACACTACCCCTATCATCAACTTACCCCCTGTCCAGATAATTGCTTAGTATCCCATAGCTTGACCATAAGAGTAGTATATACTTTACTCCATTGCCTTCCTTTGGGATAAATATGATACCCTTGGGAATACTCATGGGTGAAATGCTACAACGGTATCTTCCGTGCGCTTGCGGATCTCATCTCTTTACCGGAGATGATCTGTGGTGTTAAGAAATACCAACAACCATTTTTGGCGCCGTTGCCGGGTACGATTTGTTAGTATATCTTAGGAGCCATCAACAATGAGGAGCATTTAAGGCTCACTTTGCAAAAAATTGAGAGAACAATAACTATATGCCAAATTCAGCAAGTGCCAGTTTTGGTTAAGGGAGGTGTCATTTTTGGGACATATCATCTCTGGAGGAGGAGTATCGATTGACCCAGGAAAAGTGAGAGATGTGCTAAAATAGGAACCGCCGCAAAATGTGAAGG
Organism: Tuctoria greenei; assembly: GCA_036927565.1. Classification (NCBI taxonomy): domain Eukaryota; kingdom Viridiplantae; phylum Streptophyta; class Magnoliopsida; order Poales; family Poaceae; genus Tuctoria; species Tuctoria greenei. The sequence goes on along the minus strand of JAYESD010000011.1, from coordinate 37,230,397 downwards.
AAATAAGGAGTTTTCCTGGAATTGCTAGATATTACCGTCGGTTCATCAAGGATTTCTCTGAAATAGGCAAGCCCTGACTGAGCTGTTGATGAAGGGAAAAGCATTCCAATGGACTCAAGCTTGTCAAGACGGTTTTGAGGAGCTTAAGAAGAGGTCGAGAACAACACCTGTGTTGGTTTTGCCAGATGTGAGCAAAAGTTTTGATATTTATTATGATGCATGAAGGCAAGGACTTGGATGTGTGCTAATGTAAGAAGGTCAAGTAGTAGCCTATGCATCGAGGCAATTGAAAAAACATGAGCAGAATTATCCTACACATGATCTCGAACATGAAGCCGTAGTGCATGCCTTGATGATTTGGAGGCACAACATTCTTGGTCACAGGTGTGAGATTTATATGGATCATAAGAGCCTCAACTGCATTTGAGGCAAAGAAGATGGTTGGAGCTCATCATGGATTATGATGATGGAATCAATTATCACCAAGGGAAGGCTAATGTAGTGGGTGATTCTTTGAGTCGGAAAGGAGTAAGCAACCAACTCCTGGTTTGGGAGTTGCCATCCGAGCTATGCAAGGAGTTTGAACGGTTGAATCTTGGATTTGTGAATGAGGTGGGAATAATGGAGTTAAATCAACCTCTGGAGCAAGAAATTCGAGAAGGTCAGACCAAGAATGAGGAAATTAAAGGTATCAAAGAACGTTCCCAAGAAGGGAGAGAACTCAGATTTGATGAGGATGACCAAGGTACTCCATGGCTTGGGAAACAAATTGTTGTGCCTAATGTAAAGCATATTCAGGAAACGATATTAAAGGAGGCCCATGACTCGCCTTAATCAATCCATCCCGGTTGTACAAAGATGTGCAAGGACTTGAAAACATGTTATTGGTGGGTTACCATGAAAAAGGACATAGTTGAGTATGTAGCTTTGTGTGATGTGTGCCAATGGGTCAAAGCTGAACATCAAAGGTCAGCTAGATTATTGTAGCCATTGAAGATCCCGGAATGGAAGTGGGAAGAAATCGGTATGGACTTCACAGTTGGATTACCGCAAACCCAGTCCGGCTATGACTCAATATGGGTTATTGTGGATCAGTTGACCAAATCAGCTTATTTCATTCCCGTTAGGAAAACCTATACCACCATGAGGCTTGTAGAGATGTATATGGAGAATATTGTATGTCGACATGGAGTTCCGAAGAAAATAGTGTTTGACTGAGGTTCTCAATTCATCTTTTGATTCGGGCAAAAACTGCATGAAGCTATGGGTACAAGGTTAAATTTCAGTTCAACATATCATCAACAAACTGGTTGACAAACCGAGAGGAGTAACCAAATATTAGAATACATGTTGAGAGCTTGCGCCTTGAAGCATGGACGCAGCTGGGACAAGAGCTTGTCATATGCTGAATTTTCCTATAATAACAGTTACCAAGCCAGCTTGAAGATGTCGCCATATGAAGCACTATATAGAAGGAAGTGTAGGATACCCTTGTTATGGAACGAGATAGGAGAGAACCAAGTATTTGGGCATGATGTGTTGCAAGAGGATGAAAAACAAGTTCAGACGACCCGCGATAATTTGAGGGCTGCTCAATCAAGACGAAAGGGCTATGCACATAATTGGCAGAGAAACTTAGCCTTTGAAGTGGGAGACTTTGTATACCTCAAAGTGTCACTTATGCGAGGTCATAAGCGGTTTAACGTCAATGGCGAGTTGGTACCTCACTATATTGGACCATTCAAGATTTTGGTCAACACTGAGAAGTGGCATATAAATTGGAGATGTCAGCACATCTTGCTAATGTTCATGATGTGTTTCACGTTTCGCAGCTCAAAAAGTGCTTAACGGTAGTGGAAGAACAAGTGTCAATGGAGGATTTGGAATTAGAGGCAGTTTTGACTTATGTCGAGCAACCGGTAAAAATTTTGGAAACCAAGGAGTGAGTCACAAGGAACAAGGTGATCCGATGGTGCAAAGTACAATGCAAGCATCATGCAGAATCGGAAGCAAATTGGGAGCTAGAAGATGATCTCAAGAAAGAATTTCCCTATCTCTTTCCTTCTACTTTGAATCTCAAGGGTGAGATTCATTTTAAGGGTGCAGGTTTGTAACACCCTCATTTTCATACATCATGTATTGCATACAATTTTATACAAGTTTAGCATTAAGCAACATAAAAAGGAACAAGATTAAAATGAATTACAACCAAAACAACATTTAAATTCTGTACCAGTGCGGACTTGTGCGGTTGGTACCCCGGACTAGTCCGTTTGGCTCTCTGTTGCCCTATGGAGTTATCCGCTTTCTGCCCCGGATTAGTCCGAATGCTTCTGTAGATTGTTTGGACTTGTCCGTTGTTGAGTACGGACTAGTTCGTTGTTTGCTACTGGAACTCTTTGGAGTTGTCTGGTAATCCCTCCTTCAGTCTAGTTTTTTAGAATTTTGCCAAGCCTCGGACTCGTCCGGCCTACACCGGACATGTCCGTTTTTCTTTCTGGACAAGATCGGACTTTTCCGGAACATGAACAGACTTATCCATTCAACTTTCTGACCTCCAAAGGACTATTCCGGTCCCCTAGCGGACTTGTCTAGTGTGCCCGACTCGGATTCAATCTTTTCCTCCATGATATGTTATTGGGTATTCACCATAATTGGGCCCAAGAACGTCATGCCCAACCCCTGTGGAGCCAATGTGGGACCCCTACACGGCCTCCATCACCTTGAACTGGAAATCCACCCAAATCCTACATATCCACCTCTATATAAACACCCCACCACCACAACTTTTCATCTCTTTGTCAAGTTGGGCGAAAACCCCAAACACTAGTTCGTGTGCTGCCATTAAGAGGAGTTCATCGCAGCCAGGAGAAGGGAAGGAGGAAGGAGAAGGATCAAGCAAGATTGTTCTTCATCAACTCAATGACATCATCATCAATTCTCGACCAATTCTCCATCTTCATTGGATCTAGACATCAAGATCTCGAGTTTCGTCGAATTCTCGACCCTTGAGTTGTTGAATTCACGGTAATTACCGTAGATCATCTTTCTACTTCAATATTGGTCCCATAATTCAACTCAACTATGCTCTAGTTGGAAATTCGCCAAAAACCCTAGTCGAGCGGACTTGTCCGGCCAAGTGCGGACTAGTCCGATCAACTTTGTGGTCCAGGGCAAACTGGTCCGGTCCCCAGTACGGACTTGTCTGATCACCAGAATCTGAACTTGCTGAATTAATTCTAATTCTACTCAAATCAACTCAAAACCTGTTCAAACTTGTTTCACACCATTGTAACTAGTGAGTAAACATTAATAGCAACTCATGAACAAGTTTCACCTCATAATTGCATTAATCGTGCATGTCATGGCATATTGAGTAAATATGGGCATTTATTGATTGTAATGTTTGTTTTGTATGTCTTTGCGCGGAATAGTAGGTGTTGCGCTAGAGGGTGCCGTCAAGGACCCGCAGTACCAGAACTTCGAAGCTTTTGACCCTAATCAATCTCAGTAGCAAGGTAAGTGTCCTTGATCATTTAGATTCAGTTTTTAGATGTTTGTTTGCAAAACTGCATGCCTGTGTCAAAATGATGGGAAACCCAAGATAGGTGTTTACTGGACATGTTGACCATACTTGTTGCTTGGATACATTGTAGAGAGTCAGAAGGTTTTTTTTACCTTTTTGCTTCCCTCTAATTAATTGGGATGGGAAAACAACCAAATGGCTTAACTATGAATTAATAAATTTATGGGTGATCTGAATTGATGAGCATGGTTAATTTGTAACATGGGACTTGGAGATCTAAGCAAGCATGGATTGTAGATTGGGTTGAATGATATGGTGGTTTGCTTGCCTTGGATCTAAGGACTGGTTCATGCGAGAATATGCTTGGACAACAGTGCCACCACAAGGCCAACTATGGGTGCAGCTTAGCCAATTAACTAGGAGTGTTACCAGAATTGATTTAGATCATTTGGAGGAGTGGGGAATGGGAGTCGGTTGGGTTTGTGTGGGGACCGGAATTCCGACATCCAAGGATCTCATCGGGTGGTGTCGTGCTTTGCGACACCCAATAGTATACAAGAAAAGAACTGTGACGCCCGATTCCGAAAATGAACCAAGCTAACGCATATGTGTGCCCAGGATGTTCATCACACATACACGAGTGATTCACAAATGATAAACAGATAATTACCATAGAACAAGATTAATTAATTAACCAAATTTTATTACACAAACCAGATTATCCTCGAATACAGGCTCTAATGAATATTAATGACAAGTTTAACTAATGCAGCGGAAATAAACTAATTAAGCAACTATGCAGCATAAGCAATAGGGTATATATGCGCAGCTCCAATCAACACCACAGGCAAAGCTGACGGTAGACACGGCCTAGAACTCCGCATTATCGCCATTAAAATCCCAGTCCTGACCTGCAACTGTTGGGGTGGGGGATTGCAAGAGTGAGTACATGTCGTACTCAGCAAGTGTGGAAAGTATGACATGTGGCTGATTCAAACGACGACAATAATAATGGTAAAGTGCTAAAAAGTACAGTAAACATTTGAAAAGCAATATGTATATTATATGTATGTGAAGTAATCCCATCATAATCACGAGTAATACCATAATACCAAACTGAATCCATTACCATCATCAAAAATTCCAGATTTCACCATTGCCAATAACCAGATTCAATAACAGAGATAAACTCATAACCATTCATAACCATTACCAAACCATAACCATCCCAAATTCCAATTTCCCTCTAATCATGGAAGTTGTCCAGGTGCTCATAACCGGAAGCACGGCTATCATGATAGTTTTAATTACTCTGCAGAGGTTGTACCACTTTACCCACGTGTTCGTGATTTCATCACCTTTCAGCGACTAAGAACCTCCCTCATGCCCATGACCCGTCGGTCACATTACACACTTCCCTTGGTGTGTGGCCAAGAGATCACAAAATAGCCTTTACAAAGGGATTACTAGCCTATTTAGACCCCACTGAGGTTTCACCGGTGGCGATGCCTCCAACTGAGCACATCTTCAACCAAGGGCCCCCTCTTGAGCCATTCGGATCCCAGGGTAGTCCCACCAATCATCAACAAACCCAATCCGACTACCCCTTCTCCGAGCATCCACAATGGTCCAAATAGCACTAGCAAAGCCCTAATTAATCAGCTACGCCGCACCCATACTTGGCCTCGTGGTGGCACTGTAGTCCTGGCTTATTCTCGCATGAACCGGTCCTTAGATCTAAAGCAAGCAAACCACCATAACATCCAACCCATCCACATACCAGGCTTGCTTAGATCATCCATTACCATACCATGTTTAACCAGTTCATGTTAACCATAATCTCATCCATGCATAATTAAATTGAGTGATATAGTTGTTTCCCATCCCAGTTGGTTAAGCGAAGCAAAAAGGCAAAAACCCTTCCCGACTCTCTACCATAAATTCCAGGTGACAAGAGTGGTTTAGCAAATCTAGTAAACTTCCCACCATAGGATTTCCCATCAATTTGACACAAGCATGCAGTTTTGCAAACAAAACATTTATTTTAAAACAGGATCAATATGCTTCAAGGACACTTGCCTTGCTCTTGCTGTTGATTAGGGTCAAAGCCTTCAAACTCTTGATGTTGTAGATCCTCCGTGGCACTCTCTAGCGCAAATCCGTCTAATCCACACAATAAACATACTAGACAAGAAACACAATCAAAGAGTGCACAAATATTACTCAATATGACATGACATGCATGATTAATGCAAATGCAAGGTAGAACTTGTTAATAGATTGCTTTTAATGATCACTAACTAGCTCTAATAGGTTATAACAGGTTTATACAGGTTTGGGGTTGATTAGATCAAATTTTAGAATTAATCCAACACAATTTAACCAGAAAGATCGGACTAGTCCGCTAGGGACCGGACAAGTCCGCACTTGACGAGATCAACAGATTAGAGTTTTCTAGATCGACGTGAATTTGGAGATTATGGGTTGAATTCACATAAGGAAAAGATAATAGAAGGTATACCAGGTGTTTAGACCTCCAATGAACCAAGTAACTTGGAGGTAACACTTGGATCTTGATGATCTAGGGTTGGTGATGAACTTGGAGATGAATTGGTGGTGAAGAACGAAACTTGGTGGAGATCTTGATCCTCCTTCGTTTCCTCCTCTTCTTCCTCTTGCTTGGGATCTTCTCCTCCCTCCTTGATGGTGGCTCCCCACGAACTAGGGTTTGGGTGGGTGGAAAAGTGGCAAATAGATGTCAAACCAAGGGGTGGGGTCGTTTATATAGGGGTGGAGGCTAGGGTTAGATGGATTTCGAGTTTTGGGATGAGTAGAGGCCGGTTTAGAGTCCCACATGGGCTCTAAAAGAGTTGGGCACGACGTCCCTAGGCCCACTTGACGTGAAACCCAAGAAACAAGTCGTAAAACAAAAGGTCAATCTCAGAGTCACGAAATATCGGACAAGTTCGGACAGAACCGGACTAGTCCGAAGTCGTCCAGAGAGAAAATCGGACAAGTCTGGCCAAAAATCAGACAAGTCCGATCTTAGTCAGAAAGGAAAACGGACAAGTCTGCTGGAACACCGGACTAGTCCGGAAAAGTCCAGGGACTTAGCAAATTTTCAAGGATTCATGGAATACCGGACTAGTCCGCACAAAATCGTACAAGTCCGAAGTTGTCCAGAGGCAAATATCAGACTAATCCGTAGCAAAAACGGACAAGTCCGTTTTTAGACAGAGAGAAATCGGACTAGTCCTCAGCAAAACCGGACTAGTCCGCACTTTCCTACATTTTTAAGTGCGGTTTTGCTCCAAATCAAATTTAAACTCGTTCCTCTTGTTATGGGTTAATGTTAAACATGTATATGAGTGCATGTAGGGCATGATGCATGAAAATGAGGGTGTTACAAACCTACCCCCCTTAAAATGAATCTCGCCCTCGAGATTCGACGCGGAAGAGAAGAGATAGGGAAAGTCCTTCTTGATATCATCCTCTAGCTCCCAAGTTGCTTCTTTTTCTGTGTGGTGCTTCCATTGAACCTTACACCATCTAATAACCTTGTTCCTTGTGACTCTCTCCTTGGTTTCCAAGATTTTGACCGGTTGCTCGGCATACGTCAAATCTTCCTCTAGTTCCAATTCTTCCATTGGCACTTGATCTTCCGGTGCCCTGAGACACTTCTTGAGCTGGGAAACATGAAACACATCATGTACGTCTGAAAGATGAGCTGGCATCTCCAACTTATATGCTACTTCTCCTCTTTTGTCCAAAATCTTGAATGGTCCAATATAACGAGGTGCGAGCTTGCCTCTTATGTTAAACCTCTTATGACCTCTCATTGGTGACACCTTGAGGTAGACAAAATCTCCAATTTCAAAGGCTAATGTCCTTCTCCTATTGTCCGCATAGCCCTTTTGCCTTGATTGGGCAGCTCTCAAATTTCCACGAATTATTTGGACTTGCTTTTCGGCTTCTTGCAACACGTCCGGACCAAATACTTGAGTTTCTCCTGCCTCATTCCAGAATAAAGGTGTCCTACACTTCCTCCCATAAAGCGCTTCATATGCTGACATTTTCAAGCTTGCTTGGTAACTATTGTTGTATGAAAATTCCGCGTAGGGCAAGCTTTTGTCCCAACTTTTCCCATGCTTTAAAGCACAAGCTCTTAACATGTCCTCCAAAATCTGATTGGTCCTCTCGGTTTGTCCATCCGTTTGAGGATGATATGCTGAACTAAAATTCAACCTCGTCCCCAAAGCTTCATGCAATTTTTGCCAAAATCTGGAGGTAAATTGAGAACCTCTATCCGAGACTATCTTCTTAGGGACTCCATGTCGACACACAATATGCTCCATGTATATTTCGGCCAATCGTGCAGCTGTATACTTGGTCTTCACAGGGACAAAATGAGCTGACTTGGTTAAGCGATCCACAATTACCCAAATCGAGTCATACTCGGACTGAGTACGTGGTAACCCAACTATGAAGTCCATACCAATTTCTTCCCACTTCCATTCCGGAATCTTCAACGGTTGCAATAATCCGGCTGGCCTTTGATGTTCCGCCTTGACTCGTTGGCACACATCACATAATGCTACATATTCAGCTATGTCCCTTTTCATGCTATCCCACCAATAGCAAGCCTTCAAGTCCTTGTACATCTTCGTACAACCGGGGTGAATCGAGTAAGGCGAGTCATGTGCCTCCTTTAATATTGTCTCCCGAATATGCTTTACATTAGGCACAACGATTCTCTTTCCAAGCCACAAGATACCATGTTCGTCTTCATCAAATCTGAATTCTCTCCCTTCTTTGATTCTTTCCTTGATTTCCTTGATCTCCTCATCCGTGGTTTGTGCTTCTCGAATTTCTTGCTCCAAGATTGGGTTTAACTCCATCATCTCCATCTCGTTTACAAACCCAAGGCTCAACCGTTCAAACTCCTTGCATAACTCGGACGGTAACTCTCGAACTGTAAGTTGATGGCTTACTCCCTTTCTACTCAAAGCATCGACCACTACATTGGCTTTTCTCGGATGATAGTTGATCCCCAAATCATAATCTTTGATGAGCTCCAACCATCTTCGTTGCCTCAAGTTCAGATCCGTTTGTGTGAAAATATACTTCAAACTCTTGTGATCCGTGTAAATTTCACACCTATGTCCAAGAATATAGTGTCTCCAAATCTTCAATGCATGTACCACGGCTGCTAGTTCAAGATCGTGTGTGGGGTAATTCTGCTCATGTTTCTTCAATTGTCTCGACGCATAGGCAACCACTTGACCTTCTTGCATCAATAAACATCCAAGCCCTTGTCTTGATGCATCGCAATAAATGTCAAAACTCTTGCTTACATCCGGCAATACCAAAACTGGGGCTGTTGTCAACCGCTTCTTCAACTCCTCAAAACTCTCTTGACAAGCTTGAGTCCATTGGAATGCCTTTCCCTTCATTAGCAACTCCGTCATAGGCTTGGCTATCTTGGAAAAATCCTTGATGAATCTACGGTAATATCCAGCCATCCCAAGAAAACTCCTTATTTCCTTGACATTTTGCGGTGGTTCCCATTTCAACACATCCCTCACTTTACCGGGGTCAACCGATACTCCTCCTCCGGAAATAATATGGCCTAAGAAGGAAACTTCCCGTAACCAGAATTGACATTTACTGAACTTGGCGTACAATTGATGCTCCCTCAATTTCTGCAGCGTAAGTCTCAAGTGTTCCTCATGTTCCCTCTCATCCTTCGAGTAGATCATAATATCATTGATAAACACCACAACAAACTTATCTAAGTACTCCATGAAGACTTTATTCATGAGGTACATAAAGTAGGCAGGCGCATTTGTCAATCCAAAAGACATCACGGTGTACTCATAAGATCCATACCGTGTCCTAAAAGCTGTCTTGGGTATGTCCGATGGTCTAATCTTCATTTGAAAGTAACCTGACCTCAAATCAATATTGGAAAACACACAGGCACCTTTCATCTGATCAAACAAATCCTCTATACGGGGCAAGGTATACTTGTTCTTTATTGTTACCTTGTTGAGAGCTCGGTAATCCACACACATCCTTTGGGATCCGTCCTTCTTGTCCACGAATAGAACGGGCGCTCCCCAAGGTGAAGAGCTAGGGCGAATAAAACCCTTCTCTAATTGCTCTTGAATTTGTTTCTTGAGCTCCGCTAATTCCATAGGAGGCATCCTATACGGCCTCTTAGCTATAGGTGCAGTTCCAGGTATTAAATCAATAACAAACTCAATGTCTCGATCGGGTGGCATACCTGGCAACTCATCCGGAAACACATCCAAAAATTCACATACGACTGGAATCTCCTCCATTGCGGCACCGTCCATATGATTCAATACCAATTGCTTCGGTGCGGTTTGAGATGCTTCAAATTCTACGGTGATCCCTTCCTCATTGGTCAACTTCACCGTCTTTGTGGCACATTCAATAACTCCATTGTGCTTCCTCAACCAGTCCATACCAAGTATAATATCCAACCCTTGAGAATCTAAAACAATGAGGTTGGCGGAGAAGTCTACCCCCCTTATTCTAAGGCTTACTTTTGGACATACTATATTTGTCCTCATCTCTCCTCCAGGAGACTTGACCAACAGAGTAAACTTCATATGAGAAATAGGCAAACTATACTTGGCAACATACTTCGATGCAATGAATGAATGCGATGCTCCAGAATCAAATAACATAGTCGCGGGGTTGGAGTTGGCGAGAAACATACCAATGACCACGTCATCCGCTTGTTGAGCATCCTCCGTAGAGACATGATTCACACTGCCACGAGCAAAATTTTGCTGTCCACGGCTTCCTTGTGGCTGTCCTCCATTTGGTCTTGGGTTTTGCCTCGATGCATTGCTTCCTTGACCAAGGCCCGACTTAGGACATTGATGTGCAAAGTGTCCAGCTTCTCCACAAGTATAGCACTTCTTAACTCCACCAGAATTATTGGGACGAGCTTGGTTTTGAACACTGGCTCCAGGAAAATCAGCACGAGGTGCATAAGGCATCGGGGGCCTAGGTGCTTGCATGACAGGGCGCTGCTGCACAAACTGAGTTGGGCGCGGTGCATAACCAGGGCACTGAGCAGGAATAGAGGAGTTGTAATGAGGCGCATTGGGCGGCGCAAAGCGAGGGCGCACATTACTTCCTTGTTGCTGTCCTTGATATGGCGCCTTCCTCTTGATTTCTTGCTCCATCTCACGGATCTTGTTCTCAACCACAATTGCTTTGTCCACAAGCTTCTGAAAATTGACATAATCACAGTTGAGCAATTGCACTTGGATCGTATTGTTCAATCCCCTCATGAACAAGTATTGCTTCCGGCTGTCCCGGCTAACATCCTCAGGCGCATATCTTGAGAGTTGAGTGAACTTATTGAGATATTCACTCACGCTTGATTTTCCTTGTCTCGAGTTCTCAAATTCTTGCCTCTTCAAGAGCATAACACCTTCCGGCACATAATGAGAACGGAAACTCTCCTTGAATCCCGCCCAGGTAATTCTCTCTTGGTTCTCATGAGCATTGCAATAAGAATCCCACCAATCTGCAGCTGCTCCAACGAGTTGATGAGAAGCAAATAGCACCTTCTCCCGGTCACTGCATTGGACAATGGCTAGCTTCTTCTCCACGGACTTGAGCCAATCATCCGCATCCATAGGGTCTGCGGCTTGAGCAAAGGTTGGCGGCCTAGTCCTCATAAACTCTCCCAATCGGTTATGAGGAGGTGGGGGTGGCGGTGGAGGCATGTGGGGCTGGTTGTTGATATTGTCAGCCTGCAGCTGTCCCATAGTCTGTATCATGGTCTGCATGAGCTGGTTTTGCATGGCCAATAGCTGCTCGATGTTGATAGCTCCCTGAGTAGATCCTTGCCCATTGTTGTTCTGAGGCACTCCATTGTTCTCCTCTTCATCATTGCCATCCCTCTGGTTGCGAGTCCTCACCATCTGAAGAAAAGCAGTAGGTAAGAATTAGAAAACGCCCCAACTATATGCATCAAGGGATATGAAACTAAACAACTAGCTACACTAGCCTAGGTGGACATGGCAATGCTAAAGCATCCCAAAATCCTCTATTAAGCACACAAGCAAGCTATATATATAGCAAACAGCACTCCAAGCAAAAACACATCGATTCCTGAGTGCTCCTATGTGCTCTAAAGTGTCCATTCTATCTAGGCTGCATCTTATGGTCAACCTGTGGCTCTGATACCAATCTGTGATGCCCGGTTCCGAAAATGAACCAAGCTAACGCATATGTGTGCCCAGGATGTTCATCACACATACACGAGTGATTCACAAATGATAAACAGATAATTACCACAAAACAAGATTAATTAATTAACCAAATTTTATTACACAAACCAGATTATCCTCGAATACAGGCTCTAATGAATCTTAATGACAAGTTTAACTAATGCAGCAGAAATAAACTAATTAAGCAACTATGCAGCATAAGCAATAGGGTATATATGCGCAGCTCCAATCAACACCACAGGCAAAGCTGACGGTAGACACGGCCTAGAACTCCGCATTATCGCCATTAAAATCCCAGTCCTGACCTGCAACTGTTGGGGTGGGGGATTGCAAGAGTGAGTACATGTCGTACTCAGCAAGTGTGGAAAGTATGACATGTGGCTGATTCAAACGACGACAATAATAATGGTAAAGTGCTGAAAAGTACAGTAAACATTTGAAAAGCAATATGTATATTATATGTATGTGAAGTAATCCCATCATAATCACGAGTAATACCATAATACCAAACTGAATCCATTACCATCATCAAAAATTCCAGATTTCACCTTGCCAATAACCAGATTCAATACCAGAGTTAAACTCATAACCATTCATAACCATTACCAAACCATAACCATCCCAAATTCCAATTTCCCTCTAATCATGGAAGTTGTCCAGGTGCTCATAACCGGAAGCACGGCTATCATGATAGTTTTAATTACTCTGCAGAGGTTGTACCACTTTACCCACGTGTTCGTGATTTCATCACCTTTCAGCGACTAAGAACCTCCCTCATGCCCATGACCCGTCGGTCACATTACACACTTCCGTTGGTGTGTGGCCAAGAGATCACAAAATAGCCTTTACAAAGGGATTACTAGCCTATTTAGACCCCACTGAGGTTTCACCGGTGGCGACGCCTCCAACTGAGCACATCTTCAACCAAGGGCCCCCTCTTGAGCCATTCGGATCCCAGGGTAGTCCCACCAATCATCAACAAACCCAATCCGACTACCCCTTCCCCGAGCATCCACAATGGTCCAAATAGCACTAGCAAAGCCCTAATTAATCAGCTACACCGCACCCATACTTGGCCTCGTGGTGGCACTGTAGTCCTGGCTTATTCTCGCATGAACCGGTCCTTAGATCTAAAGCAAGCAAACCACCATAACATCCAACCCATCCACATACCAGGCTTGCTTAGATCATCCATTACCATACCATGTTTAACCAGTTCATGTTAACCATAATCTCATCCATGCATAATTAAATTGAGTGATATAGTTGTTTCCCATCCCAGTTGGTTAAGCGAAGCAAAATGGCAAAAACCCTTCCCGACTCTCTACCATAAATTCCAGGTGACAAGAGTGGTTTAGCAAATCTAGTAAACTTCCTACCATAGGATTTCCCATCAATTTGACACAAGCATGCAGTTTTGCAAACAAAACATTTATTTTAAAACAGGATCAATATGCTTCAAGGACACTTGCCTTGCTCTTGCTGTTGATTAGGGTCAAAGCCTTCAAACTCTTGATGTTGTAGATCCTCCGTGGCACTCTCTAGCGCAAATCCGTCTAATCCACACAATAAACATACAAGACAAGAAACACAATCAAAGAGTGCACAAATATTACTCAATATGACATGACATGCATGATTAATGCAAATGCAAGGTAGAACTTGTTAATAGATTGCTTTTAATGATCACTAACTAGCTCTAATAGGTTATAACAGGTTTATACAGGTTTGGGGTTGATTAGATCAAATTTTAGAATTAATCCAACACAATTTAACCAGAAAGATCGGACTAGTCCGCTAGGGACCGGACAAGTCCGCACTTGACGAGATCAACAGATTAGGGTTTTCTAGATCGACGTGAATTTGGAGATTAGGGGTTGAATTCACATAAGGAAAAGAGAATAGAAGGTATACCAGGTGTTTAGACCTCCAATGAACCAAGTAACTTGGAGGTAACACTTGGATCTTGATGATCTAGGGTTGGTGATGAACTTGGAGATGAATTGGTCGTGAAGAACGAAACTTGGTGGAGATCTTGATCCTCCTTCGTTTCCTCCTCTTCTTCCTCTTGCTTGGGATCTTCTCCTCCCTCCTTGATGGTGGCTCCCCACGAACTAGGGTTTGGGTGGGTGGAAAAGTGGCAAATAGATGTCAAACCAAGGGGTGGGGTCGTTTATATAGGGGTGGAGGCTAGGGTTAGATGGATTTCGAGTTTTGGGATGAGTAGAGGCCGGTTTAGAGTCCCACATGGGCTCTAAAAGAGTTGGGCACGACGTCCCTAGGCCCACTTGATGTGAAACCCAAGAAACAAGTCGTAAAACAAAAGGTCAATCTCGGAGTCACGAAATATCGGACAAGTTCGGACAGAACTGGACTAGTCCGAAGTCGTCCAGAGAGAAAATCGGACAAGTCTGGCCAAAAATCGGACAAGTCCGATCTTAGTCAGAAAGGAAAACGGACAAGTCTGCTGGAACAACGGACTAGTCCAGAAAAGTCCAGGGACTTAGCAAATTTTCAAGGATTCATGGCATACCGGACTAGTCCGCACAAAATCGGACAAGTCCGAAGTTGTCCAGAGGCAAATATCGGACTAATCCGCAGCAAAAACGGACAAGTCCATTTTTAGACAGAGAGAAATCGGACTAGTCCTCAGCAAAACCGGACTAGTCCACACTTTCCTACATTTTTAAGTGCGGTTTTGCTCCAAATCAAATTTAAACTCGTTCCTCTTGTTATGGGTTAATGTTAAACATGTATATGAGTGCATGTGGGGCATGATGCATGAAAATGAGGGTGTTACAAGAACGAGAATAAAATACAATACCAAGTCTTTATTTATAACCCAGCAAAAGTTTTACAATACTAATCGGAATGGAAAGTGACCTATACATCATAGCTACGCTCTCGGCACTAGCTATGCAAAAGCAAAATCATCCATGCCCTGGATGCTTTGCACTAGCAACACCAAAGGCGGTGTGCAGGGCTCCCACTTGGTTGTAAACCCTAGAGGGGGTGCAGCCTCGTCGTCAAACCCGTCATCAGTTGTATAATTTGCAAAAACTTGTTAACTGCAAACGTGAGCTTAAGGCTCAGCAAGACTAACCCGTCTCACTAGACATATGTAGGTTGAATACTAAGCACATGTAAGGTAAAGTAGTAAAGGACCTACAAGTGGATCCTTAGCTTTCCAGTTATTATCAGTAGCGTACCAGTTAAATGAAAGTAATTTTAGGGATCATATTGGACAACAATCAAGTTCCAAAATAATTATAATTGAATACATCGTATTCTCCTGACTTCTTCAGTATTTACTACGTCACGACATGGTGAACAAGTGGTACTCTATTACGGCGAGGGACGGTGATTGCAATCAGGACACACCCGGTCAACACGACACATACGCACTATTGGAAGCGACAGTGAGTACTTACAGCAGTACCTACATAGCACTTCAGTACTAGTCGTATATGGCCACCTTTCACCCAACACTAGAATGTCGAACTGGTCGATCCGTCACGAGCAGGAGGTCCCTGCGTGGGGCATACTCTGACGTGCCCACCAACTGATTTACACACCACTGCCCTCAACCTACGCCTATAAAACAGAACGGTATGCCTTGACAAACCAGTATCAAGCTACGTCAGTTTGTAGGAGCCCATTTCTCCAGTATGTCACCGGTATAATTCAAGCTTGTCTAGCAGGAACGCACACGGATTGGTCCTCAATCGACACAAGCAGGGCTATGCACGTGAGACCACGTCTTGCTGCATCCTACCGGCTGCTCGGTCTCAATTTCATATTCATAAACCATTTCTTGATCCAATTCATCCCGTGTGATAAAATCCTATATCGCGAGTAGATTCCAACTACTCTACTTCTACCGGATCGCTATGAATATAAGCATGGCAGTTTCTACTCATCGAGCTGTAGATCTACCCAAGACTCTATGGAAATTGTGGCCATGCAAGTGGATGTCAAACACCTTAAACGTAATGCACAAACATCTGAAGACGTAAGGTGAATGAAAACTGCAAGGACACTGTAAGGAACTTAAATGCAAACTGGGGCTTGCTTGAAAACGAGTCCGTCTCTAAGTTAGTCTCCGGGATACGGACATCCAAAGCTTCCGGCTGCTCCTCGACTTCAGTTACTACACGATATGCATATACTATATATGAATAACTTTGAAAATAATTAATATGTTTAAGGTCACAAGCTAATATCATGTGATCAAAATAAGATAATGATCTTAATTGGCTTTGGTACATTTATGGTAGATACTAGGGACTAAAATGGAGACTCTTGCAAAGAACAGGAGATGATCAAGGAAGTTTGTTGTCTCTAAAATTATGGCAAATAATAACCTTCTCTGAATTTTGGATGAAATTCTGGAGGTCTATAATGGCTACCAGTGGTTTTACCATGTAGAGGGGTTCTCATTGGTTCTAGGAAAATTTGTCTCACATTTTTCTGAGCTTCCCACAGGGAGAAATTGATTTTACAAGTTTAGGAGAATTTCTGAAATGTTTTCTGTATTTTTCCCAATTTTTCAATTAAATAGAGATTGGGAACATTGATCAATCCAATAAATTAAGTCCAATGAAGTTAAAATTTTTACTGGAGATCAAGTGTATTGTTAAGAGTATTCTTACCAAAATTAGGAATTTTCCAATTAACAGAACAGGAGTAATTAATTTCCCAATCTGTTACCTCAAAGGAATTAATTATGAAACATCTGGGAGTTTCATGTCCAACAAATTGCACCACTGCAAATTTGAGATTGAGATGAGTCTACCAGAATTTATTTGGAAATTTTTGAGCAAATTTACTAGAAGTAATGAATTTAGAAGTTTGATTGAACCCTGGAAATATTTTTCAATTGGAAAAATTTAAATAAAGCGGTCGGCCCCACTTCATTTGAATGGGCCAATCTCATCTGGGCCACATGGGGGGCCACGGGTTTAACCCACGCAGCCACACTGGATCCAGTGCCGCAGCCGATCCGCGAGCTCAAACGCGTCGCTGACAGGCGGGACCCAGGGGGCCTTCGTCTACCTCCCGACACGCCGCTCGGCCACAGCGGCACAGCGCCGGCGAGCTCGCCGGAATGGTTGCATCGACCTCCTCCCCGCCTATCCTTGACCGCCTAACCATAAAATCGACAGCGCAAGCTGATGGTCGGGTCCAATTGAGACGGCGACGGCCGGAGACGACGGTGCGACGACGGCGGCGGATCTAGGGTTTTGGCGATTGTCGGAATCACTCGGGAATGGTGCAAGAAGATTGGGGAAAGGTCGGGAATGTTCCTGGGAGCATGGGGGAGACAACTAGGGGGTGCAAACGGGATGAAATCGCCGACAACGTAGAATTAAATCGGTAACCTAGATACATAGGTATGAACTATCCCTTAACTATTGCCAATAATTATTAGATGTAGAAAACGAATTAAATCGCTAGCCTAGATACATAGGTATGAACTATCATCGGGAAAAATGGAAATAAGAACGCTACAAGGCATGGCATGGCTTGAAACTTGGTGAGCATGTGCAAGGCACGATAACACACCTTTTTATTATAGAAGTCGGGTCCGGTAGAGGCCTCCTCCGGCTTTTCGACGGTGGAGCAGGGGTGGTTCTTGGCGGCTTCACCCGCGGTCGTCGGAAAACTGCGGAATACCGCGCAACTGGTTGAGAAAACACCAAACCAAAAGATGGAGAAGGTGCGCAAGCAAGTTGTGAACAAGTTTGATAAAGAACTAATGATCGATCCTTAGCTATATGGCAAGGAATCATCGGAGTCCCGAGGTGAGGTCAGCGGCGCGCGAGCGGGGCAGAGCTGCGGCGTGGGAAGGCAAAACCAAACGGAATTTCGACGCCGGTGACCAGAGGGGATTTAAATAGGCAGAGAGGGACGAGGGGAGCTTGCCACGGCGCAAGCAAGCAAGCAGCTCGGTGGCTTGCATGCCAGGAGGTGTCGCCACAGTGAAAATAGAGGAACCCCTCGGGAATGGGTAATTGGACAGTGGGTCCCACATCCCCTTCCTCGTCAATCCTGTCTGTAACTTGAATTCGCCTACCAAACTTGATCCAAAAATTCTAGATTTTTGTGGAGAAGCCAAATCAAATGTGTAGAGTCAGATTCTGAAATTGGATTTCAAATTTGGACAAGTTTGAACTGGAATTCGAATTCAAAATTGAATTTGAATGAAATTCAATGGAGTCACTGAATTAAATAGCAAATGAGCTTCAAAATTTATGAAAATTTGCAGGGGTGCTATTTGGAATATTATGAGGTCATGGAAAACTTTATAGCCTCAGATTTGAATATTTTGACAGGGCCCAAATGTACAGTAGCTATATTCAAGTTTTGAAATAATTTGAATATATTTAGTACTGCATATGGTTTTTGCCCTAGCAAATCCCATTCAAATAAATTCCAAAATTTTCAGAGAGGTCACTTGATTTATCCTAGGGTCATTGGTGTTGTCCAACCCTTATGGTAACAAAATTTAGGTATGAGTGAAAGAAAGATTTTTGATGATATCAAGTTCACGTGTACAACCATAATTTATCTCCACTATGGTTGAAAACAAATTGGTAACTGAACTTTATATTAACGAAAAACTGGGATTTTACAGTTTGCAATAGTGGCGGGACTGCCCTGGATCCAAACGGCACAAGAGGGGGCCCTTGGTTGGATGTGCTCAGTTGGAGGCATCACCATAGGTCAAACCTTAGTGGGTCTGAATATGCAGGTAGTCCCTTTGTAAAGGATACTTTGTGATCTCTTGGCCATACACCTAAGAAGTGTAATTGGATAAGGGAGGTTTCTTTAGTTACCGCTGGGTGACAAAATCATGAACTTGTGGGTAAAGTGGTACAACCTCTACATAGTGTTAAAAAGTATGTGAGACCTATATGTGCTGAATACATTGGCTTGTAGTGAATATACTTGGCTTTGATGATAAAAGTTTCGAATATCACCAAAACACCTTTTTATCAAGGTCCGACTCTAGCTCCGAGCTACAGCAAGGTCCGACGGTAGGTCCGGCTTGTTTTGGGTAGCTCCAGCTATGTTCGAAGCTAGGTCCGACTTCTTGGTAAGGTCCAACTAGCTTTGGATAGCTCTGGTGAGCTTTATCTTTAGCTCCGGCATGTCTTTGATAGTTCCAGCATATATTTGATAGCTCCGGAATGCTTTTGCTAAGCTCCGACGTACTTTGTCTAGCTCCGGTTTTGGGTTGACTAGTTTTGACTAGTTTTTCATAAGCTCCGGTGCTAGGATCTACTAGTTTTGGTAAGCTCCGGCAGGTGCTTCATTGTACTAGTTTTGGTAAGCTCCGGCTCAAGCTCCGGCTTGCTGTGGGATGGTCCAGAACTTGACCGCAGTGCTTCTGCTTTTCATTTGCAATGTTTTGTACTTGCTTTACATTGTTAGAAAGATTGCTTAGTATTCATTTGCTAAGTTTTTGGGGTTTTTTGGCTGATATGGATGATATTGTGTTACTGTGGTTTTTGCAACATGCTTATGTGAGGTTCTCACGTAAGGTGTTGTGTTCGGAACTAACTTGAGTCAAGTCGAGGACTTGGGCTCGTATGGATTGGTTGTTTATTCATGTGCAGTTGTTGCTTGAGTTCAATACATGGCTGGTGAAGGGATCCATTGGACTAGTCCCAGGGAGGAGATGAGGTTCCAACAACCACGTTCAGAAGGAACTGTGGTTGAGCTGATCAGGAGGTCGCGCAGGATGATTGAATCAAGAACAATGCATATGAAGGTATCATGGACGTCATGGGAAGATGTTTGCACGTGTGCAAGGAGTGCATGGACGTGGCTACATGGTTCCGAGACGTGATGAAGAGATGTGGACGTAAAGAATTGGTCGGAAAGGTCCAACCGACTAGGTTATGCACTTTGGCTACGGCTGAGTCGGGTTTGACTCAAATATGGAAAGATTTGAGTTGGTTATGATAGGATTTCGTGTGGGTCACGAATTTGAGTTCTTTAGGAATGTGGGATATGTTCCTAAGGTGTTTGGAAGTCTTAAGATTGCTTCTATCTGCGTATAGAAGAATCTTGAGCAGCTATGGAAAGTTATGATTCGTGATCTGAGTAGGATTGGAGTCCTAGTTGATATTTGGTTGGCCTAAAGGCTGGTTATATAAGCAAGGGAGCCCAGAGCTCGTGGGGGACGACTTTGGGGCTGTTCCTCTTGTGTTCTATTGAATAAAATTCGTAGTTTGAGGGAACTTTTGTGCCTTGTTCATCCGACTTGTTCCAGTCAAGTTTTACTTGTCGAGTTTCTGGACAGCACTACCTTTCGTCGGTGGTTTTATCATAACTCGAGTTTACCGATCCAATTGACGTGATTCTTTCTGGGTTTTCTTCACAACTTGATTATCTATCATCTGTCAAAATTTCACGGTCATTGGATTGGTGGTCTATGATCTACACGAGTTTCTTTGCAGCGTTCCAGAACTGTTTTTTATCGGGTAGGACAGATTGACCTTTGTTTGATCTTTCGATCATAACTTGAGTTTTTCTCGACGGATTTGAGTGATTTTTTTTGTGTTGTCTTCGTGACTTGATTCTCTCTGATATCTATCACTTTTGTCACGGTGAAACACGTTTAGATTAGTCTCACACACGATTTCTTTAACATATCGTTTTTCTGCCGAAAGGGTTTGGGGTTTAATTGTTTCCGCTGCGTAAGATTTTTAAATCTACCATTCGTCCCCCTCCTCTGGTAGCTTTTCACGTGCTCTTCGATCCTACAAAGTATCATGATAGCCATGCTCCCGGTTAAGAGCACCTGAATGACC
The DNA here is from genome assembly GCA_036927565.1 of Tuctoria greenei. NCBI lineage: Eukaryota > Viridiplantae > Streptophyta > Magnoliopsida > Poales > Poaceae > Tuctoria > Tuctoria greenei. The sequence continues at coordinate 37,209,770 of JAYESD010000011.1, read as the reverse complement.
TACATGATTAGAGTGGAACTTGGGATTTGGGATGGTTTGGTCATGTTTTGGTCATGATTGTGGTTTGGTTATGGTTGTGGTTTGGATGGTCACTAATGGGCATGGTTAATGATAATGGTGAGAATCTGATGAATGGATTATTAATGAATGATGGATATGTTAATTATGTTTATTGAGATATGATGAGATTATTTCATATAGACATTGTAGAATGTTTTTTACATGTTTTGAATGTACTTTTCAGCAAATAGCCATTATTTATTATCGTCCTTTGTTTAAGCTACATGTCATTATTTCCCACACTTGCTGAGTACGACATGTGCTCACCCTTGCAATCCCCCCACCAACAGTTTCAGGTGATGTTTGGGAGTACCTTGAGAATAATGAGGAGTACTAGGTTGTGTGCTGCCATCAACTTGCCTGTGGTGTTGCTTGGAGCCGTGCATTTCCCTATTCTCAGTTTGCTTAGTTGCCTAATTAGCTTTTTTCCATTGCAGAACTTATTAATAATGATTGTTAGAGTTTTTTTTTAATTTTAGGATTATTTGAATATTGTAATAAAAGTACGTAATTAACTTGTGTTGTGGTAATTTTTTGTATATCATTTGTGATGCACTTGTATATGTGTGTTAGACATCCTGGACACACATCTGCGTCGCACTTGGTTCAATTTCAGAACTGGGTGTCACATCCCCCAAGATTGTTCTTCAATCACCTCTGTGATGAGGCTTGAACCAATGATGACGGAAGTATGCTGCAAGATCGGCTTGTTGTCGTTCTAACGTGGAGCTGAAGTTGGTGAATTTAGCATCCATGTGTTGTTGCCAATCTTGGGTACCTTGGGCATGCTCTTGGTGGGTGTTGTAGATGTCACTCGTTCTCACTTCAAGGTCTTCCATACGTCTAGTGAGATCCATCATTCCATGGCTATATTCATGACGACTTCTAGCTCAAGAGGAACAACATCTTTGCATGGATGTTGGAGGCAAGCTGCTAGAGCTTGAAGTTGATAGGGTGGCTCCCACACGGCACCTGGCCATCCATGCCAAGACGGACCTTTGGTCTCATACGATGGAGTATGAGTCCATTCGGGTGCATCATCCATTGGGATCTCTTCCTCTTCATACTCATGGACCGTGGAGGTTGTCGGAGGCATGGCCGCTCTCCTTGTACAGCTTCTAGTTACCTTGCCAGAGACATTACTTCTTCGGGCTTTCTCGATGGGAAGAAGATCAATGGTTAGCCTCTGACATTTGTACAAATTAAAATATGGGATAGGTAACCGAATTTCATTGAGAAAGTCGTGATAATAAAATACCAAAGAGCCATCTTGATCATGTTTAAGGGTATATCCTTGCACTAGATAATGTTCATTAAATAATTCTCGTTAATTTTCCATATATTCAAATGAAGTATATTCCAGTTCTCCTACCCTAGTAGCAATGCGGTAATCAATGAAGTGCATTCAATTGGCCATGCCCTTGAAATGTAATCTAACCATTGTGTCATCATGGCAATAACTGGAGCAACTTTTATCTTTTTAATTTTGGCAAATAAAAACTTTAGCTCATCGTCATGCAGTGTTCTAACATCACCTCTAGGGAACATAGTCATAGTCACCAATCTATGCATGAAGCGTAAAGTAGGATTGTGCAAGTGTCTATTCCTAGGAGCACTAAGTCTGACCTCACTAGTCAACTCATGCCAAAAACATTGTTTGTTAAACTTAGGCAAAGTGTCTAAATCTAGCATAAAACGTTTATGGAAGCCTTGAATTTCAGTTAATTCCTTCCATATGATGTTGTATTCTTTTTGAAATAATCTACAAGAAATACCATGAAATCTTATTTTGAGGTTGCGAAGGAATTGCATGGAGAGATGGTGTGAACCTCTCTCTTCTATGTGAGCAAAATTCTCCCATCCTAGAGCATGCCAAACGGAAAAGAATTTGGCATCCATACCTATTTTGGAGATGAAATCTGGATCATAAGCTTTCGTATGAGAAAGCTCATGATCTTGGAGGAGCTTGCGTGCTTGATCTTCAACATCACTTTGTATGTCGAGTTCGTCGTCGTGGAGAAGTTGATGCGGGTTGCTGCCCTCATCCATGGGAGTGTCCTCACATATACTCCTCCTCTGTGAACTTGGTGTAGAAATTGAAGAGGGACGTGCACTTGAATCTCCACCATGGCTTGAGCTTGCAGCCTCCTTCCTCTTCCCAAACAACCTCTTCATGCCTTTCATGACCACAACAAATCAAAAACTCGAAGGAGGTGATGTTAGTGAAAGCAAAACCCCCAACAAATTTTCCCTTGAAGAACTTGAGACTAAATTGCAAATGCAAACAAAAACAAATCTTTTTGGGTTGGATTTGAGCAAGAGCGCTTCCATGAAGAGAAAGAAAAATAATGTGAGCAAAGAGTGACTTAGGGGACGTGTGAAATGATGTGAAGTGTGAAGAGGAGTCCTCCTCATGGCCAACATTTATAGTGTATACTGCTCAACGGTCACAAGGGAATCAAATGTGTAGCCGTTGGAGGAGAGAGAGATAAAATGGCCGTTTCACCTAGTCGGGCGAACAGGGGGCGACCGAACCGAAAAGTGGGCCTCCCTTTTCCCCCTTTTCGCAGGTGGCTGCCCAACGTCTATAAAATTAGCACGTTGGTGAAATGCCACATTTGCAGCTCAAAAAAATGGTTTTCCGAATAAAAATCCTTTTTTCAAAACCCAATAGTTTTCTTTTTTGTGAAAAATAGAGAAATAAAATAATAGTTGAGAATATAAGATTCTCAACTTGCCTAGAAAACTCAAATATGCAGTGGGGAAAATCAAACTAAGTGGGAAATAGAAATGAAGGGAAAAGAAAAAACAAAGAGAAGGTAACTACCAATTTAACCTATTGCCCAGGTCTCACCACCGTCTGATGAGATGGACATTCCTCCTTATTCATTCCTTGACATCCGGGCCCGGAAGGATGGGCTCGGTTGGCTTGTCTTGCTTCTTCCGCCATTCCTTCTTTGGCGGCTTGGTGGACTTGGGCCTTTGGGTAGGCCCGAAATTTTCCGTCTTCTTGGGGTGTCGGCATGGAAGATAAGACGGGTTCTCCGCATAGATCAATTCTCTCATGAATGCAATGAGCGGGTCCACCTTTGAAGGTGTGACTTCGATCTCTTGAATTTGTTTAACATTTGGCCCATACTTTATACGGATCATGGAGCATTGCTCCAACTTTGGGCGAATGTTGAACTTCTCCTCCTTACCATTGATATGGAAGTGGATTTCTCGGAATCCCACATCTATGCGAGCCTTCGCGGTGCTAAGGAATGTTCACCCAAAAATGAATGGTGTATCCTTCTCGACCTCCATGTCGAGCACCATGGAATCCACGGGTATCAAGCAATTCTAGATTTTCACCGGAACGTCTTCAGCAATACTCGCTGGATAATAGACTAAAGAGTCAGCCAGTTGGAGCTGCATTGGTGTTGGAGTAAGCTCCATGAAGTTTAGCTGGTCAAAGGCCACCTTGGGCATCACACTCACACTTGCTCCAAGGTCACAAAGTGCCTTGTCAAAGTAGTGAGCCCCAATTGAGCAAGATATTGTAGGACATCCAGGGTCCTTCTTTTTCTCCAGAAGCCTATTGAGGATGCGAGCATAAGTGGGTACTTGCATCGAATCAATCAAGGGCACATTGATGTGTATTTTATGGATTACCTCAACAAAGCGGTCGAATTGCTCGTCCACTATTGCCTTCCTTTGCCTGTGAGGGAATGGCAATAAGTTGGTGTGTTCAAAGTGATTGGCCATTCACTCACTAAGTGGTTCACTTATGCCAGTTGGGACATCCTCTTTCTCGTTTTAAGTTGTCCTCTTCTCTTGTGTGGGATATGGTGGGTCACGAGTGGTCTTGCCACCTCTTGTAGCCACCACACTCACTATTTCAACTAGAGGAACAACTGCAATGAGTTGAGCTAACATATTTCCAACATCTTGTTGAAGCTCGATTGATTCTTGAATGTTGAGGATAGTCCTTCCATCTTGGCATTGATATTCTCTAGGGTCTTGTCATTAGCTGACAGCTTCTTTGATAGGGCATCTTTGATCTTCAATTGGCTAATGGCAAGCTCTCTCAAGTTGGGGTTATTTCCAATGTTGTCATTGTTGTTGTACCCTTCTTGGAAGAATGGGTGTGGTTGGCCCCACCCTTGACCTCCTGGGCGATAGCCATTGTTGGCTACGTATAAGGCATCCTCATGGGTTTCTGGACAGTCATTGCCCAAATGGCCCATGTTACCACACACTTCACAAGTTATGTGATAGTCTAGGGCATAGGCATTGCTACATACGTCACCACCGACTTGTCCATCAACCTTCTTCATGAGGAGGTCCAATTTGGCAGCGATCATGTCCACCTCCTTCAAGGTATGCATGCCTAGATGACGGGTATGGAGACGCTCATTGCTCCAACCCATGTTTGACACCATCTTCTCAATTATGTCTTTGGCTATGGGCACTGTCAATGAGAAGAAGGCACCTCTAGCAGCCGCATCAACATGGTCACGGGCGGAAGGGATCAACCCGTTGTAGAAGTTTTGGACAATTAGCCAGTCATCCATCCCATGGTGAGGACAGGCCAGGATGTACTCCTGAAGCCTTTCCCAAGGCTCAGGAATAGACTCCTTGGCATCTTGCTGGAAGCTGAAAATTCTTCCACGTAGGGCATTAGTCTTGCCCAACGGGAAGAACTTGGCGAGGAATGTCGTAGAACACTTCTCCAAGTGTCTACAACTCTTCAGTTCGTATAGAACCACTACTTCACCCTCCCAAGAAGGGAGAAAATAGCCTAAGACGGACGACATCAGGAGATACATCCTTGATCTTAAAAGTGCTGCAGATCTCAAGGAACTGTTGCAGGTGAGCACTTGCATCCTCGTTAGCCTTCCAACAAAATGGGTTGGCTTGCACCATAGTGGTTAGGCCAGTCTTGATTTGGATGTTCACGTCTCCCGTGTTAACAGTGGGCCCGATAGGCACATTGTTAGCAGGGGGAGTCAAAAACTCACAAAGGGTCTTTTGGGCCATTGGCATTTCGGTTGTTGGTGCAGTAGCACATGCTTGCTTTGCTGCACGAAGCTTTTGAGGAGTAACGACACGAGGTCAATCTATTAGAAGGGATTCGGGATCTTCAACAAAGTTTTCCGGCAAGCGGAAACAAGACATACACTATCATGTTTTCACATATAATGCGAAAACAAAAAGGGTTATCCTACTAAAACCTACCCAGGGTCCTATCCTACTCACTCAATCATTTAATACTTTGGCTGCCTTCCCCAGCAACAACACCATAAATGCTTGTCGACATTTCTTACATCATAGATAAAAATCCGCAAGCGCATGGAAACTATCGATGTAGCATTTCCCCTTAAAGAGTAATCCAACTGTGTCATTTATATTCTCTCAAAGGAAGGCTAGGTGGAAGCATAGCAATCATCACATGGAGGGGATGAGTTAGTCTAGGTAATGTTCTAGAAAGGATGGAAATAGATAAGTGAGCCATTGTGACACACACAAGAGAATTCTATTCCAAGGGGGGTAAATAGGTCAAGAGGGATTAGGCTAAGAGTTAGGTAGATACTCCTACTATGCTTCTAGTATACATATACATAGCCTAAATTAGATACTAATGATCATATTGATGGTGAATTCTCATGCTAAGTTGTTCAATAGATCGAGCACGGGTTTACCCCTAGCAATACTAGGACAACTCCAGCAAATAGCCTATGGCATAGCCGAATGTGGAGGATTATAAGGACAGATAGGGCTGTCACCACCTAATGCCTACCTCTTAATTTTGTGGGTATACAAGACATCCAACGCTACTTAATTATCCTAGCATCATGCTACCATATTACGTAAATACCTCAACAGCTGCAGCACAAGCCATCCTAAGGCATAGACTAACCTAAACATCATTGAACCAATGTTGAAACATAGCATAAGTAATTCATATTAACATGATCATGTCATAACTAATTAGACTATAGTGGGGGTTTGTTGTGTTTATGATGATATAATGAGAGTGGTATAGCGTAATCATAAATACTACTCCTACCACATACATGGAATCAACAATCAAACAAGAAACACTTCATCCAAGTATATGAACAAAAGAAGACCAAAGATAACATCTTTATTAAGAATAAAGTCACAAATAAAATTAGGAATATGAGAGTCATCCCTTTTCCCAATTGGGAAGAGACTCCTACTCCTGTCCTACTTGGACTATGGACTAGAGGCTCTCCTCTCTACAACCTAAACTCCTCTAAATCTATGGAGAGTAGTAGATACAATAGAAAGAATACTCAAGTGGTGTGTGTGTGTAGTGAGGGTAGGGGATCCTATTTATAGGTGGAGAAGAGTCAGTTCTCGCCACCAAATGCGAGCGAATCAGTCATAATCGTCATCGGAAAGCCGGGAGGAGCCAACATGTGTCGATTGACCGAGTTTGGTGCCAAGACCATGTTGACTGACTAGGGGGGTCGACCGACCTGGTCAGGGCTCTGTTGGAGCTGTTTTTTCTCCAAGTCCCTGACAGGTGGGTCCCCTTTACTGATATAGGTGATACACCATTGGCTGGAATAGGATATTTTTGTTTTTGGGCTATTTGATCCATGTGGTTCCACATGTCTGCAATTGATTTGATAGAATGATATTTTACAGGATTTCCCCCCTCTTTTATCTCGTTTCTTGCAATAAATGCCTGCATGCACTATTTCTCCATGGACAAATGAAAATAGGTTAAATAGTGTCGGTACCCTGTGTACCGGGTACCCCTTAGTACCGCGAAGAGTACAAGGGAGTTCTACCTGTCAGAGTTGAAGGTCTCCTCAGTCCCCACATGTCACATTGCATCGGACCCGCTCCCCTCATATGCGTAGCTCCTGGGTCAACACGTGTAAAGGAAAACCGGAACTAACCTCCCAACGAAGGAAAGCTTCGGTGACAACACGTGTACAACGACCCCGGACCTAACCCCCAGTAGAGAGGAGCTCCGATGCCGACACGTGTACAGCAGCCCCGGACCTAACCTCCCGTAAGGGAAAGCTTCGGAGCTTCCATGTGTGGAGCCTTCGGACCTTCATCGATGTATACATAGGCAGATCTCCTTCAGCACGAATAATCAAGGGTAATTAAAGCGGCAGTTACAAGATTCAATTACGTGACGTTAATGCTATATTAACGACACACAATCAGAGCACTATTAATAGGGGTAACATAGCCATTAAGGCACGTTATCACACTATTAATCATGCTTAATACCCTTTAGACAATGTATTAGGCCATTAAATACGCAAGGGTAACATGTCGGGCCAGGCAAGCTTTGTAACGGTCAGTCCTTAGAACTATAAAAGGGTTGTGCCACACGTACTCAAGGACATCTCATCTGAGCTGCTCCAAGATAATAGGCATACTAGAAAATAAACTCACACAATACAACAACACAAACCCCGTGGAGTAGGGTGTTACACTCAGGCGGCCCAAAACACATAAATCTCTAGTGTCATCATCTTGATCTTGATCTCTGGATACCCCAACCATAACAAGAACCTCCACGGGCTGCTTCTTAGCAGGTCCGGGGGAAGTGTCATTTCAAACACTTCGACATTTGGTGCGCCAGGTAGGGGGCAGGGCAGTTTCGAGATCACAAGATGGTGAATTCTGCCATAGGATCATCCAATGGCAACCGTGCTGAACAACCCGCTGGAGGCAATCCCTCCAACGCTCACCACCCAGCAGGTGCCATTGTTCCAGTAGACACTATGGAACCATCTGTTCCGGGAAACAATGCTGGTCAACAAGATGGGGCATCTGCGTCAATCATTGCATCGACAAACAACAATCCTGAGCACGCGCTCATTGCTGCGCAAGCTCTCATACAACACCCACCGCCTCCAGGTGCACCCCAAGGTGCTATAGAGTAGTGGAGGGCTGATGTAAACCATATGGTTGCAGCTGCGGCTGCAGGCATCGACAATCAAGGTCCTCCCCCTTCGGGGCGAGCACCATAACAATGATGGACCTTGTCCGGCCGACTTGGTCCACTAGTGTTGCACAAAGGAGATGTGTTGCATCCCAGCAGGTGACTCCGTTGCCCCCCCCCCCCCACCCGGGGCACGACACACCCACACCATTACCAGGATTTCGACTCATGACCTGCGGTCGGAACTGGATCACCGATACCGGCAGACGGATGGCCGTGTCCATATTGAGCGTGCTCATGAAAGGCGAGAGGCTCGAGACAACCTAGCTCCTTAGGGAGTAGGAGGACGTTGTTCTGCCCTGGCCATACAATTGCGCATGGTCAGATGGCCACAAAAGTTCCAACCTCCCTTGTCGGAAAAAATTGACGGGACTGTCAACCCCGCCGAATTCCTTCAAATTTACTCTACAGCCATACTGGCAGCGGGGGGTGATGAGGCTGTGATGGCCAATTACTTCCCAGTGGCTTTAACTAGGATTGCAAGGTCCTGGTTCATGAGTCTTCCACCCGACTCCATTAATAGTTGGCCAGAGCTATGCCAGCAGTTCACTACCAACTTCGGGAGTTCTTACACTCAGCCTGGCACTGAATTGGATCTGTTTGCTGTAAAGCAAACATCGGGGGAATCGCTGTGATCCTTCATCCATCGGTTTTCTCAGGTATGGAATACTATTCCCTCAATCTCGAGCTCTTCTGTTATCGGTGCACTCAGACAGGGTGTTCGATATAAGATGTTGGAGAAGCTGGCCATTACAGAAGTTACCAGCATCACGAAACTCTTCAGTCTAGCCGACAATTGTGCTAGAGCTGCGGAGGGCTGTGAAATGCATTCAAAGAAAGCTTCGGAGGCCAAACAGAAGTTCTCCAAAACTGAAGCCGCTACCTCTGGTAGTGGCAAAAAGAAGAAGAAGCCCAACAACAAAAAGAAGTCATCAGCCGGCACACCAGCCGCTGTTGTTGCCACAGCTCCTTATGGCCGGAGGCCACGCCCCGAGAAACAACCTCGTCCTTCATCAGAAGACGGCAGTAGTTCAAAAGCATGCTGTCCGATTCACAAGACAAACTGACACAACTTGGAAGAATGCTGGAGGTCCAGAACCTTGCCGAGCGTTACAACAAGCGCCGAGAAGAAGCTCCTTTCCGTCAACGGGAAGGGAAGCAAAATGTCAACAAAGCTCTGACTGAAGAGGAGCTAGGTTTTCAGGACCCCAAAAAGGTCCTAAAAGCTGTCTACAACACGGTCGATGAAGACTCCGACGTCTCTGACAACGAGCGCTGGAAGACCCTGAACACCATCTATGGTGGTTCTTGGGACATCACCTCTCGTCGCATCTCTAGACAATGCGGCGGGACATGGCCATGGCAGCACCCACTACGATGGTGGAGCCACATCGGGTGTGGATGGATACTCCCATTATTTTTGATGCTTCGTACTGCCCCTGAAACATGATTGGGGCTGGCCAACTCCCGTTGATGGAGTCACCCACCATCAACAATATTCAAATCCACCATGTAATGTATGACGGAGGTTCCAGGCTAAACCTCATAAGCTTCAAAGCTTTCGTTAAGCTTCAGCTCCGGCCTTCGGACCTCATCCCGACCTTTCTATAGAGTAGGTTCGGGAACCATTACTCTTCTCGGTTCCATCACACTCCTAGTGACCTTCGGGACCCGGGAGAACTACAGAACTAAGAAATTGGTTTTCGATGTTGCGCAGATCAGTCTGCCATTTAATGCCATTCCGGGCAGGCCAGCTTTATACAAGTTCATGGTCGTAGCTCATTATGGTTAATTAATGTTGAAGATGCCAACACCCAAGGGCGTTCTCCGGATCCGCGGAGATAGCACCGCAGGAGTTACTGCTCTAGAAGAAGTCTATGCGCTTACCACAGCGCAATAGGAAGCATCAGGTAAAGAGCTAGCTCTGAACCCTCCGAGCATTCGTCATAAAGGCTCTACCTCCGCACCCCCTGTGCAACCAAGTGGCGACACTGATGTTCCCGTCAAGGTCGTCCAAATTGGTTCCGATGCTGCTTAGACTACCCGTATATCGGGGGGTCTGAACAACAAATAGGAACTCGCGCTCATCACTTTCCTCCGGGCTAATGTCGACGTGTTTGCCTGGCAACCATCACAAATGCCTGGGATCCCTAGGGAGGTGATTGAGCACCATTTGAAGATTTACCCAAACGCACGGCCTGTACACCAGAAGCCCCAGAAGCAATCAATCGAGCGACAAAACTTCATCCGACAGGAAATCAAGAAGTTGCTCGAAGATTCATTCGGGAAGTCTTCCACCCAAAATGGCTAGCAAACCCAGTTGTTGTACCCACGGCCGGTGGGAAGCTTCGGGTGTGTATCGACTACACCACCTTAAATAAGGCATGTCCAAAGGATCCATTTCCACTACCTAGATTAGATCAGATAGTGGACTCCACCTCCGGGTGTGAGCTATTGGGTTTCTTAGACGCATATTCTTGATAACATCAAATCCAAATGTCTAAGGAAGATGAAGAGCATACTGCCTTCATAACAGTAGATGGATTGTACTATTATATTGTGATGCCATTCGGTCTTAAAAATGTTGCTTCAATATTTGTGTGAGCTATGTATAAAACATTTGGAGAACTAATTATAGACTTAGTGGAGGTGTATGTCGATGAAACCGTTGTGGAGATCAAAAACAAGGAGTCACTCCTTGACAACTTACAAGTCGTCTTCGACAAACTGTGCACCAAGCTGAACTCGAACAAGTGTGTATTCGGGGTTAGCTCCGGGAAGCTTCTGGGGTTCTTGGTGACTCACCGAGGAATTGAAGCAAATCCGGCGATGATCAAGGCCATAGAAGATATGCGTCCCCCAACCTGCATTAAAGATTTCCAGAAGCTAAATGGATGACTAGCTGCGCTCAGCCGGTTTATGTCAGGACTGGCAGAACGGGTGCTACCGTTCTTCAAACTCTTGAGGAAGTCCGGACTGTTTCATTGGTCTGAAGAAGCAGAAAGGCGTTTCAAGAGCTGAAACAACTCCTCACCACACTACCGATATTGTTAGCCCCTAATCCTGATGAGCCTTTACTACTTTACATTTCGGCAACCACCGAAGTTGTTAGTATGGTCTTGGTTGTGGAAAGACCGGAGCCACATCCAACCCAGGAGTCCAGACCCCTCCGGTAGGGTCCGGAATCAACTGAAGACATGACTGGGTCACAGCTCCCAAACATGGAACCTCAAAACGAAATGCTAGGAGATCAACTTCATTCGTCTGAGGAGGTTCACCTGGCTGACAAAGATGATTTGGATCCTCCTAGCAAGGTCTCGATCGAACAAGAAGGAGTTCTGGACCTCTACAGGAGGGTCCAAGAAGCACAACCTGAAGGTCTGGAACCCTCCAGCAGGGTCCGGGGCAATGGAGAAGATGCTCTGTGTCCTTCTGAAAGAGTCCGGACCATCCAACGCCCCGTGTACTTCATCTGTGAAGTACTCCATGATGCCAAGACAAGATACATTGAGGTGCATAAACTGCTTTACGCAGTTCTTATTGCCTCAACGAAGCTTCGTCACTACTTCCAAGCCCACAAAATATTAGTGGTAACTTCTTTTCCACTGCGTGCTATTTTGCATAACCCTAATTCCACTGGGAACATTGCAAAGTGGGCAGCGGAACTGGCCAAATTCGATCTAGAATTTGTGTCAAGACAAGCAATCAAAAGTCAAGCCTTGGCTGACTTCGTGGCGGAGTGGACCCCATCTCCATCAAACCCTGGGGGCCACAGTGAAGAGAAACCAGAACCCAAAGTTCCGGTATTCACCGAGCTTCACTGAACCCTCTACTTTGACGGCTCCGTGCAAAAGTAGGGGTCAGAGCTAGAATCCTTCTCCTGGCTCCGACTGGGGAGAAGGTCAAGTACATGGTACACCATGATTTCAAGGCAACCAACAACATGGCGGAGTATGAAGCTCTCATCCACGGACTCAAGGTGGCACTATCTTATGGTGTAAAATAGCTATTGGTGAAGGGAGATTCACAACTCATCATAAAACAAGTCAAAGGTGAATGTTCCTGCAATAATCCTCAACTAGCTGCATCCTTGAAGTCCAAAGACTTTAGAAGGACTTCAAAGTCCTGGATCTCCACCATGTTCAGCGTCTTCATAATACGGAAGCCGACGAACTCTCAAGGAAAGCCTCGATCGGAGCTCCGGCTCCTGACGGAATCTTCTTCCGAAGGTTGTCAAAACCAACAGCTCAGCCTGCCGAACTGAGCGAAGGGGGCGAGACCAGCACCTCGAAGCTGGCAGTCCCGGTGGCCCTGTTTCCATGGCGTCCACCAAGGGTCGTTGGTGCTGTCGGGAGCTCCGAGCAATCCAGCACGCAAGACTCAGAAGCTCAAGTTAGCTCCAACGCATGGATCTCGGAGATCTGGAGCTACTTGAAAGACAACATTCTTCCTGAAGACAGTGTATGTGCTGACCGGATTGTCAGATTGGCTAAAAGATACACGCTGGTAGAAGGGGATCTCTACCTACGTGGTGCCAATGGCGTCTTAATGCAGTGCATTGCAAGGGAAGAAGGCCGCAAGATCCTCGCGGAAATCCATGAAGGAGAGTGTGGGAACCATGCTTCTTCCCACACTCTGGTTGGTAAAGCCTTTCGGCATGGCTTTTACTGGCCTACAACACTTCTGGATGCAGTTGAGCTAGTGAGAAAATTTGAAGTGTGTCTGTTCCATACGAAATAGATTCACACACCGGCTCAAACGCTACAAATGATACCTCCTACATGGCCATTTGCTGTGTGGGGCATGGACATCTTGGGACCTTTCCCAGAAGCTGTCGGAGGTTACAGGTTCTTGTATGTCGCCATCTATAAGTTCACTAAGTGGCCAGAAGCAACTCCAGTTGTGACAATCAACAAGTAATCAGCAATCAAGTTCTTGAAGTCCATTATATGCAGATTTGGAGTTTGAACAAAGTCATAACTAACAACGGACCTCAATTTACAAGTGCTGCATTTCAAGATTATTGCGAAGACCTCGGCATTCAACTTAGCTACGCCTCTGTAGCTCACCCAGCAAGTAATGGCCAAGCCAAGAGAGCAAATGCAGAAATATTAAAGGGACTCAAGACGCGCATGTATGAGCGCCTAAAAAAGCATGGAGCCAACTGGATTGAAGAGCTTCCATCCACACTTTGGGCGAACAGAACAACACCTAACCAGTCAACTAGGGAGACACCATTCCTCCTGCTATACGAAGCTGAAGCAGTCCTTCAGCTCCTTCACCCTGAAGTCCCTCTGAGTCCAGACCTTCGACGAAGCCACACAGGACCAGCTCCGGCGTGAAGACCTTGACCTCATCGACGAGGGAAGGTGCCAAGCAGCTGTTCAGAATGCACATTATCGCCAAGCGCTCCGGCGCTATCATCAAAGGCATGCGCGCAACCGACAGCTCTAGGAAGTTGATCTGGTGCTTAGGAAGATACTAACTCGTGAAGGAATGAATAAAATTTCGCCCAGCTAGGAAGGTCCATTTCGAGTGGTCAAAGTATCCTGTCTCGGATGCATTCGCTTGGCAACTTAGGATGGGATTCTGCTCCCTAATCCTTGGAACATCGAGCACCTCCGTAAGTTTTATGCTTAGAATCACGAAGGTGAGCCTGTAATTACACATGATGTATGTTATAGAGTCGATAAACAGACAGGAGTAGGTCCTCCGGGAGAACATCCGGACCCTTCTAGGAAGGTCTGGAAAGTTCAAGTACACTTCATACAGTCACTGAACTAAAAGTGTAACTACCTACCCTGGGTTAGTACAAGATTTATAGTGCACTTTGCTTGGTCCCGCACCCTAAATGTGTCATTAGCTCCCCTGTAAACCAGACCTATAATGAAAGACATCGTTGTGTAAAAATAGACTCCACGTGCATTTATTTTTGTACAAGGCTCGACCTATCAACTTATTATTTTTAACCTTCTTGTCTATAATAAAGTTGTGTAATTCTTCTTGAGTTTTTACCGAGTTATTCATATGAATTGTAAGTTATATTGTTGGTCTGTTTGGATCTTAACATGTTGTATAGTCTACTTGTCTAAATGCCAAGCCAACACAGGTCCGGAGTGTGCTACCGATTTAGCTTGGTCCTGCACCCTAAATACGCCACTCTACCTACACTCCGACAGGCCTCAGTAGGGTGGGTAATAGAAAAGCACATGGGTCTGGAAAGATTACATCAATATACTTGTTACCATATCGAGTTTCTTCGGATTTAAAACTCAAATAAAAATGATAAGTCACAAACGATTTATAGACAAGAGGTAAAATTTTACTCTTTTATTGTATTTAATACACAGGAAAAACAAAAATTCATAGAGATGGTGGACGACGCCGGAGCTACTAAGATCTGACATCCTCCAAGGGGGCCCGCCATCAACGTTTTAATATGTGGACAGTGGGCGACGTCGGAGATACAAAGCTCCGACAACCCCTGGAGGCATAAATTCAACTATTCGTACGACGACATCAGGAGCTATCAAGCTCTGACCATCAATGTTTATATGTTGATAATGGGAATTGTCGGAGCCACAAAGCTCCGCCAATCCCAGGGGTCCTATCTTCGACACCTCAGAATTGAAGACTTCGAACCTAAAATCTACAAGTGTGAAGCATTCAAGTCATCAACATACTGCCACAACCTTTGGTACATGTAGACACTTCAATTGTACACATGTATCAGGGGGCCAACAAGATACAACACAGTATATTGAAGACAAAGTGAAATTCATAACAGAAAGGAGGATCTCATTAATCAAATGTACTAGATTACAAAATTGGGGTTACAGGGGGAAAAAGGAGAAAAGTCCTAGCCACTGAAGGATCTACGTCATGTGGAAAAACGAAGTAACCTTCTCAGCAGCTTCTTGGACACTAGCTCTGGCGGCATCCTCTTCCTCGGCGATGATTCCTTCAAAGACCGGATCAAGGGAGAACTGGGGGTCTCGACTTTTGTAACACGCCAAGACATACTCGGCGAGATTCTTGGCCATAGATTTACCCTCCATCTCCAGCTGATCGGCGATGACATAACCCATCGCGTCTAGTTTGCTGCCAGCAGAGCCAAGTGCCACTAGCGTCTGGTCCAGCTCCTGTGATGGGTTTTCTGGGCGTACTGGACTGAAACCAAGAGGCACAAGGGCCTTGTACGCACGTCCAAAGAAGTCCCATACCATCAAGGACTTGATTGCCTTCGAGCTTTGCAGCTGTTCTAGTGACCTTCGGGCAGCCGCTAGCTCCGAACTCTCCCGAGCAAGGCGTTCCAACACTTTGGCATGTTGCTGCATACTTTCAGCAACCTGCTTCTCACGGTCGGTCAGCTCCGACTCCCTGAGGTGGATGCGGTTTCGCCTCTCCGCCATGTCTTTCTCCCTTCCTCTCACCTTCCCTTCCCTGGTGGCAACGCCAACCTTTCTTTTCGAGAGCTCCTGCCCCATCTTCCAGTACTTCTTTCTTTCATCTTCACTCCACTGCTCAAACTTCTTTGAGCGATCAGCCAAATTTTGTTCACCCAGAGTCAACTTCTGGGTAACCTCCGCCTCCCTCTTCATGACATCCTCCTACTGCTCAAGGAGCTTCTCCTCCCTTGCCTCCAGGTCCGGCCGGCGCTTTAGGAGAACCTCATTCTATTTATTGAGGCTTTTGTGACATTCATCAACAAAATCACGCCTCTCCTTGGCTTGCTCAAGTATTTCCCTAGAGTTAGCATCGAGCACCCGGATGGCAGCCTCCTTCTCCTCAAGCAGCTTGTCCCAGTACTTTAGCCGGGCCTTCTCCCTCTTTATCCATTCCTTCTGGTCAGCTAGCTTGGTCTCAAAATGGAGTCTGTTGCGCCAACGCCTCAAGGTGTTGCGCTCCTCCTCCAGGGATTTTCTCTCATGATCAAAGGCCAGTTGGACCTGTCGGAGGCTGGAGCAGGCGTTGTCTATAGATAACGCCAGAGGGATAGGCTCTGGACCTGTAGGGACCATCTCTGCAGGCTCAAGAGGGTTCTCCATTACAAAAATAGGGTCCCACTCTACAAGAGAGGACCCTTGAGCTTCTGCGGCACTGGGACCGCTCTTTGGAAGCCCTTCAGCAGCAGCAGAAGAGGAACCCACTAGGGGAACTCCCACCGCCGAAGCAGAAGCTGAAGGTGCTGCCTCCGAAGGCAGAGGACCTGCTGCCACCTCTTCAGGAAGCTCCGGCTCTGGTTCAGCTACCTCTGGAGCAACGGCAGGGGCTTCATCCGGGGCCTCTACTGCCGCTGGCTCAGACGCCGGCATGACAGCATCCTCCAATTCAACTACCGGAGCTTCAGTTGTCTTCGGCTCAACCGCCGGACATTCAACCACTCCCAACACAAGGTACGAATCTTCAGTGAGTAACCACAGGAGCTTTGGGCGAGGACTCCGAGTCCAAGTCCACGACAGCTGGCGCCGGAGCTATCGCAACTTCTGCCTCCACTTGAGGAGGAGGCTCGGTGCTTGAAGCCGGCGCTGAGGCCGGGGTTTATTGCCCGGAGGTGACGCCCCTTGAAGACGCTTGTGCCGAAGCAGGAGTAGCTGCAGAAGACATCTCCCGCTAGGGAGAAGGAGCCGGGGTAGAAGGAACAGGTCTGACGGACCTCCCGTCAGCGTGCTTCAACTTTCTCTTCCGGCTGGAGGGCTCAGCTGGCTTTTTACCTTTGCCCTTGCCGGTGTCTTCAATCCTCCGGCTCGAGGCGGGGGCAGGATCACCCTCGGAAGCTTCGGGGATCACCAACCTAGTGGTCGAACGCCTTTCAACCTCACCAAGGTCGTCAAGCACCGGCATCCACCTCCGGAGCTCCCTACTGAACTGCGCCTCCATGTTCATAGGGAGGAAAGCTACCGGCAGAACTACGTCATCGCCGTTGAAGTTTATTCCATGCTGGAATTTCTTAAGATGAAGCTCGAAAGCTTCGTCACAAGTTGGATTTCAGACCAGTTTCAATCTAGTCGTCATCCATCACGTTGTTGAGGGCCCACGCGAGCTCCTCCCTCTTCCTTAGCAGAGCCCATCTATTGACCGGGAAGTTGCAGAAGACCATCTGAGGAGTCACTCCTGCCTCCACGCATTCGCGGATCCTGGTCAAGACGGGGTTGAAGGCATTTGACATTACCGAAACTACTATCCAGGCGTCGGTGTCAACGTTGGGGAGACCTTCGGGCAGCTCCAACTTCTCGTTCTCCTCCACTGCAATGATGATCCAATTTTTCTTCCGGTCGTCCCATTTGCATGAAGGAAACGACTTCAAGTATTTGAAGGGGCAGTTCTTGCACTTCACAAAATAGTAGAAGCCAAGAAGCTTAGTCCCCTTGCCGGTGGTGTGGATGGTGAATAAGGTGCGGAATAGCTCGATGCAGGTGGGAATACCCACCCACATCTCGCAAAAGTGGACGAACGTCGCCATGAGAAGGAGAGAATGGGGGCCAAGGTGATATAACTGCAGACCATAAAAGTCCGGCAGCATAAAAAAAAGTAGAGAAAGGTGGAATGAATCCCACCATGGCGTACGCCGAGAAATACACCATGTCGCCATTGCGGTCCTTCTTGAAAGGGAGCTTGCCGGTGCGAACGAAGTGGTTAAAGGAGTTGCCGGACCATCCCATATAAGTTCGGACCTTCTTCAGATCATCGTCACTCTTGAGGCGGCTCTTGGGAAGACCCAACTCCATCGCGGCAAAGCGGAGCAAAGGAAGGGAAGTTAGGCGGAGTTTGGGAGGCTCTGAGCACAAATTTGATCGAAGGCGTAAAGAGTACTCAAACCGTGCACACTTTCCGTCTTAAGTAAGCCTCTGCGATGCTTGGATGGAAACCACAATGAGGACGAAGGCACTTTTCAAAAGTCTACCCCGTCATTGACGAGTGGGACTGGGGCCACCTCGACAAAGAGATCGAGGTTCTTACCCAAGGTGAACCGTTGTCATGATGAGCAGCGGGAAACTCGATGGCGGAACCCCGACAGGGCGCACGGAACCGATACGGTTTTCGTATTGAGAACCGACAACTTCAATTGCGTGATATCCTCGCTCAAAGATCTTATCTGTCGCATTCATAACAAGCCACGCGTCAATGGTTCACTCCCGGACCATCGCTCCAACAGCATATTAGAAGACTCTTGAAGTCGAAGCGCGGGAATCAAGAATGGCCCCACCTCTGGTAGAATAACTTAACTCAAAGGATTTCTCCGAGAGGTGGGCCCGGGGGCCACTGTCAGTACCCTGCGTACCGGGTACCCCTTAGTACCGCGAAGAGTACAAGAGAGTTCTACCTGTCATAGTTGACGGTCTCCTGGGGCCCCACATGTCACATTGCACCGGACCCGCTCCCCTAATATGGGTAGCTCCTAGGTCAACACGTGTAACATAAAACCGGAACTAAGCTCCCAACGAAGTAAAGCTTCGGTGATAACATGGGCACAACAACCTCGGACCTAACCCCCAACAGAGAGGAGCTCCGGTGTCGACACGTGAACAACAGCCTCGTACCTAACCTCCCGTAAGGGAAAGCTCCAGAGCTTCCACGTGTGGAGCCTCCGGACCTTCATCGATGTATACACAGGTAGATCTCCTTCAGCACGAACAATCAAGGGTAATTAAAGCGGCAATTACAAGATTCAATTATGTGTCGTTAATGCTGTATTAACGACATGCAATTAGAACACTATTAATAGGTGTAACACAGTCATTAAGGCATGTTATCACACTATTAATTATGCTTAATACACTTTAGATAGTGTATTAGGCCATTAAATACGCCAGGGCCACATGTCGGGCCAGGCAAGCTTTGTAACGGTTAGTCCTTAGAACTATAAAAGGGTTGTGCCGCACGTACTCAAGGACATCTCATCTGAGCTGATCCAAGCTAACAGGCATACTAGCGAATAAACTCACACAATACAACAACACAAACCCCGTGGAGTAGGGTGTTACGCTCAGGCGGCCTGAACCACGTAAATCTCTGGTGTCATCATTTTGATCTTGATCTCTGCGTACCCCAACCATAACAAGAACCACCGCGGGGTGCTTCTTAGCAGGTCTGGGGGAAGTTTCGTTTCAAACACTTTGACAAATAGAAAGGTGATGTGTGCCAGAAATGGTATTTCCATCACATAATTGAGTTATATTGATGGGTGAAATTGGTATATAACAGTCGTCAATACACACAAAAGAGCATTTTATCATAAGGGGGATAAATGGGCCAAGACGGATTAGGTTAAGAGTTAGGTAGATACTCCAGCTTTGCTTCTAGTATACATATACATAGCCTAGGTTTGATACTAATGAACATGTCAATGGTGAATTCTTATGTTATGTTGTTCAACACATCGAGCATGGGTTTACCCCTAGAAATACTAGGACGACTCCCGCAAAGAGCTTGTAGCATAGTAGAATGTCGAGGATTACAAGGACTGATAGGGTTGTCACCACCTACTGCCTACCACTTCAATTTGTGGGTCTACGAGACATCCAACGCTATTAAACTATCCTAGCACCATGCTAGCATAATATGTAAATGTTGACGGTCCTTAAGTGCTATATTTAGACCGTCAATTCACCTCATAATGTGCACAAAAGAGAAACACAACATAGTAGTAGGGTTAAAAACTAACCAATTCCACAAGTGTTGATTTTTATTTGTATGCAGGTGATTTTAGACCCAAAATACCAAGACATGCAGTGAGTAATTGTTGACGGCTGTTATATACCAATTTCATCCGTCAATTTAACTCGATTATGTGAAGGATTTGTCATTTCTTGCACACATCACCTTTCTATCTAACCCAATTCCACTTGGACTTGGAGAAATATGTGTATGCAGCATTTTATGCAGGAAATGAGGAAATGTAGAGGGACCAATCCTATAAAATATCATCACAGCCAATCAGGCGACGACACGTTGCATCCCATGGATCAAATGGCCCACAAACAGAAGTATCCCAGGAGATCCAACGGTGTATCACCCATATACATCAATGGGACCCACCTGGCAGCCACCTGGAGAAAGCACACGAGAAACGGTGCAATGACCAGGTCGGCCGAACCTAGGGGTCGGCCGACCTGGTCTTTGCACCAAACTCGGTTATCCTCCACGTGTTGGCTCCTCTCGGCTCCCTAGAGTCAATGGTGACTAATTCACGCACTTTTGGTGGCCGGAACCGACCTCAACACTAGTATAAATAGGACCCCCTACCCCTCACTGCAACACACACCACTTGGGCATCATTCTATTGTATACACTATCTTCCATAGTCCTTAGAGGAGTTAGGATGTAGAGAGGAGAGCCTCTAGTCCCAAGTCCAAATTGGGAAAGGAGTAGAAGGAGTCTCTCTTCACAATTCCACATTGGGAAAGGTATGGCTTATGTATTCCTTCTTGTATTTGTGACTTTGTGCTCAATAAAGATATTATCTTTAGTCTTCTTTTATACGTATACTTGGACAAAGCGTTTCTTGTTTCATTGTGGAGTCCATGTATGTGGAAGGTATAGTCTTTATGATTTCACTCTCATGATCACATCTTATGGTCATAAACACTATAGACCCCCACTATAGTCTATGTAGTTATGATATGATTATGTTAATATGAATGACTTATGCTATGCTTCAACATTGGTTCAACGATGTTTAGGTTAGTCATTGCCTTAGGATGGCTTGTGCCATGGCTCCTAAGGTATTAGCTTAGTATGATAGCATGGTGCTAGGGTATTTAAGTAGTGTTGGATGACTCGTAGACCCACGGATTGAAGAGGTAGGTAGTAGGTGGTGACAGCCCTATCTGTCGTTTGTAATCCTCCACGTTCGGCTATGCCACAAGCTCTTAGCGGAAGTCGCCCTAGTATTGCGAGGGGTAAGCCCGTGCCCGACGTGTTGAATAGCATTGCATAGGAATTCATCATTGACATGACCATTAGTATCTACCTTAGGCTATGTATATGTATTAGGAGCATTGTAGGAGCAACTCTCTAACTCTCAATCCAATCTTCCTCTAGGACCCATTTTACCCTTTAGAATAGATTTCCTAGGTGTGTGTCACACTACCCCTATTATCAACTTACCCCTGTTTGGATAATGGATTAGTATCCCATAGCTTGACCATAAGAGTAGTATATACTTTACTCCATTGCCTTCCTTTGGGATAAATATGATACCCTTGGGAATACTCATTGGTGAAATGCTACAACGGTATCTTCCATGCGCTTGCAGATCTCATCTATTTGTCGGAGATGATCTGTAGTGTTAAGAAATACCAACAAGCATTTCTGGCGCCGTTGTCGGGGATGATTTGTTAGTATATCTTAGGACTCGTCAACAAGCATTTCTGGCGCCGTCGCCGAGGAAGGCAAAGGAAGTGAAGGATAGCTATCACTTGTGATTAAGCTATAGGTACTAATAGTTATTAGACAGGATTACCCTTGTTTGTTTTCTCCTTTATGTGAAAACAGGGTAGTGTTGGCCAACCCATTGTATGGGATGGCCAATGAGGACGCAAGTGCTAAACTACAAGATGATTTAAGGCGTACCTCAACAATTGTCTGCTAGGCAACACCATTGCCTTTTTGCGGGAGAATTTCAACTTTCAGTAGGAGTCAAATTCATCCATACCCAAGCTTGGGGAAGGCTCCAAGAAGTTCTTCTTGGTTTGCCTCCACCATGGGTTGGATAGCTAGCTTTTCATCCAACACTCGTGTCATGGGTTGGCTCCACCAATCCATGACAACATTCATGCTAGGGCTGAAGGAGTCCGATTCTCATTCATCATGGATTAGAAGAAGGTCTCCACTCAAGGGGTGAATTGAAGAATGCTCGAGCTCCGATAGCTTGTCATGCACACCACTTCACAAGGTGGACATGCTAGTTATGGAACTACACCTCCCATTGAAGTGTCATGAATATCCAAGTCGTCAGAGATTTGTTTGGATAATCCAAGTCATGGATATCCACATGATTTGTGAAAAATCCATGTCATCATGGGACGCGTGGGAATTATTTCCGTAAGACCCATGAGGACCTTTTTCAAACAACAACTCCAATGGCTACCATTCACAAGGAGGTCAAGGGTGGAATTAACATCACCCTTGTATTCAAGGAGGCTATAGCTTTCCAAGGGATTTAAGTTCAACTAGCCTACCTTGAAGTATCTTGGGCAAGCAGAAATCAAGACAACAATCACATGATGATCTTGGCCAAGGACAAGAACTTAAGGAGCATTCTAAGTCCAAGATATCCCACTTCACTTGTTGGGATTCCCACACTTCGACCAAACCCATTCAACCTAGGGCAAGTGACATTGTGTATAAAGCGTTTCTTGTTTGATTGTGGAGCCCACAT
The DNA here is from genome assembly GCA_036927565.1 of Tuctoria greenei. Lineage (NCBI taxonomy): Eukaryota > Viridiplantae > Streptophyta > Magnoliopsida > Poales > Poaceae > Tuctoria > Tuctoria greenei. Next base: position 37,187,346 of record JAYESD010000011.1, on the reverse strand, counting down.
GTCATCATGCCCAAGGCAGCCTTTGACCCATGATCAAGAGGGAGAACCCGTCACGACAATAACATGTCTATATCAATACAACGGGGAGAGGCTAGGGCCACCATGTGGCCCACATGTCCAAATGATAGCCAAATGAATTTGGCATGTCAAAATAGAAGAAATCGTCCACATCTTCAACTTCGGGATTGGACAACAAATCATCACACTGAACAAAACGGAGGTAAGTCCTACTCACCGGACTTCAAAAATTCGGTGAGTCCTTGCCAATAGGTTAATTGGTAGTTATCTCATATTTGTTTTCCAAATTGCATCAACCCTTGCATTTGCATGTTTGAAATTCCACACTTGCTTGTTGGAAAGTAAAATTTCCAATCATCATGAAACTAAAAATTTGAATTAGGGGAGAAATTTAATTGGATATGAACTACGTGTATGACCACTTGAATTTATCTTCCTAGTTCAAACCAAAAATATTTGCTTTGACCCTCATTGCATATTTCAAGCTGGGCAAGAGAAAATTGGGTTCAATTTGCTTTTGGCTAATGTAACCCGTTTTCAAGTTGTTTTGTGTGTTCCTGATTAAAGTGCTGCTAGGTCAAAATTGTGAAGAGGTGGTTTGGCAAGAAAGTGGAAGGTTTCATCAAGCTCAAGTCACCATTGGGAGGATTTGAGAACACTTTTCTCCTTCAAACTCATTTTGAGTTTGAGGATGAGAAATGTTCAAGATTATTACCCAATGGAGGAGCCAGAACCAAATCCATTGCCAAATCCAACCTCAACTTGGCATTTGACATCAACCATCTAGCCTACACCAAAAATCTAGGTTGAGAGTTTCTCACACAAAGACCTTCGTCACCGACTAATCCCCAAATGAGGTATGAGTTTAGAATTTTCCATTGTTTGGTTTGCCATAGAATTTAATGTATTTGCTTGCATTTGTGAGGAAGGTTGAAACTTCCTCATCATTCAATTCTCAAGCATCCTCACAAGAGTAAGCGTGGGTATTGACTTTTGGATCTCCAAAAGGAAATCCCACCTTACATGGAAAAATCTCAAACAAGTACCTAGAATCCTTTAACAATTGTTTTGTAAACTTAGTCATTTTTATCGAGGTTTAGAAAACAAAACTTTTGGGCATGACTTAATTGGTGAATTGGCATATAGGAACTTGGGCATAGTGACAGCCATAATTTTTAATTAAGCTTCATGCATAGATGGTGTCACTAGATTTCAAACTCCTAGGAATAAGTGCTATCCTTGCTCTAAAATTGAATTGCATTTTTAGGAGGAGTCACTAAATTTCAAATTCCTAGTGAGGTTCAGGAGGATAAAATTGAGAATCTTGTTTGTCATGGTCTAAATGATAAAAATTTGCTCTTCAAAGCTAAGATGGTTAGAAACTTTAAAAGGTGTAGGGATCCATATAGTGTATTTCTATCACATGCATTGCTATGGGTAGAAGCTTTAGAAAATATGCAACATGAATTCTCCATAAAGCTCCACTCTTATCAATGAATAACACATTGATCATAAATACACTTGACATTGGATCCAATGCATATTTGATTTTGTTCTTCCCCGTATGTACAAATGAAAGTTTGGTTACCTAACTCGAACGTTCATTTGTACAAGTCTCAGGAGCTAACCATCCCTCTCTATTCAAGAGAGGAAGTTTGCAGGAGTAATATTACTATGCAGGCATTCAAGAAGATGATTGTTGGGATCTCTAGAGGATCCCATTTCAACATCTCTTGGCCAAGGAGTAAATGAGGATTGTTGCTACCTATCGGAAATTATGCCCAAAGGTTAATCATAACTATATGAGGCTAGAGATTTGAAATGGGAACCCACCATGGGCAACCAATGAGCTGCCACGACTGGTTGAGAGAATTATGCTCTCAACTATCTTAAGCACTCATTCAAGCTCAAGGGGTTTGCCACCATCATTGGGTACAAGTTATTCCTATGTGGCTAAGAGTTATGATGTACAATGACTAAGGAATGAAAAGATCACACCCAATTTATATTGGGTGCAAGTTGTTCCTATGTGGCTAGAAGGTATGTCATGCCTTAGCCAAGGAACAACAGATCACACTCAACCCATGTTGAGTGCATGTCATTCCTTTGTGGTTCTAGGTATGTTGTACCTTACCCAAGGAACAACTGATCATACCCAATGCATGTTGGGCACATGTCACTCCCTTATGGCAAAAAGATATGATACACCTTAGCCAAAGAATGATGAACATACTCAATGTATGTTTAGTGCACGTCATTCCTTTGGATCTAAAAGGTTATCATTATCTTAGTCAAGGAATGGCAAATCACACCCAACACATGGAGACCCTGATGTGCAGACGATCAACATCGAAAAAACTCTATTCAACCACACTCACGGTGTCTATGGGAGGCAACACAACAATCAACACTCAACCCTCCAATGTCAAAGCCATGCTGCAACAAGGATAGGACAACTCATGGCCTACCTCCGTCGTTAGGGTTTCAACCCCTATCACGGACCTTGATCAAGAATAAGCTTGGGGGAGGACCCCCACTTGATGTAACTTGTATAACACCCACTACATTTTTATTTTAAATCATCCATTGCATGTTTATTTTCCGTCCATCCATCATCCACATTGCATTTAAAAAAATATATAAAAATAGGTTAGATTTGCTCTCATCAAATAAAGATGTGCGGAAAGATTGATTTAAAATTCACATAGATGAAATGATGAATAGTTGCTCTTTTTTATTTTCCTAAGTCTCTAGTTTACAACTTGCTACTCTCCGAATATTGCTTTCATTGGTTTGAAATACTTTTACCTTAATTTGGAAGTTGTGGGTAGCAAAAGCTTAATCCAATTCTAGGTTGTTGCAAGACTAGAATTGGTAATAGGGCTGCTAGTCCTAGTTTGAAAGTAAAACTTAGATTTCCGGGGAAATTCTAAAAAGATTTAAGTTTCCCTCAATTGATTGGAAATACCTACCAAAGCCATATGATGTTCATACATAGACAAAACCTTATGCATATGCTATTTGCTTTCACATTGAGCCTAGTCAAACTAGTATAGACCTATGTGAGAAATCATTCAACTCTTTTTGAATTCAAGACTTCACTTGCACATGCTATACTTCTACACTATATAAGCAAAATGTCCATCATATCCACCATACCACAACAAAAAGAGAAACTCCATGTTATTCATGTTCAGTACTCTCTTCAAAATTCACTGCGAAGAAAGGGAGTAGAAGACATGGCTACAAAAAAAGAAAAAAAAGAAAAAAATGAGAAGCGTGCTTACATCATAAGCATGATAAAAAAAAAGAGAAAAGAAAAGTAGCCATGTTTCATCCCTGCAAAAAGAAAGAGAGATTATACCAAAAAGGAGTTATCTCATGTATCCACATCCACTTCCACTCCACCACACATGCACTAGTCTTGAATCAAAAAGTTTTGATTTGAATTCTCCTAAGGCTTACTCTTTTGACTTAGCAATATATGTGATGCAAATATGCCTACTTACTTTCCTTACCAAGCTCCACATACAAGCCATATTCAATGAGTAGGAATAGTAGAGGCACAATGCTTTTGTGAGGAAATATTTCCATTATCCACAAAGGAGTGATTAAAAGAATCAAATTGAGGATCTTAATATCTAAACTGAATTCTCTGGGATTTAAGTGGAACTTGATTTCTAGGCTATGTTTGCTCCATTTGCTATTCTACCATTCAACTACTCATGAATATGAAAAAGCATAAGCCCCATGATAACTTAAGAAAGGTAGAGTATCATTGCCAATTTCTGCAATACTAGGTAGAGTATCTTGTTGTGCATTAGATATATTTGAAAATAAGACTTTGTAGCAACTCCTGATCATCAACTTAAAGTCTTGACTTTGCTCGGGACGAGCAAAGCATAAGCTTGGGGGAGATTGTTGACAACTACTATATACCAATTTCATCCATCAATTTAACTCGATTATGTGAAGGATTTGTAATTTCTTGCACACATCACCTTTCTATCTAACCCAATTTCACTTGGACTTGGAGAAATATGTGTATGCAACATTTTATACAAGAAATGAGGAAATGTAGAGGGACCAATCATATAAAATATCATCCAAGCCAATCATGCGATGACACGTGGCATCCCATGGATCAAATGGCCCACAAACAGAAGTATCCAAGGAGATCCAATGGTGTATCAGATATATACATCAATGGGACCCACCTGGCAGCCACCTGGAGAAAGCACACGAGAAACGGTGCAATGACCAGGTCGGCCGAACCAGGGGGTCAGCCGACCTGGTCTTTGCTCCAAACTCGGTCAATCTCCATGTGTTGGCTCCTCCTGGATCCTGGAGTCAATGGTGACTAATTTGCTCGCTTTTGGTGGTGGGAACCGACCTCAACACTAGTATAAATAGGACCCCCTACCCCTCACTTCAACACACACCACTTGGGCATCATTCTATTATATACACTATCTTCCATAGTCCTTAGAGGAGTTAGGATGTAGAGAGGAGAGCCTCTAGTCCCAAGTCCAAATTGGGAAAGGAGTAGAAGGATTCTCTCTTCCCAATTCCACATTCGGAAAGGTATGGCTTATCTATTCTTTCTTGTATTTTTGAATTTGTGCTCAATAAAGATATTATCTTTAGTCTTCTTTTATACGATACTTGGACAAAGTGTTTCTTGTTTGATTGTGGAGTCCATGTATGTGGAAGGAATAGTCTTTATGATTTCACTCTCATTATCACATCTTATGGTCATAAACACTATAGACCCCCACTATAGTCTATGTAGTTATGATATGATTATGTTAATATGAATGACTTATGCTATGCCTCAACATTGGTTCAACGATGTTTAGGTTAGTCATTGCCTTAGGATGGCTTGTGCCATGGCTCCTAAGGTATTTGCTTAGTATGCTAGCATGGTGCTAGGGTATTTAAGTAGCATTGGTTGTCTCGTACACCCACGGATTGAAGAGGTAGGCAGTAGCTGGTGACAGCCCTATCTGTCCTTTGTAATCCTCCATGTTCGGCATTGCCACAGGTTCTTGGCGTGAGTCACCCTAGTATTGCTAGGGGTAAGCCCGTGCCCGATGTGTTGAATAGCATTGCAAAGGAATTCATCATTGAAATGACCATTAGTATCTACCTTAGGCTATGTATATGTATTAGGAGCATTGTACGAGCAACTCTCCAACTCTCAATCCAATCTCCCTCTAGGAGCCATTTTACCCTTTAGAATAGATTGCCTAAGTGTGTGTCACACTACCCATATTATGAACTTACCCCTGTCCGGATAATGGATTAGTATCCCATAGCTTGACCATAAGAGTAGTATTTACTTTACTCCATTTCCTTCCTTTGGGATAAATACGATACCCTTGGGAATACTCATGGGTGAAATGCTACAATGGTATCTTTTGTGCGCTTGCGGATCTCATCTCTTTACCAGAGATGATCTGTGGTGTTAAGAAATACTAACAAGCATTCTTGGCGCCGTTGCCAGGGATGATTTGTTAGTATATCTTAGGAGCCGTCAACAGTAATCCATAAAATTGGATTTCGAGGAATCAGGCAATGCCACCTGTCATCACATGGATCAAATGGCCCACAAACAAAAGTTTTCGAAGCCATCGAACGGTGTAGCACACATATCGGTCAATGGGACCCACCTGGAAGTCAACCCGAGGAAGCACACTGAAATTGTTCCAACAATCTATTCGACCGACTAGGGGGTTCGGCCGAAACATTTCTAGAACCAAACCCGATCAGCTTCTACATGTCAACTACCTATGGTGCCTTTATCACGATGAAGACTGATTCTCGTGCATTTGGTAGAAGGAACCGACCCTTCTTCCCCTGTAAATAAAACCCCACACCTCACTTCACACACACACCAAAAGTTGAGAGTAGAATACCACTCCTAAGGTTTAGAGTAGTCCTAGAGGCTGCCAAATAGAAGGAGAGTGTGGTGAGATTTTAGGAGAAGCAGACTTAGGCTTGTCAAGTCCCTCTGCTACACTTGTACCCCTACAAAGGTGTTATTCAAATCAAGTAAGCCCTTTGTGAATTCAATTCAAGTTTGATTCTCAATTCGTAGTAGTTTGCACAAGTAGTTACTTGTGGGTTCATTACTTTAATTCATTAGAGGCTCTAGTTGTAGCTTTGTGTTCGAAACAACTAGATTTGTAATTTAGAACGTATGTGTGGTGGTTAGATTAGAAATCACTAGTGATTATCTCGTAGACCCACGGATTGAAGAGGTAGGCAGTAGGTCGTGACATCCCTAGCTGTCCTTAGTAATCATCCACGTTCGGCTATGCCACAGGCTTTGGCGAAGTCGTCCTAGTGTTGCTAGCGGTAGACCCGAGCCCGAAGCAAGCAGCTACCGCAAATTTCCTTTGAATTATAATCAATACTATGAATTTCTCTCTCTTCCTTGCCTACAAAACAACTTTGTGTCCTTGGGTGGATTAGTTCATAAGATTAGCACATACATTCCTTGGATTCGATACCCTTGGGAATACTCCTAAGGGGAAGTGCTACACGACAGTTTCCATGCGCTTGCGGATTTTTATTTGTGACGTAAGAAACGTCAACAAGCATTTATGGCACCGTTGCTGGGGAAAGGTTGTTGTTAATCTCTGGACCTTGTTCACCCTCGTATCTATCTTCTTATCTTATATTTTCTTTTCTCACCACCACCACCTTTATGGAGCAGCCCACCATTCTTTCATACTCTGCCCCAAAGTGAAAGTTCTGTGAGCCACCGCCTTCGGCGGAACCCATCTGTTCTACCAGCTATGAACTTCGCTCTGGTTTCATAGCCATGGTTTGGGAGCAATCCTTCCTAGGAACGGATTGTGCAAACCCTTACCACCATCTAAGAGAGTTTGAACAATTGTGTTCATGCATTATAATCAAGGGTATGACGCAAGAAACTCTCAAATGGAAGTTGTTTCCTTTTCTCTCAAGGAAAAAGCCAAACAATGGTATGACAACAATGTTGGGAAGACAAACGGAAATCTGAATGAATTACAAGACAAATTTTGTCTTGCTTTCTTTCCAATTGCCCAAAATTGTTTCCTTACATAAGGAAGTACTATGCTTCCAACAGATGGAGAAGGAGTCCATAGGTGCAGCTTGGGATAGATTTTCTCTTTTGAGAAATTCTTGCCCAGGTTTGTCCATCCCTGATCCATTTCTCTTGCAACACTTCTATATGGGATTCAACAAAGAGTCTGCCCTATATCTTGACATTATGGCTGGAGGATCTTTCCTACATAAGACGCTAGAAGAAGGCAAGAATCTTCTAGACCGAATTCTAGAAAATTCCTCCTTCATTATGGGTCTTAATGAGCCTCCTCGAGAGGAAGTAGTGTCAAGATCCGAGGATAAATCCATGGACAAGGAAGAACCTATCTCTTGCTTATCTTAAACCTTACCAGAGGAATCCTCTTCCGAACCTGGAACTATGAAGGAAGAAGAAATTGAACCTTCAATGTTTCCCTTCTACTTCGAGGAAGATACATTTGATGATTTCGGAAATAGCTTGAAGTACTGTTTCCATATGAAACCATCATTGTCGTTAACTCCACCTGACCCACCAAACGGAGTGTTTGTTCAATAGACGGTCAAGGAGTTAACCTCTATTCTAAGCAGGGAATGGATAGCGGATGTTGAGCAGTCACCCAAAATCCTTCGGATGACCTCACCTTTGGCAACAATTCTATGCTTTCTTAGAGGGACACCAATGAAGGTCCTATACAACCCCATTGTTGGAGCAAATCTCATTTCCGATTCTTGTGCTCTCGCCATTCTGGGTGATGTACCACTGGCACCACCATGTAAATCCTTCCGAGATGTTTTCACAAACATCCTTGAAGGATGCGGGGTTCTGCAACAGGTGTCTGTATGAAACAAAGATATTGAGACTATCATAGATTTCCATGTGTTCAAATTTCAAGATTTCGACATTATGATTGGGATTCCCATTGAGAAATTTCTCATAGAAATTCCCTTGGAAGGAATCCTCAATGTCAAGCTTTGAGGGAGAAAGTTCTCCATTCCTATATTTCATTCCAAGAACACATCCGTAGAATCTCCCATCCAAGATGAGCCACTAAAGGAGGTTAGAACTAGTCAATTCTTAGCACCCCCCTGAAATTGAAGGAGAAGAAGATTTCAACCAAGAGGAGGATGAATTTCAGGTGGCAATTGAATTGCCAAAAGAAGAGCTCTTCCCAAAACCTCTCGTTGAGCTAAAAATTCTACCTCCAGGCCTACGTTATGCCTTTCTAAATGGCGATTTGGAAGCCCCTGTTATCATAAGTGACAAGCTTTCAGACGATGAGACACTGAAACTCATTGCCATGTTAGAAAAGCATGGGGCTGTTTTCGGATATTCACTAGAGGATCTCAAGAGGATTAGTCCAGCATTTTGCACGCATCGCGTTCCTATTGACCCAAGAGTGTCCCCTCAAGGGAACCTCAAAGGCAAATGAATAATGTGATGCGGGAAGTTGTCAAGAAGGAAGTCTTGAAACATTTGCATGTCGAGATTATCTACCCTGTTCCTCATAGTAAATGGGTCAGCCCAATTCAAGTAATGCCTAAGAAAGGAGGTATGACGGTTGTTCAAAATGAGAAGAATGAACTAATTCCACAACGAACCGTCACGGGTTGGAGGATGTGCATTGACCACCAAAAACTTAACAAGTCTACAATGAAGGATCATTTTCCAATGCCCTTCATCGGTGAGATGTTAGAGTAGTTGGCAAAACACTCCTACTTTTTTTTTCTATGATGGGATTCGGGGTATCACCAAATCCCAATCCATCCCGACGATCAAAGTAAGACTACATTCACATATCCCTATGGAACTTATGCCTACCGGCATATGTTCTTTGGATTGTGTAATGCTCCTGCCTCTTTTTAAGAATGCATGATGTATATCTTTTATAACATGATTGAGGAGATCATGGATGTTTTCGAGGATGATTTCTCCGTCTATGGAAAACTTTTGATCATTGTCTGGAAAATTTAGACAAGGACTTAGAAACATACAAAGAGAAGGACCTTGTACTTAATTGGGAACAGTGCCATTTTATGGTCGATGAAGGCATCATTCTTGGACAATAAGTGTTCGACAGGGGGGTAGAGGTGGACAAAGAAAAAATTGAGGTAATTGAAAAACTTCCACATCCTATCAATGTTAAGGGCATCCGAAACATTCTAGGTCATGTGGGGTTCTATCAGCGATTCATCAAAGACTTCTCAAAAGTCGCTAGACCCCTCACTAACCTACTAATTAAGGAAGCTCTCTTTGATTTCGAGGATGAGTGTCTTGAATCATTTCATACACTCAAAAGGGCACTCATCTCAGCTCCAATCATTCACCTCACGATTGGACACTGCCTTTTGAAATCATGTGTGATGCTAGTGATTTTGCTGTTGGTGCTGTCCTAGGACAAACCAAAGATAAAAAGCATCATGCAATAGCCTACGCTAGCAAAACTCTGACAGGAGCTCGACTCAATTATGCCACAACTGAAAAAGAGCTCTTGGCTATAGTTTTTGCTATCGATAAGTTTAGGTCCTATTCGGTTGGAGCCAAGGTCAAAGTCTACACGGACCATGCTACCTTGAAATACTTGCTCACCAAAAAGGATGCCAAACCAAGGTTAATCCGTTGGATTCCTCTACTCCAAGAATTGGACTTAGAAATCAAGGATAAGAAAGGAGTAGAGAATTTCGTGGTAGATCATTTCTCACGTATGGAAGTCACTCAAACCTTGGACATTCCTATCAATGACTTCCTACGAGATGATATGCTGCTCAAGGTGACTGACTCTCACCATTGGTATGCGGATATCGTGAATGTCATGGTCACAGGATACATAGCACCAGGGGAAAACAAAACGTAACTCATCTATGAGAGTCGTAGACACCTTTGGGATGACCCATACCTCTATCGAGTTTTTGCCGATGGCCTTCTTATAAGATGTGTCCCATCAATCGAAGGCACCAAAATTATTGAGAAATGCCATGCTAGCCCCTATGGTGGCCATTACGGTGTTTACCGTACCTAGGCAAAGATCTGGAAAAGTGGATTCTATTGGCCTTCTATGTATGAAGATACAAAAGAATTAATTCGCAGATGTTGGAAATGCCAAAAGCATGGAGGAATCTATTGCAATGTGATGCCCCTAACATATAATCTCCAAGTGGAATTATTTGATGTGTGGGGTATTGATTTCATGGGACCTTTCCCTAGGTCCTATGATTGCGAGTACATCCTGGTGGCTGTAGATTATGTGTCAAAATGTGTAGAAGCTTTGCCATGCAAAAATGCTGATTCCAAGCAAGCTAGGAAAATGTTCCATGAGATCATATTCCCACGCTTTTGCACTCCCCGTATGGTCATAAGTGATGGACGGTCTCATTTCATAAATAAGACCTTCCGAAACTTTTTGAGGGAGCATGGTGTCAAGCATAACATTGCTACACCATACCACCCACAAACAAGTGGTCAAGCAGAAACATCTAATAAGCAAATTAAGAATATTCTACAAAAGACCGTCTTGGAAATGGGAAAGGGATGGAAGCATAAGCTACCCAATGCATTGTGGGCATACCGTACTACCTACAAAACTCCCATTAGCATGACTCCTTTCCAACTTGTATATAGGAATACTTTTCATCTTCCTGTAGAGTTGGAACATAGAGCCTATTGGGCCATCAAGCGGTGGAATATGGACCTTCATGAAGCAGGTAAACACCGACTGAAGCAACTTTCCAAGTTGGAAGAGTGGAGAGATAAGGTGTCCATAGTGCCAAAATCTACAAGCAAAGAACCAAAAGAAGCACAAAAGAGGATTACACCTAAGGAGTTCAAACTTGGAGATAAAGTTCTACTCTTCAACTCTAGGATTAAACTCTTTGGACATGCGAAGCTTAGAAGTAAATGGGAAGGACCCTTCACTATGGTAGAAACCTCATCCCATGGAGCAATCACACTCCAAGGTGATGATGATCATCTATTGAAAGTGAATGGGCACCGACTCAAGTTATTTCTTAAATTCCAGCAGGAGGAGGCGGAAAAAGAAATTGACGTGATAAATCTTATTGATTTTCACGCCGATTCATTAAATTCTGTCTAAATTCTTCGCGTCCAATTAATGGGGCCATCCAATTATTCATCCATGGGGCCCATTAATCCAACCCACGAAAACTTAGCCCAAACGGAGCCAGGAAGGGTTCGGCTGAACCCTACGATCAGCCGACCTCCCCCCCTTGCACCGTCAACTTTCTATTTTTCCATGCGGACTCTCCCGATGTATCACAACAAGTCTCTTGGTGCTATCGTACTTTCCACGCTTATATATTGATAGGAAAGAGAGGAGAACCTTGCACCATCCAGAAAAAAACCAATCTCCTGTTCCTCCCATCCAAGTCATGGCCGACAAGAAAATTGTTCCTCATGCATCCTCTAGCTCAACCTTCATCCTGAGCGGAGACATCGCGCCGGCCAATGAAAAGGACACCCTCGCTTTGGAGTCTGTCATGACGCTGGATGTTGTACCTCTCGCCATGATCCCGCCACCGATGACGACTCCAGGTGGGGTCACTCTACCCTCGGAGGACGACCATGAATTCGAAATAACCTGCACATCGTTCGAGTACGGCTGTCCTTAAGTCAGTCAAGACCTGTCTTTTTCTAAAAAATATGAGTCTCTCCCAAAGCTGCAGCCTAGCAAGGAGTTCGTGTACTCTCTGAAGACCAAAAAAGATGACTGAAAGTGCATGTTGGCATCCCCGTGGGTTTTGGATGATTGATGATGGAAATTAAGAGGCTAATGAGCTAAGTTGATCTTAAGCACAGGTACAAGGATTGAAATGAGATGAAAACCCTCAGAAAGGCAAGGTGAAAACAGGCGTCAAAGACTCAAGCGTAGAAATTAGGGTTTCTTTGGTATTGAGATTATATGAGCCGTATCATGTGAGAGGGTGGTTGTATCATGTGCAATGAGATCATACCAAGGGGCTCAAAGTGGTGGTTTAGAGAAAAACCTAAGTGAGAAGCCTAAAATGAGAAAAACCCTAGGAGGCCAGACTAGTCTGGTCCTTAGGTTCGGACTAGTCCGTCCATGGAAGACAAGTCCATTTTGAGATGGACCAAACGTCTCTGGAGTGAACCTGAGTGAATTTGGAGCTAAGTCCGAGAAGTCCGGACTTGTCCGCTTTTGGACGGACCAAAGCTCTCTTGAGTAGTTCAGGCTTGTCCGTTTGGGTACGGACTTGTCTGTTTGAGACTTAGTGTGACAGACCGAGAGAAACCCTAGGGGACCAGATGAGTCCGCCCCTGTGGCCGAACTAGTCCGGGCCAACCGAGAAGAGTCCATTTTGGGACGTACCTAATGGTTCTGTTGCACTTCGGACTAGTCCGTTGGTGACCAGACTAGTCCGTTGTCTAGTGACTGTTTGAATTTGGAAATTTTGCAGGTAGCATGACCATCGTTGTTCAGTGTGGCAGTTGTCAGGAACTGACCAGGGGTCAGTGTTCCCATAGGGCCGAACTAGTTTGGCGTCTGAGACCGAACTAGTCTGCCCCTTTGCCGATGTAAGCAAAAGGGGCTCGGGACCCCTATAAAAAGAGTACCCCCGGGCTCATTTGAATAAGTCTTGAACCCTAGAGCCGCCACAAGCATCCTAGAGCCTTCCAAAGCCTTCTACTCGTCCTACTAACCCCCTAAGAGCAAATCTTGAAGAGATTAGGGTTTAGGGAGGAGAGTAAAGGAAGATCATCGCGCTTTGGCTCTTGGTTTGATCTCTTGCACATTGTGTTGTGTTGTGTGGCTTGGGTGAGTTGAGCTTCGTGTGCTCCTCTTGTATTGATTTGTGGGAGCCTCAAGTTGTGAGCAGCCCCATCAAACATGGTGATTACCCATTAATATAGTGGAAACCAAGCCGGCCATCGTGGTGGCTTGGTGAGAGAAGGGACAAGTGAGATCCGATCCTTGTGTGGACTTCTGAACGTGGAGGTAGGCTTCTTCGTGGAGCTGAACCACGGGATAAATCTCATTTCACTTGTCTTTCGCTTCTTGTGATCACTAGTATTGCTATTAGGGTTCACTTTGCTTTTATTGACTTAAAATTTGATCATAATTGTGAACTTGCAATATAAGTGTTTAAACTTCATAATCCAAGCTTCACAAGTTTACTGCACATTGCTCATATCTTTTGTGAACTTTAATTCCGCAAATAACTTGTAGAAATCAAGTTTTAGGCTTTCCATTCTGTGCTGAGCAGACTAGTCCGACCCTGTGCACACTAGTCCGGCCACAGGAATTTAATCTTATTTGATTAAGTGATTTCAGGTATTATTGCCTATTCACCCCCCTCTAGGCGACTTTCAGTTGGTATCAGAGTAGGCTTCTCCCCAAGATTCTAACAAATCAGAGAAGTAATGACCGGAATTGGTGACAACGAGGTTCCAGTGGTCGTCGATGACACCAAGACAAAGAACGTCGATGTTCTTCAAGATGATCCGAATGACGACGAAGAAGTTCAGATGCTCAAAGCACGACTTCCTGAGAAGCTCAACGTGCCAAAGAAGGAGATCAAGACAATTGCTCCGATCAACATCGACAACGGGAGTAGTTCACAAGACTACTCTCGGTATCCTTACAATTATGAGAAACTTACCGCTAGCAACCACTATTTGTCTATTGCAATTGGCAAACCTCCTCAATTTGACGGAAATGATTATTCTATGTGGAAGCATAATATGAATATGAACCTCATTCCCTTAAACCCTAGCTTATGGCAAATTGTAATGACAGGTGTTCATCTTCCGAAGAATGAGGAAGACATCACTCCAGAACAAGCTGTCCTTCTACATCGCAATGCTCAAGCCATTGTAGTGATTACCTCCTCATTGACTCAGGAGGAGTTCAACCGCATTGAAGGGTTGGAGGTTTTCAAGGAGATTTGGGATACCCTCAAGACGGCGCACGAAGGCAACCGCATCATAAGGGAAGCCATGATTGAGATGATCATAGGAGAGCTTGGAAGACACACCATCATGGAGGGTGAATCTACCCACGATATGTAAGACCGCCTAAAGACTCTCATCAACACGAGTCGGTCATACGGAATCACCTGGTGGATCGACCACGAAGTGGTAAAGAGAATGATTCGAGCATTCATGCCTCGAAATGTCACTCTTTGCTCACTAATTCGTGAAAGTCCGGGCTTCCACAAGATGACCCCCGAAGAAGTGCTACGGAGAATCATCAATCATGAGATGATGGAGCAAGAAGCAATGTTCTACAATGATCTACAAAAGCTTTCCCCCTCCAAGAAAAGAGATGTTGCATTCAAAGTAACGTCCTCAAAATCTCAAGAAAAGGAAGAGAGTGATGAAGAGAGTCTCGACACCGATGAGGAAGAAGCTCTCTTTATTAACAACTTTAAGAGGATGTTTAGAAGGAGGAGGGGGAGATACCAAAATGAAAGAAGAATCAAAGACAAGCCCAAGACAAGATAAAAAAGGGCTTGCTACAATTGCGGAGAATACGACCACTTCATTGTGGATTGTCCACATGAAGAAAACAAGAAGAAGAAGGAGGGCAAGTCAAAAGAAAAGAAGTAATTCAAGAAGAAGAAGCAATCCAGACATGTCCACCTTGGGAAGGAGTGGGATTCAAATGAGGAATCCTCCTCTGATGAAGACGAGAAGGTAGCAACTATTGCTATGAAGAAGACAACAACGGAGAACAAGCTCTTTTCCAACTTTGAGATTTCAAGGCCAACATGTCTCATGGCCAAGGAGGGAAGAAAGAAGGTTAAATCTAAATCCTCTTCTTCAATTTCTTCTCATGATGAATTTGATAGTAGTAGTGAATATGAACATATGCTTAAAGACATGAGCAATAGCACCTTGAAGATATTGATATTGTTAACGGAAGAGATATTTGAGAAGGAAGAACTCATCAACCGTTAAGAGGGCATGCTCATCCAACAAAAGGAGAGATGTCAAGAGGTTGAGGAGCTCTTGGAGCTTGAAAGAGAAAGAAGCAAGGCACTTGACCGTGAACTCGCTTTGAGCAAGGAAACTTGCTCAAACCCTGAGAACACTACAGTTGAGCTCAAGGATGAACTTGTTAGTTTGACACAAGCTAACAAGATCCTTTAGACGCAAGTGAAGTCTCTCAAGGTCAATGCATCTTCTTCCTCTACAAGCTCACCTTCAACAAATATTAAATCCGAAGCATCTCAACCTTGTAAATGCTCAAACTTAATAATAAAGCTTAAAGATGAGCTAAAGTTGGCCCAAACCAATCAAGCACCCAAGGTGGCATCTTTGACAAGGAGAAGATGGCATATGCAAGAAGTGCATATACCAACACAAGACATCCCCTTGTCAAGGATAGTCTTGGTTATTCTAGGGGGACGAGGCAAAACGCCAAAACTTCAAAGAATGACAAAGGCTTGATTGTTTTTGTCAAAGGAGGCTTATACAACAATAAAGGAAAGAACATTGCTACTACACCTAAAATGCCTGAGGAAGAGCCTCATCCATTGTTCCATGATTTTGATGTTTCATATGTTTTATTAAGGAACAAGTTTTGAAATGGCTATGCTAGGTATGTTGGGACACATCGCAAGAGTCGTAAACCTTGTGTGTGGGTGCCCAAGTGCCTCTTGACTAACATCAAAGGACCCAACACATCATGGGTACCTAAAGACAAGGCTTAACTCTTTCTTGTAGGCATACTCCTCCGGTGGAACCAAGTGGGTTCTTGATAGTGGATGCACAAATCATATGATCGGAGAGAGGAAGATGTTTGTGGAGTATGAGCTAAATGAAGATCCAAGTGAAGGAATCTCTTTTGGGGACAATAGCCAAGGGAAAATCCTTGGCACCGGTAAAATTGCTATATCCCCTAATCATACTCTTTCAAATGTTTTACATGTTGATTCACATTATTATAACCTCTTGTCCATATCCAAACTAAGTGACAAAGGTTATAATTGTTTATCACTAATGAGGGTGTGACCGTCACAAGGAGAAGCAATGGCTCAATTCCCTTTAAGGGTGTACTCAAGCGAAATCTCTATCTTGTGGATTTTTCCACAGATAAAGCCCAACTTGGTACATGCTTAATTGCAAAAACTAACATGGGATGGCTTTGGCATAGAAGGCTAGCCGATGTTGAGATGAGGAATTTGCAAAAACTCCTTAAGGGCGAGCACATCCGTGGTTTACAGAATGTTGTGTTTGAAAAGGATAGGCCATGTAGCGCATGCAAAGCCGGAAAGCAAGTTGGAGCGCCACATCCATCCAAGAACATTATGACAACATCAATACCGTTGGAGCTTCTACACATGGATCTCTTCGGTCCAATCGCCTACATTAGTATTGGTGGTAACAAATATGGTCTTGTTATTGTTGATGACTTTTCACGTTTCACCTGGGTATTCTTTTTGCATGACAAGAGCGAAACTCAAGGTGTTCTCAAGAGATACTTGAAGATAGCTCAAAATGAATTCTCCTTGAGTATCAAGACTATAAGTAGTGACAATGGCACCGAATTCAAGAATACTCAAGTTGAAGAATTTTTGGATGAAGAAGGCATCAAGCATGAGTTCTCGGCCCCCCTACTCCCCTCAAAAAAATGGGGTGGCCGAGAGGAAGAATAGGATCTTAATTGAGATGTCAAGAACCATGCTTGATGAGTACAAGACGTCGGACCGGTTTTGGGCGGAAGCGGTTAACACCGCTTGCCATGCCATAAACCGGTTGTACCTTCACCGCATACTCAAGAAGACGTCATATGAGCTCCTAACCGGTAACAAGCCCAACATCTCTTACTTTCATGTTTTTGGGAGTAAATGCTACATTCTTAACAAGAGGCCTAGGACTTCGAAGTTTGCTTCTAAGTCCAATGAGGGTTTCTTGCTTGGCTATGACTCAAACACTTACGCCTATCGTGTCTTTAACAAATCCTCCAGAATTGTTGAAGTAGCACATGACGTAGTGTTGGATGAGACTAATGGCTCCCAAGTGGAGCAAGTTGATCGTCATGTGCTAGATCAAGAAGAAGCTCCACAAGTGGTGATAGGAAGGGTGGCACATGGAGACATACGACCACAAGAACAACCTCAAGATGCAAGTGACCATCCTACACATCAAGCAAGCTCTTCCTCAAATGATGAAGATCATATTCCCCAAGATGCAGTCCAAGAAGATGAAAATGGAGGCATCAATCAAGGGGGAGACAATGAGGATGAGGTAGATCAAGATGATGAATCAAGACCTCAAGCGCCTCTCCAAAGAGTTCATCAAAGCGTCCAACGGGACCATCCCGTTGACAATATACTTGGAGATATCTCCAAGGGAGTAACTACTCGATCTTGTGTTGCAAACTTTTATGAACATTACTCTTTTGTTTCTTCCTTGGAGCCCCACAAGGTTGAAGAAGCACTACGAGATCCGGATTGGGTGATGGCCATGCAAGAAGAGCTCAACAACTTCGAGAGAAATCAAGTATGTGAGCTTGTGAAGAGGCCTAATGCAAATGTTGTAGGCACCAAATGAGTGTTCCGCAACAAATAAGATGAACACGGGGTGGTTACAAGGAACAAGGCATGAATCGTGGCCAAAGGGTACTCACAAGTCAAAGGTTTGGATTTCGAAGAAACCTTCACTCCCGTAGCTAGGCCTGAATCAATTCGTATATTACTTGCCTTTGCTACTCACCATTATTTTAAGCTATATCAAATGGACGTCAAGAGTGCATTCCTCAATGGCCCAATCAAGGAAGAAGTGTATGTGGAGCAACCCCCCGGATTTAAAGAAGAAGAATTGCCAAACCATATGTACAAATTGCGTAAGGCCCTCTATGGACTCAAACAAGCGCCTAGAACATGATATGAGTGCCTTAGAGACTTTCTAACTCAAAATGGTTTTAAGATTCGGAAGGCGGACTATACTCTATTCAATAAGCACTTTAATGATGATTTGTTTGTTTGCCAAATATATGTTGATGACATTATATTTGGTTCTACTAACAAAGCTTTTTGTGATGAGTTTTTCAAGATAATGACGGAAAGATTTGAGATGTCCATGATGGGGGAGTTCGAGTTCATTCTAGGTTTTCAAGTGAAGCAACTCAAAGAAGGCACGTTCCTTAGTCAAACCAAGTACACACAAGATATACTCAAGAAGTTTGACATGGACAAGGACAAACCCATCAAGACTCCTATGGCAACCAATGGGCATCTCGATCTTAATGAAGATGTTCCAAGTGTGGACCAAAAGGTATATTGTTCCATGATAGGCTCATTGCTATACTTATATGCATCTAGGCCCGATATCATGCTTAGTGTGTGTATGTGTGCTAGATTTCAAGCCGCTCCTAAGGAGTGTCATTTGATCGCCGTTAAGAGAATTCTTAGATATTTGTTTCACACACCAAGCCTAGGACTTTGGTACCCCAAGGGATCTAAGTTCAACCTATTGGATATTCCAATGCGAACTATGCGGGGTGCAAAGTTCATAGAAAGAGTACATCGGGAACTTGCCAACTCCTTGGTAGATCTCTAGTGTCTTGGTCCTCAAAGAAAAAAAACTCCATCGCACTTTCCACAGCCTAAGCGGAGTATGTCACCGCCGGAAGTTGTTGTGCACAACTTTTTTGGATGCGACAAACTCTTAGGGACTATGGCATAAACTTGCACCATATCCCTCTCCTATGTGACAATGAGAGTGCCATCAAAATAGCCCACAATCCAGTTGAACACTCATGGACCAAGCACATCTATATTTGCCACCATTTCTTGAGAGATCACTCCATCAAAGGAGATATTGCAATTTCCCATGTGAGAACCGATAAACAATTGGCCGATATCTTTACCAAGCCCCTAGATGAGAAAAGGTTTTGTGAACTTAGGAGTGAGCTAAATATCCTAGATTCTAGAAATGTGGCTTAAGTATTGCACATATGATTGTTATATTCAAAATCACACATGCTTGCGAAAAACTCATCCTCCTCAATTTCTCTAAAAATTATTTTGAATTTATTGAATCCTTGTGAATCATGGTTATAGTTTGATTGTTGATTGCTTATTGACCATATTTACACAAATCTTTTGTGAAATATAGTCCAAAAGGATCAAATCTACACTAAAAACTCAATAAATAGGAGTTTTAGGTCTTAGGACCGGACTAGTCCGCTCCAGTGGACCGGACTAGTCCGGTGGCTTAGGTTGTCCGGACCCAGTCCGGAGGCTGGACAAGTCCGGGTCTCTGACCGGACTAGTCCAGCCCTTTGGGACTTAACCTCCCTCAGGGAGCCCTCGACCTCTCCACTTCCATTCAAACACTCTCTCTCCAAAATGCTCGAAAACCATCTCCCAAATGGTGATTTTTTATTCCATCCACAAAATCTTGATTCCAATTGGTGGATTGAAGCCACAAGGTGCTTAGGAACCTTTCCCCAAGCATCGGAGACTGATTCCTCACTCACATTTCATCAAATCGAACATTTGAAGAGGTATTCTTGACCTAACTCCAAAATCCTTGAAATTCAATTCTTTTGGGTCCATTGATAGAAACTTCTTCACAAATGTTGTTGTACACATCAATGTGATCATGTAGCTCCATTTTTGTTGTAGGATCCATAGTTCTTGCAAAATTTTCCTAGATTAGGGTTCTTGCTCTGTGAACCGGACTAGCCCGACCATGGGGCGGACAAGTCCGACCTAGTGCGGACTAGTCCGGCCCTTTGGCGGACAAGTCCAGGTTACACAGTGAAAAACCTAACCTAGGTTGATTTTGTGAATTCTACCAATTTATCTTGACTTCTTGGACTTATACAAATTCCCTTGCTTCTCTTGTTAGCAATCATGTCGGACAATGAATACGTTCCTCCTTCCGACTCCGAGACCAAAGCGGAGAAGCAGGCTCTCTTTCGCTGGAAGCAAAAAGAAGATCAAGAGATGGTTGATGTGTACTTTGCCTCTCAGACGGCAAAGAAGACGCAGCATGGGGAGCACAACTCTGCTGCTGCTGACGCTGCCACGAAAAGAAAGAGGCTTGTGACCTTTGGTGAGCAAGCCAAGTCTCAGGGGGCGAGGACCTCCAAAGATAAAGGCAAAGCCCCAGTTGATGCTGCACCAAAGGAGAGGGTGACTATCGCCAAGAAGGCTGCAAGCAAAGTCAAGAAGGGTGCCACTCAACCCATTGGCCCCTTGAGGATGTCTTCTCCTGCACGGAACCCAAACCGTGCAGCTGCATTTGACGCCAACATCTTCAAGGGCAAGGGGGCTAAGAAGGCACGCAAGTTGAGGAAGATCAACATTTATCAGCGTGACAGGAGCACAGTGGATCCCCAGTTCTGGTGTGACTTCCACCGTGACTACTACAGGACGGTCTATATGACCAAGCAGACCCCTGTCACAGATGCTCAATGGATCAACTGGGACTATATGGACCAAAAAGATCATCAAGCCTTAAACATTGTGATTGAAGCCGTCGAGAGGCATGGCTTGAAGAAGTTCATGGCCTTCCAGTACGACTGGAATGTGGAGGTCATCACTCAATTCTACTCCACCTTGTACTTCCACACCGACGGGGACAGGAAGATTACCTGGATGACCCATGGAGAGCAGTACTCTACCACATATTGGGAGTTTGCTCAGTTGCTTGACTTGGAGGATCAACTGTATAATGAAATCATCATTTCTAATCTGAAGCGAGTTGATCGTGACACATTTTTGTATATGTATCCAAGTCATGCACAGTATGAGGTCGGGCATATCAGAAACATCAGGCCATTCTATAGTATGCTCAATCGGGTCCTCAGAAAGACCGTTGCCCCGAAGGATGGAGACGCGGGCATAATACAAGGCAACTTTAGGCACATGATGGTGCTAATCGATGGAGATGTCCGCTTCGATGTGGTGGACTATATCTTTGATGACATCTTCAACATCTCTCACACCCCCAACCGATCATGTGGATATGCTCCATACATTATGTACATGATCTAGAAGATCTCCGGGCTCACATTCAAGAAAGATATTATTCACCGGAGTCTTCGACCACAACTCCCTCCTCCGGAGCCGGCTGCTCCTAGGAGGAAGCATGCGGATCCTCCCGCTTCTTCCTCTCGCTTCGTGCCATCTCCTCCACCACCTACGCCTTCGACACAATGCGGGAGTGGCTTCTTCAAATGTTTCAAGGCTATCTCAAAGCGATGTGCGACAAGCTGGACATTCCAATGTCCCTCACCGAGGAGAGCGACGATGAGCTCACTTCCTTTCCCGAGTTCACTGCCGAGGAGCTTGCTGAATTTGTAGATGCTGGGTATTCCACTGCGGCCCCGACTGATGATGATGAGGCACATCTTGACTCGGAGGCCACGGAAAGCGACAGGGAGCGCCAAGGCAGCGTGATGAGGATGACTCCGACTCCGACGATTAGTAGTCCTAAGGGCCCTTCCCCCCATCTTTTCCTTTCTGGTTTCTTGATGCCAAAGGTGGAGAGATAGCTTGGAGATATCTTGGATGGGCACTTAGATCTAGTGGGAGAGATATAGGGAGTGAGATGTAGGGGGAGAGATAAGATCGATAGACTATTTTGTGAGAGTGTTGATATTTGTTGGACTTATTATGTTTTAGCACTCATTTCAAGTCTTATTGTAGGACTTAATCTATGTATTCATGTATCTTGCCTAAATTTGAGATGTGTTGCCTCATTTAAATGTCTACTTTGCATAATCATTGTCTTATTACACTTTATGAACACATCACTTAGGCACCCCACCATAACATGTATATGTATGAGAACTCTCTCAATCTCTCTTTTTCATAATGCATACATTGAGGAGGAGTCACTCATACAAATACATGTTATGAAAACAAATTATTAACCTTATTGTTGAAGTCTTAATGTGTTGTCATCAATTCACCAAAAAGGGGGAGATTGAAAGTGCATCTAGGCATCCCCATGGGTTTTGGATGATTGATGACAACAATTAAGAGGCTAATTAGCTAAGTTGATCTTAAGCACAGGTACAAGGATTGAAATGAGATGAAAACCCTCAAAAAGAAAAAGGAGTAAACGGACGTCAAAGACTCAAGCGTAGAAATTAGGGTTTCTATGGTATTGAGCTTATATGAGCCGTATCATGTGAGAGGGTGGTTGTATCGTGTGCAATGACATCATACCAAGGGGCTCAAAGTGATGGTTTAGAGAAAAACCTAAGTGAGAAGCCTAAAATGAGAAAAACCCTAGGAGGACAGACTAGTCCGGTCATGGCAGACAGGTCCGTTATGAGACGGACCAAACGTCTCTAGAGTGAACCTGAGTGAATCTGGAGCTAAGTCCGAGAAGTCCAGACTTGTCCATTTTTAGACGGACCAAAGCTATCTGGAGTAGTTCGGACTTGTCCGTTTTGGTACGGACTTGTCCGTTTGAGACTTAGTGTGACAGACCGAGAGAAACCCTAGGCGACCGGACTAGTCCGCCCCTGTGGCCGGACTAGTCCGGGCCAACTGAAAAGAGTCCGTTTTGGGACGAACCAAATGGTTATGTTCGACTTTGGACTAGTCCGTTGTTGAGCGGACTAGTCTGTTGTCTAGTGACCATTTGAATTTGGAAATTTGGCGGGTAGCGTGACGATCGTTGTTCAGTGTGCCAGTTGTCGGGAACTGACCAGGGGTCAGTGGTCCCATAGGGCCGGACTAGTCCGGGGTCTGAGACCGGACTAGTCAGCCCCTTTGCTGATATAAGCAAAAGGGGCTCGGGACCCAAAGGGGACCCCCCGGGCTCATTTGAATAAGTCTTGAACCCTAGCGCCACCACAAGCATCCTAGAGCCTTCCAAAGCCTTCTACTCGTCCTACTAACCCCCTAAGAGCAAATATTAAAGAGATTAGGGTTTGGGGAGGAGAGTTAAACAAGATCATCGTGCTTTGGCTCTTGGTTTGATCTCTTGCACATTGTGTTGTGTTGTGTGTCTTATGTGAGTTGAGCTTTGTGTGCTACTCTTGTATTGATTTGTGGGAGCCTCAAGATGTGAGCAGCCCCATCAAACTTGGTGATTACCCATTGACATAGTGGAAACCAAGCCGACCATCGTGGTGGCTTGGTAAGAGAAAGGTCATGTGAGACCCGGTCCTTGTGTGGACTTCTCAACGTGGAGGTAGGATTCTTCGTGGAGATGAACCACGAGATAAATCTCGTTTCACTTGTCTTTTGCTTCTTGTGATCACTAGTATTGCTATTAGAGTTCACTTTGCTTTTATTGACTTACACATTGATCATAATTGTGAACTTGCAATCTAAGTGTTTAAACTTCACAATCTGAGCTTCACAAGTTTAATACACATTGCTCATATCTTTTGTGAACTTTAATTCTGCAAATAACTTGTAGAAATGAAGTTTTAGGGTTTCCATCCTGTGCTGAGCGGGCTAGTCCGGCCCTATGCAGACTAGTCCAGCCACATGAATTTAATCTTTTTTGATTAAGTGATTTCAGGTATTATTGCCTATTCACCCCCCTCTAGGCGACTTTCAGTGACGTAGTGAGCCACCACTATAAGTCACTTACGTGTACCTCGCCTGAGCATGTGGTAGACCGCCACATTATCCATGGGAACCGCAAGCCTGAAGAAGGCTATGCAAAAGGCTTTTTCAAGCAAATGGATAATGTGGTGATGGAGGGATCGATGGGCTCGTCACGCTCCAAGATTAGGTGTCACCTCCCGCCACTTGCCATCAGAGGGCCACCAGGCCAATTTGAGGACATCGACGACAAATATCCTCGTGCCCCCAAAGTGTCACAACTTTCTAATGATTTAGGTTCTATCTGTTTGGAGAACAAGAAGCTATTGAACTTAGTGGCTGAAGGGCGCATTGAGAGGGCGGAACTGAAGGATGAGCTCATATCCCTCAAGGAGAAGATTGATGGTGTTCGCCGTGGCATGGGCGCCAAGATGCGGTGCGTATGCAATGCTTAGATGTTCCGACCCCATAGGATGCTTACTAGCTTAGTTTAGTTTTATTCCAAATTTTTATTTCATTAAATTTAGATTGAATAATGTAAGAATTCCCATATTTTGAGTTCAATAAAGTGAAATTACCAGTTCATCTAACCCGGTAAATTTCTACCTTAAGTTATTTGTGTTGGATAAAGAAATCAAGAAACGAGTGTGGGGAGGCACCCCAAATTCGTGAAATCCCGACGTGCAAAAATAGTGTTGCATCTCGAGACACGTCGTAACCAAACATATGACTCGACACGTCGAAACAGAGCAACAGAGATGCCAAAAGGAGGTCGGCCAACCTGGTGTGGGCCCCACACGGCTCCGTTTTGTGCCACTAATTTGGTTTGGATCTTCTACCCCTAAATATGCATGCTACATTACTGTTTGAGTTGATTTAATATTTAATTGAATATTTGAAAGCAATTTAACTTGTAAACTTGGTAGTCAAAATTTGCTTTAACTGAAAATTTGAATACTTTATATTTTGATCTATTGCCTTGTTTATGATTCCCACAAACAAAATAGAAAACATGTCATCTGAGTATTTGACTAGTTTGATATGGTAAATGAGTTATTTGAGGAGATATCTCTTTGCTTGAATTTGATTTTGATTGTTTGCACAATTTGGAGTCTTGAACTTTGCCTGATTCTTTCATTGGAAACTTAAATACACACCATGAACATATGATACAAATTCTTGAAAAACCACATGCACATGCCACATTGCTTTTCATTGAACTTCGTCAAACTCGTGACCCAATTGAGTGACATGCATGAACTTTTTGACTTAGAAATTCTTGTACACCTTATTCATGCAAAAATTTCTCACATTGAGAATTTGAATCCACCATTCCTTCATCAAATAAAGAAACTCCATACATTTTGATCATCAAAATCTCTCTAGAAAAATAAAAATGAGTAGAAGACATGGCTACAAAGAGAGAGAGAGAGAGAGAGGTAAGCATCTACTCTTCAAAAAAGGAAGTATGCCAAAAAAAAAAAGAAGAAGAATGAGAAAGAAAGTAGCCATGTTTCATCCTTAAAGAGAGAAAATTATGGAGTCCACAAATATCCATTCCATTCATGTGCACAAGAATTTCTTGGTCAATTTGTTTGTTCCATAAGTCTCTCATATGATCAAGTTTTTGACTTAGTAATATATGAATTGCATGTTGTGCCACATTTATCCCTGCGAAGCTCCAGACATAGCCATATTTAGTATAGTGAAAAATTTGGAACAACATGCCAAGGTGAGGATGAAAACACCTTAAGAGACTTGAGAGATTCCAAATGAGAGATAAGGGCAATCGTTTCTTTTACTTTCCAAATATAGCAAGTCATCATATCATTTCGGCAGGGGAAGATCCAAGAGAACTACATTCCAACCATTCCACTCTTCAAACACCCAAGATTGATGTGATAGCCACATTCCACAAAGGGAATTCATGAATTGAGGTATGAATTGAAATATCTAGTATTCTTTTTTCTCTAACTTATAGCAAATGTATGACATCAATTTAGTTCTTTTTTCTTGCCTTTACTCGAGGACGAGAAAAAGTCTAATTGTGGGGGAGTTTGTTAAAGTTCCTTAAGTGCCATATTTAGACCGTCAATTCACCTCATAATGTGCAAAAAGAGAAACACAACATAGTGGTAACGTTAAAAACTAACAAAATCCACAAGTTTTGGTGTTTACTTGTATGCAGGTGAATTTAGACCCAAAATACCAAGACATGCAGGGAGTAATCCATGAAATTGGATTTCGATGAATTAGGCGATGCCACGTGTCATCACATGGATCAAATGGCCCACAAACAGAAGTATCTGATGCCATCCAACGGTGTAGCACACATATCATACAATGGGACCCACCTAGAAGTCACCCCGAGGAAGCACACTGAAATTGGTTTAACTTTCTGTTCGGCCGACTAAGGGGTTCAGCCGAACCCTTTCTGGCACCAAACTTAGTCAGCTTCCATGTGTCGACTCATGATGAAGACTGCTGTCAGTACCCTAGGTACCGTATACCCCTTGAGATTGCAAAGATCTCAAGGAAATGTCATCTACTTGATTTGAAGACCTTCGGAGGACCACATGTCAGACATAACCGGACCCATTTCCCCAACATGGTTAGTCCCAGGATCGCCACGTGTACCATCGAACCGGAGCTACTGCCCACAAGGGGGAAGCTCCGGGCTATGTACCATAACGGCACCCCCGGACCTAACCCCATACCGAGGGAAGCTTCGGAACTGACACGTGTCTGGTGGCACCGGACCTATCTGTCCCCCACAGTATGCTCCGGAGCTGCCACGTGTCCAACCGTCGGATCTTTAGCCTCAAACCTCCGGTAGAATCCACAACGGCTCTGGATCTTCAAAGGGGAATCAAGGACTTCAAGACCCGATTAAGTGTCATTAATACTATGTTAATGACACACGATCGAACGACCCTAATTACTAGTAACGGCGCTGTCAAAGCCCATAACTCGGTCATTAAGGGTAATTAAGCACATCAAATGTGTATCAATATTAGTAGCCACCGGGGCCACATGTCGGGCCAGGACAACTTGTAACGGCCTGTCCTTGTACTATAAAAGGACAGGCCGACGATATATAGGGATCTGATCTGGTCTGATCGGCTCACACATGCTCTCAACTCACATCACCTGAGTTCATACATCTAATACAACACCAACACACCCCGTGGAGTAGGGTATTACGCTCAGGCGGCCCGAACCACATAAATCTTTGTGTCTCCTGTGTCATTTTACATTTCACCTTCTTGAATCTTCGCGCGCCCATACCGAACTTCAAACTCCGCAAACACTTTTAGTAGTGTCGGGAGATCTACCGGATCAAAACCACCGACAGTTGGCGCGCCAGGTAGGGGGCACCTGAGATTTCAAAAATGGTGAACTCAGCTGCTGAATAATCCAATGGTCACCCCGTTGTTAAAGCTGCTGGGGGCAATCCCTCCAATATGCAGCCACCAGCAGGAACCTCAGTTCCAGCAGGAGTCACACTTCCACCACCGCCGCCTCTACCAGCAAATCAAGCTGGGCAGCGCGATGGTGCACCGGCGTCAATCACTGCATCGGCGAATCATGACAACCCAGAACATGCGCTCCATGCAGCACGTGCTCTCCTTCAGCGCCCACCACCTCCGGATGCATCCCGGGATGCAATGGAGCAGTGGAGGGCCGATGTGGAACACTTGGTTGCAGCAGCAGCCGACCGCATCAGTAACCAGGGTCCTCCTCTTTCAGGACGGGCCCCGTCGCAGCGACGGACCTTGTTTGGCAGACTTGGTCCGCACATTTCCAACAACAGGAGATGTGCTGCGTCACAGCAAGTGACGTCGTTGCCCTCCGGGGCGCGATGCACTCACACGGTATCAAGGCTTTCAACTCATGACCTCCGGGCGCAGCTTGATCACCGATACCGTCGACAAGATGGCCGAGTCCATATCGAGCGTGCTTGTGAAAGACGAGAAGCTCAGGACATTCCTACTCCTGAAGGAGGAGGACCCTGAAGGCCGTCTACACCTCCGTCAACAACGATTCTGACGTCTCTGACAACGAGCGTCGGAAGACCATGAACACCATTTTTGGTGGATCATAAGACATCACCTCCCGCCGCGTCCTCAAGACAATGCGTCGAGACATGGCCGTTGTGGCTCCTACAGCCAGGGCGGAGCCTCATCGGAAGTGGATGGACACAGCCATCACTTTTGATGCTTCGGACTGCCCTCGAAACATGGTTGGAGCAGGCCAGTTACCTTTGATGGTATCTCCTACCATCAATAACATTCAGCTCCACCATGTTATGGTAGACGGAGGTTCGGGGCTGAACCTCATAAGCTTCAAAGCTTTTACCAAGCTTCAGCTCCGACCTTCGGATCTTCACCCCTCCCGACCTTTCTCCGGAGTAAGTCCGAGAGCCATTACCCCACTCGGTGCTATTTGTAGGATCGAAGAGCACTTGAAAATATACCAGAGGGGGGGATAAATGGTAGATTTAAAAATCTTACGCAGCGGAAACAATTAAACCCCAACCCCTTCGGCAGAAAAACGATCTCTTAAAGAAATCGTGTGTGAGACTAATCTAAATGTGTTTCACCGTGACAAAAGTGATGGATATCAGAGAGAATCAATTAACGAAGACAACACAAAAGGAATCACTCAAATCCGTAGAGAAAAACTCAAGCTATGATCGAAAGATCAAACAAGGTCAATCTGCCCTACCCGAGAAAAAACAGTTCTGGAATGCTGCAAAGAAACTCGTGTAGATCAGAAACCACAAATCCAATGACCGTGAAATTTTGAATTATGATAGATAATCAAGTTTCGAAGACAACCCAAAAAGAATCACGTCAATTGGATCTGTAAAACTCGAGTTATGATAAAACCACCGACGAAAGGTAGTGCTGTTCAGAAACTCGACGAGTAAAACTTGTCTGGAACAAGTCGGACGAATAAGGCAGAAAAGATCCTTCAAACTACGAATTTTATTCAATAGAACATAAGAGGAACAGCCCAAAAGTCGTGCACCACGAGCTCTGGGCTCTCTTGCTTATATAACCAGCTCGAAAGCCAACTCAACTAAAATCAGGAACCTAATCCTACTCTGTTAACGAATCGTAACTTTCCATAACTGCTTAGGGTTCTTCTATACGCAGATAGAAGCAATCTTAAGACTTCCAAACACCTTAGGAACGTATCCCACATACCTAAACAACTCAAATTCGTGACCCACACGAAATCCTATCATAACCAACTCAAATCTTTCCATATTTGAGTCAAACCCGACTCAGCCGCAGCCTGAGTCCATAACCTAGTCCGTTGGACCTTTCCGACCAACTCTTTATGTCCACATATCTTCATCATGTCTCGGAACCATGTAGCCACGTCCATGCACTCCTTTCACACGTGCAAACATCTTCCAATGACATCCACGATACCTTCATATGCATTGTTCTTGATTCAATCATGCTACGCAACCTCCTGATCAGCTCAACCACAATTCCTCCTGAATTTGGTTGTTGGAACCTTATCTCCTCCCTGAGACTAGCCCAATGGATCCCGTCACCAGCCATGTGTTGAACTCAAGGACCACCTACACATGAATAAACAACCAATCCATACGAGCCCAAGTCCTCGACTTGACTCACGTCAGTTCCGAACACAACACCTTACGTGAGAACCTCACATAAGCATGTTGCAAAGCATAGTAAAACGATATCAGCCATATCATCCAAAATGCACCGAAAACTTAGTAAAAGAATACTAAGCAAACTTTCCAACAATATAAAGCAAGTACGAAACATTGCAAATGAAAAGCAGAAGCACTGCGGTCAAGTTCCGCACCTTGCCATAGCAACCCGAACCTTGAGCTGGAGCTAACAAAAACTAGTAGAACCTAGTGCCGGAACTTACCAGAACTAGTATAACCAAGCTCCCGCCAAAGCTTACAAAACTAGCAGGACCTCCAGAACTAGTCGGAACTAGTAAACCCAAAAGCCGAAGCTAGAAAAATCAACTCGGAGCTTAGAAAAAACACGCCGGAACTATCAAAGACATGTCGGAGCTAAAGACAAAACTCATCGGAGCTGACCAAAGCTAGTCGGACCTAGCATCGAACGTAACCGGAGCTACCCAAAACAAGTCGGACCTACCGTCGACCTTGCTGTAGCTCAGAGCTAGAGTCGGACCTTGATAAAAAGGTGTTTTGGTGATATTCAAAACTTTTATCATAAAAGCCAAGTGTATTCACTACAAGCCAATGTATTCAGCACACATAGGTCTTACAATCTCCCCCTTGATGAATGCATTGGCAACACCATTTAAAATCCGAACATTGGCTTATTCACATAAAAGTTTTGAAGGCAATTTCTCCCCTTTTGTAAATCAAAAGTAAAATGAGAAGAAAATCTCTCCCCCTTTATTATCTCTCCTTATGCACATATTCTCTTTCTCTTCAAGCTTATCTCTCCCCCTTTGACAATGTATTCAGCAAGTCATGAGCATATAAACAACTTATCTCTCCCTCTTTAGTTGTTATCAGCATATTATAACATATACATATAAACAAAGCTCATCCAAGTCATACTATCAAGTACCTTACATTATCACATCAATGAAATACATAAAGTAGTGTAAGCCATGCTAGAGATCAAATGTAATTTTCAATTTAAGCAAGTCATGATCTCACAAACTTAACTATTTCAAAACCAAACATGACACTAGTTGCTGCATTTTATTATTTTTGAAAGCATAAATTTAGATCATATGATATTTGCAAGAGATTATATGCGCATCTGCCTTATTCTAACCAACCAAGCCAAGCCTACGACATTTGACAATCAGAAGCTTAAGGACATGATTTTAGTCATACACAACTTCTTCCAAGTTCATATCTAAGTGCAATGTTAAGCTATCTCAAAATAAGAAGTGCAATGCATGCATATTCTCTTGATCTTTTCTCAATTTATATTTGTTCATAAAAACTCAACATGTGAGTTGATTACTTGATTAATTCTTTATGATTAAAAGCATTTGTGAGCATGCAACAAGTTCAAAACAGCACGAAAGTTCGACCATGACCAGATTTAGTGTAAGTAATTATTCCAATTACTAGACATGGCAAAAACTACAAAATGTATAACACGAGTAATGTAGTAAGAGCTTTCAGCACGTAAAAGGAATCACAAAGTCATACATGTATGAAATACTATGCTCATATTATTTTAATTTCAGATTCACACATAGACTTCCCAAGTTTCAAAAATTCCCCCTCAATTTAAGCCATGAGGATGCATAACCCCTATTTCACTACGAATGTAACAAAAATGAGTGAAATTCAAAGGTTTTGAAAAAATGTCAGCCAATTGTTGTTCGGTATCTACATGGTGAAGCACAATGTTTCCTTTTTCAACGTTATCTTGAAGAAAGTGATACCTAATGTCAATGTGCTTAGTTCTAGAATGTTGCACGGGGTTTTTAGCAATGCAAATGGCACTAGTGTTATCACAGAACAGTGGAACACTATCTAGATCAACCCCATAGTCCTTAAGTGTTTGAACAATCCAAAGAATTTGTGAGCAAGCACTAGCAGCAGCTACATATTCAGATTCGGCTGTGGATTGAGCAATTGAATTTTGTTTTCTAGAGGACCAAGCAACAAGAGAATTACCAAGAAAATGACAAGTACCGGAAGTACTTTTCCTATCAATCTTACAACCCCCAAAATCAACATCCGAAAAAGCTTTCAAAGTAACGGTTGAGAAAGAAGGAAGAAAAATTCCAAATTCTTGTGTTCCATGTAAGTACCTGATAATCCTTTTGACGGCTTGACGATGTGAAGCACGTGGTGAAGCTTGAAACCGTGCACAAATACATACGCTGAATTGTATGTCCGGTCTTGATGCCGTGAGGTACAAAAGTGATCCGATCATGCTTATATATTCTTTTTGATTCACAGGTTCACCATCTTCATCAAGTTCAAGTTTTGTTGCTGTTCCCATTGGTGTCAAAAGAGGCTTGAATTTGTCCATGTTGAAGCGCCTTAGAAGGACTTTGGTATACTTCGTTTGATGCACAAAGGTACCCTCCTTGGTTTGCTTGATTTGCAGCCCCAAAAAGTAAGTGAGTTCACCCATCATACTCATTTCAAATTCGGAACTCATCATTGCTGAAAACTTGGACACAAGATCATGAGAAGCACAACCAAAGATAATATCATCCACATACACTTGAACGAATAATGAGTCATTGCCATGTTTAAGCACAAAAAGAGTTTTATCAACCTTGCCCATGGTAAACCCCTTTTCAAGTAAGAATGTTTTTAACCTATCATACCATGCTCTAGGGGCTTGTTTGAGACCGTATAAGGCTTTGGACAGTTTGTAAACATGATTAGGAAAATCTGGATTTTCAAAACCCGGTGGTTGTTTGACATAAACCTCCTCACCTATGTAGCCATTAAGAAAAGCACTTTTAACATCCATTTGAAATAGCTTAAAACCTTTAGATGCTGCAAAAGCTAACAAAATTCTTATGGCTTCTAATCTAGCGACAGGAGCAAAAGTTTCATCAAAATCTAGACCTTCAACTTGAGTGAAACCTTGAGCAACCAACCTAGCCTTATTCCTAACCACAACCCCATCCTCAGTTTGTTTATTTTTATATACCCATTTAGTTCCAATTAAAGTGTGACTTTGAGGTGGAGATACAAGCTTCCAAACATTATTTCTTTCAAATTTTTCTAACTCTTCTTGCATGGCAATAATCCAAGATTCATTAGTGAGTGCGTGTGATATATCTTTGGGTTCAAAAGAAGCAACAAAAGCAGAATGAGCATAAGAGTTTGGATTGCAAAACCTGGACCGTGTGACTCGTTCGTGCAAGCTTCCAATCATCTATTGTGGGGGATGATCTTTGTAAAAACGTAGGGGAACAGATGTCTCACAAGCTTCTTCTTCATTAGGTTCATCGTAGATTGATGAGCTTGTGACTTGTGGACGATCATGACCAGCATAGGTGATAGCCGGAGCTTGTTCAATGTTCGGAGCTGGACACGTGTCAACTTCGGAACTACCAGGCAGTATCACCGGCTCTTCTTCATCTTCGAAAATACCCTCACCCTGAGGATACGGATCTGGTCCTGCAACACCGGAGCTAGTACCTGGGCTAGCTTCATCAAAAGACACTTCACAAGTCTCCACAATTTTGTTAGTGTCAAGTAAAAGCACAGGGTAGCCTCTAGTATGAGATGGATAACCAAGAAACATGCCATCAATGGATCGATGTTCAAATTTATCAAGATTACCATGTTTCTTAACAAAGCATTTGCAACCAAAGACCCAAAAGTGTGTAACACTAGGCCTATGTCCAAACCGAAGCTCATATGGTGTTTTACCTAGCTTGGCACGCAAGAAAACACGATTTGAGACATAACAAGCGGTTGCTAATGCATCAGCCCAAAATTTCCTAGGAGTTTGATATTCATCAAGCATAGTCCTAGCCATCTCAACTAAGGTTCTGTTCTTTCTTTCTACAACACCGTTTTGTTGAGGTACATATGGGGAAAAAAGTTGATGATCGATTCCATTTTCAGCACAAAAGTGATTAAAAGATTGATTTTTAAATTCAGTTACGTTATCACTTCTAATAGCCTTTAAAGATCCTGGGTGATCAATTGATAATCTAAGAAATAAAGTCCTAAAGTGACTAAAAGCTTCATTCTTAGACGCCATAAAGTAAACCCAAGAGTATCTAGAATAATCATCAACAATAACAAGAACATACCATTTACCTCCGAAGGATTGAACTCGTGAAGGTCCTACGGTGTCAAGATGCAAAAGTTGACATGGTTCAGTTGACATGATCATTGTGAGAGGAGTATGTGAACCTGCAACCATCTTGGCATGTCTACAAGAATAGCACACAATTTCTTTGTCCCCTTAAAGCTTAGGCAGCCCAAGTATGCAATCAAGAGCACTAACACGCGTTAGGTGATCAAAGCCTACGTGACCAAGTCTACGATGCCAAAAATATAAGTCCTTTGAATCATTAGAAACTAGACACCTATGCTTATAGGAAGACATATCAAAATCAGCTTTAAAAACTCTTCCAAACCGAGACATGTTAAAAATAAGCTCACTATTTGAACCTACAACTTTGCAGCGGTTTTTATCGAAAATAATTTCTAGATTTTCATCTAGCAATTGTGCAACAGAAAGCAAGTTGTATTTCAAATTTTTAACAAGTGCCACATCCTTCAAAGTGTAGTGATCATTTACTCTAACCGAACCCTTAGCAATTATAGGAGTTGAAGAATTATCGACAAAAGTAACATTCTCTACACGTGACACAAAAGAGAGGGAGGAGAACCAATCTTTGTTACCGGTCATGTGGCGTGAGCAACCTGAATCCACAATCCAAATGTTCTCCTTTCTCAAACGTGTAACCTACATAGAAGCACAATACGTCGATGACTCAATACTGGGGTTAGTCAAAAGGCATTTAGGAATCCAGTACTGAGTCACACGATGTGCAGTAGGAAAAATACGCGAAAGCTGAGACAAAACAGCAGGTTTATGAGTCAAAGTTTGAGATTTTTTATTCTTAACTACTGACCTATAAGGTGTTACTTTTGTAGCACAAAAATCAGTAGCTCCGGAGGCAAAAACAGAAGGTCCAGAGGTAAACTTTGAATGTTTTTGACTCATAACAGCTGGTTGTACATTCAGTTCAATATGTGCAGCAAATTTTGCATGAAAGTTATGAGATCTAGCAACCATTCTTTCCCTTTTCTATTGTTTAGCTAGTCTATAACAAAAATCTATGACATGACCATCTCTACCACATTAGGTACAATGAAATTTAACTTTCTGTTCATGTCTCGATGAGCAAACAACATTTTTATTTGAAACCGAATGAGACAATACTCCTGCATATTTGAAAACCACTTCCTTTTGTTTAGGAACTGTTTGAATCAAACCACTTCCTAATGACTTTACAATTTTAGGTTGATGTGCCTTAGCATGAGCATGAGAATCAAAACCTAAACCAGTTTTATCATTGCATGACTTGGAAGAATTCAGCAGCAAGTTTAGGTTATTATTCCCATTACAAAACCGATCTAATGTCTTATGCATGTCATCAAGTTTATTGGACTCAAGACAATTTTCACATGAAGTTTTTCCTTTTAGTTTGCAATTGGAACAAAATTTAACTTCATGAGAACGTAAAGCATTGTTGAATATATAAATTTCATTCATAGCATCCTGTAGTTTCTTATCAAGATCATCACAAGTAGAACAATGAAAATCAATTGTATAACAGCTAGCATCTTTCAAGTTTTTATCATTAAGTGCAGCAAGCTCTTTGTTCTTTTCAATTTCGAACTCAAGTTTATCAAGTGTGGAGGTGTGCGCACTTCTTAATGAGGACAATTGTTCATATATTAAATCACATGAGGAACATGCATCATCACTAGGAATAAAAGTTTTTAAACGGTTGATTTCAGATTCTAGTGATTCAATTTTAGCAGCACTATCCCTAAGCTTTTTGTCCTTTTTCTTAACAATAACAGTGGCACGAGAAATAGCATCACACATTTCTTCGCAGGTAGGACATACCTCTTCATTGTCACTGTTGTGTTCTGCCTCCTCCATACTTGATCTTGACTTGCCCGCCATAAAGCACAAGTTTGCCAAATCATCTTCATCTTCATCACTTCCAATGTCCACGTCACTTGAACTGAACTCTTGAAGCGCGGTGATGAAACTGTTGATCATCTTGCGTCCTATGATACCTTTCTTCTTCTTGTTGGAATTTCCAGAGGAGGTTCAGACCTTGCTTTGTTTTTCTTCCCGGGTGGTCGGACCTGAAAGGTTAGGGCATTCTATACGAAAGTGTCCTGTTTTACCACATTCAAAACAGCGTTGAGGTCCGGAGCTTCCTCTCCTTCTAGTTCATACATTTTGCAATGCTTTTGAGAATCTAGTAGAGATGAGTGCCAACTCCTCTTCTGGAAATTCTTCGATCTGCTCCAGGGTTAGTGAGGACAACAAAGCAAGAGAATTGCAAGATGATGATTGGATGGAGCTAGACATATCACGTTTTGAACCAAATGCAATAGACTTATTTGGGTTCTTATGTGCTCGGATGTCAATTTCATGAGTTTTTAGTTTAGAATAGAGTACATCTAATGTAAGAGAACTCATGACAGTAGATTCACGAATAGATGTGACTTTCATCTCCCAAATTGACATATCTAATGCACTTAGCAATTGCCTAGCATTTTCAGCATCTGAAAAATTAACATTGACACTACGCAAGTTGCTGAGAATTTTATTAAAGCGAGCAAAAAGGTCTTCAATAGACTCACCGGGTTGCATCTCGATGCGCATATATTCCTTTTTGAACATGTCTTGCCTTACCTCTTTGATCGTGTTGGATCCTCCGTGGTAGTCACAAAGTGCTTTCCACACATCGTATGCAGATCGGAGGTGTGCAACACGGTCGAAGTCGCTTTGAGTTAATCCTTGTATGATCAAGTTCCGAGCCTTGATGTTGTTGTCGACATCTCTCAGATTTGTAGCTGTAACTTGATCGTTTGATGGCACTTCGTAAGGCTTGTATACCTTCTCCCATATTTCAAAGCCTTGTGCCTGGATGAAAGCCTCCATGCGTGCCTTCCAAACCTGGAAATCAATACCAGCAAACACACAAGGTCTGGAGGAGTACTTCTCCATGATGATTAGTCAAAAACTTGTGCAAATCTCAAATATTAGAGCACCGTGGCTCTGATACCAATTTTAGAATCGAAGATCACGTGAAAAGCTACCAGAGGGGGGTGAATGGTAGATTTAAAAATCTTACACAGCGGAAACAATTAAACCCCAACCCCTTCGGCAGAAAAACGATCTCTTAAAGAAATCGTGTGTGAGACTAATATAAATGTGTTTCACCATGACAAAAGTGATGGATATCAGAGAGAATCAAGTCACGAAGACAACACAAAAGGAATCACTCAAATCCGTCGAGAAAAACTCAAGCTATGATCGAAAGATCAAACAAGGTCTATCTGCCCTACCCGAGAAAAAACAGTTCTGGAATGCTGCAAAGAAACTCGTGTAGATCATAAACCACAAATCCAATGACCGTGAAATTTTGACATATGATAGATAATCAAGTTGTGAAGATAACCCAAAAAGAATCACGTCAATTGGATCTGTAAAACTCGAGTTATAATAAAACCACCGATGAAAGGTAGTGCTGTCCAGAAACTCGACGAGTAAAACTTGTGTGGAACTAGTCGGACGAACAAGGTACAAAAGTTCCTTCAAACTACGAATTTTATTCAATAGAACATAATAGGAACAGCCTCAAAGTCGTGCACCACGAGCTCTAGGCTCCCTTTCTTATATAACCAGCTCGAAAGCCAACTCAACTCAAATTAGGAACCTAATCCTACTCTGTTCACGAATCGTAACTTGCCATAACTCCATAGGATTCTTCTATACGCAGATAGAAGCAATCTTAAGACTTCCAAACACCTTAGGAACGTATCCCACATTCCTAAACAACTCAAATTCGTGACCCACACGAAATCCTATCATAACCAACTCAAATCTTTCCATATTTGAGTCAAACCCGACTCAGCCGCAGCCTGAGTCCATAACCTAGTCGGTTGGACCTTTCCGACCAACTCTTTAAGTCCACATCTCTTCGTCACATCTCAGAACCATGTAGCCACGTCCATGCACTACTTGCACACGTGCAAACATCTTCCAATGAAGTCCACGATACCTTCATATGCATTGTTCTTGATTCAATCATGCTGCGCAACCTCCTGATTAGCTCAACCACAATTCCTCCTGAATTTGGTTGTTGGAACCTCATCTCCTCCCTGAGACTAGTCCAATGGATCCCGTCACCAGCCATGTCTTGAACTCAAGCAACACCTGCACATGAATAAACAACCAATCCATACGAGCCCAAGTCCTTGACTTGACTCACGTCAGTTCCGAACACAACACCTTACGTGAGAACCTCACATAAGCATGTTGCAAAGCATAGTAAAACGATATCAGCCATATCATCCAAAACGCACCAAAAACATAGTAAAATAATACTATGCAAACATTCCAACAATGTAAAGCAAGTACGAAACATTGCAAATGAAAAGCAGAAGCACTGCGGTCAAGTTCTGCACCATGCCAGAGCAACCCGAACCTTGTGCCGGAGCTAACAAAAGCTAGTAGAACCTAGCGCCGGAACTTACCAGAACTAGTATAACCAAGCTCCCGCCGGAGCTTACCAAACTAGCAGGACCTAGCGCCGGAGCTAACCAGAACTAGTCGGAACTAGTAAACCCAAAATCCGGAGCTAGAAAAATCAACTTGGAGCTTAGCAAAAACACGCTGGAACTATCAAAGACATGTCGAAGCTAAAGACAAAATTCATCTGAGCTGACCAAAGATAGTCGGACCTAGCATCGAACGTAACCAGAGCTTCCCAAAACAAGCCGGACCAACCGTCGAACCTTGCTGTAGCTCAGAGCTAGAGTCGGACCTTGATAAAAAGGTGTTTGGTGATATTCAAAACTTTTATCATCAAAGCCAAGTGTATTCACTACAATCCAATGTATTCAGCACACATAGGTCTTACACTATTACTCTCCCCGTTACCTTCTGGACTAGGGAGAAGTATTGCACTGAGAAGTTGGTCTTTGACATTGCTCAGATCAACTTACCTTTCAACGCCATCTTGGGTAGGCCTTCCTTGTACAAATTCATGGCAGCTACTCATTATGGCTACCTGGTGTTAAAGATGCCAACACCAGTAGGCGTTCTCCGGATCCGCGAAGATCGCACTGCCGGAGTAACCACTCTGGAAGAACATCATGCTCTTACTACGGCGCAAGAGGAGGACTCCATGCAAAAGCAAGCTCCAAAACCCCCGAGCATTCATCAACGAGGCTTGACTTCTACACCTCGTGTGCAGCCAAGCGGCGACATCGACATTCCCGTCAAAGTCGTCCAAATCGGTTCTGATGCCGCTCAGACCACCCGTATATCGGGGGGACTGAATGACAAATAGGAACTCGCGCTCATCGCTTTCCTCCGGGCTAATGTCGATGTGTTTGCCTGGCAACTGTCACAAATGCCTGCGTTCCCCAGGGAAGTGATTGAGCACAATCTGAAGATCTACCCTGACGCCTGGCCCGTGCATCAGAATCCTCGGAAGCAATCCGTGGAGCGACAGAACTTCATTCGACAAGAAGTGAAGAAGTTGCTCGAAGCTGGATTCATCCGAGAAGTCTTCCATCCAAAATGGCTGGCAAACCCAGTCGTTGTGGCCAAGGCCGGCGGGAAGCTTCGGATGTGTATTGACTACACAACACTAAATAAAGCGTGTCCAAAAGATCCATTCCCACTACCTAGAATAGATCAGATAGTGGATTCCACCTCCGGGTGTGAATTACTGTGTTTCCTAGACGCATATTGTGGGTATCATCAAATCAGAATGTCTAGGGAAGATGAAGAGCATACCTCTTTCATCACAGTAGATGGATTGTACTGTTATACAACCATGCCATTTGGTCTCAAGAATGCAGCTTCAACCTTTGTACGAGCTATGTACAAAACTTTTGAAGAACTCATTAGAGACATTGTGGAAGTGTACGTCGATGACATCGTGGTCAAGGTAAAGAACAAGGAGTCACTCCTTGACACCTTACAGACTGTCTTCGACAAGCTGCGAGTCACCCACACTAAGCTAAACCCAGACAAGTGTGTCTACGGGGTTAGCTCCGAAAAACTTCTTGGTTTCCTGGTAAATCACTGGGGCATAGAGGCTAATCCGGCGAAGATCAAAGCCATTGAATACATGCGGCCACCAGCCCGCATCAAGGATGTCCAAAAGCTGACTGGATGTCTAGCAGCCCTCAACCGGTTCATTTCAAGACTGGCAGAACACGCACTTCCCTTCTTCAAGTTATTGAGGAAGTCCGGACCATTCCAATGGTCTGAAGAAGAAGAAAAGGCGTTCCAGGAGCTAAAACAGCTCCTCACCACCCTACCAACTCTGGTAGCTCCGAACCCTGGTGAGCCTTTGCTGCTTTACATTTCAGCAACTGACGAAGTCGTCAGTATGGTCCTGGTTGCGGAGAGACCAGAACCAACCAATGCTCAGAAATCCAGACCCCTCCGGGAGGGTCCGGAGGTTTCTGAAAGCGAGTCTGGGTCACAGTTCCAAGACTTGAGTCCACAAGAAGTTACTTTAGAAGACCCAGAACCCTCCGGGAGGGTCCAGGTCGCTTCAGAAGAAGCTTCGGATCCCTCCAGCAAGGACCCGTAGGTCCCCGAAGAAGGTCCGGATCCCTCTGGGAGGATCCGGGTCAATGAAGAGGAAGCTTCGGGCCCCTTCAAGAGGGTTCGGACCATCCACCGCCCAGTGTACTTCATCAGTGAAGTACTTCATGACGCCAAGACTTGATACCTAGAGGTGCATAAGCTGCTCTATGCAGTTCTTATTGCCTCCAGGAAGCTTCACCATTACTTCCAAGCTCACAAGATTTCAGTGGTGACTTCTTACCCACTTCGAGCAATCTTGCATAATCCCAATTCAACTGGGAATATTGCAAAGTGGGCAGCGGAATTGGCCAAATTCGATCTTGAATTCATTCCAAGACAAGCAATCAAGAGTCAAGCATTGGCAGATTTTGTGGTGGAATGGACTCCCTCTCCATCAAACCCTGGGGGCCCCAATGAGCAGAAGCCGGAACACAAGGCTCCGGTCTTCACCGAGCCTCACTGGACCCTCTACTTCGACGGCTCCATGCAAAAGCTGGGGGCCAGAGCTGGAATCCTTCTCCTCGCACCAACCGGGGAGAAGGTAAAATACATGGTACACCTTGACTTCAAGGCGACCAACAACATGGCGGAGTACGAAGCACTCATCTACGGACTAAAGGTGGCACTTTCATATGGTGTCAAGCAGCTGCTGGTCAAGGGAGATTCACAGCTCATCATTAAACAAGTGAAGGGTGAATGCTCCTGCAACAATCTCCAGCTAGCTGCTTACCTCCTTGAAGTCCAGAGGCTTCAAAAGGACTTCGAAGTCCTAGACCTCCACCACGTCCAGCGTGTCCACAATGCTGAAGCCGACGAACTCTCGACGAAAGCATCAACCGGAGCTCCAGCTCCTGACAGAACTTTTGTCCGGA
Organism: Tuctoria greenei; assembly: GCA_036927565.1. NCBI lineage: Eukaryota > Viridiplantae > Streptophyta > Magnoliopsida > Poales > Poaceae > Tuctoria > Tuctoria greenei. The sequence continues at coordinate 37,146,530 of JAYESD010000011.1, read as the reverse complement.
GGTTGTCAAAACCCACAGCCCAGCCTGCCGAACTGAGCGAAGGGGGCGAGATCAGCGTTCCGAAGCTGACGGTCCCGATGGCTCTGTTACCATGGCAGCCATCAAGGGTCGTAGGTGCTGCCGGAAGCTCCGAGCAACCCAGCACGCAAGACTCAAATGCTCAAGTTAGCTCCGATGCATGGATCCCGAAGATCCGGAGCTACTTGAAAGACAACATGCTTCCTGACGATGATGTATCCGCTGACCGGATAGTCAGATTGGCTATAAGATACACGTTGGTAGAAGGGGATCTCTACTGGCGCGGTGCCAACGGCGTCCTAATGCGGTGCATCACAATGGAAGAAGGCTGCGAGCTCCTCACAGAAATCCATGGAGGCGAGTGTGGGAACCACACGTCTTCCCACACGCTGGTCGGTAAAGCCTTCCGGCATGGCTTCTACTGGCCTACAGCACTCCTGGATGCAACTGAGCTGGTGAAGAAATGCGAAGCATGCCAATTTCATGCAAAGCAAATTCACACACCAGCTCAGCCTCTACAAATGATACCTTCTACATGGCCCTTTGCTGTGTGGGGGATGGACATCTTGGGACCTTTCCCAAGAGCCGTCGGAGGTTACAAGTTCCTCTATGTCGCCGTTGAAAAGTTCACCAAGTGGCCGGAAGCAACTCCAGTTGTGACAATAAACAAGCAATCTGCTATCAACTTTTTGCAGTCCATTGTATGCTGATTTGGAGTCCCAAACAAAATCATTACTGATAGCGGGACCCAATTCACAAGCTCTGCATTTCAAGGATATTGCGAAGAACTCGGAATTCTAGTTTGCTACGCCTCCATAGCTCACCCAGCAAGCAATGGCCAGGCCGAGAGAGCAAATGCTGAAATCTTGAAAGGACTCAAAACGCGCACCTATGAGCGCTTGAAAAAACATGGAGCCAACTGGATTGAAGAGCTTCCGCCCACTCTATGGGCCATCAGGACAACTCCAAACCGGTTAACTAGAGAGACACCCTTCTTCCTGGTGTACGGAGCTGAAGCAATCCTTCCTCCAGAAATCACCTTGGGGTCACTCCGGGTCCAGACCTTCGACGAAGCCATGCAGAACCAGCTCTGGCATGAAGACCTAGACCTCCTTGAGGAGGGAAGGTGCCAAGCAGCTGTTCGGAATGCCTGATACCGCCAAGCCCCTCGGCGCTATCATCAGCAGCATGTACGCAACCGACAGCTCGAGGAAGGAAATCTGGTGCTACGGAAAATACAATCCAGAGAAGGGTTAAACAAACTCTCCCCCAGCTGGGAGGGACCCTTCAGAGTGATTAAAGTATCCCGTCCCGGAAGCATTCGCTTGGCTACTGAGGATGGGACACCTCTCCCAAATCCTTGGAATATTGAGCACCTCCGTAAGTTCTACACTTAATATCACGGAGGTGAGTCTGTAGTAACTTGAGGTGTATGTTATATAGTCATTGTACAGAGTCGGGTAGTTCCTCCGGGAGAACAACCGGACCTTTCCCGGAAGGTCCGCAAAGTTCATGCAACACTTGTCACAGTCTCAAAACTAAAAGTGTGGCTAGCTACCCTGGGTCAAACAAGAATTGAAACACACTTAGCTTGGTTCCGTACCCTAAGAGTGTCATGTTTCCCCTGTACCCCGGACCTATAATGAAACACATCTTCATGTGAAATAGACTCCACGTGCATTTATTTTGTATAGGCTCAACATTTTTTATTTTTCTCTTTCTTTTCTATAACAAAGTTGTGCAATTCTTAAGAAATTTTAGTTCGACCAGTTCATGTACAATTCGAGCTATATTGTCAATTCTTTTGGATTCAAATATTGTTCATGGCCCACTCGCCTGGATGGCACCAAGCCAATCTAGGGCCGGAGTGTGCTATCGACTTAGCCTGGTCAAGCACCTTGAGTACGCCACTCTACCTACACCCCGGCAGGCCGAAGTAAGGCGGGTCCAAGTACAATTGGATCTGGAAGAAAGAAGGCAACGCATTCGGTTGTATTCAGAATTGTGTTTGACCTAAAACTTTCTTGGGAATCGTAAGCCGCGACGAAGTTATAGGCAAGGAGCGAATTTTACTATTTTTCTTGGCTTTAGTGTGCAGGAAAAATAAAGAATCCACGTTGATGGAGAAAAGCCGGAGCTAACAAAGCTCCGACTCCCCCTAGGTGGCTTGTGATCGATGTTAAACATTGAAAACGAGCATTACCGGAGCAACCAAGCTCCAGCAAGGCTAGGGGGGTCAACCGTCAACGCAGAATAAAAGATGGTGAGAAGACCCCACAAGCGGAGTATGCTGCCGACAAGCTATGCGTTGGCAAAGGTCACTGCCAGAGCTACTAAGATCCGACACCCTGGAGGGCTAACTATCGATGCTCTACGCGTTGATAGGGACTATTGCCGGAGCTACTAAGCTCCAACGGTAGTCAATGCCGGAGCTTCTGAGCTCTGACAATCTCAGGGGGCCTTCACTATCGAAGACTTCGAACCTACACTCTACAAGTTCGAAGCAAACGAGTCTTCAACAAAATACAATATCCTCTTGGTACATGTTCACAATCAAATTGTGTACATCTACCAGGGGGCCAAGTGAAGACAGAAGTGTTGAAGACAAAAAATGAAATTCATTAACAAATTGTGGATTTCATTCATCTGGAGACAAGGGATCACAAAATTGGGGAAGAAAAAGAGAGAATACAAGTGGGAGCTATAGAGATGCTCTTAGACCCTATGGAAGAACTGGGCGACCTTCTGAGCAACCTCTGACACGTTGGCTCGGGTGGCTTCACCTTCTCCTTCGAGGGGACCTTCAAGCACCGGGTCCAGAAGAAATTGAGGATCCCGACTGGTGTAGCACGTCAGCACATACTCTGCAACGTTCTTCGCCAGGGACTATCCCTCAGCCACCAACTGGTCCGCGATGGCGTCACCCACCTTGGAGAGTTTGTCACCCGCCGAGCTCAACACTTGCAACGCCAGGTTCGGCTCCGGCTCCAGATCATCCGGACGCACGGGACTGAAGCCCATTGGTGTCAGCATGTCGTTGGCTTTGCTCAGGAAATCCCAAACCCGTAGGGAGTCCGCAGTCCTCAAGCCTTTCAGTTCCTCCAAGGATTTTTTGGCCGCCGCCAGTTCAGAATTCTCACAAGCAAGGCGCTCAACCTCTTTGGCATTTTGCTGAATCTTTTCAGCAACCTGCTTCTCGAGTTTTCTGAGCTCCTCCTCCCGGAGGTGGATCTTGTTCCGGCGGTCGACCAGGTCCTTCTCCCGGCCCCTAACTTTCTTCTCCCTGGCAGCGATGGCACACTCTTGCTTGTAGAGTTCCTGCCCTCGCACCCAGGCCTTCTCCTCCTCCTCAACGCAATGCTCCTCCAACTTCTTGGTGCGTTCCTCGAGGCCCTTGTCAAGCAGAGCCACCTTTTCGGCGAGCTCCTCCCCCCTCTTCAAGACATCATCCCGCAGCTCTAGGAGTTTTTGCTCTTTGTCTTCGAGCTTCTTCTCCCTCTCCTCAAGTGCCTCCCGGCGCTTGATGAGGCTAGTGTTAATGGCTTCAAGCCTTTCTTTGCGATCATCAGCCGCACTATTAGTTTCCTTGGCCTACTCATAAATGGCTTGGGATTGAGTGTCGAGGGCACGAGTCAAGCTCTCCCTATCATCCAATAATTTGCCCCAGTACTCCACGCGGACCTTCTCCTGTTTGATCCACTCCTTGTCGTTTGCCAGCCTCGACTGCGCCAGCTTGGTATCGAAGAAGAGCAGATTACGCCACCACCTAAGGGTTTGGTGCTCCTCTTTAAGAGCCTTGTTGTCTTGGTAGAACGCCAGCTGGACTTGACGCAGACTGGAGCAATCGTTGTCAATGGACAATGACAGGGGAATAGGGTTCAGACCTGCTGGGGTCTCCTCTGCTGGTTCCAGTGGGTTCTCGCTTACAAAAATTGGGTCCCACTCCACAAGAGTGGTCCCCTGAGCCTCCACGGCACTAGGGCCGTCCTCTGGGATAGCCTCAGTCGCCACTGAGGAGGGTCCCGCAGTAGAAGTTCCGACCTCTGGATGTGGTTCCGAAGGCCCTACCGCCAGGTCTTCATTTACCTCTTTAGGCAAGGGGCCAGCGACTTCATCAGGGCACCCTGGCTCAGTAGCAGGCACCTCCGCCGTCATCACTTCCGGAGCAGGGGCTACTTCCGGCTCTGGCCTGGGCTCCTCCTCCGCTGGTGGCTCGGGTGTTGGCGCCTCGACCATCATGGGTTCGAGTGCTGATGCCTCCGCAATGACCGGCTCGGGCGCCGGAAGGTCAACAACAACCGGCCCTGAGGCTGGAGCTTCAACTTCAACCGGCTCAGGCGCCGAAAGGTCTTCAACTGCAATCGGCTCTGCAGCCGGAGCTTCAGTTGCAACCGGCTCTGAGGCCGGAGCTTCGGAGGTAGCCGGCTCAACCGTCGGGACTTCCTCAACATCCGGCTCGCTCGCCGGGACTTCAATAACCTCCGGCTCAATCGCCGGGGCTTCGACAATTTCCAGCTCTAGGGCCGGAATCACTGCTTCCTCCGGCTCAGCGGCCGAAGCTTCCAACATCTCCGCATCAAGACCCAGGGCTTCAACCTCCGGGGCAGGTGTCGCTGGCACATCTTCTCTCCCGTGGTTCGGTGCTACCACGAGAGTCTCGGGGGATGAGTCGAGGTCCATGACCACGACAGCAGGCGTCGGAGCTGCCGCAGCTTCAGCCACCACTTGGGGCGGCACAGGGATAGGAGCAGAAGCCTCCGCCCTCACAGCTTCAGCTGCTGTGGCTGAGGGCGGAGCCTCACTCCTCTTCTTGGGGACGCTGCAGATGATGGATGAAGAAACTTAAAAAATAGTTACTACAACAAAACAACTGTCTGAGGTAAAGATTAAAAATTACCTCGGAAGGCTTCTGCACCAGCTTGCACGGAATCTCTTTCCCGGGCGTTCTGGACTGACCATGGCTGCCACCGGCGTGGTAGCTCCGGAAGGCCCCCCGGAACTGGTTGCATCCGCGGGCATTTCCTTAGTCGAGGCCCCCCTCGACCGGGAAGGACCTCCGGACCCAGAGACCTCAGCTGGCCCTGGTACTGGAGTCACATGCCCGGGACTAGCACCCCGGGAAGACACTGCTGCAGGTACAATCATCGCAGTTGTAGAAGACCTCCCCCTCCGGGGAGAAGGAGCTGCTGCAGAGGGTGCAGGCCTGACGGACCTTCCGTTGGCATGCTTTAGCTTCCTCTTCCGGCTCGAGGGTTCGGCCGCCGGCTCCTTGCCCTTCCGACGACTTCAGTCCTTGGCTTTGGGATAGAGGTGGAGCCACGTTCAGAAGCCCCAAGGATCACCACCCTGGAAGTCGATCGTCTCTCGACGACACCGAGGTTGTCAAGCACCGGCATCGTCCGCTGGAGCTCCCTGCTGAACTGTACTTCCACGCTCAGAGGGAGGAAAGATGGTGGCGGGGTCAAGTCATCACCCAAGACGTCGATGCTGTGCTGGAACTTCTTGAGATGAAACTCCAAAGTCGCCCCCTCCATGTTGGACTTCAGCCCGGTCTTGACCTGGTCGTCGTCCATCACACTGTCGAAGGACCAAGCTAGTTTTTCTCTCCTCTTCAGCGGTGCCCACCTGTTGACCAGGAAATTGCAAAAATACCGCCTGAGGAGTTAATCCTCCCTCCACACAATGGCGGATCCTGGTCAGAGCAGGGTTGAAGGCATCCGACAGCACCAGAGCTTCACTCCAGACTGCAGTGTCGATGTTGGGGAGGCCTTCGGGCAGCTCCAGCTTCTCATGCTCCTCCACCCAGATGACTATCCAGTCTTTCTTCCAATCTTCCCACTTTCCAGAGGGAAACGACCAGAGGTACTTGAATGGGCACTTCTTGCGCTTCACAAAGTAGTAGAAGCTAAGGTACTCATCTTTCCTTCCGGTGGTATGGACGGTGAAGAAGGTCCAGAAAAGCTCAATGCAGGGGGGGATGCCCACCCACATTTCACAGAAGTGGACGAAGACAAACAATAGAAGAATGGAGTGGGGCCAAGGTGGTACAGCTGCAGACCATAGAAGTCTAGCAGCAACAAGAAAAAGGAGGAAAAAGGTGGGATCAACCCCACCATGGCGTATGCAGAAAAGTACACCATCTCGCCGGTGTGCTCCTTCTCGAATGGGAGCTTTCCCCCAGCGCAGAACTGGTGGTTGAAGAAGTCCGGGGACCACCCCATGAGGGCTCGGACCTTCTTCAGGTCACTTTCGGTCTTCAAGCGGCTCTCGCGGAGACCCCACTCCATCGCCGCACAGCAAGGCAAGGTAGGAAAAGCAAGCACAAGTTTGGGAGTTCGAGCGCAAGTTCAGATGAGAGGCGTAAAGAACCCCAAACGGTGAGCATTTTCCTTCTTAAGTAAGCCCCCAAAACGCTTGTATGGAAACTGCAGGGAAGCCCGAGATACTATTCAAAAATTTCACCCTGCCGATGACAAGAGTGCCCGGGACCACCCCGATGATCAAGTCGAGGTTCTTACCCAGGCGAACGGTTGTCATCATGAAAGGCGGGAAGCCCGAAGGCGGCGGCCTGACAGGGCCCGCGGAACCGATACAATTTTCGTATCGGGAACCGGCGACCTTCAATTGCGTGAGATCCGCACGCCAAAGATCTCATTTGCCACACCCGGGATATGCCACGTGGCGAGAATTTAACTCCGAAACTATCACCAACGACACATCTGAAGACCTTTGAAGACTCGGCTCAAAAGTCGAAGGATGGTCCCACCTCCGGCGGAATGACTTCACCCAAGGGGTCTTCCCCAGAGGTGGGTCTAGGGGGCCACTGTCGGTACCCTGGGTACCGTATACCCCTTGAGATTGCAAAGATATCAAGGAAATGTCATCTACTTGATTTGAAGACCTTCAGAGGCCCACATGTCAGACATAACCGGACCCGTTTCCCCAACATGATTAGTCCCAGGGTCGCCACGTGTACCATCGAACCGGAGCTACCGCCTACGAGGGGGAAGCTCCAGGCTATATACCATAATGGCACCCCGGGACCTAACCCCAAACCGAGGGAAGCTCCAGAACTGACACGTGTCTGGTGGCACCGGACCTATCTGTCCCCCACAGTATGCTCCGGAGCTGCCACGTGTCCTACCGTCGGATCTTCAGCCTCAAACCTCCGGTAGAATCCACAACGGCTCCGGATCTTCAAAGGGGAATCAAGGACTTCAAGACCCGATTAAGTGTCATTAATACTATGTTAATGACACACGATCGGATGACCCTAATTACCAGTAACGATGCTGTCAAAGGCCATAACTCGGTCATTAAGGGTAATTAAGCGCATCAAATGTGTATCAGTATTAGTAGCCGTCGGGGCCACATGTCGGTCAAGGCCACCTTGTAACGGCCTGTCCTTGTACTATAAAAGGACAGGCCGACGATACATAGGGATCTCATCTAGTCTGATCGGCTCACACGCGCTCTCAACTTACGTCACCTGAGTTCATATATCTAATACAACACCAACACACCCCGTGGAGTAGGGTATTATGCTCAGGCGGCCCGAACCACGTAAATCTTTGTGTCTCCTATGTCATTTTACATTGCACCTTCTTGAATCTCCGCGCACCCATATATACCGAACTTCAAACTTCGCAAACACTTTTAGTAGTGTCGGGAGATCTGCTGGATCAAAACCACTGACAACTGCTTTCCGCACATTTGGTGGTAGGAACCGACCCTTCTCCCCACTATAAATAGAACCCCACACCTCACTTCACACACACACCAAAAGTTGAGAATAGAATACCACTCCTAAGTTTTAGAGTAGTCCTAGAGGCAACCAAGTAGAAGGAGAGTGTGGTGATAGTTTAGGAGAAGGAGACTTGGGCTTGTCATCAAGTCCCTCATCTACACTTGTACCCCTACAAAGGTGTTATTCAAATCAAGAAAGCCCTTTGTGAATTCAATTCAAGTTTGATTCTCAATTCATAGTAGTTTGCACAAGTAGTTACTTGTGGGTTCATTGCTTTAATTCATTAGAGGCTCTAGTTGTAGCTTTGTGTTCGAAACAACTAGAGTTGTGGTTTAGAACGTAAGTGTGGTGCTTAGGCTAGAAATCACCAGTGAATTTCTCGTAGACCTACGTATTGAAGAGGTAGGCAGTAGGTGGTGACAGCCCTCTCTGTCATTAGTAATCCTCCACGTTCGGCTATGCCATAGGATCTTGGCGGGACTTGTCCTAGTGTTGCTAGGGGTAAACCTGGGCCCGAAGCAAGCAGCTACTGCCCGAAAATTTACTTTGAATTAGAATCAATACTTTGAATTCGTCTCTCTTTCTTGCCTAGAAAACAACTTTGTGTCCTTGGGTGGATTAGTTCATAATATTAGCACATACGTTCATTGGATTCGATACCCTTGTGAATACTCTTAAGGGGAAGTGCTACACGACAGTTTCCATGCGCTTGCAGATTTTTATCTGTGATGTAAGAAATGTCAACAATAAATACCTTAAGAGCAGCAGCACAAGCCATCCTGAGGCAATGACTAACCTAAACATCGTTGAACCAATGTTGTAACATAGCATAAGTCATTCAGATTAAAATTATCATATCATAACTATTTAGACTATAGTGGAGGTTTGTAGTGTTTATGATGATATAATGAGAGTGGTATAGTATAATCATAAATACTACTCCTACCACATAAACGGAATCCACAATCAGACAAGAAACCCTTCATCCAAGTATATGAATAAAAGAAGACTAAAGATAACATCTTTATTAAGAACAAAGTCACAAATACAAATAGGAATATGAGAGCCATACATTTTCCAAATTGGAATTGGGAAGAGACTCCTACTCCTTTCCTACTTGGACTATGGACTAGAGGATCTCCTCTCTACAACCTAAACTCCTCTAAACCTATAGAGAGTAGGGATACAACAGAATGAGTACTCAAGTGGTGTGTGTGTGTGTGTGTGTGTGTGTGTGAAGTGAGGGTAGGGGGTCCTATTTAAAGTTGGAGAAGGGACGGTTCCCGCCACCAAAAGCGCGCAAATCAGTCTTCATCGTGATCAGAGCACCATAGGGAGTCGACACGTGGAAGCTGACCGAGTTTGGCGCTAGGAAGGTGTCGGCCGACCACCTAGTTAGTCAAACAAAAGTTGGACCAATTCCAGTGTGCTTCCTCTGGGTGACTTCCAGGTCGGTCCCATTGACTGATATGAGTGATACACGGGTGGATGGCCTCAGATACTTATGTTTGTGGACCATTTGATCCATGTGATGCCACATGTCGGCGCTTGATTGGCTGGGATGATATTTTATAGGATTGCTCCCCCTTTTTAACTCATTTTCTGCAATAAATGCCTACATGAACTATTTCTCCAAGGACAAGTGGAAATAGGTTAAATAGAAAGGTGATGTGTGATAGAAGTGATAATTCCTTCACATAATTGAGTTATATTGACGGGTGAAATTGGTATATAAAAGCCCTCAACAAACTCCTCCAAGGTTATCCTTTGCTCGTCCCGAGCAAAGTCAAGACTTTAGGTTGATGATCAGAAGTTGCTACAATGTTCTATTTTTTTCAAAAGTATCATGTGCACAACAAAATACTCTACCTAGTATTGCAAAAATTAGCATGGTACTTCACCCATATTAAGTCATTATGGGGCTTATGCCTTCTCCTATTCATGTGTGGTTGAAAGATAGAACAGCAAATGGAGCAAGCATACCCTCGAGATCAAGTTCCACTATAATTCCGAAGAGTTCAATTTATATTTTAAGTACGTCAAATTGATTCTCTCAACCACTCCTTTTTGTGTAGTGGAAATATTTTCTCACCAAGGCATTTTGCCTATACTCTTCTTACCACTAAATAAGGCTTGTATGTGGAGCTTGGTAGGCAATATAGTAGGCATATTTGCAACACATAATATTGCTAAGTCAAAACAAGAAGTCTTAAGAGAAATCAATTCGAAACTATTTGATTCAAGACTTGTGCATGTGTGATGGAGTGGAAGTTGATGTTGAGATGACTCCTATTTGTTTGGACTCTCTTATTTTGCAAGGATGAAACATGGCTACTTTGGCTCTTTCTTTCTTTTTTCTCATGCATATGATCTAAGCATGCATTTTCTTTTACTTTTTCTTGTAGCCATGTCTTCTACTACCTTTTTATGCATTAAACATGGAGAGAGTACTAAGCATGAAGGGTACGGAGTTTCTCTTTTTATTGTAGAATGATGGTATGATGGAATTTTGCTTACTTTTAGTGTCAAAGTATAACATGTGCAAGTGAAGTCTTGAATTCAAAATGAAATTAATGAGTTCCCACATAAGTTTGACTAGGCTCAATGTGGAGACAAATAGCATATGTATAAGGTTTATCAATGTAAAAATGTCATACGGCTTCGCTAGGTATTTCCAATCAAACAAGAGTAACTTAAATCTTTTAAGAATTTCTCCGGAAATCTAAGTTTCACCTTCCGACTAAGAATAGCAGCCCTATCAGTATATCATATCTCACAACAACTTAGAATTAGATTAAGATTTTGCTACCCACAATTTCTAAATCAAGGCAAAAGTAATTTTAGCCAATGAAAGCAATATTTTGGAGAGTAGTAAGTTGTAAACTAGGGACTTAGGAAAATTAAAACAGGGCAACTATTCATCATTTCATCTATGTGAATTCTAAATCGTTCTTACTGCACATCTTTTATTTTATTTGAAAGCAAATCTACTATACTAATTTTTAAGTTTTTTTATATACAAGGTGAATGGTGGACGAATGGAAAATAAACATGCAGGGGGTGTGATACAACTTACCTCAAGTGGGGGTCCTCACCCAAGATTGTTCTTCAATCACCTCTGTGATGAAGGTTGAACCTTTGATGATGGAAGTATGCTGTGAGATCGGCTTGTTGTTGTTGTAGCGTGGAGTTGAAGTTGGTGAACTGAGCGTTTATGTGTTGTTGCCAATCTTGGGTACCTTGGACATTCTCATGGAGAGTGTTGTAGATGTCTCCCATCCTCACTTCAAGATCTTCCATACGTCTAGTGAGATTCGTCATTCCTTGGCTATAGTCATCATGACTTCTAGCCCAAGAGGAACGACATCTTCTCATGGACATTGGAAACAAGCTGCTAGAGCTAGAGCCCAGACGATGGAGATTGAGTCCATCTGGGTGCATCATCCGTTAGGCCCTCTTCCTCTTCGTACTCATGGACCTTGGAGGTTGTTAGAGGCATGGTCACTCTCTTTGCACGGCTTCTAGTTACCTTGCCAAAGACATTACTTATTCGGGCTTCGTCAATGGCAAAAAAGTCAATGGTTAGCCTCCGGCATTTCTACAAATGGAAATCCGGATTAGGTAACCAAATTTCATTGACAAAGCCGGGATAATAAAACATTAAAGAGACATCATAGTCATGCTTTAGGGTATGTCCTTGCACTAGATAATAATCATTAATTAAATCTTGTTTATTTTCAATATGTTCAAATGAAGTATGCTCTAGTGCTATTACCCTAGTAGCAATACGGGTAATCAATGAAGTGCATTCAATTGGCTCTGTCCTTGAAATGTAATCTAACCATTGTGTCATCATGGCAATAATTGGAGCAACTTTTATCTTTTTTACCATGGAAAATAGAATTTTCAGCTCATCATCACGCACTATTCTAACATCTTCTCTAGGGAACATAGTCATAGCCACCCATCTATGCATGAAGCGTAAAGTAGGATTGTGCAAGTGTCTATTCCTAGGAGCATTGCATCTGACCTCACTAGTCAATTCATGCCAAAAACTTTGTTTGTTAAACTTAGGAAAAGTGTCTAAATCTAGCAAACAACGTTTATGGAAGATTATAATTTCAATTAATTCTTCCCATAGAATGTTGTATTCTTTTTGAAATAATCTAAAAGAAATACCATCAAATCCCATTTTAAGGGTGCGAAGGAATTGCATGGAGAGGAGTGAACCTCTCTCCTCTATGTGAGCAAAATTCTCCCACCCTAGTGCACGCCAAATGGAAAAGAATTTGGAATCCATACCTGTTTCGGAGATCAAATCTGGATCATAAGCTTTCGTATGAGAAAACTAACGATCTTTGAGGAGCTTGCGTGTTTGATCTTCAACTTCACTTTGTATGTCGAGGTCGTCATTGTGGAGAAGTTATCGCGTGTTGCTCCTCTCATCCGTGAGAGTGTCCTCACATACACGCCTCCTCCGTGGACTTGGTGTAGCGACAGAGGAGGGACGTGCACTTGAGTCTTCACCATGGCATGAGCTTGCAGCCTCCTACCTCTTCCCAAACAACCTGTTCATTCCTTTTGTGGCCACAGCAAGCGAGAACACAGCAAAGCAAAAACTCGAAAGAGCTGATGTTAGTGAAAGGAAAACCCCAATGAATTTTACCTTGAAGAACTTGAGGCCAAATTGCAAATGCAAAAAAAAACAAATCTTTTTTTGTTGATTTGAGCAAGAGTGCTTCAATGAAGAGCAAGAAAAACAATGTGAGCAAAGAGTGACTTTGGCAAGGTGTGAAATGAGGTGAAATGTGAAGAGGAGTGCTCCTCACGGCTACCATTTATAGTGTACACTCCCCAAATGGTCACAAGGGAATCAAATGTAGCCGTTGGAGGAGAGAAAGCCAAATTTGCTCTTTCCCCATGTCGGCCATAAAGGGGGTCAGCCACACTGAAATGTGGGCCCCATTGTTCCCCCTTTTGGCAGGTGTCTCCCCAACGGCTATAAAATTAACACATTGTTGAAATGTCACATTTGCATCATAGAAAAAAATTTGAATAAAAACCCTTTTTTCAAAACCCAACAACTTTTTTGTGAAAAATAAAGAAACAAAAATAGTAGTCGAGAATCTAAGATTCTCAACTTGCTAAGAAAACTCAAATATGCAATGTGGAAAAACCAAATGAAGATAAATTAAAAATCAAAGAAAAAATAACTACCAATTAACCTATTGGCTAGGTCTCAACACCGTCCGATAAGCTAAACATTCCTCCTTCTTCATTTCATGACATCCGAGCCTGGAGGGATGGGCTAGGATGGCTTGTCATGCTTCATCCGTCGTTCCTTGTTTGGCGGCTTGGTGGTTTTGGGCCTTTGGGGGGGCCCGGACTTCTCTGTCTTCTTGGGGTGTTGGCGTGGACGATAAGATGGGTTCTCCGCATAGATCAATTCCCTCATGAATGCAATGAGCGGATCCAACTTTGGAAGTGTGACTTCGACCTCTTGAATGTGTTTAACATTGGGCCCATACTTGATACAGATCATGGAGCATTGCCCTTGGCCGAAAGTTAAACTTTTGCTCCTTGCCATAGATATGGAAGTGGATTTCTCCAGATCCCATATCTATGCGAGCCCTCGCGATGCTAAGGAATGGGTGCCCAAGAATGAGCAGCGTATCCTTCTCGACATAATGTCAAGGACCACGAAATCCATGGGTATGAAGCAATTCCGTATTTTCTCCAAAACGTCTTCAACAATACCTGTTGCATAACAGACTGAAGAATCAACAAGTTGGAGCTGCATTGGTGTTGGAGTAAGCTCCGTGAAGTTCAGTTGGTCGAAGACCACCTTGGACATCATGCTTACACTTGCTCCAAGGTCAGAAAGTGACTTGTCAAAGTAGTGAGCCCCAATCGAGCAAGATATGAAGGGATATCCAGGGTCCTATAGAGAGTTGCCTTCCCATAGAGAAATCATGTTGACATTTTCCACGGGAGGTGCGGGTGATCCTGGCATCTTTCCATTCTCCATTGGTGGAACATCAACTGCCACTTGATCCAACTAAGTTTCCAACATCTTGTTGAAGCTTAGTTGATTCTTCAAAGTCGAGGATAGTTTTTCAATCTTGGCATTGATATTCTCTACGATCTTGTCATTAGCCGACGACTTCTTTGACAGGGCATCATTGATCCTCAGTTAGCTAATGGCAAGCTCTCTCAAGTTGGGTTGATTTCCATTGTTTCCATTGTTGTTGTACCCTCCATGAAAGAAAGGGCGTGGTTGGCCCCACCCTTGACCTCCTGAATGATAGCCATAGTTGTTACCACTATTTGCTACGTATAAGGCATACTCACGGGTTTTTGGGCAGTCATTACCCAAATGGCCTGTGTTGCCGCAGACATCACATGTGATGTGAGAGTCTAGGGCATAGGCATTGCCACATACGTCACCACCGGCTTGTCCATCAATCTTCTTCATGAGGAGTTCCAATTTGGTAGCGATCATGTCCACCTCCTTCAAAGTGTGCATGCCTTGATGACGGGTATGGAGACGCTCATTGCTCCAACCCATGTTTGACACTATCTCCTGAATCAAGTCTTTGGCCTTGGGCACCATCAATGAGAAGAAGGCACCTCCAGCAACAACATCGACATGGTAACGGCCGGAAGGGATCAGCCCATTGTAGAAGTTTTGAATAATGAGCCCGTTATCCATCCCATGGTGGAGATAGGCCAGGATGTAGTCATGCAGCCTTTCCCAAGCCTCGGGAATAGACTCCTTAGCATCTTGCTGGAAGCCTGAAATGCTTCCACGTAGGGGAATTAGTCTTGTCCAACTGGAAGAACTTGGTGAGGAATGTCGTAGAACATTTCTCCCAAGTTTCTACAACACTTCGGTTTGCGTAGAACCACTATTTCACTCTCCCAAGAGGAGAGAACGCAAACAGCCTAAGACGAACGACAATAGGAGATATGTCCTTGATCTTAAAAGTGCTGCAGATCTCAAGGAACTGTTGCAGGTGAGCACTTGCATCCTCGTTAGCCTTCCAACAAAATGGTTTGGCTTGCACCCTAGTGATCATGCCAGTTTTGATTCCAAAGTTTACGTCCCCCATGTTACAGTGGGCCCAACAGGCACATTGTTAGCAGAGGGAGCCGAAAACTCATGAAGGATCTTATGTGCCATTGGTGTTTCGGTTGTTGGTGCAGTAGCACTGTCAAACATGGGTTGGAGCAATGAGCGTCTCCATACCGGTCAGTGAGGCATGCACACCTTGAAAGAGGTAGACATGATCGCTGCTAAATTGGACCTCCTCGTGAAGATGATAGATGGACAAGCCAATGGAGATGTATGTGGCAATGCCTATGCCCTAGGCTCTCACATCACATTGAACTCTGTGGCACCACAGCTTAGTTTTGTAATGGCTGCCCAGAGACTCGTGAGGATTCACTATACGTAGCCAATAATGGGAACAAGAATGGCTATCATCCAGGATGCCAAGGGCGGGGAAAACCTGTAGGATCGAAGAGCACGTGAAAAGCTACCAGAGGGGGGGTGAATGTTAGATTTAAAAATCTTACGCAGCGGAAACAATTAAACCCCAAACCCTTTCGGCTGAAAAACGATCCCTTAAAGAAATCTTGTGTGAGACTAATCTAAACGTTTTTCACCGTGACAAAAGTGATAGATATCAGAGAGAATCAAGTCACGAAGACAACACAAAAAGAACCACTCAAATCCGACCAGAAAAACTCAAGTTATGATCAAAAGATCAAACAATGGTCAATCTGTCCTACCCGAGAAAAAACAGTTCTGGAACGCTGCAAAGAAACTCATGTAGATCATAGACCACAAATCCAATGACCGTGAAATTTTGACATATGATAGAAAATCAAGTTGTGAAGACAACCCAAAAAGAATTACGTCAATTGGATCTGTAAAACTCGAGTTATGATAAAACCACCAACGAAAGGTAGTGCTGTTCAGAAACTCGACGAGTAAAACTTGTCTGGAACAAGTCGAACGAACAAGGCACAAAAGATCCTTCAAACAACGAATTTTTTTCAATAGAACACAAGAGGAACAACCCCAAAGTCGTGCACCACGAGCTCTGGGCTCCCTTGCTTATATAACCAGCTCGAAAGCCAACTCAACTCAAATCAGGAACCTAATCCTACTCTGTTCAGAAATTGTAACTTTCCATAACTGCTTAGGATTCTTCTATACGCAGATAGAAGCAATCTTAAGACTTCCAAACACCTTAGGAACGTATCCCACATTCCTAAAGCAACTCAAATTCGTGACCCACACGAAATCCTATCATACCCAACTCAAATCTTTCCATATTTGAGTCAAACCCGACTCAGCCGCAGCCTGAGTCCATAACCTAGTCAGTTGGACCTTTCCGACCAATTCTTTACGTCCACATCTCTTCATCACGCCTCGGAACCATGCAGCCACGTCCATGCACTCCTTGCACACGTGCAAATATCTTCCAATGACGTCCACGATACCTTCATAAGCATTGTTCTTGATTCAATCATGCTGCGCAACCTCCTGATCAGCTCAACCACAATTCCTCCTGAATTTGGTTGTTGGAACCTCATCTCCTCCCTGAGACTATTCCAATGGATCCCGTCACCAGCCATGTCTTGAACTCAAGAAACACCTGCACATGAATAAACAACCAATCCATACGAGCCCAAGTCCTTGACTTGACTCAAGTTAGTTCCGAACACAACACCTTACGTGAGAACCTCACATAAGCATGTTGCAAAACCACAGTAACACGATATCATCCATATCAACCAAAACGCACCAAAAACTTAGCAAATGAATACTAAGCAATCCTTCCAACAATGTAAAGCAAGTACGAAACATTGCAAATGAAAAGCAGAAGCACTACGGTCAAGTTCCGGACCTTGCCAGAGCATCCCGGACCTTGAGCCGGAGCTAACAAAAGCTAGTAGAACCTAGCGCCGAAGCTTACCAAAACTAGTACAACCAAGCTCCCGCTGGAGCTTACAAAACTAGCAGGACCTAGCACCGGAGCTAACCAGAACTAGTCGGACTAGTAATCCCAAAAGCCGGAGCTAGAAAAATCAACTTCGGAGCTTAGCAAAAACACGGTGGAGCTATCAAAAACATGTCGGAGCTATCAAAGACATGCCGGAGCTAAAGACAAAACTTCACCGGAGCTGACCAAAGCTAGTCGGACTTTGCCGTAGCTCGGAGCTAGAGTCGGACCTTGATAAAAAGGTGTTTTGGTGATATTCAAAACTTTTATCATCAAGGCCAAGTGTATTCACGACAAGCCAATGTATTCAACACACATAGGTCTCACAATCTCCCCCTTGATGAATGCATTGGCAACACCATTTAAAATCCGAACATTGGCTTATTCACATAAAAGTTTTGAAAGCAATTTCTCCCCTTTTTGTAAATCGGAAATAAAATGAGAAAATTCCCATATTATCTCTCCCCCTTTATTATCTCTCCTTATGCACATATTCTCTTTCTCTTCATGCTTATCTCTCCCCCTTTGACAATGTATTCAGCAAGGCAAAAGAGAAATTTTAATTTTTATGAGCATATTATAACATATACATATAAAACAAAGCTCATCCAAGTCATACTATCAAGTAACTTACACTATCACATCAATGAGATACATAAAGTAGTGTAAGCCATGCTAGAGATCATATGCAATTTTCAATTTAAGCAAGTCATGATCTCACAAACTTAACTATTTCATAACTTGAAAGCATGACACTAGTTGCTGCATTTTATTATTTTTCAAAGCACAAATTTAGATCATATGATATTTGCAAGAGATTATATGCGCATCTGCCTTATTCTAACCAACCAAGCCAAGCCTATGTCATTTGACAATCAGAAGCTTAAGGACATGGTTTTAGTCATACACAACTTCTTCCAAGTTCATATCTAAGTGCAATGATAAGCTATCTCAAAAGAAGAAGTGCGATGCATGCATATTCTCTTGATCTTTTCTCAATTTATATTTGTTCATAAAAACTCAACATGTGAGTTGATTACTTGATTAATTCTTTATGATTAAAAGCACTTGTGAACATGTAACAAGTTCAAAACAGCAAGAAAGTTCGACCATGACCAGTTTTAGTGTAAGTAATTATTCCAATTACTAGACATGGAAAAAACTAAAAAATGTATAACACGAGTAATGTAGTAAGAACTTTCAGCATGTAAAAGGAATCACAAAGTCATTTATGTATGAAATACTATGCTCATATTAATTTAATTTCAGATTCACACATAGACTTCCCAAGTTTCAAAACTCCCCTTTAATTTAAGCCATGAGGATGCATAACCCCTATTTCACTACGAATGTAACAAAAACGAGTGAAATCCAAAGGTTTTGTAAAAATGTCAGCCAATTGTTGTTCGGTATCTACATGGTGAAGCACAATGTTTCCTTTTCCAACGTTATCTCGGAGGAAGTGATACCTAATGTCAATGTGCTTAGTTCTAGAATGTTTCACGGGGTTTTTAGCAATGCAAATGGCACTAGTGTTATCACAGAATAGTGGAACACTATGTAGATCAACCCCATAGTCCTTAAGTGTTTGAACAATCTAAAGAATTTGTGAGCAAGCACTAGCAGCAGCTACATATTCAGATTCGGCTGTGGATTGTGCAACTGAATTTTGTTTTCTAGAGGACCAAGCAACAAGAGAATTACAAAGAAAATGACAAGCACCAGAAGTACTTTTCCTATCGATCCTACAACCCCCAAAATCAGCATCCGAAAAAGCTTTCGAAGTAACGGTTGAGGAAGAAGGAAGAAAAATGCCAAATTATTGGGTTCCATGTATGTACCTTAGAATCCTTTTGACGGCTTGACGATGTGAAACACGTGGGGAAGCTTGAAACCGTGCACAAAGACATACGCTGAATTGTATGTCCGGTCTTGATGCCGTGAGGTACAAAAGTGATCCGATCATGCTTCTATATTCTTTTTGATTCACAGATTCACCATCTTCATCAAGTTCAAGTGTTGTTGCTGTTCCCATTGGTGTCCGAAGAGGCTTGCTTTTGTCCATGTTGAAACGCCTTAGGAGGTCTTTGGTATACTTCGTTTGATGCACAAATGTACCCTCTTTGGTTTGCTTGATTTGCAGCTCCAAAATGTAAGTGAGTTCACCCATCATACTCATCTCAAATTCGGAATTCATCATTGCTGAAAACTTGGACACAAGATCATGAGAAGCTTAACCAAAGAAAATATCATCCACATACACTTGAACGAATAATGAGTCATTGCCATGCTTAAGCACAAAAAGAGTTTTATCAACCTTGCCCATGGTAAACCCCTTTTCAAGTAAGAATGTTTTTAACCTATCATACCATGCTCTAGGGGCTTGTTTGAGACCGTATAAGGCTTTGTACAGTTTGTAAACATGATTAGGAAAATCTGGATTTTCAAAACCCGGTGGTTGTTTGACATAAACCTCCTCATCTATGTAGCCACTAAGAAAAGCACTTTTAACATCCATTTGATATAGCTTAAAACCTTTAGATGCTGCAAAAGCTAACAAAATTCTTATGGCTTCTAATCTAGCGACAGGAGCAAAAGTTTCATCAAAATCTAGACCTTCAACTTGAGTGAAACCTTGAGCAACCAACCTAGCCTTATTCCTAACAACAACCCCATCCTCACTTTGTTTATTTTTGAATACCCATTTAGTTCCAATTAAAGTGTGACCTTGAGGTGGAGGTACAAGTTTCTAAACATTATTTCTTTCAAAATTTTCTAACTCTTCTTGCATGGCAATAATCCAAGATTCATTAGTGAGTGTGTGTGATCTATCTTTGGGTTCAAAAGAAGCAACAAAATCAGAATGAGCATGAGAGTTTGGATCGCAAAACTTGGACCCTGTGACTCGTTCGTGCAAGCTTCCAATCATCTGTTGTGGGGGATGATCTTTGTAAAACCGTAGGGGAACAGATGTCTCACAAGCTTCTTCTTCTTCTTCATGTACATCACAAATCGATGAGCTTGTGGCTTGAGGATGATTTGAATCAGCATTGATGGTTGTCGGTGCTGATTGAGAATTAACATCCGGAGCTAAACCAAAGTCTTTAGCTGCTGAATTTTCTGGCAGCAACTCCAATTCTTCCTCATCTTCAATGAAAATGATCTCCCCCTGCGGATATGGATCTGGACCTGCAATGTTTGAGCTAGTACCTGGGCTAGATTCATCAAAACACACTTCACAAGTCTCTACAATTTTTTTAGTGTCAAGTAAAAGCACACGGTAGCCTCTAGTATGAGATGGATAACCAAGAAACATGCCATCAATGGATTTAGGTTCAAATTTATCAAGATTACCATGTTTCTTAACAAAGCATTCGCAACCAAAGACCCGAAAGTGTGTAACACTAGGCCTATGTCCAAACCGGAGCTCATATGGTGTTTTACCTAGCTTAGCACGCAAGAAAACACGATTTGAGACATAACAAGCGGTTGCTAATGCATCAGCCCAAAATTTCCTAGGAGTTTGATATTCATCCAGCATAGTCCTAGCCATCTCAACTAAGGTTATGTTCTTTCTTTCTACATCACCGTTTTGTTGAGGTACATATGGTGAAGAGAATTGATGATCTATTCTATTTTCAGCACAAAAGTGATCAGAAGATTGATTTTTAAGTTCAGTTCCATTATCACTTCTAATTGCTTTTAATGATCCTGGGTGATCAATTGATAATCTAAGAAATAAAGTTCTAATGTGACTAAAAACATCATTCTTAGACGCCATAAAGTAAACCCAAGAGTATCTAGAATAATCATCAACGATAACAAGAACATACCATTTACCTCCGAATGATTGAACACGTAAAGGTCCTACGGTGTCAAGATGCAAAAGTTGACATGGTTCAGTTGTCATGATCATTGTGAGAGGAGTATGTGAACCTGCAACCATCTTAGCATGTCTACAAGAAGAGCAAACAATTTCTTTGTGCCCTTTAAGCTTAGGCAACCCACGTATGCGATCAAGAGCACTAACACGCGTTAGGTGATCAAAGCCTACGTGACCAAGTCTACGATGCCAAAAATATAAGTCCTTTGAATCATTAGCAACTAGACACCTATGCTTAGAGGAAGACATATCAAAATCAGCTTTAAAAACTCTTCCAAACCGAGACATGTTAAAAATAAGCTCACTATTTGAACATACAACTTTGCAGCAGTTTTTATTGAAAATAATTTCTAGATTTTCATCTAGCAATTGTGCAACAGAAACAAGTTGTATTTCAAATTTTTGACAAGTGCCACATCCTTCAAAGTGTAGTGATCATTTACTCTAACCGAACCCTTAGCAATTATAGGAGTTGAAGAATTATCAGCAAAAGTAACATTCTCTACGCGTGACACAAAAGAGAGGGAGGAGAACCAATCTTTGTTACCGGTCATGTGGCGTGAGCAACCTGAATCCACAATCCAAATGTTCTCCTTACTCAAACGTGTAACCTACATAAAAGCACAATACGTCGATGACTCAATACTGGGGTTAGTCAAAAGGCATTTTAGGAATCCAGTACTGAGTCACGCGACGTGCAGCAGGAAAAACACGCAAAAGCTGAGACAAAACAGTAGGTTTATGAGTCAAAGTTTGAGATTTTTTATTCTTGACTACTGACCTATAAGGTGTTACTTGTGTAGCACAAAAATCAGTAGCTCCGGAGGCAAAAACAGAATGTCCGGTAAACTTTGAATGTTTTTGACTCAAAACAGCAGGTTGTACATTCGGTTCAATGTGTGCAGCAAATTTTGCATGAAAGTTATGAGATCTAGCAAGCATTCTTTCCCTTTTCTGTTGTTTAGCTAGTCTATAACAAAAATCTATGATATGACCATCTCTACCACAGAAGGTACAATGAAATTTAACTTTGTCTTCATGTCTAGATGAGCAAGCAATATTTTTATTTGAAACCGAATGAGGCAACACTCCTGTAGATTTGAAAACCACTCCTTTTTGTTTAGGAACTGTTTGAATCAAACCATTTCCTAATGACTTTACAATTTTAGGTGGATGTTCCTTAGCATGAGCATGTGAATCAAAACCTAAACCAGTTTTATCATTGCAAGACTTGGAAGAATTCAGCAGTAAGTTTAGGTTCTTATTCCCATTATAAAACCGATCTAATGTCCTATGCATGTCATCAAGTTTATTGGACAGATCAAGGCAATTTTCACATGAAGTTTTTCCTTTTACTTTGCAATTTGAACAAAATTTAACTTCATGAGAACGTAAATCATTGTTCAATATAGAAATTTCATTCATAGCATCCTATAGTTTCTTATCAAGATCATCACAAGTAGAACAATGCAAATCAATTGTAGAACAGCTAGCATCTTTCAAGTTTTTATCATTAAGTGCAGCAAGCTCTTTGTTCTTTTCAATTTCTAACTCAAGTTTATCAAGTGTGGAGGTGTGCGCACTTATTAATGAGGACAATTGTTCATATATTAAATCACATGAGGAACATGCATCATCACTAGGAATCAAAGTTTTTAAACGGTTGATTTCAGATTCTAGTGATTCAATTTTAGCAGCACTATCCCTAAGCTTTTTGTCCTTATTCTTAACAATAATAGTGGCACGAGAAATAGCATCACACATTTCTTCGCAAGTAGGACATACCTCTTCATTGTCGCTGTTGTGTTCTGCCTCCTCCATACTTGATCTTGACTTGCCCGCCATGAAGCACAAGTTTGCCAAATCATCTTCATCTTCATCACTTCCAATGTCCACGTCGCTTGAACTGAACTCTTGAAGTGTGGTGATGAAAATATTGATCATCTTGCGTCATATGGTACCTTTCTTCTTCTTGTTGAAATTTCCAGAGGAGGTCCGAACCTTGCTTTGTTTTTCTTCCCGAGTGGTCGGACCTGAAAGGTTAGGGCATTCTGTACGAAAGTGTCCTGTTTTACCACATTCAAAATAGCGTTGAGGTCTGGAGCTTCCTCTCCTTCTAGTTCTCACATTTTCCAATGCTTTTGAGAATATAGTAGAGATGAGTACCAACTCCTCTTCTGGAAATTATTCGATCTGCTCCACAGTTAGTGAGGACAACAAAGCAAGAGTATTGCAAGATGATGATTGGCCGGAGCTAGACATATCACGTTGTGAAACAAATGCAATAGACTTATTGGGGTTCTTACGTGAGATTATGTCAATTTCATGAGTTTTTAACTTGGAATATAGCACATCTAAAGTAAGTGAACTCATGACAGTAGATTCACGAATAGATGTGACTTTCATCTTCCAAATTGACATATCTAATGCACTTAGCAATTGCCTAGCATTTTCAACATCTGAAAAATTAACATTGACACTACGCAAGTTGCTGAGAATCTTATTAAAGCGAGCAAAAAGGTCATCAATAGACTCACCGGGTTGCATCTCGAAGCGCATGTATTCTTTCTTGAACATGTCTTTCCTTACCTCTTTGATCGTGTTGGATCCTTCGCGGTAGTCACAAAGTGCTTTCCACACATCGTATGCAGATCGGAGGTGTGCAACACGGTTGAAGTCGCTTTGTGTTAATCCTTGTATGATCAAGTTCCGAGCCTTGTTGTTGTCGTCGACATCTCTCAGATTTGTAGCTGTAACTTGATCGTTTGATGGCACTTCCTAAGGCTTGTATACCTTCTCCCATATTGCAAAGCCTTGTGCCTGGATGAAAGCCTCCATGCATGCCTTCCAAACCTAAAAATCAATACCAGCGAACACACAAGGTTTGGCAGAGTACTTCTCCATGATGATTAGTCAAAAAACACGCGCAAATCACAAAGATTAGAGCATCGTGGCTCTGATACCAATTGTAGGATCGAAGAGCACGTGAAAAGCTACCAGAGGGGTGGGGGGTGAATGGTAGATTTAAAAACTTACGCAGCGGAAACAATTAAACCCCAAACCCTTTCGGCAGAAAAATGACCTGATAAAGAAATCGTGTGTGAGACTAATCTAAACGTGTTTCACCGTGACAAAAATGATAGATATCAGAGAGAATCAAGTCACGAAGACAACACAAAAAGAATCACTCAAATCCGACAAGAAAAACTCAAGTTATGATCAAAAGATCAAACAATGGTCAATCTGTCCTACCTAAGAAAAAACAGTTGTAGAACGCTGCAAAGAAACTCGTGTAGATCATAGACCACAAATCCAATGACCGTGAAATTTTGACATATGATAGAAAATCAAGTTTTGAAGACAACCCAACAAGAAGCGTGTCAATTGGATCTGTAAAACTCGAGTTATGATAAAATCACCAACGAAAGGTAGTGCTGTCGAGAAACTCGATGAGTAAAACTTGTCTGGAACAAGTCGGACGAACAAGGCACAAAAGTTCATTCAAACTACGAATTTTATTCAATAGAACACAAGAGGAACAGCCCCAAAGTCGTGCACCACGAGCTCTGGGCTCCCTTGCTTATATAACCAGCTCGAAAGCCAACTCAACTCAAATCAGGAACCTATTCCTACTCTGTTCAGGAATCGTAACTTTCCATAACTGCTTAGGATTCTTCTATACGCAGATAGAAGCAATCTTAAGACTTCCAAACACCTTAGGAACATATCCCACATTCCTAAAACAACTCAAATTTGTGACCCACACGAAATCCTATCATATCCATCTCAAATCTTCCCATATTTGAGTCAAACCCGACTCAGCCGCAGCCTGAGTCCATAACCTAGTCGGTTGGACCTTTCTGACAAATTCTTTACGTCCACATCTCTTCATCACGCCTCGGAACCATTCATCCGCGTCCATGCACTCCTTGCACACGTTCAAACATCTTCCAATGACGTCCACGATACCTTCATATGCATTGTTCTTGATTCAATCATGTTGCGCAACCTCCTGATCAGCTCAACCACAATTCCTCCTGAATTTGGTTGTTGGAACCTCATCTCCTCCCTGAGACTAGTCCAACGGATCCCGTCACCAGCCATGTCTTGAACTCAAGCAACACCTGCACATGAATAAACAACCAATCCATACGAGCCCAAGTCCTTGACTTGACTGAAGTTAGTTCCGGACACAACACCTTACGTGAGAACCTCACATAAGCATGTTGCAAAACCACAGTAACACGATATCATCCATATCAACCAAAACGCACCAAAAACTTAGCAAATGAATACTAAGTAATCTTTCCAACAATGTAAAGCTAGTACGAAACATTGCAAATGAAAAGCAGAAGCACTACAGTCAAGTTCCGGACCTTGCCAGAGCATCCCGGACCTTGAGCCGGAGCTAACAAAAGCTAGTAGAAGCTAGCGCCAGAGCTTACCAAAACAAGTACAACCAAGCTCCAGCTGGAGCTTACAAAACTAGCAGGACCTAGCGCCGGAGCTAACCAGAACTAGTCGGAACTAGTAATCCCAAAAGCCGGAGCTAGAAAAATCAACTTCGGAGCTTAGCAAAAACACGGTGGAGCTATCAAAAACATGTCGGAGCTATCAAAGACATGCTGGAGCTAAAGACTAAACTTCATCGGAGCTGACCAAAGCTAGTCGGACTTTGCTGTAGCTCGGAGCTAGAGTCGGACCTTGATAAAAAGGTGTTTTGGTGATATTCAAAACTTTTATCATCAAGGCCAAGTGTATTCACGACAATCCAATGTATTCAGCACACATAGGTCTCACAAAACCACACCCTTTAATTCATGGAGGCTACAACAACAATGGCAAAAATGGAAATGAACCCAACTTGAGAGAAATTGCCATTAGCCAATTGAAGATCAATGATGCATTGTCAAAGAAGTTGTCGACTAATGACAAGACCCTAGAGAATATCAATGCCAAGATTGAAGGACTATCCTCGGCCTTCGAGAATCAACTGAGCTTCAACAAGATACTCGAAACTCAGTTGGCTCAACTGGCAGCTATTGTTCCATCAGTGGAGAATAGCAAGATGTCAGGACATCCCGAACCTCCTATGGAAAATGTCAACATGATTTCTCTACGGGAGGGCAACTGGATGAAGGTCCCTGGATACCCCTTCATATCATTCTCGATTGGAGCTTGCAACTTTGACAAGGCACTTTGTGACCTTGGAGCAAGTGTGAGTGTGATGCCCAAGGTGGTCTTCGACCAGCTGAACTTTACGGAGCTTACTCCAACACCGATGCAGCTCCAATTGGCTGATTCTTCAGTCTGTTATATAGCGAGTATTGCCGATGACGTTCCAGTGAAAATACGAAATTGCTTCATATCCATGGATTTTGTGGTACTCGACATGGATGTCGAGAAGGATACGCCACTCATTCTTGGGCGCCCGATCCATAGCACCACGAAGGCTCGCATAGATGTGGGAGCTAGAGAAATCCACTTCCATATCAATTAAAAGTAGGAAAAGTTCATTTTTTCCCAAAGCCAGAGCAATGCTCCATGATCCGTATCAAGTATGGGTCGAATGTTAAACACATTTAAGAGGTCGAAGTCACACCTCCAAATGTGGACCCGGTCATTGCATTCATGAGGGAATTAATCTATTCGTAGAACCCGCATTATCATCCATGCCGACACCCCAAGAAGATGGAGAAGTACGGGCCTCCCAAAAGGCCTAAGTCCACCAAGCCACCAAAGAAGGAATGGTGGAACAAGAAAGACAAGCAGTCGTGAGACCTATGTGTTGTATACATTGGCAATTATGTTAAACGTGTAGGTTTACATGCAAATTTTTGAATATACTTGAGAAACACACTTTGCACTGTACGAACTTTTGCTGCACGCGAGCTGCACGTGTTTTGAATTCCGGAATGTCCGAACTTTTCTTGTATAATGGATAGCGGCTGTTTTGGACTAGCCGCTATGTGCTGAAATAATCGTGTGGCTGCTATATTTTTCATTTGCAATATTTCAAACTTGCTTAACACTTATGGGAAGATTTGCTTAGTACTTTTGGACTAAGTTTTTTATGTTTTTTGGATGATCATGATGGACATTATCTTGCTATGTTTGCAACATGCTTATGTGAGGTGCTCACATAAGGTGTTGTGGTTATCGGACTAATGTGGGTCAAGTCGAGGACTTGTGCTTACAAGAATTGTTTGTTCATTCATGTGCAGGTTTTGCTTTAGGTCAAGACATAGCTAGTGACGGGATACATTGAAATAGTCTTAGGGAGAAGATGAGGTTCAATAACCAAGTTCGGGAGGAATTGTGGTTGAGTTGATCGGGAGGTCACGCAGCATGTTTGGGTCAAGAGCAATGCATATGAAGGTATTGTTTACATCTTTGAATGGTTTTTGCATGTGTGCGAGGAGTGCATGGACGTGGCAACATGGTTCCAAGGCGTGATGAAGAGAAGTGGATGTAAAGAATTGATCGGAAAGGTCCAACCGGCTAGATTATGCCTCAGGCTGCGGCTGAGGTGGTTATGATTCGTTTATGAAAAGTATCGAGTTTGTTTTGGTTATATTTCGTGTGGGTCACATAGTTGAGTTGTTTTAGGAATGTTTAGGACATTACTAAGGTGTTTGGAAGTCTTAAGATTGCTTCTATACCTGCGTATGGAATATTCTTAACAGTTATGGAAAGTTTTGGTTGAAACTGAGTAGGATTAGAGTCCTAGTTTGGATTGGGTTGGCCTTGGGGCTAGTTGTAAAAGAATGGGAGGCTAGATCTTGTGGTGAGACAACTTTGGGATGTTCCTCTTGTGTTCGGGTCAATAAATTCGTAGTCTAGAGGAGCTTTTGTGCCTTGTTCGTCTGACTTGTTTCACACAAGTTTTTCTCGTCGAGTTTCTGCACAGCACTACGTTGCGTCGGTGTTTTTATCATAACACGAGTTTTACAGATCCAATGGACGTGATTCTTGTTGGGTTATCGTCACAACTTGAATATCTTTCATGTATGAAAATTTAACAATCATTGTATTTGTGGTTTCTCATCTACACTAGTTTCTTTGCAGTGTTGGAGATCTTTTTTTTTCGGGTATAACACATTGACCCCTGTTCGATCTTTATATCATAACTTGAGTTTTCCTCGATGTTTTTCATGATTCTTGTTGTGACTTCTTTGTGACTTGATTCTTCACTATCTATACTTATTTTTGTCACGATTATCACATTTAGATTCGTTTCATACATTGTTTCTTTAATATATTGTTTTTCTACTGAGGGGTTTTCCTTGCTTCTGTTGAAAATGTTTTAGTCTACCATTCATCCACCCTCTGGTAGCTTTTCACATACTCTTCGATCCTACTATTGGTATTAGAGCCACGGTGCTCTGATCTTTGTAATTTGCACGTGTTTTGACTAATCATCATGGAGAAATACTCTACAAAACATTAGTGTTTAGTGGCATTGATTTTCATGTTTGGATGGCACGTACGGAGGCTTTCATCCAGGCCCAACGCTTCACAATATGGGAAAAGGTGTACAAGCCTTACGACGTGCCGCCAAAAAATCAAGTCAAGGCTACGAATATGAGAGATGTCGACAACAATAACAAGGTTTGAATCTTGGTCATACAAGGATTGACTCAAAGCAACATTGATCAAGTTGCACACCTCCGATCTGCATACGATATTTGGAAAGCTCTATGTTATTATCATGAAGGATCCAAAACTATCAAGGAGGTGAGACATGACATATTCAAGAAAGAATACATGCGCTTTGAGATACAATCCGGTGAGTGAATCAATGACCTCTTTCCTTGCTTTAAAATAATTATCAGCAACTTGCGTAGTGTCAATGTTAATTTTTCAGATGCTGAGAAAGCTAGGCAATTACTAAGTGCTTTAGACATGTCAATGGGAGATGAAAGTTACATCTATTTTTGAATCTACTGTCATGAGTACACTTACAATAGATGTGCTATATTCTAAGTTAAAAACTCATGAAATTTTCATAATCTCATCTAAGAATCCCAACAAGTCTCTTGCATTTGTTTTACAACGTGACACCACTAGCTCTAGTCAATGTTAATCATGTGGTACACTTGCTCTATTGTCCTCTCTAACCCTTCAACAGATTGAATAGTTTCTAGAGGTGGATCTAGCACTTCTTTCTACTCGATTCTCAAAAGCATTGCAAGATGTGAGAACTCGTAGAACAGGAAGTGGTGTTTCTCAATGATGCTTCAAATGCAGTGAGTTTGGAAATTTATGTACAAATTGCATAACTTTCAAGTTCTACTCCCCGTAATGAGAAGCAAGCAAAATTCAAGTCCTCCTTTATAAACAACAACAAGAAGAAAGATTTTACAGGTCACCAATTGGTAAACAACATTGTCTCCGCACTTCAAGAACTTGGCTCGAGCGATGTGGACATTGGAAGTGACAAAGATGAAGAGAATTTGGCAAATATGTGCTTCATGGTGGGCAACTCAAGATCAAGTATGGGGGAGGTAGAACACAACAACGACGTTAAAGAGGTATGTCCCACTAGCGAAGAAATGTGTGATGCTATTTCTTGTGACGCTGTTATACTTAAGAAAAGGAGAAAAAACTAGGGGACAATGCTGTTAAAATTGAATCTCTAGAATCTGAATTTAATCGTTTAAAAACTTTGATTCCTAGTGATGATTCTTGTTCCTCATGTGAGCTTATATATGAAAAGTTGTCCTCTTTAAGAAGTGTGTACACCTCCACACTTGATAAACTTTAACTTGTAATTGAAAAGAACAAAAAGCTTGCTGCAGTTAATGATAAAAACATAAAAGATGCTAGTTGTTCTTCATTTGATTTGCATTGTTCTACTTATGATGAACTTTATAAGATACTACATGATGCTATGGATGGGATTTCTATTTTGAACAATGATTTACACTCTCATGAAGTTAAATATTGTTCTAATTGCGAATTTAAAGGAAAAACATCATGTGAAAACTGCCTAGACTTGTCTAATAAACTTTATGACATGCATAGAACACTAGATCAGTTTCGTAATGCAAATAAGAACCTAAACTTGCTACTGAATTCTTCCAAGTCTTGAAATGATAAAACTTGTTTAGGTTTTGATTCTCATGCTCATGCTAAGGCTCATCCACCTAAAATTGTAAAGTCATTAGGAAGTAGTTTGATTCAAACAGTTCCTAAAAAAAATGGTTTTCAAATCTGCAGGAGTTCTATCTAATTCAGTTTCTAATAAACATGTTGCTTGCTCATCTAGACATCAACACAAAGTAAAATATCATTGTACCTATTGTGGTAGAGATGGTCATGTCATAGATTTTTGTTATAGACTAGCTAAATAGCAGAAAAAGGAAAGGGTGCATGCTAGATCTCATAACTCTCATGCATAATTTGTTGTACATGCTGAATCGAAAGTTAGGAACATTCAACCTGCTGTAATGAGTCAAACATGCAAAGATTGCTCCCAAACCTACTGTTTTTCTTGCTACACATGTAACACCTAGTAGGTCAGTAGTTGGGTACAAGAATTCTCAAACATTGGCTCATAAAACTGCTGTTTTATCTCATCTTTCACGTGTTATTCCTGTTGAACGTCGTTTGACTCGGTACAAGATTCCTAAATGCCGTTTGACTAACCCCAATATTGAGTCGTCGATGTATTGTGCTTCTATGTAGGTTACTATAACACCCTCATTTTCATGCATAATGCATTGCATACATCCTCATACATTCTTAACATAAAACAACATTAAAAGGAACCTTATTAAAATGTATTTAGGTCTAATCAGGAATTTAAGTCTGTCAGGGTGCGGACTTGTCCGATCATAACCTCGAAATAGTCCGATATTCCCCTTCTGTTTCAGAATATTCGGTTTCTTCTGAACTTGTCTGGCACATTGCACGGACTAGTCCGGATTGAGCTTCTTATGTTTTTCCGAACTTGTCTAATGTTGTGCGGACTAGTCCGATCTGGTCTAGTTTTTAGATCCGAAAGTCTTTTATTTTGCAACCCCGGACTTGTCTGGCCATCCATACCTGACTTTTCCGAAAACCTTTTTGTTGCCAAATGGACTTGTGCAGCCCATAGAACCGGACTTGTCCAAAATAGTCTCTGTTCCACAACGGACTTGTCCGGTCCCCAATGCGGACTAGTCCGTCCTGCTGAATTCCACTCGGTAATTGCCTTAATTGGCCCTAAGAACTTCATACCCAACATTAGAGGAGCCCAAGTGGACCCCACTTGGCCCCCACATGCCTCCCCCCCCCCCCACGAAATCCACTTGGATTTCGCCCCAAAAACCTACCTCTCCACCCCTATATAGATAACCCAATACCCTAACTGTCATTCCTTGACAGTGTGCCGCCGTCAAGAAGGATCCCAGGATCAAGAAAAAGGAGGAGAAGAGGGAGAAGGATCAGTCAAGCTCAACCTTCGTCAACTTTTCAACGATCAACGTTCTTCATCAACAAACCTTCATCAACCCATCTTCATGAAGCCTTAGATGTCAAGAATCAAGTGTTGCACCCAATTCATGATCCTTGGATCTCTAGACACGTGGTACACCTTCTACACCTACATTTCCACATGAAGTTAACCCCCAATTCCCGTTGATAAGAAAACCCTAAATTCACAATTCTGGTCAGGGCGGACTAGTCCGGCCCTGATACCGGACTTGTCCAGTGTCTGAATCTGTTAAATGCTAAACTGAGTCCAAATTGACTCAAAACAATTCCAAACTTGTCATAAACTATTAGAACTAGTTAGTAAACATTAATAGCAACTCATTAACAAGTTTTACTTCACAATTGCACAAATCATGCATATCATGGCATATGAGCAATATATGAGCATTTAATGATTGTAATGTTGTTTTGCATGTTTATCATGCGAAATAGAAGGTTTTGCTATAGAGAGTGCTTTCGAGGACATGCAGAACTAGAACTTCGAACCTTTCGATCCAAACCAAGCTGGAGAGTACGGCAAGTGTCCTTGATCATTTTGATCGAAGTTTTAAATGTTTTGTTTGCCAAATTCCATTCTTGTGTCAAATTGATGGGAAATTCCAATTGTTGGAACTTACTAGTTTTGTATGACCACCCTTGTCGCTTGAACACAATATAGGCAGTCGAGAAGGGTATTTTACACTTTTGCTTTGCTATACTCGATTGGATTTGGGGAACCATCATATTACTTAATCATGAACTATTGAACGCTTTAGTGATGAGAATTGATAATAACGACCTTTTAAAAACATGGTGCCTAGGGATCTAAGCAAGCCAGTTATGTGGAATGCGTTGGACTATTTTAGGTTGTTCTACTTGCTTTAGATCTAAGGACCGGTTCGTGGAGCGACCATCCAGGATTTACAGTGCCACCACAGGGCCAAGTATGGGTGCGGCTTAGCTAACTAATTAGTGTTTTGCCAGTACTATTTGGACCATTAAGAATGCTCGGAAAGGGGTAGTCGGATAGGTTTGTAGAGATTGGTGGGACTACCCTGGGATCTGAATGGCTCAAAAGGGGGCCCTTGGTTGGTGCTCAGTTGGTGACATCACCACCGGTGAAACCTTAGTGGAGTTAAATATGCTAGTAATCACTTTGTAAAGGTTATTTTGTGATCTCTTGGCGAGACACCTAATGAAGTGTGAGATGGCATAATTGAGATTCCATAGTCATCGAAAGGTGATGAAATCACAAACCTGTGGGTACAGTGGTACAACCTCTGCAAAGTGTGTTTAAAACTATCATGATAGCCGTTCTCCCGGTTATGAGCAACCTGGACCCTCACATGATTAGAGTTGTTGACCTTGAACATATTTTAATGGCTGTAATTGAATTAGAAATTGGTATTGATTCAGTAATCAGCTTTGGTATATGGAATTGATGAAATTGAGACAGATGAGTAGCTATGAGTTGATTATGGGTTATTATTGCTGGCATTGGTTACTTAAGTTGAAATTAGTGTTATTTGAGTTATTTGGGAAGTACCACACTTAATAATCATATTATTGCATTTTCAATTTTTTTGAATGTACTTTTATGCACTTAGCCTTTAAATTATCATTCCTTGTTTAAGCTACAGGTCATACTTTCCCACACTTGTTGAGTACAACATGTGCTTACCCTTGCTATTCCCCCGACAAATTCAAATGCATGCGTCAATGAAGAGTATCAGGAGGTATTTGAGGAGTTCTAGGCGTGCGTGTTACCGTCAAGCTTGCTTGTGGAGTTTGAAGTCTTTAGTGTTTAGTGTTTTTCCGTGGCTGTTGTTTAGAGCTTGTATTTGAGACTATTTTGTTTGTAATAAGGTACTATTATTAGTATTATTATTTGAGACAAAGTTTTATTTGTTTATCATTTGTGAATCACTTGTGTATGTGTGTTAAACATCCTAGACACACATATGCATCACGCTTGGTTCATTTTCAGAGCCGGGTGTCATAGTTACACGCTTGAGGAAGGAGAACATTTGGATTGTTGATTCAGGTTGCTCTGCCACATGACCTGTAACAAAGATTGGTTCTCCTCCCTCTCTTTTTTGTCACGTGTAGAGAATGTTACTTTTGCCGATAATTCTTCAACTTATATAATTGCTAAAGTTTCAGTTAGAGTAAATAATAACAACACTTTGAAGGATGTGGCACTTGTTAAAATTTTGAAAAAGAACTTGCTTTTTGTTTCACAATTGCTAGATGAAAATATGGAAATTATTTTTACTAAAAATTGATGCAAGGTTGTAGATTCAAATAGTGAGCTTATTTTTAACATGTCTCGGTTTGGAAGAGTTTTTAAAACTTATTTTGATATGTCATCCTCTAACCATAGATGCTAGTTGCTAATGATTTGAAAGATTTATATTTTTGGCATCATAGACTTGGTCACGTAGGCTTTGATCATCTCACGCGTGTTAGTGCCCTTGATTGCATACGTGGGCTGCCTAAGCTTAAAGAGGACAAAGAAATTGTGTGTTCTTCTTGTATACATGCTAAGATTGTTGCAGGTTCACACGCTCCTCTCACAATGACCATGACAACTGAACCGGGACATCTTTTGCACCTTGACACCATAGGTCCTTCACGTATTCAATCTTTCGGACGTAAATGGTATGTTCTTGTGATTGTTGATGATTATTCTAGATACTCCTGGGTTTACTTTATGGCATCTAAGAATGAAGCTTTTAGTCACTTTAGAATTTTATTTCTTAGATTATCAATTGATCACCCAGGATCATTAAAAGCAACTGGAAGTGATAACGGAAGCGAATTTAAAAATCAATCGTTTGATCACTTTTGTGCTGAAAGTGTAATAGATCATCCATTTTCTTCACCCTATGTACCTCAATAGAATGGTGTCGTAGAGAGAAATAACAGAACCTTATTTGAGATGGCTAGGACTATGCTTAATGAATATCAAACTCCTAGGAAATTTTGGGCTGATGCAATTGCCACTGCTTGTTATGTCTCAGATTGTGTTTTTTTGCGTGCTAAGCTAGGAAAAATGCCATATGAACATCGGTTTGGACACAGGCCTAATGTCACACACTTTAGGGTCTTTGGTTGTAAATGATTTGTTAAGAAACATGGTAATCTTGATAAATTTGAACATAGATATGTTGATGGCATGTTTCTTTGTTATCCATCTCATACTAGAGGCTACCGTGTGCTTTTACTTGACACTAACAAACTTGTGGAGACTTGTGAGGTTTCTTTTGATGAAGCTATCCCAGGTACTAGCTCTAATATTGCAGGTCCAGATCCATATTCGCAGGGGGGAGTATTTTCATCGAAGAAGACGATGAAGTGGTGCTACTGCCCAAAATTCAGAAGCAAATAACGTTGATCACGATGCTGATTTTGCACCACTACCAGCACCAACAACTACTGTAGCTAGTACAGATTGTCCTCAAGCCACAAGTTCTTCAATTTGTGATGAAAATGAAGAAGAAGGAGCTTGTGAAGTGTCTACTTTCCCCCGCGTCCTCAAAAGTCATCCTCCACAACAAATCATTGGAAGCTTGCACGAATGAGTTACACAGTTCAGTATTTGTGATCCAAACTCTCATTCTCATTTTGCTTTTGTTGCTTCTTTTGAACCCAAAGATATATCACACACACTCACTAATGAATCTTAGATTATTTCCATGCAAGAAGAGTTAGAACATTTTGAAAGAAATAATGTTTGGAAACTTGTACCTCCACCTCAAAGTCACACTTTAGTGGAACGAAAT
This sequence comes from Tuctoria greenei, assembly GCA_036927565.1. Taxonomy (NCBI): domain Eukaryota; kingdom Viridiplantae; phylum Streptophyta; class Magnoliopsida; order Poales; family Poaceae; genus Tuctoria; species Tuctoria greenei. The sequence goes on along the minus strand of JAYESD010000011.1, from coordinate 37,111,625 downwards.
GGGTGTTTCAAAATAAAGAAAGATAGGATGGGGTTGTGGTTAGTAATAAGGCTAGGTTGGTTGCTCAAGGTTTCACACAAGTTGAAGGTCTAGATTTTGATGAAACTTTTGCTAGTGTTGCTAGATTAGAAGCCATAAGAATTTTGTTAGCTTTTGCTGCATCTAAAGGATTCAAGTTATATCAAATGGATGCTAAAAGTGCTTTTCTTAATGGCTAATAGATGAGGAGGTTTATGTCAAGCAATCACCGGGTTTTGAAAATCCAGATTTTCCTAATTATTTATACAAACTGTCCAAAGCCTTGTATTATCTCAGACAAGCCCCTAGAACATGGTATGATAGGTTAGAAACATTCTTACTTGAAAAGGGGTTTACCATGGGCAAGGTTGATAAAACTCTTTTTGTGCTTAAGCATTGCAATGACTCATTATTCATTCAAGTGTATGCGGATGATATTATCTTGGTTGTGCTTCTTATGATCTCGTGTCCAAGTTTTCAGCTGATGAGTGCAAAATTTGAGATGGGTATGATGGGAGAACTCACCTACTTTTTGGGGCTGCAAATCAAGCATACCAAGGAGGGTAATTTTGTGCATCAAATGGAGTATACGAAATACCTTCTTAAGCGCTTCAACATGGAGAAAAGCAAGCCTCTTCGGACGCCAATGGGAACAGGAACAGTGCTTGAACTTAATAAAGATGGTGAACCCGTCGATCAAAATGAATATAGAAGCATGATCGGGTCACTTTTGTACCTTACGGCATCAAGACCAGACATACAATTCAGTGTATGTATTTGTGCATGATTTCAAGCTTCTCCACGTGCTTCACATCATCAAGCCGTCAAAAGGATTCTCAAGTACTTACATGGAACTCAAGAATTTGGCATTTTTCTTCCTTCTTCCTCAATCGTTACATTGAAAGCTTTTTCGGATGCTGATTTTGGGGGTTGTAGGATTGATATAAAAAGTACTCGGGTGCTTGTCATTTTCTTGGTAATTCAATTTTTGCTTGGTCCTTTAGAAAACAAAATTTAGTTGCACAATCGACGGCTGAACCTGAATATGTAGCTACTGCTAGCACTTGCTTACAAGTTATTTGGATTGTTCAAACATCTAAGGACTATGGGGTTGATCTAGATAGTGTTCCACTATTTTTTGATAACACTAGTGCCATTTGCATTTCTAAAAACCGCGTGCAACATTCAAGAACAAAGCGCAATGACGTTAGGTATCACTTTCTCCGTGATAATGTTGAAAAAGGAAACATTGCACCATATAGATACCGAACAATAATTGGCTCACATTTTTGCAAAACCTCTGGATTTCACTCTTTTTTGTTTCTTTCGTAGTGAAATAGGGGTTATGCATCCTCATGGCTAAAATTGAGGGGGAGTTCTGAAAATTGGGAAGTCTTTATGTAAATCTAAATTTAAAATAATATGAGCATAAGTATTTCATACATATATAACCTTGTGATTCCTTTTACATGTTGAAAGTTCTTACTACATTACTCGTGTTATACATTTTGTAGTTTTTGCCATGAAAAGTAATTGGAATAATTACTTACACTAAACTGATCATTATCAAACTTACTTGTTGTTTTGAACATGTTGCATGCTCACAAGTGCTTTTAATCATGAAGAATTAATCGAGTAATCAGCTCACATGTTAATTTTTTATGTCCAAATGAAAAATTGAGAAAAGATCAAGTGAATATGCATGCATCGCACTTCCTCTTTTGAGATTGCTTATCATTGCACTTAGATATGAACTTGGTAGGAGTTATGTATGACTAAAACCATATCCTTAAGCTGTTGATTGTCAATGACATAGGCTTGGACCGGTTGGTTAGAATAAGGCAGATACGGCATATAATCTCTTGCAAATGTCATATGATCTGAATTGGTGCTTTGAAAACAATAAAAATGCAGCAACAAGTTTCATGCTTTCATGTCTTGAAATAGTAAGTTTGTGAGATCATAACTTGCTTAAATTGAAAATTACACTTGATCTGTAGCATGGCTTACGCTACTTTATGTATCTCATTGATGTAATAGTGTAAGTTACATGATATTATAAGCTTTATTTTATATGTATATGTTATAATATGCTCATAACTATTGAAATTTCTCTCTTTAACCTTGTTGAATACATTGTCAAAGGGGGAGAAATATTTGTTTTTAAAATTTATTTCTCGTTTCATTTTCAAAGGGGGGAAATTGTGTGTTCAAAACTTTTCATATAATTAAGCCAATGTTCGGACTTTAAGTGGTGTTGCCAATGCCTTCATCAAGTGGGAGATTGTGAGACCTATGTGCTGAATACATTGGAAATTATGTTAAACATGTAGGTTTACATGCAAAGTTTTCAATATACTTGATAAACACATTTCGCATTGTCTGAACTTTTGCTGCATGTGAGCTGCACGTGTTTTGCGTTCCAGGATGTCCGAACTTTTCTTGTATAATGCATAGCGGCTGTTTTGGACTGTCCGAACTTTCTATGTGCTGAAATAATCGTGGGGCTGCTATGTTTTTCATTTGCAATATTTCAAACTTACTTTACACTTATGGAAATATTTGCTTAGTACTTTTGTACCAAGTTTTTGATGTGTTTTGGCTGATCATGATGGACATTATCTTGCTATGTTTGCAACATGCTTATGTGAGGTGCTCACATAAGGTGTTGTGGTTATCGGACTAATGTGAGTCAAGTCGAGGACTTGTGCTCGGAAGAATTGGTTGTTTGTTCGTGTGCAGGTGTTGCTTGAGGTCAATACATGGCTGGTGGTGGTATCTATTGAACTAGTCTTAGGGAGAAAATGAGGTTCAACAACCATGTTCGGGAGGAGTTATGGTTGAGTTGATCTGGATGTCACACAGCATGTTTGGGTCAAGAACAATGCATATGAAGGTGTAATGTACGTCGTTGGAAGGTGTTTGCACGTGTGCAAGGAGTGCGTGGGTGTGGCAGCATGGTTCCAAAGCGTGATGTAGAGAAGTGGACGTAAAGAATTGGTCGAAAAGGTCCCACCAGCTGTATTATGCCTCAGGCTGCGGCTGAGGTGGTTATGGTTCGGTTATGGAAAGTTTCGAGTTTGTTTTGGTTAGATTTCGTGTGGTTACAAAGTTGAGTTGTTCTAGGAATGTTTAGGACGTTCCTAAGGTGTTTAGAAGTCTTAAGATTGCTTCTATCTGCATATGAAAGAGTCTTGAGCAGTTATGGAATGTTTCGGATTAGAGTCCTAGTTTGGATTGGGTTGGCCTCAGGACTGGTTATAAAAGCAAGGGAGGACAGAACACATGGTGAGACGACTTTGGGACTCTTTTTTTCCGATTAATAAAATTCGTAGTCTAAAAGAGCTTGTGTGCCTTGTTTGTCTGACTTGTTTCAGACAAGTTTTTCTTGTTGAGTTTCTGCACAACACTTTGTTGCGTTAGTGTTTTTATCATAACTCGAGTTTTACAAGTACAATCGTCATGATTCTTTTTGGATTGACTTCACAACTTGATTATATTCCATCTGTGAAAATTTCATGATCATTGGATTTGTGGTTTCTGATCTACACGGGTTTCTTTATAGTGTTGCAGATCTAGTTTTGTTACTCGGGTAGAACAGATTGACCCTTGTTCAATCTTTCGATCATAATTTGAGTTTTTCTTGATGATTTTTCGTGATTCTTATTGTGACTTCTTCGTGACTTGATTCTTCACAATCTATACTACTTTTTGTTATGATTGATCACATTTAGATTAGTCGCACTTATTGTTTCATTAATAGATTGTTTTTCTACCGTCCGAGCCTATCCCTCCGGGCCCGGATGTCAAGAAATGAAGAAGGAGGAATGTCCATATCATCGGATGGTGGTGAATCTAGCCAATAGGTTAAATTGGTAGTTATATTTTCTTTGATTTTTCTTTTCTCTTATTTGTTTTTCCCCAATTAGTTTGATTTTCCCCACTGCATATTTGAGTTTTCTTAGCAAGTTATGAATCTTATATTCTCAACGATTATTTTTATTTCTTTATTTTTACAAAAGAAAACTGTTGGGTTTTGAAAAAGGGTTTTATTGGATAAGAATTTTTTTTGACCTGCAAATGTGGCATTTCACCAACGTGCTAATTTTATAGCCGTTAGAGAGCCACCTGCCAAAAGGGGGAACCGGGGGGGGGGGGGGGGGGGGTGGTGGCACAATTCAGTGCGGCTGACCCCCTGTTCAGCCAACATGGGGAAAGGCCCATTTTGGCTCTCTTTTCTCCAACAGCTATATTTGATCCTCTTGTGACCCTTGAGGAATGTACGCTATAAATGGTGGTCGTGAGGAGTACTCCTCTTCACACTTCACCTCATTTCACACCTCCCCAAAGTCACTCTTTGCTCACATTTTTTTCTTGCTCTTCATTGAAGCACTCTTGCTCAAATCCAACCCAAAAATATTTGCTTTTGTTTGCATTTGCAATTTGCTCTCAAGTTCTTTGGGAAGAGGAAGGAGGTTGCAAGCTCTAGCCATGGTGGATACTCAAGTGCACATCCCTCCTCCGTTGCTACACCAAGTCCATGGAGGAGGAGTGTATGTGAGGACACTCCCATGGGTGAGAGAAGCAACCCGCAATAACTTCTCCACGACGAAGACCTCGACATACAAAGTGAAGTTGAAGATCAAGCACGCAAGCTCCTCCAAGATCATGAGTTTTCTCATACGAAAGCTTATGGTCCGGATTTAATCTCCAAAATAGCTATAGATTTCAAATTATTTTCCATTTTGTATGCACTAGGATGGAAGAATTTTGCTCACATAGAGGAGAGAGGTTCACGCCTTCTCTCCATGCAATTGCTTTGCACCCTCAAAATAGTATTTAATGGTATTTCTTTTAGATTATTTCAAAAAGAATACAACATCCTATGGAAAGAATTAACTGAAATCTTAGGCTTCCATAAACGTCCTTTGCTAGATTTAGACACTTTGCCTAAGTTTAACAAACAAAGTTTTTGGCATGAATTAACTAGTGAGGTCAGATGTAGTGCTCCTAGGAATGGCCACTTGCAGAATCCTACTCTACGCTTTACGCATAGATGGGTGGCTATCACTATGTTCCCTAGAGGATATGTTAGAGTAGTGTGCGATGATGAGCTGAAATTTTTGTTTGCCATGGTTAAAAAGATAAAAGATGCTCCAGTTATTGCCATGATGACACAATGGTTAGATTACATTTTAAGGATAGGGCCAATTGAATGCACTTCATTGATTACCCGCATTGCTACTAGGGTAGGAGCACTAGAGTATACCTCATTTGATTATATTGAAAATGAATGAGAATTATGTGAGACCTATGTGATCTAAATACATTGGCTATGGCGATAAAAGTTTTGAATACTACGAAAACACCTTTATCATCAAGGACCGACTTTAGGTTCGAGCTCCAGCAAGGTCCAACGATAGGTCCTACTTGTTTTGGGTAGCTCTGGCATGGTCTGACGTAAGGTTCGACTAGATTTGGTTAGCTCCGAAGCTAGGTCCGACTAGCTTTGGTAAGTTCTGGCGCTATGTCCTGGTAGCTTTGGTAAGCTCTGTTTCAAGGTTCAGTTAGCTTTGGCAAGGTTCGTGATTGTGGCCTAGAGGGGGGATGAATAGGCCTTTTGAATTTACTGCACACTTAATAGAGTCGTAAAAAAATATGATTGACCGGACTAGTCCGGTGTGCTGAAATATGTGAATTGAGTAAGTGTTATTTGGGAAACTAGGTTCTTTTAGCAGCGGAAATGAGAACAACAGATTCTGTGATTTAAGATTATTGTATGAGTGCACGTGAAGACTTATAAGCAACTTAAATTGTTGTTTAGCAATCAAGTGATCTAGTGAACAAAGAGTAAAGTAAATGAGGCACAAGAGACACGAATTTTTACCAAGGTTCGATCTCACCACAAGATCTACGTCCTCGTTGAGGAAGCTCACACAGAGCCGGGTCTCCAACCCTTTCCCTCTCCAAGTCACCACAAAGGCCGACTTGATTCCACTAGCACAGGTAATCATCGAGTTTGTGGGGCAACCTCACACGTTGAGGGTCCCACGAGAATTACAATGATAGGAGTGATCAAATACACTTGAAAGTATTACAATGCAGAGTTTGAGTGTAGAAAGATCAAACCCCATGAGCTCGCAACGAAGGAACGACGATCTCCCAATCCCGAATCCAAGTATTCAAATGATTTGACTCTTTTTCCACCTTAGATGTGTGGGGAGATGTGTTTTGGGCTCTTGGGACAAAGTTGCGGCACTAGGGTTTGTGTTTTCAGCAGTATTTGACGTGTGTCTACTGTGGAAGGCCGTGAATTCTCTATTTATAGGGTTTCCAAAAAGTTACCGTTGAAAAACCCTAATAATGGACTAGTCTGGTGCAAGTCCGGACTTGTCCGGTCACAGTGTAACTCGAAGTCCAAAAAGTCTGGCGGACTAGTCTGGTTGGAAAACATACTAGTTCGGCCTTTTCTGAAAACAGACTTTAGAAAGTTCAGCGGAATAGTCCGGTGGACACACGGACTAGTCCGGTCTCCATAGATGGGAGACTCCAGAAAGTCTCGCGGACTAGTCCGATCCAAGCTCGGACTAGTCCAGTGCTGTGTGATGGTGGACTCCAGAAAGTTTAACGGACTAGTCCGGTGGACACACGGACTAGCCCGGTCTCTAGAGATGGGAGACTCCAGAAAGTCTGGCGAACTAGTCCGGTCCATGATCGGACTAGTCCGGTGCACTGTGAGAGTTAGATTTTTAAAACCCTTACCTCTGCGCAAAGTCGTGAGCTCTTGGAGTGTGTCTTTCATACACTCCATATACATTTAAAATCTAATTTGTTCTTCCAAGTTCCATCAAAGTAGGACACCACTCTATTTTTTTCACCTTTTTGTGTGCACCGAGCTGTTTCACTTTGTTTGTCCTGCAATCATCTCAATAGTTTCATTAGGATCTCTTATGTTTGTCATCAATTAGCCAAAACCCACAAGGGATATCCTAGATGCACTTACAATCTCCCCCTTTTTGGTGATTGATGACAACCATTTGAGATATCACAAATGAGAGTAAAATTTTGATTTTCATAAGGTGCGCACATATGAAAATAACGATAAATTCACAAAAGCTTCTTACATATGAACATACCTTATGGTGGGGTTCCTAACAGGTGTGTGATTAACAAAGTGTGATGAAACAAGGACAAACAATAATGAGTATAGAAGTAAGCATTAGAGCAACAATAAGCATCACACATAGGAAAAGAAATAGTGCATTAAAAAGTTTTAAAAATAGGTACATGTCCTCGATCACAAAAGCATAAGATATACTAGAGATAGTCTCAAACTAGTCTCAATCTCTCCCCCTTTGGCATCAAGGCACCAAAAAGGAAAAAATCGAGGGGAATCACTCATCGCCGCTCCCTTCCCCAGTTTCGGTCCGATCATCATCTTCATCACCATCATCATTCACCAGAGAAGGATCTTCCTCTGAGTCCTCGTAGGCGGGCGGTGATCCAACTGGCTCAATCTCAAGCTTGTCATAGATAGCTTAGATGTTGGCATTTACATATTGTTGATGTTTTCGCTGCCTGACTTCGATCTTGCGGCAGCAGGCAAAAATGGAGGAGAGCATTTTGAGGACGCCACCGGAGGGTTCATGGACAGGAGAAGAGCTAGGAGGAGCAGCTGCAGATCTTATGGCATTCACATCCTGAGATTGTTTAGAGCTCCTCTCAGCTCCGGGGGAGGAAGGGGCAGTTGGTGCTGAGGGAAGGGTGTACTCGATGGGATTTTGTGGCTTCAACCCCGTATGAGAGACATCATTGAGAAACTCAAGTCCCGTCACTTTCTCAATCATGAACATGATGCATGGGGCATACCCGCATGACCTATTGGGAGTGATTGAGATGTTCACAATGTCACTGTAGATGTACTCAAAAACATTGAACGGTCTCCTACCGCTAATGACCTTCATTATGGTCCTCAAGGTTCCTTGTATAGTCCCCGCATCTCCATCTTTCGGGGCTATTGTCTTCCTCAAGATTCTGTTGAGGACCACAATGAAGGGCTTCAGATATTTGATGTTGGGGGGAGTATAGGGCATCCTCGTGTCATAGAGGAACTTAAGCTCATCCTTCTCCAAGGGTTGCAAATTGTGGATGATAAGATCATGATCCGGAGTATGTTCAAGGTGAAGAATCCTTGCAAATTCATCATAAGTTACACTATACTTGGAACCATGAGTCATCCAAGTAAGATTGTCTCCATCACCACAAAGTAGAGCATAGAGTAAAATTGGGTGCTGATCTCATTGTTCCAGTCATTCTCAAAGGAAAGCAGTTCCTTCAAACCGTGCCTATCCAGAGCCCCAATCACATCACGAAAAGTAGGATACTTCTTCGACTGCAGGTATCCAATATTCACCCATTGACTCTCCACAACAGGATTCTTCATCTTCATGTACACATGCTCGTAGTAGTCGGCATGGAAGTTGCTCCAGAATCTTGGGTCAGAGCATTGCCTAGGTTGATTGTATACATTAATCTTCATGAAGTTATTAGCTAGCTCACCCCCTTTTCCAGTGAAATCCTCACCAGAAGGCTGCCTGTTGCGGTGTCTGGGGTTTTTCATCTTCAAAGGCCCAATGGGGCCACTAGCAAGTCCCTTCCCTTTATTGAGAGCCCTCTTTGGCCCTGAGGAGCTCTTAGCAGCAGCTTTTCTTTGAGCCTTTTTGACAATGACCTTCCTCTTCTTAGGCAGATTGTCGTCCGAGGGTGGAGAGTGGACATTGACATCATGTCTTTTCTTCATGTGTCTCTCCTTGGCTCTCCTCGCTCTTTCGCGTTGAACTTCTTCATCAACATGGAAAGAGCTGTCAACTGAGCTTGGAGATATCGTGCCTAATAAGGAGTTCATGGATTAGATAAGAATGAACCAAGGATCAGAGTCAAATTAGGGATTCAGATGTCAGAGATCGGACTTGTCCGGGTTCAGAGTGCGGACTTGTCCGGCGTACAGGACTTGTACGTATCTGAGCACCGGACTAGTCCGGCCTGGCATAAGAACCCTAATGATTTCCTTGAATTCCAAAACTTCTATCTAAAGATACAAAAGTACAGGAAGGTGGTAGGAATACATCTATGAAGCCAATGTACAACCTTGGAATCAAAGGAAACGAGCTAGAACGAGAAAAGTTGAGATTTTGGTTTTAGGGTGAAATTTACCGAGATTTGAACATTCACGTTGAGGAAGCATGAATCTGTCCGGATGAGTCCGGAGGGGAGGATCAACTCGTCGAGGAGAGGATTACCCACGAGGAAAACATGGTTCTTGAGGGCTCAACTTGAAGGTCTCTTCGGGGGCTTGGGTTTAGGAGAGAAGAGGAGAGGTGAGGGACACCAAGTGGGGGGAGGTTTAAAATTTTGATTTTGGGCCGGCCAACCACTTATATACGCGGCTGTCGGCGTTTGGAACCGACAGATCTCCCGACACTACTTTTGGTAGATCGAGGAGTTATAGTTCGGTAATGGGCGCGCAGAGATTCAAGAAGGTGAAAGACACGTGTACATAAGGATTTACGTGGTTCGGGCCGCCTGAACGTAATACCCTACTCCACGGGATGTGTTGGTGATGTATTAAGCTCAGGAGTCTAGAAGAAGCTCCAGAAGAAGAAGCTCGTCTAGCTCAGGGTGTTCAGCCGTGGTCTTGCCTCGTCTCTTGTGTATCGTTGACCAGTCCTTTTATAGTACAAGGATTGGTCGTTACAACGTCAGCCTGGCCCGACAGGTGGCCCTGGCGGTTACAAACGTTTGATACACAATAAATGGGGTTAATTACTCTTAATAGCTTGTTAATGGGACTTAATAGTGCCGTTACCAGTATTAAGGGTCATCCGATCGTGTGTCATTAATATGGCATTAATGACACTTAGTCGGGTCTTGAAGTCTTTGATTGATCCTTGAAGGTCCGGAGCCGTTGGGTGTCCTCCGGCCTGACAGTTGAAGTTGTAGGTCCGGCGGTTGCCACGTGGCAACTCCGGAGCTCACCATCGTTGACGGGTAGGTCCGTGCTGTTGGACACGTGTCAGTACTGGAGCATCCCTCTGTCTGGGGTTAGGTCCGGGGGTGCCATATTGGTATTCTGACCGAAGCTTCCCAGGTGTGGGTGATAGCTCCAGTCTTGTGATACACGTGGTAGCCCCGTGACTAACCATGTCAGGGGAGCAGGTCCGGCTACGCCTAACATGTGAAGCCTTCGAAGGTCTTCAAATCTGGTATATGGAGTTTCCTTGTGATCTTTGCAATCCCAAGGGGTATCCGGTACGGAGGGTATCGACAGCGGCCGACCGGACTAGTCTGGTCAAGGAGGCAGACTAGTCCAGTGCCCCTGGAAAACCTAAGTATTTTGACTGTCCGGACTAGTCCGGTGGAATATCGGACAAGTCCGGTTTCACCAGAATGATACATAGAGAGATGATTAATAGTGATCCAAGGACAATAGTTTTGCAAATAATCTTGGTAATTATGACCAGTAGGCAATCAACAATAAAGGTGGTCATAAAATGCAAGATTTCTTCATTAAAATAGTTTTCTTAGAAGAAAAAGAGGTGAGGTGTAGTTTTTAACAATAAAATGCGACGTTTGAAGTTTCAACTAGGTATGCAACGTTCCAAGCCACATTTCGAGAGTCAAGAATATTAAGTTCATTCCTAAGCTCACAAATCCTTTTCTCATCTAATGGTTTGGTGAAAATATCCGCAAGTTGTTTTTCAGTCCTAACATGTGAAATAGCAATGTCACCTTTTAACGAATGATCTCTAAGAAAGTGATGATGGATATCTATGTGCTTAGTTCTTGAGTGCTCTACAGGGTTGTGTGCGATTTTTATAGCACTTTCATTATCACATAGAAGCGGGATATGGCTAAGATTGTAGCCATAGTCCATAAGAGTCTGTTGCATCCAAAGTAGTTGTGCGCAACAACTATCGGCTGCAACATACTCTGCTTCCGCTGTGCAAAGAGCAATGGAGTTTTGCTTATTAGATGACCAAGAAACTAGGAACCTACCAAGAAATTGACAAGTCCCTGACGTGCTCTTTCTATCAACTTTGCATCATGCATAGTCGGCGTCGGAGTAGCCTATCAAGTTAAACTTGGATCCTTTTGGGTACCAAAGGCCCAAGTTGGGTGTGTGCACAAGATACCCTAGGATTCTTTTTACAGCAATTAAGTGACACTTTTAGGGTGCGGCTTGAAACCTTGCACACAAGCAAACACTAAGCATAATGTCTGGCCTAGATGCACATAAATAAAGTAAGGAGCCAATCATGGACCGATATACCTTCTAGTCCACATTTGGACCGTCTTCATTGAGGTCGAGATGTCCGTTAATGGCCATGGGTGTCTTGATGGGCTTGGCTTTGTCCATATTGAATTTCTTGAGAATGTCTTGTGTATATTTGGTTTGGCTTATAAATGTACCTTCTCTTAGTTGCTTCACTTGGAATCCCAAGAAGAACTTCAATTTGCCCATCATTGACATCTCAAACCTATCTGTCATAATTTTGCTAAATTCTTCACAGAAATACTTGTTAGTGGATCCAAAGATAATGTCATCAACATAAATTTGACATACGAATAGATGATCATCACAATGTTTAGTGAAGAGTGTATAGTCAGCTTTACCAATTTTGAATCCATTTTGAGTCAGAAAATCTCTAAGGCACTCATACCAAGCTCGAGGAGCATGTTTGAGGTCATAGAGAGCCTTACGCAGTTTGTAGACATGGTTGGGATACCTTTGGTCTCCGAATCCTGGTGGCTGCTCCACATAAACTTCCTCCTTTATCGGGCAATTTAAGAAGGCGCTTTTGACGTCCATTTGATACAGCTTAAAATTATGGTGGGTAGCATATGCCAATAAAATACGAATGGACTGAAGTCTAGCTACAGAAGTAAAAGTTTCATATAAGTCCAAACCTTCGACCTGAGAGTAACCTTTTGTAACACCCTAAATTTTCGCATCCTGCATTGCATACATGATCATGCATTAAACATTAGTAGGATAAAAGAAAAATAATAAAACATAAAAGATGGAGTATATATATACAAATATGGGTAGCAAAAGAAGAAAAAGAAAATAGCCTAAAACTTGTAATAGGGAATAAGTATAAAAATAATAATAATAAAATATATATATATGTATATAAATAATATATATAACAATATATGAAAATAAATAAAATATTAATATTAATAATATACATTATAATAATAATAAATAATAAATATATAACATGAATAATATATATATATATAAAATATATATAATAAAAAAAGAGTATAAAAAAAGTAAAATAAATAAATATGAATTACAAAATAATAATAATAATAATATAAAAAAAAGTTGCGCCAGCGGCCGAGCCGCCAGCCGGCCCCGCGCCCGACCGCCGCCTGCGCCCCTGTCCCCGCGCGCGACCGCCCCTCGGCCCCCGTGCCGCCGCGGACCCCACCCCGCCTGCCGCTGACCGCGCCGCCTGCCGCCTAGCCCACCCCGCCGCCTGCGCCCCGCAGCACCGCGCCCCGACGCGCCTCGCCCTCCCACGCGCGCCCGCCGCTGGGTTCCACCCTGCCGACGCCGCCTCCCGCAGCGCCATCCCCCGCCGCCTGGGCCCCCCGCCTCCACGCGCGCCACCCCGCCGCCTTAGCCCCGCGCACGCGCCCGCCTCCCGTTCCCGCCCTCTCCGCTCCCACCCGGCCCGCAGCCACGCCGCCGACCGCGCCCGGGCCCTGCCGAACCGCGCCGCGCCTCCCTGCTCCCGCGTTCCCGCGCAGTGACCGGCCCCACCCGCCTGGATTCCCGCCAGCCCCGCGCCGAATCCCACCGAGCCGGCCGCCCCGCGATTTCCGCCAGCCCCGCACCGATTCGCGCCGGCCCTAGCGCCCTAGTCCGCGCCTATAAAAGCCTCCGTAGGTTTCTCGATCCCAGAAAAACACCGCCGCCATCCCAGAAAGCCACGCCGCCAGAGACGCCTAGGGAGGAGCCCTAGCCGCCGGTAGGGAGAAGAAACAGAGGAAACCAGAGGCCGCGCCCAGGGAAAAAAGGGAAGAAAAAAAGAGGGGAAGGAGAGGAAGAAAAAGAGGAGGGTGCCACCGTCCACCGGAGATCACCGCCGTCGTCGTGCCGCCGAGGGACTGCTGTACCATCTACTTCGTCTACGCGTCGCATTCGTTCCGCGACCGTCAAGCCGTCAGATCTACGATAGGATTCGTTCCCGATGCGAATTTTGGCGACGCATTAGATCTAATAGACATAAACTGATTTTAGTTGCACCATAATTTTATTTTCAGCAGCATTAATCCACGTTAAAATCCCCTTAAACTCATATGAACGCGTATGAACTAGTTGTATCTAATTAATAAACAACCGTAGTTAATTAATTATTGTACCTTGCATGTATGCATATCATCGCATGTTGATTATTATGTGTGCATCATGTTGAATTGTATGTATATTCTTGTATGTGTGATCACGAGTAGAGGAACGTGCTCAAGAGGCCGCATACGAGGATTTTCAGAATCAAGATTTTGAAGCGCTTGTGCAACCCCATCCGCCGGAGCAAGGCAAGTGTCCTTGACGCATATTGATCCTGTTTTAAAATAAATGTTTTGTTTACAAAACTGCATGCTGTGTCAATTTGATGGGAATCCTATGGTAGGAAGTTTACTAGACTTGTTAAACCACCCTTGTCACCTGAAATTTATGGTAGAGAGTCGGGAAGGGCTTTTATTTTCTTTTTGCCTCGCGTAATTAATTGGGATGACAAACAACACTACACATTTAATTATGCATCAATGATATTCTGGTTAATGTGAACTGGTCAATACGATGGGTGATCTAAGCAAGCCTGGTATGTGGATGGGTTGGATGTTATGGTGGTTTGCTTGCTTTAGATCTAAGGACCGGTTCATGCGAGAATAAGCCAGGACTACAGTGCCACCACGAGGCCAAGTATGGGTGTGGCGTAGCTGATTAATTAGGGCTTTGCTAGTGCTGTTTGGACCATTGTGGATGCTCGGGAAAGGGGTAGTCGGATTGGGTTTGTTGATGATTGGTGGGACTACCCTGGGATCCGAATGGCTCAAGAGGGGGCCCTTGGTTGAAGATGTGCTCAGTTGGAGACATCGCCACCGGTGAAACCCCAGTGGGGTCTAAATAGGCTAGTAATCCCTTCGTAAAGGCTATTTTGTGATCTCTTGGACATACACCAAAGGAAGTGTAATTGGCATAAGAGAGGTTCTTTAGTCGCCGACGAGTGATGAAATCACTAACACGTGGGTAAAGTGGTACAAACTCTGCAAAGTATGAAAACTATCATGATAGCCGTGCTCCCAGTTATGAGCGCCTGGATGACCTACATGATTAGAGTTGGAAATTGGGATTTGGGATGGTTATGGTCTGGTAATGGTTATGGTTGGTTTATGGTTATGGTTGGTTTATGGTTATGGTTATGGATGGAATTATGGTTTATGACATCGATTATGGTTATTGGTAATGGTGAATTATGGACTGGTATTATTATGGTTACATGGTTAATAATGGGTTTACATACACATAATACATATATTGCTTTACAAATGTTTTACTGTACTTTTCAACACTTAGCCATTATTATTGTCGTCATTTGAATCAGCCACATGTCATACTTTCCACACTTGCTAAGTACGACATGTACTCACTCTTGCAATCCCCCACCCAACAGTTGCAGGTCAGAATTATGAGTTTAATGGCGATAATGTGGAGATCTAGGCCGTGTCTACCATCAGCTTTGCCTGTGGTGTTGCATGGAGCTGCGCTATCCCTTTTGCTTAGTTTGCTTAATTAGTTTATTTCCGCTGCATTAGTTGAACTTATCATTAATATTCATTGGAGCTTGTATTCGAGGATTTAATGAATTATGTAATAAGAGCACTTATTTAATAATTTGAGCTGTGGTAATTATCTGTTTATCATTTGTGAATCACTCGTGTATGTGTGTTGAACATCCTGGGCACACATATGCGTTTGCTTGGTTCATTTTCAGAACTGGGCGTCACAGATTGGTATCAGAGCCACATGTTGACTGTAGGACGCAGCCTAGATAGAATGGACACTTTAGAGCACATAAGAGCACTCAGGAATCGATGTGTTTTGAGGGTGTGCTGTTTGATATATATATTGTTTGCTTGTGTGCTTAATAGAGGATTTTGGGATGCTTTCGCATTTCCATGTCCACCTAGGCTAGTATAGCTAGTTGGTTAGCTTCATATCCCTTGATGCATATAGTTGGGGACGTTTCTAAATTCTTACCTATTGCTTTTCTCTAGATGGTGAGGACTCGCAACCAGAGGGATGTCAATGATGAGGAGGAGAACCATGGAGTACCTCAGAACAATATTGGACAAAGACCTGCTCATTGAGCTATCAACATTGAGTAGCTATTGGCTATGCAAAACCAGCTCATGCAGACCATGATACAAACAATGGGACAGCTGCAGGCTGGCAATATCAACAATCAGCCGCACATGCCTCCACCGCCACCCCGGCCTCCTCATAACCGTTTAGGAGAGTTTATGAGGACTAGGCCACCAACCTTTGCTCAAGCTGCTGACCCTATGGATGCGGATGATTGGCTCAAGTCCATGGAGAAGAAACTTGCTATTGTCCAACGTAGTGACTGGGAGAAGGTCCTATTTGCTTCTCATCAACTCGTTGGAGCAGCCGCCAATTGGTGGGATTCACTATGCAATGCTTATGAGAATCAAGAGAGGATCACCTGGGCGGAATTCAAAGAGAACTTCCGTTCTCATTATGTGCCGGAAGGTGTTATGATCTTGAAGAGACAAGAATTTGAGAACTTAAGGCAAGGAAGATCAAGCGTGAGTGAATATCTCAATAAGTTCACTCAACTCTCAAGATATGCGCTTGAGGACGTTAGTCGGGACAGCCGGAAGCAGTACTTGTTCATGAGGTGCTTGAACAATGAGATCCAAGTACAATTGCTCAATTGTGACTATGCAAATTTCCAGAAACTTGTGGACAAAGCAATTGTGGTTGAGAACAAGATCCGTGAGATGGAGCAAGAAATCAAGAGGAAGGCGTCATATCAAGGACAGCGACAAGGAAGTAATGTGCGCCCTCGCCTTGCACCATCCAATGCGCTTCATTACAGCTCCTCTATTCCTGCTCATCGCCCTGGTTATGCACCACACCCAACTCATTTTGTGCAGCAGCGCCCAGTTATGCAAGCACCTAGGCCTCCAGTGCCCTATGAGCCTCATGCTGATTTTCCTGGAGCCAATGCTCAAAACCAAGCTCGCCCTAATAATTCTGGTGGAGTCAAGAAGTGCTATACTTGTGGAGAAGCTGGACACTTTGCGAATCAATGTCCTAAGTCAGGCCTTGGTCAAGGAAGCAATGTGCCGAGGCAAAACCCAAGACCCAATGGAGGACAACCACAAGGAAGTCGTGGACAGCAGAACTTTGCTCGTGGTAACGTGAACCATGTCTCTACGGAGGATGCTCAACAAGCGAACGACGTGGTCATTGGCAAGTTTCTCGCCAACTCCAATCCCGCGACTATGTTATTTGATTCCGGAGCATCGCATTCATTCATTGCATTGAAGCATGTGGCCAAGTATAGTTTGCCTATCTCTCATATGAAGTTTACTCTATTGGTTAAGCCTCCTGGAGGAGAGATGAGGACAAATATAGTATGTCCAAAACTAAGCCTTAGAATAAGGAGGGTAGACTTCTCCGCCAACCTCATTGTTTTGGATTCACAAGGAATAAGAGGATCCGTTGGTGCAAAGTGCGATGGAACCACCATACGGAAGCCGAAGCTACATGGGAACGCGAAGAAGACTTGAAGGCAGAATTCCCTCACCTTTTCTCCACGCTATCGAATCTCGAGGGCGAGATTCACTTTAAGGGGGTAGAATTGTAACACCCTAAATTTTCGCATCCTGCATTGCATACATGATCATGCATTAAACATTAGTAGGATAAAAGAAAAATAATAAAACATAAAAGATGGAGTATATATATACAAATATGGGTAGCAAAAGAAGAAAAAGAAAATAGCCTAAAACTTGTAATAGGGAATAAGTATAAAAATAATAATAATAAAATATATATAAATGTATATAAATAATATATATAACAATATATGAAAATAAATAAAATATTAATATTAATAATATACATTATAATAATAATAAATAATAAATATATAACATGAATAATATATATATATATATATAATATATATATATATAATAAATTATATAATAAAAAAAGAGTATAAAAAAGTAAAATAAATAAATATAAATTACATAAAAATAATAATATTATTAAAAAAAGAAAAAAAGCTGCGCCAGCGGCCGAGCCGCCAGCCGGCCCCGCGCCCGACCGCCGCCTGCGCCCCGGTCCCCGCGCGCGACCGCGCCGCCGCGGACCCCACCCCTCCTGCCGCTGACCGCGCCGCCTGCCGCCTGCAGCGCGCAGCGCGCACGCGCGTGGGAGGGCGAGGCGCGTCGGAGCGCGGTGCTGCGGGGCGCAGGCGGCGGGGTGGGCCAGGCGGCGGGGCGCACCCGCCGCCGGGTCCCACCCTGCCGACGCCGCCTCCCGCAGCGCCATCACCCGCCGCCTTGGCCCCCCGCCTCCATGCGCGCCACCCCGCCGCCTTAGCCCCGCGCACGCGCCCGCCTCCCGCTCCCGCCTCCCGTTCCCGCCCTCCCGCTCCCACCCGGCCCGCAGCCACGCCGCCGACCGCGCCCGGGCCCCGCCGAACCGCGCCGCACCTCCCCGCTCCCGCGTTCCCGCGCAGTGACCGGCCCCACCCGCCTGGATTCCCGCCAGCCCCGCGCCGAATCCCACCGAGCCGGCCGCCCCGCGATTTCCGCCAGCCCCGCACCGATTCGCGCCGGCCCTAGCGCCCTAGTCCGCGCCTATAAAAGCCTCCGTAGGTTTCTCGATCCCAGAAAAACCCCGCCGCCATCCCAGAAAGCCACGCCGCCAGAGACGCCTAGGGAGGAGCCCTAGCCGCCGGTAGGGAGAAGAAACAGAGGAAACCAGAGGTTGCGCCCAGGGAAAAAAGGGAAGAAAAAAAGAGGGGAAGGAGAGGAAGAAAAAGAGGAGGGTGCCACCGTCCACCGGAGATCGCCGCCGTCGTCGTGCCGCCGAGGGACTGCTGTACCATCTACTTCGTCTACGCGTCGCATTCGTTCCGCGACCGTCAAGCTGTCAGATCTACGGTAGGATTTATTCCCGATGGGAATTTTGGCGACGCAATAGATCTAAACATAAATTGATTTTAGTTGCACCATAATTTTATTTTCATCAACATTAATCCACGTTAAAATCCCCGTAAACTCATATGAACGCGTATGAACTAGTTGCATCTAATTAATAAACAACCGTAGTTAATTAATTATTGTACCTTGCATGCATGCATATCATCGCATGTTGATTATTATGTGTGCATCATGTTGAATTGTATGTATATTCTTGTATGTGTGATCACGAGTAGAGGAACATGCTCAAGAGGCCGCATACGAGGATTTTCAGAATCAAGATTTCGAAGCGCTTGTGCAACCCCATCCGCCGGAGCAAGGCAAGTGTCCTTGACGCATATTGATCCTTTTTTAAAATAAATGTTTTGTTTACAAAACTGCATGCTGTGTCAATTTGATGGGAATCCTATGGTAGGAAGTTTACTAGACTTGTTAAACCACCCTTGTCACCTGAAATTTATGGTAGAGAGTCGGGAAGGGCTTTTATTTTCTTTTTTCCTCGCGTAATTAATTGGGATGACAAACAACACTACACATTTAATTATGCATCAATGATATTCTGGTTAATTTGAACTGGTCAATACGATGGGTGATCTAAGCAAGCCTGGTATGTGGATGGGTTGGATGTTATGGTGGTTTGCTTGCTTTAGATCTAAGGACCGGTTCATGCGAGAATAAGCCAGGACTACAGTGCCACCACGAGGCCAAGTATGGGTGCGGCGTAGCTGATTAATTAGGGCTTTGCTATTGCTGTTTGGACCATTGTGGATGCTCGGGGAAGGGGTAGTCGGATTGGGTTTGTTGATGATTGGTGGGACTACCCTGGGATCCGAATGGCTCAAGAGGGGGCCCTTGGTTGAAGATGTGCTCAGTTGGAGACATCGCCACTGGTGAAACCTCAGTGGGGTCTGAATAGGCTAGTAATCCCTTTGTAAAGGCTATTTTGTGATCTCTTGGCCACACACCAAAGGAAGTGTAATTGGCATAAGGGAGGTTCTTTAGTCGCCGACGGGTGATGAAATCACTAACACGTGGGTAAAGTGGTACAAACTCTGCAGAGTATGAAAACTATCATGATAGACGTGCTCCCGGTTATGAGCGCCTGGATGACCTACATGATTAGAGTTGGAAATTGGGATTTGGGATGGTTATGGTCTGGTAATGGTTATGGTTGGTTTATGGTTATGGTTGGTTTATGGTTATGGTTATGGATGGAATTATGGTTTACGACATCGATTATGGTTATTGGTAATGGTGAATTATGGACTGGTATTATTATGGTTACATGGTTAATGATGGGTTTACATACACATAATACATATATTGCTTTACAAATGTTTTACTGTACTTTTCAGCACTTAGCCATTATTATTGTCGTCATTTGAATCAGCCACATGTCATACTTTCCACACTTGCTGAGTACGACATGTACTCACTCTTGCAATCCCCCACCCAACAGTTGCACGTCAGAATTATGAGTTTAATGGCGATAATGTGGAGATCTAGGCCGTGTCTACCATCAGCTTTGCCTGTGGTGTTGCATGGAGCTGCACTATCCCTTTCGCTTAGTTTGCTTAATTAGTTTATTTCCGCTGCATTAGTTGAACTTATCATTAATATTCATTGGAGCTTGTATTCGAGGATTTAATGAATTATGTAATAAGAGCACTTATTTAATAATTTGAGCTATGGTAATTATCTGTTTATCATTTGTGAATCACTCGTGTATGTGTGTTGAACATCCTGGGCACACATATGCGTTTGCTTGGTTCATTTTCGGAACTGGGCGTCACAGATTGGTATCAGAGCCACAGGTTGACCGTAGGACGCAGCCTAGATAGAATGGACACTTTAGAGCACATAGGAGCACTCAGGAATCGATGTGTTTTGAGGGTGTGCTGTTTGATATATATATTGTTTGCTTGTGTGCTTAATAGAGGATTTTGGGATGCTTTAGCATTGCCATGTCCACCTAGGCTAGCATAGCTAGTTGGTTAGCTTCATATCCCTTGATGCATATAGTTGGGGACGTTTCTAAATTCTTACCTATTGCTTTTCTCTAGATGGTGAGGACTCGCAACCAGAGGGATGTCAATGATGAGGAGGAGAACCATGGAGTACCTCAGAACAATATTGGACAAGGACCTGCTCATGGAGCTATCAACATTGAGCAGCTATTGGCTATGCAAAACCAGCTCATGCAGACCATGATACAAACAATGGGACAGCTGCAGGCTGGCAATATCAACAATCAGCCCCACATGCCTCCACCGCCACCCCCGCCTCCTCATAACCGTTTAGGAGAGTTTATGAGGACTAGGCCACCAACCTTTGCTCAAGCTGCTGACCCTATGGATGCGGATGATTGGCTCAAGTCCATGGAGAAGAAACTTGCTATTGTCCAATAAGTGACTGGGAGAAGGTCCTATTTGCTTCTCATCAACTCGTTGGAGCAGCCGCCGATTGGTGGGATTCACTATGCAATGCTTATGAGAATCAAGAGAGGATCACCTGGGCGGAATTCAAAGAGAACTTCCGTTCTCATTATGTGCCGGAAGGTTTTATGATCTTGAAGAGACAAGAATTTGAGAACTTAAGGCAAGGAAGATCAAGCGTGAGTGAATATCTCAATAAGTTCACTCAACTCTCAAGATATGCGCCTGAGGACGTTAGTCGGGACAGCCGGAAGCAGTACTTGTTCATGAGGTGCTTGAACAATGAGATCCAAGTACAATTGCTCAATTGTGACTATGCAAATTTCCAGAAACTTGTGGACAAAGAAATTGTGGTTGAGAACAAAATCCGTGAGATGGAGCAAGAAATCAAGAGGAAGGCGTCATATCAAGGACAGCGACAAGGAAGTAATGTGCGCCCTCGCCTTGCACCATCCAATGCGCCTCATTACAGCTCCTCTATTCCTGCTCATCGCCCTGGTTATGCACCACACCCAACTCATTTTGTGCAGCAGCGCCCTGTTATGCAAGCACCTAGGCCTCCAATGCCCTATGAGCCTCGTGCTGATTTTCCTGGAGCCAATGCTCAAAACCAAGCTCGCCCCAATAATTCTGGTTGAGTCAAGAAGTGCTATACTTGTGGAGAAGCTGGACACTTTGCGAATCAATGTCCTAAGTCAGGCCTTGGTCAAGGAAGCAATGTGCCGAGGCAAAACCCAAGACCCAATGGAGGACAACCACAAGGAAGTCGTGGACAGCAGAACTTTGCTCGTGGTAACGTGAACCATGTCTCTACGGAGGATGCTCAACAAGCGGACGACGTGGTCATTGGTATGTTTCTCGCCAACTCCAATCCCGCGACTATGTTATTTGATTCTGGAGCATCGCATTCATTCATTGCATTGAAGCATGTGGCCAAGTATAGTTTGCCTATCTCTCATATGAAGTTTACTCTATTGGTTAAGCCTCCTGGAGGAGAGATGAGGACAAATATAGTATGTCCAAAACTAAGCCTTAGAATAAGGAGGGTAGACTTCTCCGCCAACCTCATTGTTTTGGATTCACGAGGAATAAGAGGATCCGTTGGTGCAAAGTGCGATGGAACCACCATACGGAAGCCGAAGCTACATGGGAACGTGAAGAAGACTTGAAGGCAGAATTCCCTCACCTTTTGTCCACGCTATCGAATCTCGAGGGCGAGATTCACTTTAAGGGGGGTAGAATTGTAACACCCTAAATTTTCGCATCCTGCATTGCATACATGATCATGCATTAAACATTAGTAGGATAAAAGAAAAATAATAAAACATAAAAGATGGAGTATATATATACAAATATGGGTAGCAAAAGAAGAAAAAGAAAATAGCCTAAAACTTGTAATAGGGAATAAGTATAAAAATAATAATAATAAAATATATATAAATGTATATAAATAATATATATAACAATATATGAAAATAAATAAAATATTAATATTAATAATATACATTATAATAATAATAAATAATAAATATATAACATGAATGATATATATATATATATATAATAAATTATATAATAAAAAAAGAGTATAAAAAATAAAATAAATAAATATAAATTACAAAATAATAATAATAATATAAAAAAAGAAAAAAAAGCTGCGCCAGCGGCCGAGCCGCCAGCCGGCCCCGCGCCCGACCGCCGCCTGCGCCCCGGTCCCCGCGCGCGACCGCGCCGCCGCGGACCCCACCCCGCCTGCCGCTGACCGCGCCGCCTGCCGCCTGCAGCGCGCAGCGCGCGCGCGTGTGGGAGGGCGAGGCTCGTCGGGGCGCGGTGCTGCGGGGCGCAGGCGGCGGGGCGCACCCACCGCCGGGTCCCACCCTGCCGACGCCGCCTCCCGCAGCGCCATCACCCGCCGCCTGGCCCCCCGCCTCCATGCGCGCCACCCCGCCGCCTTAGCCCCGCGCACGCGCCCGCCTCCCGCTCCCGCCTCCCGTTCCCGCCCTCCCGCTCCCACCCGGCCCGCAGCCACGCCCCCGACCGCGCCAGGGCCCCGCCGAACCGCGCCGCGCCTCCTCGCTCCCGCGTTCCCGCGCAGTGACCGGCCCCACCCGCCTGGATTCCCGCCAGCCCCGCGCCGAAGCCCACCGAGCCAGCCGCCCCGCGGTTTCCGCCAGTCCCGCACCGATTCGCGCCGGCCCTAGCGCCCTAGTCCGCGCCTATAAAAGCCTCTGTAGGTTTCTCGATCCCAGAAAAACTCCGCCGCCATCCCAGAAAGCCACGCCGCCAGAGACACCTAGGGAGGAGCCCTAGCCGCCGGTAGGGAGAAGAAACAGAGGAAACCAGAGGCCGCGCCCAGGGAAAAAAGGGAAGAAAAAAAGAGGGGAAGGAGAGGAAGAAAAAGAGGAGGGTGCCATCGTCCACCGTAGATCGCCGCCGTCGTCGTGCCGCCGAGGGACTGTTGTACCATCTACTTCGTCTATGCATCGCATTCGTTCCGCGACCGTCAAGCTGTCAGATCTACGGTAGGATTCGTTTCCGATGGGAATTTTGGCGACGCATTAGATCTAATAGACATAAATTGATTTTAGTTGCACCATAATTTTATTTTCAGCAGCATTAATCCACGTTAAAATCCCCGTAAACTCATATGAACGCGTATGAACTAGTTGCATCTAATTAATAAACAACTGTAGTTAATTAATTATTGTACCTTGCATGCATGCATATCATCGCATGTTGATTATTATGTGTGCATCATGTTGAATTGTATGTATATTCTTGTATGTGTGATCACGAGTAGAGGAACGTGCTCAAGAGGCCGCATACGAGGATTTTCAGAATCAAGATTTCGAAGCGCTTGTGCAACCCCATCCGCCGGAGCAAGGCAAGTGTCCTTGACGCATATGGATCCTGTTTTAAAATAAATGTTTTGTTTACAAAACTGCATGCTGTGTCAATTTGATGGGAATCCTATGGTAGGAAGTTTACTAGACTTGTTAAACCACCCTTGTCACCTGAAATTTATGGTAGAGAGTCGGGAAGGGCTTTTATTTTCTTTTTGCCTCACGTAATTAATTGGGATGACAAACAACACTACACATTTAATTATGCATCAATGATATTCTGGTTAATGTGAACTGGTCAATACGATGGGTGATCTAAGCAAGCCTGGTATGTGGATGGGTTGGATGTTATGGTGGTTTGCTTGCTTTAGATCTAAGGACCGGTTCATGCGAGAATAAACCAGGACTACAGTGCCACCACGAGGCCAAGTATGGGTGCGGCGTAGCTGATTAATTAGGGCTTTGCTAGTGCTGTTTGGACCATTGTGGATGCTCGGGGAAGGGGTAGTCGGATTGGGTTTGTTGATGATTGGTGGGACTACCCTGGGATCCGAATGGCTCAAGAGGGGGCCCTTGGTTGAAGATGTGCTCAGTTGGAGACATCACCACTGGTGAAACCTCAGTGGGGTCTGAATAGGCTAGTAATCCCTTTGTAAAGGCTATTTTGTGATCTCTTTGCCATACACCAAAGGAAGTGTAATTGGCATAAGGGAGGTTCTTTAGTCGCCGACGGGTGATGAAATCACTAACACGTGGTTAAAGTGGTTCAAACTCTGCAGAGTATGAAAACTATCATGATAGCCGTGCTCCCGGTTATGAGCGCCTGGATGACCTACATGATTAGAGTTGGAAATTGGGATTTGGGATGGTTATGGTCTGGTAATGTTTATGGTTGGTTTATGGTTATGGTTGGTTTATGGTTATGGTTATGGATGGAATTATGGTTTATGACATCGATTATGGTTATTGGTAATGGTGAATTATGGAATGGTATTATTATGGTTACATGGTTAATGATGGGTTTACATACACATAAAACATATATTGCTTTACAAATGTTTTACTGTACTTTTCAGCACTTAGCCATTATTATTGTCGTCATTTGAATCAGCCACATGTCATACTTTCCACACTTGCTGAGTACGACATGTACTCACTCTTGCAATCCCCCACCCAAAAGTTGCAGGTCAGAATTATGAGTTTAATGGCGATAATGTGGAGATCTAGGCCGTGTCTACCGTCAGCTTTGCCTGTGGTGTTGCATGGAGCTGCGCTATCCCTTTTGCTTAGTTTGCTTAATTAGTTTATTTTCGCTGCATTAGTTGAACTTATCATTAATATTCATTGGAGCTTGTATTCGAGGATTTAATGAATTATGTAATAAGAGCACTTATTTAATAATTTGAGTTGTGGTAATTATCTGTTTATCATTTGTGAATCACTCGTGTATGTGTGTTGAACATCCTGGGCACACATATGCGTTAGCTTGGTTCATTTTCGGAACTGGGCGTCACACCTTTGGCCACCAATCTCGCTTTATTTCTTGTTACAACTCCATGTTCATCTTGCTTGTTCCGAAAGACACATTTGGTTCCAACGATGTTCGCCTTTGGTCTCTCCACCAGCTCCCACACTTCATTTCACTTGAAGTTGTTCAATTCCTCTTGCATTGCAATCACCCAGTCTGGATCCCTTAAGGCTCCTTCTACCCTGTATGGTTCTAGAAAAGACACAAAGGAATAGTATTCACAGAAATTTGCAACTCGAGATCTAGTAGTTACTCCCTTAGCAATATCTCCAATAATATTGTTGACAGGATGGTCTCTTTGCATGCTCTGATGTACTCTTGGGTGTGGAACTTGTGTAGTTGCTTGTTCTTCATTATCTTCATGTGAATTGTCTCCCCCTAGATCATTGCTTCCATGATTGTCTTGATCTTCTTGATCCTCCTCATCTTGATCTTGTGAAAGAGCTCCCCCTTGATCATTGCCTCCGTGTTGAAGTTCATCTTGTGCATTTGAGCCGAATGTTCGCTCTAGGGGTAAGATATCACCAAGTGCCATTTTCTTTAGTGCTTCATATGGAGCTTCCTCTTTATCTAGCACACACTTATCAACTTGCTCCACTTGTGAGCCGTTAGATTCATCGAACACCACGTCACGTGCTACTTTGACAAGGTCGGACACCTTGTTGAAGACACGATAGGCATAGGCATTGGATTCATATCCGAGCAAGAACCCTTCATCATACTTTGAAGCAAACTTTGAGGCCCTCTCTTTCTTGTTCAGAATAAAACATTTGCAACCAAAGACTTTGAAATAAGAAACAATAGGCTTTTTACCTATAAGAAGCTCATATGGAGTTTTCTTCAGTAGTCGGTGAAGGTACAACCGATTTGTGGCATGACAAGCGGTGTTCACCACTTCTGCCCAAAACCGATCGGATGTCTTGTATTCATCAAACATAGTTCTTGCCATTTCGATCAATGTTATATTCTTCCTTTCGGCCACTCCGTTTTGTTGAGGAGAGTAGGGTGCCGAGAACTCATGCTTTATCCCTTCTTCATCGAGATACTCTTCAACTTGGAGGTTCTTGAATTCTGTCACGTTGTCACTTCTGATGTTCTTTATGGTTGATGAGAATTCATTCTGAGCTCTTTTCAAGAACTTCTTGAGGATTCCCTGAGTTTCTGATTTATCATACAAGAAAAATACCCAGGTAAATCTTGAAAAATCATCAACAATTACTAAACCGTATTTGTTACCGCCGATGCTGATGTACGAAATTGGACCAAGGAGATCCATGTGGAGGAGTTCCAGCGATCTTCTGGTAGTCATCACATTCTTAGCGGGGTGTGGTGCTCCGACTTGTTTTCCTGCTTGACAAGTGCTGCACGGCCTTTCTTTTTCAAAAACCACATCCTTAAGACTACGGATGTGACCACCTTTTAGAAGTTTTTGCAGATTTCTCATCCCATGTTGGTCTTAGCAACCAAGCAAGTGTTGAGTTCGGCTTTATCTTTGTTGAAGTCAACGAGATAAAGCTTGCCCTTCAACATTCCCTTGAATGCAATCGAGCCATCGCTTCTTCTAA
This sequence comes from Tuctoria greenei, assembly GCA_036927565.1. Classification (NCBI taxonomy): domain Eukaryota; kingdom Viridiplantae; phylum Streptophyta; class Magnoliopsida; order Poales; family Poaceae; genus Tuctoria; species Tuctoria greenei. Next base: position 37,084,915 of record JAYESD010000011.1, on the reverse strand, counting down.
AAACGGTCACACCCTCATTAGTGAATAAACAGTTGTAACCTTTGTCGTATAATTGAGATATTGACAAAAGGTTATAATCTAGAGAATATACATGTAAAACATTAGATAAGGTGTGTTGAGAGGATATTTCAATGTTACTGCTACCAAGGACCTTTCCTTGGCTGTTCTCTCCAAAGTATATGCCTTCACTTGGATCCTTGTTATACTTGTACTCCACAAACATACCTCTCTCTCCGGTCATGTGATTTGTGCATCCGCTATCTAGCACCCATTTAGATCCACCGGAGGAGTAAGACTGCAAAAATTATTCTTTGGTTTTAGGTACCCAAGCTTGCTTGGGTCCTCTCAGGTTAGTCACAAGAGTCTTGGGCACCCACACACAAGTTTTCAAGTTCTTGTGGCGTGGCCCTGTATATTTAGCAATGATTTTTCCATATTTGGCTTTCATAAGAACATAGGAAGCATCAAATGTACGAAACAATATTTGTAAATCAGATTCATGAGATTTTTCCTTAACAAAGACAATTCCATTCTTAGCATGATTAGGAGTAGACATGTGTTTGTTCCTGTCAAAGCCAAGGCCATCTTTGACATTAGGATGTCTAGTGACCATATATGCACTGCGTGCATATTTGATCTTCTCCTTATCAAAGATGCCGCTTGGAGAAGCATGCATATTATGAGAAGTTTAAGTATTAGAAGTAACATTCTTCTTACTAGAGCAAGTGCAAGTTCCGATTGTTGTTGAACTCATATCTTTGGAGGAAGAGCTCTTGGAGGAAGAGGAGTCACTTTGCTTGAGTGACTCAACTTGCACCTCAAGGATCTTGTTATCTTTTGACAAGTTAGCAAGTTCTTCCTTGATTGCAATCTGCGAGTCCTCTAGCTTTGAGTAAGTTTCCTTACTCAAGGCTAGCTCAACTTCAAGCGACTCGTTCTTCTCTCTTTCAAGCTCAAGAAGCTTTTCAACTTCTTGATATCTCTTCCTTTCACGGATGAGCATATCCTCTTGTCGATTAACAAGTTCCTCCTTTTCAAAGATTTCGTTCGACAACATTTCCATTTTCTTTAACGCAGTTTTACTTAATCCTCTAAACATTTCTTCATTATCAATAGAGCTATCAAAGTCATCAATAGAGGAATTTAGCATAGGAGGAGTAAGTCGAACCTTTTTCTTGCCTTCCTAAGCCACAAGGCAAGTGTGGTTGTTCATATATCGTCCTCCCGTGTTTGGAAAGAGTGTGGCTTTCATAGTAGGTTTCTTGACTGCGATAGTGGCTATCTCTTCTTCTTCATCGGAGGAGGACTCGTCGTTTGAGTCCCACTCCTTGCTAATGTGAGCTTGATGGGCTTGTCTTCTTTTTCTGAAATTTTTCTTTTCTTGAGGTCTTGTTTCCTTCTTCTTTTTGTTTTCTTCCTAAGGGCAGTCCACCATGAAGTGACCATACTCTTCGCAGTTGTAGCAAGTGTGTCGAGCCTTGAATTTTCCTTTATCCTTGCTTTTTCCTTCATTTGAATTGTTGCCATGTCTTCTTTTCATCATGCACTTGAACTTCTTGATAAAGAGTACCATTTCTTCAATGTCAAGATCGGTACTCTAGTAGCTTGTATGCCCGTCGTCTTGGTCTTCACGAGTTTCTTTGAGTTTGGGTCTGCACGTTGCTTTGAAAGCAACTTCTTTCTTTTTGGAAGATGTGAGTTCGGCTAAGTCTTTTTCGTATTTAGCCTCTTTCTCCTTCATTTCATGATTAATGATCTTCCCCAATAACTCATTGGGAGTCATTTTGTGAAATCCGGGGCTTTCTCTAATCATTGAGCAAAGTGTGGCATTCCTTGGCATGAAGGCTCTAATCATTCTTTTGACCACCTCGTGATCCGTCCATTTTTTAATTCCATAGGCACAAATTTTGTTGATGAGTGCCTTCATCCGGTTGTACAAGTCTTGAGGTGATTCACCTTCTTCAAAAGCAAATCTCCCCAACTCTCCTTCAAGCATCTCCATTTTAGCTTCACAAACTGACCTATTTCCTTTGTGAGCTATCTTAAGTGTATCCCAGATTTTTTTTGCACTTTCTAAACCATCGATCTTGGTGAATTCATCTTTGCTTAGTGATGATGTGATCATGGCGACGACTTGTGCATTTCTGTGAATCTCTTGTTCTTGTTCTGGAGTGAGTTCATCATCCGTGTCCGAGATATCTGTGCCTGTGCAAACAATGTGCCACAGACTATGATTCAGGGATATTAGATGCATTTTCATGTTGTACTGCCACATTGTGTAGTCGCTTCCGTCAAACTGTGGAGGCTTTCCCGTAGGAATAGAGAGATAGTGATTGTTTGAATTGAGACGGTTATAGTTGTAAGGATATCGGGAGTAGTCGTGATGACCACTCCCGGTCGTCTTCTCTTCTTCTTTTCCTTTTTGTGCCAGCAACTTCTTTCTCAGGAGTGCCTTTAGCTGTCGCACTTCTTCATCATCATGTGGGCTTTCTTTCAGCACATCGAAGGCTTTAGCTTCTTGTTCCTCCTCATTGATGTTCATCTTCGGGATTTCGTTGTTCTTCTCAGAGGCCATTGATCTCTCCGAGATGTGAGTCTCGTTGGCGGAGAACCTTGCTCTGATACCAATTGAATGTGTCCTAGATGGGGTGAATAGGCCTTTTGAATTTCCTGCACACTTAATAGAGTCGTCAAAAACTTGATTGACCGGACTAGTCCGGTGTGCTGAAATATGTGAATTGATTAAGTGTTATTTGGGAAACTAGATTCTTTTAGCAGCGGAAATGAGAACAACAGATTCTTTGATTTAAGATTATTGTATGAGTGCACATGAAGACTTATAAGCAACTTAAATTGTTATTTAGCAATCAAGTGATCTAGTGAACAAAGAGTAAAGTAAATGAGGCACAAGAGACACGAATTTTTACCGAGGTTAAATCTCACCACGAGATCTACGTCCTCATTGAGAAAGCTCACACAGAGCCGGGTCTCCAACCCTTTCCGTCTTCAAGTCACCACACAGGCTGACTTGATTCCACTAGAACGGGTAATCACCGAGTTTGTGGGGCAACCTCACATGTTGAGGGCTCCCATGAGAATTTACAATGAAAGGAGTGATCAAATACACTTGAAAGTATTACAATGCAGAGTATGAGTGTAGAAAGATCAAACCCCAAGAGCTCGGAACGAAGGAACGACGATCTCCCAATGCCGAATCCAAGTGTTCAAATGATTTGACTCTTTTTGCACCTTAGATGTGTGGGGAGATGTGTTTTGGGCTCTTGGGACAAAGTGGCGGCACTAGGATTTGTGTTTTCAGCATTATTCGACGTGTGTCAACTGTGGAAGGCTGTGGATTCTCTATTTATAGGGTTTCCAAAAAGTTACCGTTGGAAAACACTAATACCGAACTAGTCCGGTGCAAGTCTGGACTTGTCTAGTCACAGTGTAACTCGAAGTCCAGAAAGTCTGGCGGACTAGTCTGGTTGGAAAACGGACTAGTCGGTCTTTTGTGAAAACAGACTCCAGAAAGTTCGGAGGACTAGTCCGGTGGACACACGGACTAGTCCGGTCTCCAGAGATGGGAGACTCCAGAAAGTCTGACGGACCAGTCCGGTCCATGATCGGACTAGTCCGGTGCACTGTGAGAGTTAGATTAATTTTAAAACCCTTACCCCTGTGCAAAGTCGTGAGCTCTTGGAGTGTGTCTTTCATACACTCCCTATACATTTAAAATCTAATTTGTTCTTCCAAGTTCCATCAAAGTATCCCTCTTTGTACACCACTCCATTTTTTCACATTTTTATGTGCACCGGGCTGTTTCACTTGGTTTGTCCTGCAATCATCTCAATAGTTTCATTAGGATCTCATATGTTTTTCATCAAGTAGCCAAAACCCACAAGGGATATCCTAGATGCACTTACAGTTCAGAGCTTGATCGTAGTGGTTCTGCTTTTAATTTATAATGTTTCGAACTTGATTTTTGATTATGGAAAGTTTGCTTAGTATTCTTTTACTAAGTTTTTGGTGTGTTTTTGGTGGTTATGGCTGATATCGTTTCGCCATGGTTTGCAACATGCTTATGTGAGGTGCTCACATAAGGTGATGTGGTTTCGGAACTAACAAGAGTCAAGTTGTGGACTTGTGCTCGGAAGTATTGGTTGTTTATTCATGTGCAAGTGTTACTTGAGTTCAAGACATGGCTAGTGATGGGATCCATTGGACTAGTCTTAGGGAGAAGATGAGGTTCAACAACCAAGTTCGGAAGGAATTGTGGTTGAGTTGATTGGGAGGTTGCGCAACATGTTTGAATCAAGAACAATTCATATGAAGGTATCATGGACATCGCTGGAAGATGTTTGCATGTGTGCAAGAAGTGCATGGACGTGTCTACATGGTTTTGAGGCGTGATGAAGAGATGTGGATATAAATAATTGGTCGTAAAGGTCCAACCGACTAGGTTATGGACTCAGGCTGCAGGTGAGTCGTGTTTACTGAAATATAGAAAGTTTTGAGTTGGTTATGATGTGGGACACGAATTTGAGTTGTTTTAGGAATGTGGTATATGTTCCTAAGGTGTTTGGAAATCTTAAGATTGATTCTATTTGCGTATAGAAGAGTCTCGAGCAGTTATAGAAAGTTTCGATTCGTGAATTGAGTAGGACTGGAGTCCTAGTGAAGTTTGGGTTGGCCTAAGAGCTGGTTATATAAGCAAGGGAGGCCAAAGCTCGTGGTGTACGACTTCAGGGCTGTTCCTTGTAAGTTTTTATCAATAAAATTCATAGTTTGAAGGAACTTTTGTGCCTTGTTTGTCCGACTTGTTTTCGTCAAGTCATTCTCATCGAGTTTCTGCACAGCACTACCTTTCTTCGGTGGTTTTATCATAACGCGAGTTTTACAGATTCGATTGAGGTGATTATTTTTGGGTTAACTTCAGAACTTGATCTTCTATCCTCTGTGAAAATTTCACGGTCATTGGATTTGTGTTTTCTGACCTACACGAGTTTCTTTGCAGTGTTCCAGAACTGTTTTTCTCGGGTAGGACAGATTGACCTTTGTTCGATCTTTTGATCATAACTTGAGTTTCTCTTGACGGATTTTTGTGATTCTTGTTGTGACGTCTTCGTGACTTGATTATATACAATATATACTAGTTTTGTAACAGTTTAACATGTTTAGAATAGTCGCACACATGGTTTCTTTAACATATTGGTTTCCTGTCGATGGGTGTTTCTGTTGCTTCTGCTGAAAAGTTTTAATCTACCATTCACCCCCTCTGGTAGCTTTACACGTGCTATTCGATCCTACAAATTAATTAATGAGGATTATCTAGTGCAAGGACGTACCCTTAAGCATGATCATGATGGCGCTTTAATATTTTGTTATCCCGGCTTGTTCAATGAAATTTGGTTACCTAACCCAGATTTTCATTTGTACAAATGTCGAAGGCTAACCATTGACCTTCTTCCCATCAAGGAAGCCCGAATAAGTAATGTCTCTGGCAGAGTAACTAGAAGTCATGCGAGGAGAGCGGATATGCCTCCGAGAACCTCCATGGTCCATGAGTACGAAGAGTAAGAGAACCCAACGGGTGATGCACACGGATGGACTCAACCTCCATCGTATGAGACCGAAGGTCCGTCTTGGCATAGATGGCCAGGTGCCGTGTGGGAGCCGCCCCTATCCACTTCAAGCTCTAGCAGCTTTCCTCCAATGTCCATGAGAAGATGTCGTTCCTCTTCGGCTAAAAGTCATCATGATGATATCCAAGGAATGAGATATCTCACTAGACGTATGGAAGATCTTGAAGTGAGGACGGGAGACATCTACAACACTTTCCAAGAGCATGTACAAGGTACCCAAGACAGGCAACAACACATGGATGCTCAATTCACCAACTTCAACTCTACGCTACAACAACAAGCCGATCTTTTGGCATACTTCCATCATCAAGGGTTCAACCCTTATCACGGAGGTGATTGAAGAACAAACTTGGGAAAGAACCCCCACTTGAGTTAAATTGTATCACACTCTTTGCATATTTATTTTCTATTAATCCACCGTCCACCTTGCATATAAAAAAATATATAGAGTAGATTTGCTTTCAAATAAAATAAAAGATGTGCGGTAGAAATGGTTTAGAATTCACATAGATGAAATGATGAATAGTTGCTCTCGTTTAATTTTCCTAAGTTCCTAGTTTACAACTTACTACTCTCCGAAATATTGCTTTCGTTGGCTAAAGTTACTTTTGTCTTGATTTAGAAGTTGTGGGTAGCAAAAGCTTAATCCAATTCTATGTTATTGTGAGATATGATATAGTGACAGGGCTGCTATTCCTAGTTTCAAAGGTGAAACTTAGATTTCCGAAGAAATTCTAAAAAGATTTAAGTTACTCTCATTTGATTGGAAATACCTACCAAAATGATATGATACTTTTTTACACTGATAGACCTTATGCATATGCTATTTGTCTTTACATTGAGCCTAGTCAAACTAGTATAGACTTATGTGAGAATTCATTCATTTCTTTTTGAATTGAAGACATCACTTGCAGATACTATAATTCTACACTAGAAGTATGTAAAATTGCATCATACCAACATTCCACAATAAAAAGAGAAACTCCATTCCCTTCATGCTTAGTACTCTCTCCAAGTTCTCTTGACTTTGATCGGGACGAGCAAAGGATAAGCTTGGGGGAGTTTGTTGACGGCTGGTATATACCAATTTCACCTGTCAATATAACTTAATTTTTCTAAGAAAATATCATTTCTTGCACACATCACCTTTCTATTTAACTTGTTTCCACGTGTCCTTGGAGAAATAGTGCATGCATACATTTATTGCAGGAAATGAGGTAAAAGAGGGGAGAAATCCTATAAATTATCATCCCAGGCAATCAAGCACCGACATGTGGCATCACATGGATCAAATGTCCCACAAATGGAAGTATTTGAGACAATCCAACGGTTTATCACCCATATCAGTCAATAGGACCCACTTGGAATTCACCCCAAGGAAGCACACTGGAATTGGTCCAAATTTCTGTTCGGCCAACTAGGGGGTTCGGTCGACGCCTTCCTGGCGCCAAACTCGATCAGTTTCCACGTGTTGACTTCCTGTGGTGCCCTATTCATGATGAAGACAGATTTGCGCTCTTTTGGTGGCAGGAACCAACCCTTCTCCAGCTATAAATAGGACCCCCTACCCTCACTTCACACACACACCACTTGAGTATTCATTCTATTGTATCCACTACTCTCCATAGGTTTAGAGGTGTTTAGGCTATAGAGAGGATAGCCTCTAGTTCATAGTCCAAGTAGGAAAGGAGTAGAAGGAGTCTCTTCCCAATTGGGAAAAGTATGGCTCTCATATTCCTATTTGTATTTGTGAATTTGTTCTTAATAAAGATATTATATTTAGTCTTCTTTTATTCATATACTTGGATGAAGCGTTACTTGTTTGATTGTGGATTCCATATATGTGGTTGGAGTAGTATATGTGGTTACACTGTACCACTCTCATTATATCATCATGAACAAGACAAACCCGCACTATAGTCTAAAGAGTTATGACATGATCATGTTAATATGAATGACTTATGCTATGTTTCAACATTGGTTCAACGATGTTTAGGATAGTCATTGCCTTAGGATTGCTTGTGTTGTAGCTTTTAAGGTATTTCCTTAATATGCTAGCATGGTTCTTGGATAGTTAAGTAGTGTTGGATGTCTCATAGACCCATGGATTGAAGATGTAGGCAATAGGTGCTGACAACCCTATTTGTCCTTGTAACCCTCCAAGTTCGGCTATGCCACAAGCTCTTTGTGAGAGTCATCCTAATATTGCTAGGCTTAAACACATGCCCTGTGTGTTGAACAACTTAGCATGAATTCAACATTGATATGATCATTAGTATCTAACTTAGGCTATGTATATGTATACTAGAAGCATAGTAGGAGTATCTACCTAACTCTTAGCCTAATCCCTCTTGACCCATTTATTTCCCCCTTAGGATAGAATGCTCTTGTGTGTGTCACACTACCTCACTTATCTAATACCCATCCTTACTAGAACCTACCTAGACTAACCTATCCTCTCCATTTGATGATTACTATGCTTCTACCTAGCCTTCCCTTGGGAGAATATAAACGACACCCTTGGAATACTCTTGTAAGGGAAATGCTACATCGGTAGTTTCCATGCGCTTGCGGATTTTATCTGTGATGTAAGAAACATCGACATGCGCTTGTTTGGTTGGGATGATATTTTATAGGATTGCTCCCCCTCTTTTACCTCATTTCCTGCAGTAAATGCCTGCATGCACTATTTCTCCAAGGACTAGTGAAAATAGGTTATATAGAAAGGTGATGTGTGTAAGAATGATATGTCCTTCACATAATTGAGTTATATTGATGGGTGAAATTGGTATATAATACCGTCAACACGGCGCTCAATTTGCGTGAATGGCAGAGTGACAGAGAAGCTTCGCGAGACCTAGATAAAAATCGTGAGAGGGTATGGAGAGAGAGAAAAAAAAGAATGAAAGATAATGAAAAAAATTGAGGAAAAATAAAAAGGAATAAAAAATGAATGTAGTATGTCTTTAAAATTTTAAACATAATAATGGAGTGATATACATAGTTATATGGTAAAAAAAAGATGCAATTGAATGAAATGATATAAAATATATGGTAGTTGATATAGATATCTGATTTAGAGGTGAACGTGACAGGGTTTTGTATCTCGGATATCAACGTATACGACATCAACAGGTAGTACCCGGTCACTGTACATCCCGTGTCGTACATGACCTCCGGCTCAAGGAGGAACACATCGCCCGAGCCCAGACCATCGAAGTCGGGGTAGGCAACCCACCCGAGCTCAAGAGCAGAAAGCGGACATTAACATTTAGTGAGGGCATGTGCTAATGCGGGTGCCTTCATTAATTACTAAATGGACGGCCACGCACGACTGTTGACAGCTATTATATACCAATTCCACCCGTCAATATAACTCATCTATGTGAAGGAAATATCATTTCTTGCACGCATCACCTTTCTATTTAACCTACTTCCACTTTTCTTTGGAGAAAGTAGTGCATGCATGGATTCTATGTAGAATTGAAGTGAACAAGGGGATGGATCCTATAAAATATCATTCCAGCCAATCAAGCGACGACAAGTGGCACCACATGGATCAAATGGCCCACAAAAAGAAGTATCCGAGGCCACCCAACAGTGTAGCACCAATATCAGACAATAGGACCCACCTGGCAGAGACGTGGAGGAAGCACACTGCAAAAGAAGCCAAGATCAGGTCGACCGACCCCCTAGTCGGCCGACTAGGTCCTGGCACCAAACACAGTCAAACTCCATGTTTTGGCTCCTTTGGCTTGAAGAGGTCTTGGGTGACTGACTCGCGTGCTGTTGGTGGCAGGAACCTTCTCCAAACTATAAATAGGACTCCTCACCCCTCACTTCAACACACACCACTTGAGTAATCATCAATTGTATCCACTACTCTCCATTGGTTTAGAGGATTATAGGTTGTAGAGATGAGAGTCTCTAGTCCTTAGTCCATGTAGGAGAGGAGTAGAAGGAGTCTCTTCCTATTTCGTAATTGTGAAAGGTATGGCTCTCATATTCCTATTTGTATTTGTGACTTTATTCTTAATAAAGAAGTTATATGTAGTCTTCTATTGTTCATATACTTGGATGAAGCGTTTCTTGTTTGATTGTTGATTACATGTATGTGGTAGGAGTAGTATTTATGATTATGCTATAACATTATCATTATATCATCATAAACACTACATTCCTCCACTATAGTCTAATTAGCTATGATATAATTATGTTAACATGAATCACTTATGCTATGAATTAACATTGGTCCAATGATGATTTAGTTCATTGCCTTAAGATAGCTTGTGCCTAGGCTTCTAAGGTAATTACTTAATATGCTAGCATGGTGCTAGGATAGAGAGTAGCGTTGAATGTCTCATAGACCCACGGATTGAAGCTGTAAGTAGTAGGTGGTGACAACCCTATCTGTCCTTTGTAATCCTCCACGTTCGGCTATGCCACAGGCTCTTGGTGAGAGTCATCCTAGTATTGCTAGAGGTAAACCCGTGCCCGATGTGTTAATCCACATAGCATGAGAATTCATAATTCATGATCATTAGTAACTAACTTAGGCTATGTATATGTACATTAGTGTGGGGACCGGGGTCTCGACGTCCAAGGATCTCATTGGGTGGTGTCGTGCGATGCGGCACCTAACAGCACAAACGAAAAGAATGACCAAAATATGTAAAGTTTTCATTTCCTAATAAGAAGAGTTTATAAAAGAGTGTACAACAGAGGTACACACGCAGCGGAAAATACATACTCATAATCTCACTTAACTAAGCAGGAGAGAAGACGTCCATGCCCTAGGATGCTTCTCACTAGCAACATGAAGAACATTTAGCAGCGGCGTGGTTCACATGAGATTTATCTCGACACCTCGAGATCTCATGTATAACATGAAAAGCAGAAATAAAACTAATACCTGCAAAAAATTGTTAAAGCGCAAACGTGAGCATAAGGCTCAGCAAGACTAACCCGTCTCACTAGACATATGCAGGGGTGAGTACTAAGCATAGGTAAAGAATAGCATAAAGGACTCGCCTACAAGTGGATCCTTATAGTCATGTTTTAAGTAGCAATTGACATTCTTCAGGCATGGCACATCATAGACTCCAAAATCAAACAAGAAACGCTTTGCCGATGATATGACATGCCCAAAGCACATACTGCTATTACAATATAAGTATTTGGAAACTGTAAACTTTTAATTGTGCTGCCTCTAAGCCACACAAGGTTGCAAAGCAATTATAACTCAATAATTCATATTCTTTTGACTTCTTCAGTATTTACTACGTCACAGTGCAGTGAACAAGTGGTACTCTATTACCGCGAGGGACGGTGATTGCAATTAGGACACACCTAGACAACACGACACATACGCACTTTCGGAAATGCCAGCGAGTACTTACAGTAGTACCTACATACCATTTCAGTACTAGTCGTATATGGCCACCTTTCACTAAACACTCGAATGTCAAACTGGTCGATCCGTCACGAGCAGGAGGTCACTGCATGGGGTGTACTCTTACGTGCTCACCAGCTGATTTACACCTTGTTGCCCTCAACCCACGCTTATAAAACAGAACGGAATGCCTCGACAAACCAGTAACAAGCTACGTCAGTTTACTGGAGCCTATTTCTCCAGTATGTCACCGGTACAATTCAAGCTTGTCCAGCAGGGCTGCACACGAAACGGTCCTCAATCGACACGGTTAGAGTTATATGACCAAGACCACCTTTTGTCGCTTCCTACTCATCTCTGCCCGGTCTCAATTTCATATTGATAAGCCATTTTCTGATTCCAGATCCTCTCGTGTAATAAAATTCCTATCTCGCGAGTAGATTCCAACTACTCGACTTCTACCGAATCCCTATGAGCATAAGCATAGCAGTATCTACTCAGCGAGTCGTAGACCTACCCAAGACTCCATAGGATTTGTGGGCCATGCAATTGGATGCCAAACACCTTAAATGTAATGCACAATCATTTGAAGATGTCTGGTGAAAAAAAACTGCAAAACACTATAAGGAACTTAAATGCAAACCGGGGCTTGCCTTGTTTGCGACTCTATAGCAATGTCAGTTGTTATGGCTTGGTCTTCCTCCGGAGAATTCGCCATGTAATCTTGAAGTTGGAACTCCTCAGCATTCTCCTCCAAGAGGAGTTTCTCATTGATCACCTTTCATCATGTTCCTATCGACATGATATGCATCTAAGTAATTAAGGTAATCTAATAACAGACTCGATGAGTTGTAAAAACCTTAAGAAGAGGCTTGACTAGAAAGATTATATATGTCTCGGATGAATGGAGAAACTATGGATAAGTCAAGTGGTCATAGTAGTGTCGAGCTGTGAATTGACAGGTGCAATGAAAGCATGTATTGCCACTATTCACTCAACACTTGGAGCTATGCCACTCGAGAATGCTGAGACTGACTGGTGTGGAAGTGTTGGACTGAATAGTGTAAGAATGACTACAAAATCAAGGTGGAGCATTGAAAGCTTAAGGCATGAGTGAACTGTGCAACAAGAGGTCAGGACTCAAAAGGCGACCAATGAAGTTACACAAACTCACTACAGAGTAAACCTAATTAAGTGACCAGTGTGGTCGCAGGGTTCTGAATTAGGATGAATCGATGTGAAACCCTAGCGACACTTGGAAGAGAAGTGAGATCGGCATTGCTTGGACTCAAAGAGTCATCACAAGCACTGCTAACCTAACATGAGTACCAAGACACGTTCAGAGGACCTTTAGGTAAATCAATTGCTATGACTATCTTCACAAACATCTTCCAAGTTCTTACATGACACTATTGCAGTGTCGTTTGCAAGATTGTTCAGATGAGCTCCGTGAACTCCTGGAACTCGAACATAAGCCATTACTATGTCACGACGACGTGCTTTGCCATCTCGGTAAGATCATCTCATCGACGTTCACATAACCCCGGACTCGTCCACGGTGGTGAGCGGAATCTCGAACACCACCTTATGAGTCATAAGGTTAGTGATGTCGACTCGATCATCGGCAAGTGACTCGATGAACCTGTCATCGATGAAACGGCACACCTAGTTAAGCAATTCTGCGAACAGTTAGGAAACATCGTCAACACGAACAAGAAACTCTTACCCAAGGTTTCCCTTGGTCTAGTTTTCCTTGTCGGTCGCAAAGTTCTCGCATTACTAAACCACAGGTCATCGGTGATCACCAGCTACCTGTGTTTGACCTAGAAGGCATTTTATCAAGCACCTTGGCTACACCTAGGACTCGATCACCCTCACATCGACTAAAACCTAATTTGGCTTGACAACCATTGTCCGACGAGTCGTGTTGGTGTTCCAGCACCACACACATCACAAGCATCCTTCATCTCGACGTCAGGGCATGATGATGACTCGGAACGTCATGACGATATCATGTGGTCAATGACATCGACGCGGCTCATGGTGGAGCATCACGAGCACACATAGACAAGCCAACGTGATACAAACGACAAAGGAGTTCAACTAGGGGATTTCCATAGGAATGATATCAATGCGGAAAATGGACGTACGGCATGACGACACATGAGTACCATTAGCGATCACGACGAACGGACATCGGTGACGTCAAGCAAGTCATTTCAGGGCAAGACTCACCTTGTAGGCATTTCGCTGAATGTCTTGGGTGTGTTCTTGATTCTGTCACTTCATCACCATTCAAAAAGCATCTTGGCACATATTTTGGACAATTGCCACACCACAATAGACCTGCATCCATAGACTAGCATTGAACGGCAACACACTTAGTTATGCCTTGTAACCATTTCATCGAACACCTTGGATACAACACTATTCCAACTAATCTTTGCATAAATCAGAGCTAACCTTTGATCAATTGTCAATGCTGGTGTGTCAACGACGTGTTCCTGCATATCCTCTATCCCACACATCACTTGCCCTGCTGCCAGAATGCGGCTACAGAGCAGAACGTCATGACAATGTCGAGGGGGAGCAGACAACCATGGCCACGGCGCACGGGCGGCACGCGACTTGCGCAGGGAGTAGGACACAGCCAGCGCCACGACGGCTTGTGCGGCCGTAGGCGGTGCAGGGCAAAGGCGGGCACGTCGGGGCGCTGTGGCGCAGGAGCGCGGCGAGCAGTAGGGAGCACGGCGGACGAGCAGGTGCGGGGCAGCGCCGGTGAGGAGGCAGAGCAGAGGGGCAAGATGGCGCTGTAGGTGGTGACATCAATGAGCTAGGCGCGGCCAGCAGCAAGCCGGAACATGGGCACGCGGGTGGCCAGGGCAGCGAGATTCGCGCGGCCGGGAGCAGGCCACGGTGACGCAGGGCACCGGCGAAACGCGACCAGCAGGGCACTGGGTGTGTGGCAAGGGTCAGCGTCGTGACACAGGAATGGCACGCGAGCTTGATGGCCGGGCACGGGAAGGTGCGCTGGAGCAGGAGCAGATGGGGGTCGGGCCGACGAGCACCGATGGACGTGGAGTACGACGGTTGACGTGGGGCAGCGCTGCAGGCGGAGCGGTGCGGCCAGGCGCAGGCGAGCCAGCAGGGTGCGCGCGACATCGACAGCACGTGGGGGCGGCACTGGTGAGGAGCCAGGCGGCGCGGTGCTGTGCGGCTCGGCGAGCACGCAGCAGCACAGCACCAACGAGGCAGAGGCGACCAAGAGGTGGGGCAGTGCCGTGGACGGCTGGAGCGTGCTTGATGCGATGGCGACGAGGAACGAAAGGGAGGGGGCGAGCCGGCGTGGTGGAATGGCGCGCATGGCGGCGCTGGTGGGTGGAATCCAAGGCGCTGGTGGTCGACGAAGAGGCGCGACAGGGACGCGTGCGGCAAGGAGGAAGTTGGGCCGGCGGCGTGCAGAGGCCGGGGAAGCGACCGGGGCGACCAGGCTGGGAGAGGATTCGTGGCCAAGAGGCAGCCGGGCGGCGGGGGAGGCGCGCGGGCCGGTGGCCAGGCGAGCAGCGAGCTCGAGCAGCGTGCAGTGAGGAGAGAATGAGTTTTTCCTTTAGCTGACTTGATTCACGGTATGGGTATAAGGGCAGAAAGTTTCATCGCGGTGGCACATGCACGGTGTCGTGTCGCCCTGTAACCGAAAGGCAGAGGCGGTTCAACCTTCGAGAGGCTTACAGGTGGGGCCACAACACTCTCCTCCCTCATTCTTCTTTCCGATTTCAAATAGAGCTAGCAAACATGCTTCAAAAATATTCAACTTTGGCGCAATGACTAAATAAAATGTGAAGGATTTTATGGTGCAATCAGATCTCAGAACTGAGCAAGTTGAATTTTTACTCAGGTTTGAATTTGAATTCATGTGTACTTGACTCAATGAAATAAATAGTAGATTAGGTTCACAAATCTTGAAACTTCGAAGTTAACCCTTTTGAACCATATGGGACCTCGGGAAAAATTTGGAGTTGATTTGGACAAGGTTAAGTACAAAGTTTAAGTTTGAAGTTGACTTTGATTAAACTCTCAGTACGTGTCCAATAAATGGAAAACGGGCTTCAAAAATTTTGAAACTTTACCGATAGTCAATTTCGAATATTAGAAGGTTACGGAAAATTTACAGCCTTAGATTTGAATATTTTTGACAGGGCCAAATGTACAGTAGCATATTCAATTTGTATTAATTTGAATATATATTTGGTACTGCAAATTAATTTGACCTAGAAATCTCCATCTATTGAGCTGCTTCAATCTTCATGTGAACCTAGTTTGAACAGTAGCTTGATTTGAGTTTTTTAATGTCCCATTTTAGGGTTGGAATAATTCCTTTTTCTTTATCTCTATTTTGTTTTCTTTTCCTCCTTCAATTTTTACTGAAAATGTGAATACTTGGAAATCAAGGATTTTACACCTTAAGTTCCAATATACATTAGCAACCATGTTCTATATGTAAAATTTTAACAAGTTCCTATTTTTAGTGAACATTAGTTAACTCATATGGTTCATGTGAGTTTGGATTTCCAAGTCCACTTTCAAAACTTTTATGTTCCCATTTTTGCGTTTTTGTTCTTCCAAAAAGCGGGCTTTTACAATCCTTCCCCATTAAAGGAATCTCGTCCCAAGATTCTAACAAGTAGAATAACAGAAACAATGAGGGGACGATCCGTAAAAGAGGGTCATTGACTAAGGAAAATGACAATGCCCTTAAAGACTTGGGTTCTACGAAATAGTGATTATATTCAGACATCTTAAGAAATTCTAAAGTTTGCTTCAGGTGATTCCAGTCTTTAGGTTGATAACCTTGACAGGATGCTCGACATGACAATATCACATCGTAAAACTTTCACGTCTGTTACTGACCCTTTATTGTTGTACTCTTACACTGACATGACATCTTGTCCTATCCTAGTCTTGACTCGAAGAATCCAGACTTGTTCTTTGCTTCTCTAGGTCACCATGATAGTTTGAAACTATCTTTGCATTGATTCTTAGTTTCTTGCTTGGTTTTGCATAGGTCCTTACAACTTAATGTGGTATTTCCCTTGATATGAGTTAAGATGGTTTACGAGGTTAAACAACAATCATTAACCTTGTTTGATGTTTAGTCAACCATAGGATTCCTTAGCTGTAGCATAAGAGTAGCAAGGCACTCAACACTCTTATGTGGGCAAAACAGCAGAAATACCGAAGGTTTGGTGACTACAAGTTCTTGGGCGCTTCAACACCTTCAATTAATAAAGTAGAAGACGAGGACTCTTCGCGATGGCATATGAAGATTCAAGGATTCAACATCATCATATGTTTTCAACACAGCAAATAACTCAATCATATGGTAATTGTAAGGTAATTAGTGTAGCAAGGTTACCATATAACAACACAAGAACATAGATGGACCCTAAGAGTTTCACGAGGTTGAAAATCGAACGGTATCCTCGCGAGTAAGGAGATTTCATGGATTTTACAATGTTGATCATCGAACTGATAACCACTCGATGACGAATGGTATAGTTGCAACAATCAAGGTACTTGAACCTAAACAAGTCAAGGATGGAAGTTGAAGTGTCTGTTTAGTTGCAAGTGAGGTTGAGTAATCGGTTTCCCAAATATTACTCAATGGAAAGGAGATCAAGAATGTAAGAAGTCAAATGAAGATGGTGAAATGATTGTAGTCATTAGACACCTTAAAATAGTTTGAATGGGGTACACAATCTTGCTCTAATTTTTAGTATTACCATGCATTCTATCATTGATGTTGTATTGGTAATGATGCTTCATGATGCGTCATATGTTGTATGGTACAATGAATATGCACATGGTATGGTGCAAATGGTGCATATGTATGGTGCAAATGATGCATATGTATGGTGTAAATGGTGCACATGCATGGTGCAGTAGCTTTTATAGTTTGAGCAAGACTAAATGAACCACACACCCAAAACTGAAGTACTGTTGGATGATTTGCAAGGATTAGATACCGTGGTCGTGAAAGACACTCAATGAGTAGCGTTCCTTTCATGACTCGACCATAGTTAAGGAATTCATAACAGAACGACTGACAAGGAATGTGGGAAACATACCACGTTACCTCGATCTTTCGAAAGCTTGTTCATGTACTACTCCACTTGATTGTATCTTCAAATAGGTCTTAAAGTTACCAATTGACTTGAGGAGTATCTTCATCAGAAGAAAAACAACTAACTATATGTCGAAGGTTATCCCTAGACACCTGGTCGAGATTACTAGACACCTCTCTAGTGATACTTCACTTAACCTTTGCTTCAATCAGTCAGGAGGAATGGATAACCTTCTTGATCACTTTAATGGAGTTGAATTCACACTCTTCTTAGAGTAACTCAATCTGGTGGTGGATGTTGGATCCTCTTGAAGATATAATCTTAATTGATCGCCTTCTTGTTGACACGACTCGTTGTAACCAAGGTTGATGGTTGAACACCACCATTACTTGAGTGCTGACCTTCCCCCTTAAAGTTTCAAACCAGGATGTCAAAGCGTACTTCAAACAATCCTCATGGGAAGACGAGATGCAACTCGAGTAATTACGATTTGCGCTTGAAAGCACAAGAAGTGATGTGACAAGTCACATAAATTAAACACTAGTATGACAATCCAAGGAAAATGGACTCAAATTAGTTAAACACTCCATTTAACTTGGTAAAAAGTTGGGTCCTAACTCTTAGTTGGTTACGACACTCCTCGAGTTGAAATCGAGAACCAAATGCCTAACAAAAGCCAAAAGATTCACACTGGCCAGGCGATGGTGACAAATAACCAGTCTGGACTCAAACTCGATTTTTTTCCAGTTAATGGCAAAATCAGATCTTGAGGTGAATAAAAAAGTTAAATTAAACTTCAATACCTTTCCAAAAAGTATTGGTTTGCCTCTAGATCATCTCTGGTTTGCATGTTATGCTATTTTAAAGTCAGCAGAATTTTCTGCACTTTCAGCAGAACTGCTTAAAAAGTAGCAGTTTTGATCTGAAGTTTTCAGACTGTTCTGTTAGAAATCTGGAAATATTCTTATTGACAAAGTTGTAGCCAATGTAATAATCTATCCAGAATTTATTTTATGCATATCAGACCTTATTCAAAAGATATGAATTTTTGAAGTTTGCTAAAAATTCAGCATTCAGAAGAAATGGTGTTCAGTTCAGACTGACCACCCTGCATTCAAACTCGATTTGGGTTAGGTAGATGGCCGATTCAGATCTGCAGCCAATTACATAAATTGTAGCTGACTCCCTATCCTTTCCAACGGTTACTCGTGTGACCCTATTGGACGTAAGGTCTGCGAGTTATGGTTCAAATTCCAAACTGTACAGATTTCTGTCCAGATTGGTCGATTCCAGACAGTTTCTGCAAATCTCCGAATTTCACCACATAGAAAATGATTCTGGTATGGAGTTGAACATAAAACTTGTATAAGACTTCTAATCTTTCTAAAGAGTATTTACTTGCCCTCATATCACTTCTGGTTGAGGAGATATGGAATTTTAAAGTTCGACCAAATTCCCAGATTTTTAACTGAATTTTGGCAGAGCTTCCTTTGTATGTTGCTGATTTTGTCCACAATTTTCAATAGAGAAATATTGATATTTGCAGAAACAAAATATTGCAACTTGATACACACATCCTCAGGATTCCATAAATGAAAATTATGAAGTCTTTCGACAAGTCTACTAGAAATTCTAATCCAAAACAGCATCTGACTACACCCCTGTTCAGATTATGGACTGTTTCGACACCTTAAACGATACTTCAATTTAGACCTGGTTATTGCGAGTTTTAGCCTTACCTCTGAATAGGAAATTGATAGAGGACTCTTTAACATTTCTATACATGTATAGATATGCCTAGTTTGCCTTTCTAATTTAAAAGTTATGGATGTTCAAAGTTCAGAAAGTTTTTGGATGTTTCAGATAGTACTGTACACCTGTACTAACTTCAACTCCAGTTTATAATTAGGTATAAACCGAATTTGAGGTGACAATGAATAGAAAAGGTGTAGAATAGCACTTTCCCTTTCCAAAATTGTATCACAATAGACCAGAGGGGCTTTCTACAGATAATTATGGCAAAAATTCACATGCTTGCTCATACAGTTTAAGAACAGCAGCTGATTTAGTTAGAGAAGATTTTCATCACCTTACAACAGTATATTTGCTTGGAGGTCAATAGAAAACTTATAGAATACTTCAAGAGATTTCCAAAAAGTATTCATTTGCATCCATAGCCCTTCAGGTTGAAGAGATATGGATTTTCAAATTCAGGTCAAATTCTGTTAGAAAACATAACTCACCGGCTCCGAAAGACAAGAATTGCAGACAAACCCAAATTTTGAAACTTAGCTCAAAACTCAAGTCCAATAGCTAGAAACTTGCTTTAGAGCTAATCATATGCTTTGGAACTAAATGGAATCTTGAAAGAGACATGATAACCTTCTTATCCATAGCATATCACTATGGATCTTCATGCTTAACCAAAGTCTTACTCCGGCGAAGTCGAGCTAAACTCTCGCCAGGAACAAAGAACTTTGATTCACATACTCTTGAAGAGAAACATTTTACATTGCCCATAAGATACCAGAAACTGATACTTGGACGTAAATATGAATATGAAGTCATTTCAGTCGTGGGGGATGGTCAAAGTATCAAATGTGATACTGACGGTACTATGTGCCTTACCAAAAGAAAAGTCTAACCCGATATATCCGGATACGTCTATAGGTGGTCCTAATATTGATAACTCACAAACGTTTGCTACACGGGTCGCTACCGTAATTAGTGTACCTGCCGAAGACAAACAATCCCCTTTCACACCTTCACACCTCAAGGGCGGCACGAAGAAACACGACAAGCAGTCACAATAATATATAATCAAAAGTAAATGCATACAACTCTGGTGTGAGTCGCCCTCGAGTGATGTCGTGTCTCAAGGTACATGGCTGTAATACGTCTGTACAGCAAAGACTCCCGCACGAACCGGCTTATACACGCTCGGGCATACGTGTTTCGTATGCTCCTATAGAACATGGATAGTTCTAGAGATCCATACTATCGGGTTATACAGCACCCGACGGGGGCTCCCACTATTTTGTGTCACGCTGGGGTACCGCGTGTCATATGTTCTCAGAAACATGGAAAGTTTCAAAGACTCATATTGACTTTCCGTGCTAAGCCACAGAAATATAACATACCACATCTCGTATGCAGAGCTTACCGAGATTGATCCATTCTCGGTGGTGTACCTTACCTCTTACCTTGAAGACGGAGCGTCGTTACAGAATAATATAACAAATTAGTTCACCACCTTTATAACTTATGCTAGTAATAGTCCTTAATGGGCATATAGCTAATCCTCACTCGACTACTTCGTAGTTTTCGACAATAGGCTCTTTTTGAGCGTGCTATTCCCAATGAAGCTCTGATACCATGTCTATGGGGACCGGGGTCCCGACGTCCAAGGATCTCATTGGGTGGTGTCGTGCGATGCGGCACCTAACAGCACACACGAAAAGAATGACCAAAATATGTAAAGTTTTCATTTCATAATAAGAAGAGTTTACAAAAGAGTGTACAACAGAGGTACACACGCAGCGGAAAATACATACTCATAATCTCACTTGAATAAGCAGGAGAGAAGACGTCCATGCCCTAGGATGCTCCTCACTAGCAACATGAAGAACATTCAGCAGCGGCGTGGTTCATATGAGATTTACCTCGACACCTCGAGATCTCATGTACAACCTGAACAGTAGAAATAAAACTAATACCTGCAAAAAATCGTTAAAGTGCAAACGTGAGCATAAGCCTCTGCAAGACTAACCTGTCTCACTAGACATATGCAGGGGTGAATACTAAGCATAGGTAAGGAATAGCATAAAGGACTCACCTACAAGTGGATCCTTATAGTCATGTTTTAAGTAGCAATTGACATTCTTCAGGCATGGCACATCATAGACTCCACAATCAAACAAGAAACGCTTTCCGATGATATGACATGCCCAAAGCACATACTGCTATTATAGTATAAGTATTTGGAAACTGTAAACTTTTAATTGTGCTTGTGCTATCTCTAAGCCACACAAGGTTGCAAAGCAATTATAATTCAATATGTCATATCATTCTGACTTCTTCAGTATTTACTACGTCACAGCGCAGTGAACAAGTGGTACTCTATTACCGCGAGGGGCGGTGATTGCAATCAGGACACAGCCGAACAACACGACACATACGCACTTTCGAAACAGCCAGTGAGTACTTACAGCAGTACCTACATAACATTTCAGTACTATTCGTATATGGCCGCCTTTCACTAAACACTCGAATGTCGAACCGGTCGATCTGTCACGAGCAGGAGGTCACTCTGTGGGGCATACTCTGACGTGCCCACCAGCTGATTTACACCTTGCTGCCCTCAACCCACGCCTATAAAATGGAACGGAATGCCTCGACAAACCAGTATCAAGCTACGTGAGTTTACTGGAGCCCATTTCTCCAGTATGTTGCCGGTACAATTCAAGCTTGTCCAGTTGGGTCGCACACGAAACGGTCCTCAATTGACACGGTCAGAGCTATAAAAGACCACCTCTTGTCGCTTTCTACTCATCTCCGACCGATCTTGATTTCATATTCATAAGCCATTTTCTGATTCGAGATCCTCTCGTGTGATAAAATTTCTATCTCGTGAGTAGATTCCAACTACTAAACTTCTACCGAATCCCTATGAGCATAAGCATAGCAGTATCTACTCAGCGGGTCGTAGACCTACCCAAGACTCCATAGGATTTTTGGGCCATGCAAGTGAATGTCAAACACCTTAAACGTAATGCACAATCATCTGAAGATGTAAGGTGAAATAAAACTGCAAAACACTGTAAGGAACTTAAATGCAAACCGGGGCTTGCCTTGTTTGCGAATCTATAGCAATGTCAGTTGTTATGGCGTGGTCTTCCTCCGGAGAATTCGCCATGTAATCTTGAAGTTGGAACTCCTCGGCATTCTCTTCCAAGAGGAGTTTCTCGTTGATCACCTATCATCATGTTCCTATCGACATGGCGGCGCTGGTGGGTGGAATCCAAGGCGCTGGTGGTCGACGAAGAGGCGCGACAGGGACGCGTGCGGCAAGGAGGAAGCTGGGCCGGCGGCGTGCAGGGGCCGGGGAAGCGACCGGGGCGACCAGGCCGGGAGAGGAGTTGTGGCCAAGAGGCAGCCGGGTGGCGGGGGAGGCGCGCGGGCCGGTGGCCAGGCGAGCAGCGAGCTCGAGCAGCGTGCAGTGAGGAGAGAATGAGTTTTTCCTTTAGCTGACTTGATTCACGGTATGGGGATAAGGGCAGAAAGTTTCATCGCGGTGGCACATGCACGGTGTCGTGTCGCCCTGTAACCGAAAGGCAGAGGCGGTTCAACCTTCGAGAGGCTTACAGGTGGGGCCACAACACTCTCCTCCCTCATTCTTCTTTCCGATTTCAAATAGAGCTAGCAAACATGCTTCAAAAATATTCAACTTTGGCGCAATGACTAAATAAAATGTGAAGGATTTTATGGTGCAATCAGATCTCAGAACTGAGCAAGTTGAATTTTTACTCAGGTTTGAATTTGAATTCAAGTGGTGATACTTGACTCAATGAAATAAATAGTAGATTAGGTTCAAAAATCTTGAAACTTCGAAGTTAACCCTTTTGAACCATATGGGACCTCGGGAAAAATTTGGAGTTGATTTGGACAAGGTTAAGTACAAAGTTTAAGTTTGAAGTTGACTTTGATTAAACTCTCAGTACGTGTCCAATAAATGGAAAACGGGCTTCAAAAATTTTGAAACTTTACCGATAGTCAATTTCGAATATTAGAAGGTTACGGAAAATTTACAGCCTTAGATTTGAATATTTTTGACAGGGCCAAATGTACAGTAGCATATTCAATTTGTATTAATTTGAATATATATTTGGTACTGCAAATTAATTTGACCTAGAAATCTCCATCTATTGAGCTGCTTCAATCTTCATGTGAACCTAGTTTGAACAGTAGCTTGATTTGAGTTTTTTAATGTCCCATTTTAGGGTTGGAATAATTCCTTTTTCTTTATCTCTATTTTGTTTTCTTTTCCTCCTTCAATTTTTACTGAAAATGTGAATACTTGGAAATCAAGGATTTTACACCTTAAGTTCCAATATACATTAGCAACCATGTTCTATATGTAAAATTTTAACAAGTTCCTATTTTTAGTGAACATTAGTTAACTCATATGGTTCATGTGAGTTTGGATTTCCAAGTCCACTTTCAAAACTTTTATGTTCCCATTTTTGCGTTTTTGTTCTTCCAAAAAGCGGGCTTTTACAATCCTTCCCCATTAAAGGAATCTCGTCCCAAGATTCTAACAAGTAGAATAACAGAAACAATGAGGGGACGATCCGTAAAAGAGGGTCATTGACTAAGGAAAATGACAATGCCCTTAAAGACTTGGGTTCTACGAAATAGTGATTATATTCAGACATCTTAAGAAATTCTAAAGTTTGCTTCAGGTGATTCCAGTCTTTAGGTTGATAACCTTGACAGGATGCTCGACATGACAATATCACATCGTAAAACTTTCACGTCTGTTACTGACCCTTTATTGTTGTACTCTTACACTGACATGACATCTTGTCCTATCCTAGTCTTGACTCGAAGAATCCAGACTTGTTCTTTGCTTCTCTAGGTCACCATGATAGTTTGAAACTATCTTTGCATTGATTCTTAGTTTCTTGCTTGGTTTTGCATAGGTCCTTACAACTTAATGTGGTATTTCCCTTGATATGAGTTAAGATGGTTTACGAGGTTAAACAACAATCATTAACCTTGTTTGATGTTTAGTCAACCATAGGATTCCTTAGCTGTAGCATAAGAGTAGCAAGGCACTCAACACTCTTATGTGGGCAAAACAGCAGAAATACCGAAGGTTTGGTGACTACAAGTTCTTGGGCGCTTCAACACCTTCAATTAATAAAGTAGAAGACGAGGACTCTTCGCGATGGCATATGAAGATTCAAGGATTCAACATCATCATATGTTTTCAACACAGCAAATAACTCAATCATATGGTAATTGTAAGGTAATTAGTGTAGCAAGGTTACCATATAACAACACAAGAACATAGATGGACCCTAAGAGTTTCACGAGGTTGAAAATCGAACGGTATCCTCGCGAGTAAGGAGATTTCATGGATTTTACAATGTTGATCATCGAACTGATAACCACTCGATGACGAATGGTATAGTTGCAACAATCAAGGTACTTGAACCTAAACAAGTCAAGGATGGAAGTTGAAGTGTCTGTTTAGTTGCAAGTGAGGTTGAGTAATCGGTTTCCCAAATATTACTCAATGGAAAGGAGATCAAGAATGTAAGAAGTCAAATGAAGATGGTGAAATGATTGTAGTCATTAGACACCTTAAAATAGTTTGAATGGGGTACACAATCTTGCTCTAATTTTTAGTATTACCATGCATTCTATCATTGATGTTGTATTGGTAATGATGCTTCATGATGCGTCATATGTTGTATGGTACAATGAATATGCACATGGTATGGTGCAAATGGTGCATATGTATGGTGCAAATGATGCATATGTATGGTGTAAATGGTGCACATGCATGGTGCAGTAGCTTTTATAGTTTGAGCAAGACTAAATGAACCACACACCCAAAACTGAAGTACTGTTGGATGATTTGCAAGGATTAGATACCGTGGTCGTGAAAGACACTCAATGAGTAGCGTTCCTTTCATGACTCGACCATAGTTAAGGAATTCATAACAGAACGACTGACAAGGAATGTGGGAAACATACCACGTTACCTCGATCTTTCGAAAGCTTGTTCATGTACTACTCCACTTGATTGTATCTTCAACTAGGTCTTAAAGTTACCAATTGACTTGAGGAGTATCTTCATCAGAAGAAAAACAACTAACTATATGTCAAAAGTTATCCCTAGACACCTGGTCGAGATTACTAGACACCTCTCTAGTGATACTTCACTTAACCTTTGCTTCAATCAGTCGGGAGGAATGGATATCCTTCTCGATCACTTTAATGGAGTTGAAGTCACACTCTTCTTAGAGTAACTCAATCTGGTGGTGGATGTTGGATCCTCTTGAAGATATAATCTTAATTGATCGCCTTCTTGTTGACACGACTCGTTGTAACCAAGGTTGATGGTTGAACACCACCATTACTTGAGTGCTCACCTTCCCCCTTAAAGTTTCAAACCAGGATGTCAAAGCGTACTTCAAACAATCCTCATGGGAAGACGAGATGCAACTCGAGTAATTACGATTTGCGCTTGAAAGCACAAGAAGTGATGTGACAAGTCACATAAATTAAACACTAGTATGACAATCCAAGGAAAATGGACTCAAATTAGTTAAACACTCCATTTAACTTGGTAAAAAGTTGGGTCCTAACTCTTGGTTGGTTACGACACTCCTCGAGTTGAAATCGAGAACCAAATGCCTAACAAAAGCCAAAAGATTCACACTGGCCAGGCTATGGTGACAAATAACCAGTCTGGACGCAAACTCGATTTTTTTTCCAGTTATTTTGTGGGAAGGCTAATGAGGATGCAAGTGCTCACCTACAATAGTTCCTTGAGGTCTACAGCACTTTAAAGATCAAGGACGTATCTCCTAATGCTATCTGTCTTAGGATGTTTTCGTTCTCTCTTCTTGGGAGAGTGAACAATGGTTCTACGCAAAATGAAGTACTGTAGACACTTGGGAGAAATGTTCTACGACATTCCTCGCCAAGTTTTTCCTGTTGGACAAGACCAATGCCCTACGTGGATGAATTTCTAGCTTCTAGCAAGATGCTGAGGAATCTATTCCCGAGGCTTGGGAAAGGCTTGAGGAGTACATCCTAGCCCTTCCCCACCATGGGATGGATGACTGGCTCATTATCCAAAACTTCTACAATGGGCTGATCCTTCCACCCGTGACTATGTTGATGATGCTGCTGGAGGTGCCTTCTTCTCATTGGTGGTGCCCAAAGCCAAATATTTTATTGAGAATATGGTGTCAATCATGGGTTGGAGCAATGAGCATCTCTATATGTGCCAGCGAGGCATGCACACCTTGAGGGAGGTTGACATGATCGCTGCCAAATTGGACCTTCTTATGAAGAAGATTGATGGACAAAGCAATGGTGAGGTATGTGGCAATGCCTATGCCTTAGACTCTCACATCACTTGTGAAGTCTATGGCAATACGGGCCATTTGGGCAATGACTACCCAGAAACATGTGAGGATGCCCTATATGTAGCCAACAATGGAAACAAGAATGGCTATCGTATAGGAAGTCAAGGGTGGGGCCAACCACACCCATTCTATCAAGGAGGGTATAATAGCAATGGAAACAATGGAAATGAACCCAACTTGAGAGAACTTGCCATTGGTCAGCTGAAGATAATGAGGCTATACCCAAGAAGTTGTCGGCCAATGACAAGATCCTAGAGAGCATTAATGCCAAGATTGAAGGACTATCCTCAGCTTTCAAAAATCAATTGAGTTTCAACAAGATGTTGGAAACATAGTTGGCTCAATTGGCAGCTGCTGTTCCTCCATAGTAGAATGGCAAGATGCCAGGACAGGCCGAACTTCCTATGGAAAGTGCCAACATGATTTCTCTACAAGGAGGCAACTAGCTAAAAGACTCTTGATGTCCTACAATTTCATGCTCAATTGGGGCTTACCACTTTGACAAGGCCCTTTGTGACCTGGAGAAAGTGTAAGTGTGATGCCAAAGGTGGTTTTCGACGAGCTGAACTTCACGAAACTTACTCCAACGCCAATGCAGCTTCAACTGGCTGATTCTTCAGTCCGTTATCCGACGGGTATCGCTGAAGATGTCCTAGTGAAAATCCGGAATTGCTTCATACCCGTGGATTTTGTGGTGCTCGACATGGAGGTCGAGAAGGCTACACTACTCTTTGGCAACCATTCTTAAGAACCACAAAGGCTCGCATAGATGTGGGAGCTGGAGAAATCCACTTCCATATTAATGGCAAGGAGGAGAAGTTTAACTTTCGCCCAAAGTTGGAGCAATGCTTCATTATCTGTATCAATTATGGTCCGAATGTTAAACACATTCAAAAAGTCGAAATCACACCTCCAATGGTGGACCCGCTCATTGCATTCATGAGGAATTTGATCTATGCGGAAAATATGTCTTATCATCCACGTCGACACCCTAAGAAGACGGAGAAGTCCGGGCCTCCCCTAAGGCCCAATTTCACCAAGCCGCCAAGAACGTATGGCGGAAAAAGCAAGACAAGCCGTCTGAGCCCTTACCTCTGGGCCCGGATGTCAAAAAATGAAGAAGGTGGAATGTCCATCTCATCGGACAGTGGTGAGACCTAGCCAATAGGATAAATTGGTAGTTATCCTTTTTTTGTTTTTCTTTTCTCTTTATTTTTTCTCCATTTCGTTTGATTTTCCCGACTGCATATTTTATTTTCTTAGTAAGTTGAGAATCTTATATTCTCAACTATCATTTTTTTATTTTCACAAAAAGGAAATTGTTGGGTTTTGAAATAAGTGTTTTTATTTGGAAAATAATTTTTCTGATATGCAAAATTGGTAATTCACCAACGTGCTAATACCATAGCCGTTGGGGAGCCACCTACCTAAAGGGAGAATAGGGGGCCCACATTGCAGTGCGGTCGACCCCCCTGTTCGGCCGAACAGGGGAAAGGGCCATTTTGGCTCTCTCTCTCTCTCCTCCAATGGATACATTTGGTACACTAGTGACCGTTGGGGAATGCACGCTATAAAAGGTGGTCGTGGGGAATGCTTCTCCTCACACTTCACCTCATTTCATGCCTCCCCAAAGTCACTCTTGCTCACATTGTTTTTCGTACTCTTAATTGAAGTACTCTTGATCAATTTCCAACTCAATGAGATTTGTTTTTGTTTGCATTTGCAATTTGCTCTTAGGATCTTCAAGGATAAATTTGTCGGGGGTTTTTCTTTTGCTAACATCACCTCTTTTGAGTTTTTTCCTTGTTTTTTTCTTGTTTGTTGTGGCCATGAAACGGACGAAGAGGTTGTTTAGAAAGAGGAACGAGGATGCCAGCTCAAGCCATGGTGGGGACTCAAGTACACGCCCCTGTTCTGTTGCTACACCAAGCTCATGGAGGAGGGGTGTAGGTGAAGACACTCCCATGGGTGAGAAAACAACCCTCATCAACTTCTTCACGACGACGACCTCGACATACGAAGTGAAGTTGAAGATCAAGCACGCAAGCTCCTCGAAGATCGTGAGTTTTCTCATACGAAAGATTATGATCTGAATTTGATCTCCAAAATAGGTATGGATTCTGAATTCTTTTCTATTTGCCGTGCACTAGGATGGGAAAACTTTGCTCACATAGAGGACAGAGGTTCACGCCTTCTCTCCATACAATTCCTTTGCACACTCAAGATAAGATTTTATGGTATTTCTTTTAGATTATTTCAAAAAGAATACAATATCCTATGGAAAGAATTAGGTGAAACCCTAGGCTTCCGTAGACGATGTTTGCTATATGTAGACGCTTTGCCTAAGTTTAACAAACATAGTTTCTGGCAAGATTTAACATTTGAGGTCACATGTAGTGCACCTAGAATAGGCCACTTACACAACCCTACTTTACGCTTCATGCATAGATGGGTGGCTATGACTATGTTCCCTAGAGGAGACATAAGGATAGTGCATGATGATGAGCTGAAAATTTTATTTGCTATGATTAAAAATATAAAAGTTACTCAAGTTATTGCCATGATTACACAATTGTTAGATTACATTTCAAGAACAGGGCCAATTGAATGCACTTCATTGATTACTCGTATTGCTAATAGGGTAGGAGCACTAGAATATTCTTCATTTGAGTATATTGAGACTGAAAGAGAATCAATTAATGAATATTATTTAGTGCAGGGACATATCCTTAAGCATGATCAAGATGGCTCTTTATTATTTTATTATCCCGGCTTTTTCAATGAAATTCGGTTACCTAACCCGGATTATCATTTGTAAAAATGTCGGAGGCTAACCATTGACCTTCTTCCCATCGAGGAAGCATGCAGAAGTAATGTCTCTGGCAGAGTAACTAGAAGCCGTGCAAGGAGAGCGGTCGTGCCTCCGACAACCTCCACGGTCCATGGGTACAAAGAGAAAGAGAACCCAACGGGTTATGCACCGGATGGACACAACCTCCATCCTATGAGACCGAAGGTCTGTCTTGGCATGGATGGCCAGGTGCTACATGGGAGCCAGCCTATCCACTTCAAGCTCTAGCAGCTTGCCTCCAATGTCATGAGAAGATGTCGTTCCCCTTCGGCTAGAAGTCATCATGACTATAGCCAAGGAATGACGAATCTCACTAGATATATCAGAGGGCTTGAAGTGAGAACGGGTGACATCTACAACAATCTTCAAGGGCATGTCCAAGGTACCCAAGATTGGCAACAACACTTGGATGCTCAATTCACCAATTTCAACTCCACGCTACAACAACAACAACAAGCCGATCTCGCGGCATACTTTCGTCATCAAGGGTTCAACCCTCGTCACAAAGGTGGGTGAAGAACAAGCTTGGGGGAGGACCCGAGGTAAAATGTATCACACCCTTGCATATTTATTTTCCATCTTATGCCTTGCATATATAAAAATAAATAAATAAATAAATAAATAAATAAATATATATATATATATATATATATATATAGATTTGCTTTCAAATAAAATAAATGATGTGCGGTAAGAATGGTTTGGAATTCACATAGATGAAATAATGAATAGATTCTCTATTTTAATTCTCCTAAGTCCCTAGTTTACAACTTACTACTCTCCAATATATTGCTCTCATTGGCTAAAATTGCTTTTGCCTTGATTTGGAAATTATGGGTAGCAAAAGATTAATCCATTCTAAGTTGTTCTGGGATATGATATAGTGATAGGGCTGCTATTCCTAGTTTTAAAGGTGAAATTTAGATTTCCGGAGAAATTCTAAAAAGATTTAAGTTACTCTCATTTGATTGGAAATACATACCAAAGCCATATGATACATTACATTGATAGACCTTATGCATATGCTATTTGTCTTCACATTGAGCTTTGTCAAACTAGTATAGACCTATGTGATATTTCATTTATTACTTTTTGAATTCAAGACTTCACTTGAACATGCTATACTTCTACACCAGAAGCCAGCAAAATCCCACCATACCACCATTCCACAATAAAAACAGAAACTCCATATCATTCATGCTTAGTACTCTCTCAAAAATTTATTGCATAAAAAGGGAGTAGAAGACATGGCTACAAGGAAAAAAAAGAAAAAAATGCATGCTTACATCATAAGCATGAGAAGAAAAAAAGAGAAAAAAAAAGTAGCCATGTTTCATCCCCGCAAAATAAGAGAGTCCACTCAAAAAGGACTCATCTCTAATCCACATCCACTTCCTTCCATCACACATGAACAAGTCTTGAATCAAATTATTTTGAATTGATTTCTCGTAAGGCTTGCTCTTTTGACTTAGCAATATTATGTGTTGCAAATATGCCTACAATATTCCCTACCAAGCTCCACATACAAGCCTTATGTAGAGGTAAGATGAATTTAGGTACAATCCCTTGGTGAGGATATATTTCCACTACACATAAAGGAGAGACTGAGAGAATCTAATTGAGATACTTAAAATCTAAATTGAACTCTCTGGAATTTGAGTGGAACTTGATTTCTAGGGTATGTGTGCTCCATTTGCTGTTCTATCTTTCAACCACCCATGAATACGAGATGGCATAAGCCCCAAAATGACCTAAAGATGGGTGAAGTACCATGCCAATTTTTGCAATACTAGGTAGAGTATTTTGTTGTGCACATGGTACTTTTGTAAAGTAGAACATAGTAGCAACTCCTGATCATCAACCTCAAGTCTTGACTTTGCTCGGGACGAGCAAAGGATAAGCTTGGGGGAGTTTGTTGACGCCTGTTATATACCAATTTCAACCGTCACTATAACTCAATTATGTGATGGAAATATCATTTCTTGCACACATCACCTTTCTATTTAACCTATTTCCACTTGTCTTTAGAGAAAGTAGTGCATGCAGGGATCCTATAAAATATCATTCCATCCAATCAAGCGACGACATGTGGCACCACATGGATTAGATGGCCCACAAATAGAAGTATCCAAGGCCATCCAATGGTGTATCACCAATATCAATAAATGGGACCCCCCTGGCATAGACCTGGATGAAGCACACCACAATAGGAGCCAAGACCAGGTCAGCCGACTAGGTCCTGGTGCCAAACACGGTCAAACTCCACATGCTGGCTCCTCCCGGCTTGAAGAGGTCATGGGTGAATGATTCGCGCGCTTTTGGTGATGGGAACTGACCCTTCTCCAAGCTATAAATAGGACTCCTCAACCATCACTTCAACACACACCACTTGAGTATTCATCCATTGTATCCGGTACTCTCCATAGGTTTAGAAGAGTATAGGCTGTAGAGAGGAGAGTCTCTAGTCTTTTGTCCAAGTACGAGAGGAGTAGGAGTCTCTTACCAATTCCTAATTGGAAAAGGTATGGCTCTCATATTCCTATTTGTATTTGTGACTTTATTCTTAATAAAGATGTTATCTTTAGTCTTCTATTGTTCATATACTTGGATGAAGCGTTTCTTGTTTGATTGTGGATTCCATGTATGTGGTAGGAGTAGTGTTTATGATTATGCTATACCATCGTGATTATATCATAATAAACACTACAAACCTCCACTATAGTCTAAATAGCTATGATATAATTATGTTAACATGAATCACTTATGCTATGAATTAACATTGGTTCAACGATGATTTAGTTCATTGCCTTAGGATGGCTTGTTCCTAGGCTTCTAAGGTAATTACTTAATATGCTAGCCTGCTGCTAGGATAGAGAGTAGCATATTGAATATCTCATAGACCCACGGATTGAAGAGGTAGGCAGTAGGTGGTGACAGCTTTGTCTGTCCTTTGTAATCATCCATGTTCGGCAATGACACAGGCTCTTGGCGGGATTCGTCCTAGTATTGCTAGTGGTAAACCCGTGCCTAATGTGTTAATCCACTTAGCATGAGAATTAATAATTGACATGATCATTAGTAACTAACTTAGGCTATGTATATCAACATTAGAATCATAGTAGGAGTCTCTACCTAACCTCTTATCCCAATCCCTCTTTACCTAATTTATCCCCTTAGGATAGAATGCTCTTGTGTGTGTCACACTACTCCAATTTATCATTTATCCACCCTTCCTAGAACCCTACCTAGATCAACTCAGCCTCTCCACTTGATGATTGCTTTGCTTCCATCTAGCCTTCCTTTGGGAGAATATAAATGACACCCTTTGGGAAAACTCTTAGAGAAGAAATGCTACATCGATAGTTTCTGTGCGCTTGTAGATCTATATGTATAATCTAAAATCTATTAACAAGCATTTGTAGGACCACTGCTAGAGATGAACTGTTAGTAGTGCGTAGGAACCATGAACAGCAACCTAACTCTGCCATAGAGGATAGTGCCTATTGACACCTCTCTAGTCTCGTCCCGTTCGGTGCAGCTACGTGCATGCGCTACAGTACAACGCAGACCGTCGACAAGACCAGAGTAGGTATACAACGACCCAAGTCAGGCGCGAAACATTCGCTAGAGAGACACAGAACATTGTACCATCCGTCCTATTTATGTCGGAGTTAGGATAGATAGAGCTCTCCCAAGTTGACTATAAAAGGGCCTCGAGGCCACCTTCTCAGAGGGGAGAGAGTTCTTTGAGAGGGTCTCTTGTAAACTCTATCATGACATCCTTCGAGCTAAGTCTCGAGGGAGTGATCGAGACTGAACGTAGGGTGTTTGCTTTTTCCAGTATAAATATCTTGTGTCATTGTAGCTAGGCCATCAAGGATGAGCATGTGACTACACGATCCTTGATGGATTCATGGCGCTCAGCCCTCACGCTCGGTGAGAAGATTCACATCCATCACTTTGAGTTCACCACCGCCATTGATGACTGAATGTAGGCCTAGAGGGGGGTGAATAGGCCTTTTTGAATTTTTCTCGGTTCCTGTAAGACTCAGCAACACAGTCAATACCAGAGATATCGGACTAGTCCGGTTTTCACGGGCTAAGTTGATCAAGTTCAATCAATTTGATTGATTCGTTAATGTTTGCAGCGGAAATATAAACTTAAATGACAGTTTAATAGTTGTATGTCAAATTCTATAACAATTAAGCCTCTTGTTTAACAATTTAACTCAAATTGAACAAAGTGAATCAAACCCTAGATTAAGTTGATCAATTAAGATGAAGAACACAAAAGGACAAGACACAAGTTTTATCCCGTGGTTCGGCTACCATGAAGGCAACCTACGTCCACGTTGAGGAGCCCACAAAAGGACCGGGTCTTCTCCAACCCTTCCCTTGTCGGATCGCCACGAAGGCCAATCCTCTTCCACTAATCACAAAGGGGTAAATAACCAAGTTGAAGGGGCGTTCTCACACGTTGAGAGCTCCCTTGATTACAACTTACAAAGCCACCAATAACACACTCGAAAATTTCAAATTGAAACGCAAGAGTGTGTTAGAGAATCAAACCAAGAGCTCAATGATGTGTGCCAAGTGTCTCTCCAATGATCTAGAAGTGATCTTCAATAGATTGATCGATTTTGCACTTAATTTCGTGGAGAGAGGTGGTTTTTGAGTCTCTTGGGAGGTGTGATGGCGCTAGGGTTCGAGAGAGATTAAAAGTGGGTCGTGCACCTCTATTTATATGGGGTTTCTAAAAGTGACCATTAGGGTTTAGAAAGATCGGACTAGTCCGTGGTGGTCACCGGACTAGTCCGGTGTGCTGTGTGTAGCAAACCCTAAGTGTTCAGGAATATCGGACTAGTCCGGTTGAAAACGGACTTGTCCGATTTCACTACTGGAAATCTTCAGACTAGTCCGATTGCCATCGGACTTGTCCGGACATGTGAAACCCTAATTGTTTAGGATGACAAGTCCGCACTTGGAGGTCTCGTCCGATTTAGGTCAGTGTGTATATCGGACTAGTCCGTGTAGACACCGGACTTGTCCGAATTGGATCAGAATGAATATCGGACTAGTCCGTATCACAACGGACTTTTCCGATTTTGTGTGACTTGTGCATTGTGTTGAGGACTAGTCCGCATTGGGGAGGACTAGTCCGAAGTGGATCAGAAAGATATCGGACTAGTTCGGTGGAGACCGGACTTGTCCGATCTAGTGCAGAATGTGATATCGGACTAGTCCGGCTGTTATCAGACTATTCCGGTCCTGTATAACTTTGTGCATTGTGTGTGTGTGCTTGAAAGTGATTGAGCTCTTGGGTGTGTTTCCTTAACACACTCCATACATAATAATCTACTATTCTCTTCTTCTTGAGCTCAAATTCACTTTGCTTCTCATTTCCCTTCTTTTTGGCATTTTGCTCATTTTTCATCATTTGCCTGCATTCATCTCAACAAAAAGATTAGGATCCCAATTGCTTGTCATAAATCATCCAAAACCCACAAGGGAGTCCTAGATGCACTTTCAATCTCCCTCTTTTTGGTGATTGATGACAACCAATTGAGATTTCACAAAATAAGGCAAAAAATGAGATTTTCATAAAGTATGCACATATGACTCAAAAATACATCAAGCAACAAGAGAATTATCCATATGTGCATTCTTTATGGTGGGATGCATACTAAGTGCATGAAAACATTGAGAATGACAGAATTTACATTAATCAACCGATACAAAGTGCATATGACATTCCAGGAGCAAAAATGCAGGTTTCATCACATTGAGAATAAATTGAGCAATTCATCACGAGACCAAACTTAATATGAAAACAGGGTTAAACTATTACAATCACAAATAAAAGATAAAGAGAACTCTCTCCTCGCACCCTACCACAGCTAAAGCTAAGACTCCCCCTCAATCTCTCCCCCTTTGGCATCAAGACACCAAAAAGAAGGAGAGGAGGGTCCTAGGGTCTTCACTCTTCACTGTCGGTCCTCTCGTCATCGTCTTCATCTTCTTTGCTTTCCGCTTGACGAGGAGGAGAGGGGGGAGGAGCGGAGCTGCTCGAGCCCCCAATGCCAAAGTAGGTAAGCTCGGAGGGGTTCAGAGGCCCGAGCTCGGTGATGTCAAGATCAGAATCTTCAGAAATTACTGGAGATCCAATGGGGTTGATCTCCAGCTTTTCACTCAGTTGCTTCACATTGGCTTTGATGTATCTCATATCCTCCTTCCTCTTCTGATTGAGTTTATGAAGCTTTACTTCAGTCTTCTTGCAGGAGGAGAATATGGTGGTCAGGTACTTTAGGATCCCACTAGCTGATCCTCTCTGAGGGGCTTCCCTAGAGGTAGGGACAGCCCTGGCAGCATCTTTTTCTCTTGCCGGTGCCTCAGGACTTGAGGCCGGCGAGGGAGCAGCCTGGACACTCACAGGCTGAGGCTTCTGAGGCCTCAGAGGAGTGTGCTCCACATCCTTCACGAACTGAATACCTGTGACTTTCTCAATCATAAACATCAGGTAGGGAGCATAGCCACAGGACCAGTTGGGGGTGCTTGAGATGTTGACCATGTCATTCCATATGTAATCTGCAACATCAAACTGTCTCTTCTTGCTTATGACCCTCGTTAGAGTCCGGAGATAGCCCTGTACACTCCCTGCATCCCCATCCTTGGGGGCAATGGTCTTTCGGAGAACTCTGTTCAGGACCACAAAGAAGGGCTTCATGTTCTTTGTGGAGGGAGGAACATACTTAGAGTTGGGCTCATACATGAACTTCATTCCGTCCCTCTCAATGACCCCTATGTTGTGGAAGATCAGGTGGTCATTTCCAGCAGAGTCTAAATGGAGCAAGTTTGCAAAATCCTCCTGAGTGATGGAGTACTTGGATCCATGGGTCATCCAAGTCACACTCTCTTCATCTTCACTCGAGAAGTGGCACGTTGCATAGAATTGTGCAATCACTTCATCATTCCAATTGTGTCTGAAGGCAAACAGATCCTTCAGACCATGCCTCTCTGCTGCAGCAATGACCTCATCAAAGGCTGAGCACTTCTTCTTCTCTAGGTAGGCCCAGTCAATCCATTGACTGCGCACCACCAGAGTCTTCATTGGCAGGTAAACCAGCCTGTAGAAATCTGCATGCAAGTTTGTCCAAAACCTTCCATCAGCTGCCTGCTTTGGCCTTGCATAGCAATCAATGCTTCTGAGCTTGGCTGCCACATCGCTGCCTTTCCCATTGAATTTCTCTTCATTGGGGTCCCAGACCCCTTCCCTGGGAGCATGGAGCTTCAAGGGCCCAACTGGCCTCGTTGCTACACCCTTGCCCTTTCCTTTTGCTTGACGAAGGCCACTTGTAGACGCAGCAGCCTTCGAGGCGGGCTTCTTGACACAGACCTTCCTCCGAACCTGGGGAGGGGAAGTAGCAGGCTCGGAAGGTCTTTCTTGGCGTTTCTTGCCAAGACCCGCCGAGGACCGAGGTGCCACCTCGTGGTCCAACTCGGCCTCAAAGTCGGAGATCTCGTTGTCGGAGCTCGACATGATCTGAGAATGATTGAGCAAGAATAATGACAAGTTATACAAGGCATAGGTAAGGCAAGATAGCAATGTATGGCATTAAGGAATTAAGGAATCAGGTTTCAGGTTCAGAAACATCGGACTTGTCCGTGCATGGACCGGACTAGTCCGGTGTTCATCCTCAAAAACCTAACAGATTGGTCAAGGGATGAGTCCTAATGCAAATCTAGTCTAGCATACACGTAGTACATCAAATAAGCATGTATCTAGTGAAGGATGCTAGGCTATACGATCAACAATGGAGAAAAACAAGATTTCTAGGGTTTTGAAGAAATTTACCGAAGAAATCGATGGAGGCTTGAAGTGTTGGGGGTTGGAGGTCGGACTAGTCCGATAGCTTCAATCCCCAAGAGGTCAAGCTTGATCTCCGCCCAAATGTGGACTTTTTCGATGGAGGGAGGAGAAAATCGCCTTGGGAGCTCGAGCGCAAGAGAGAGGAGGCATGAGCAAAAGTGTGGATGAGGAATTTAGGGTTTGGTGGCGGCTAGGGTTATGGACACGAAAAATCGGACAAGTCGAGACATGACCGGACTAGTCCGAAGTCATCCAGAGACCTATATCGGACTAGTCCGTAGTCTATAGGACTAGTCCGGCCTAACCGGCACTCTGCGGACTAGTCTGCATGGGCGGACTAGTCCGGGTAACCACAGACTAGTCCGTGGTCACCAGGAAAGAATTGCATAGCCCATTCATATATATTTGAAGGTTCAATAATAGAGAATAGAGAGGCAAAACAATTCAAGTAATCTTGATGAATTTGACCAGTAAGCATACAACAATCATACAATGATCAAAGTTCATCAAGATCTAATAATTGACATAGTTTTTCGAGAGAAAAATGGAGAGGGATGATTTTCACAATTCAATCAACATTTTGAAGCAATCATACAGGTATGCAACTTTTCAAGCCACACTCCGAGAATCAAGAATATTTAGCTCATTTCGGAGTTCGCAAAAATGCTTTTCATCAAGTGGCTTGGTGAATATGTCGGCCAATTGTTTTTGGGTGTTGACATGTGAGATGGTTATGTCTCCTTTAATGGAATGGTCTCTCAAGAAATGATGTCTTATGTCTATGTGTTTAGTCCTAGAGTGCTCAACTGGATTGTGGGCTATTTTAATGGCACTCTCATTATCACAAAGGAGAGGAATACGGTTCATATTGTAACCGTAATCCCTTAGAGTTTGTCGCATCCAAAGGAGTTGTGCACAACAACTCCCGGCTGCAACATACTCCGCTTCGGCTGTGGATAATGCAATGGAATTTTGTTTCTTGGATGACCAAGAAACCAAAGATCTTCCTAGGAATTGGCATGTGCCAGAGGTGCTTTTTCTATCAACTTTGCACCCGGCATAATCTGCATCGGAGTAACCAATGAGATTGAATTTGGAGCCTTTTGGGTACCAAAGACCAAGGTTGGGTGTATGAACTAAATATCTCAAGATTCTTTTTACGGCTGTCAAGTGACATTCCTTAGGGTTGGCTTCAAATCTTGCACACAAACATACACTCAACATAATATCTGGCCTAGATGCACATTAGTAGAGTAAAGATCCAATCATGGAGCGATATACCTTTTGGTCAATGCTTGGTCCATCTTCATTGAGATCCAAGTGGCCATTCGTAGCCATGGGAGTCATTATGGGCTTTGCCTTGTCCATGCCAAACTTCTTGAGTATGTCCTGCATGTACTTGGTTTGGCTTATGAATGTTCCTTCCCTTTGTTGCCGCACTTGGAATCCCAAGAAGTACTTAAATTCTCCCATCATTGACATTTCAAACCTGTCTGTCATAATTCTACTAAATTCTTTACAGAAAGATTGGTTAGTTGACCCAAAAATTATATCATCAACATAGATTTGGCAAATAAAAAGATCATTATCTAGATTCTTAGTGAATAATGTATAATCTACTTTGCCAATTTGAAAACCATTATCAATTAAGAAATCTCTAAGACACTCATACCAAGCTCTAGGAGCTTGTTTGAGGCCATAGAGATCCTTACGCAGTTTATATACGTGGTCGGGGAACTCTTCATCTTCAAACCCGGGTGGTTGCTCCACGTACACCTCTTCCTTGATTGGTCCGTTGAGGAAAGTGCTTTTCACGTCCATTTGATACAGCTTGAAATCATGGTGAGTAGCATATGCAAGTAATATTCTAATTGATTCAAGCCTAGCTACTGGAGCAAAAGTCTCATCGAAATCCAAACCTTCGACTTGTGAGTAACCTTTGGCCACAAGTCGTGCCTTGTTTCTTGTCACCACTCCGTGTTCGTCTTGCTTGTTGCGGAAGACCCACTTGGTGCCCACTATATTTGCATTGGGTCTTGCCACAAGTTCCCAAACCTCGTTTCTCTTGAAGTTGTTCAACTCTTCTTGCATTGCCACCACCCAGTCTGGATCCTTCAATGCATCCTCAGTCCTGCGTGGTTCCAAAAAGGAGACAAACGAGTAATGCTCACAAAAATTAGCTATACGAGATCTAGTGGTTACTCCCTTTGGGATGTCACCGATGATGTTGTCGATTGGGTGATCCCTTTGAATGCATTGGTGTACTCTTGGGTGTGGCACTTGGAGAGTTGTGCGTTGGTGATCATTTTCTTCTCCCCCCGAGTGGTTGCCCTCGTTGATTTGTTGATCATCTTCATATTCTTGTGATTGATCTTGTATAGAAGCTCCCCCTTGATTGTTGATCTCCTCTTGTGGTTCACTTTCCTCTTGTATTTGTGACGATGACTCTTGTGGTCGAACTTCGCCTAGAGCCACTCTCTTCAATGCTTGATAAGGAGCTTCTTCTTTACCTAATTCACATTGATCAACTTGCTCCTTTTGGGAGCCATTAGTTTCATCGAACACTACGTCACGTGCCACTTCAACAAGTCCGGAGGCCTTGTTGAAAACACGATAGGCGTAAGTGTTCGAATCATAACCAAGCAAGAAACCTTGATCGGACTTCGAAGCGAACTTTGAAGTCCTGGGCTTCTTGTTCAAAATATAACATGGAGAACCGAAAACTCTAAAATATGAAATGTTTGGTTTGTTACCGGTGAGTAGCTCATAAGGAGTCTTCTTGAGTAGTCGATGAAGGTAGAGTCGATTTGCGGCGTGGCAAGCGGTGTTAATTGCTTCCGTCCAAAATCGATCTGAAGTCTTGTATTCATCGAGCATTGTTCTTGCCATCTCTATGAGCGTTCGATTCTTCCTTTCGGCAACTCCGTTTTGTTGTGGAGAGTATGGTGCTAAAAATTCGTGCTTGATTCCCTCCTCATCAAGGTACTCCTCCACTTGTATGTTCTTGAACTCCGTGCCGTTGTCGCTCCGAATACTCTTGATCGATAGTGAGAACTCGTTTTGCGCTCGCTTGAAGAATTTCTTGAGTGTCCCTTGTGTTTCTGACTTGTCATGCAAAAAGAACACCCAAGTGAAGCGGGAAAAATCATCAATAATGACTAAACCGTATTTATTACCGCCGATGCTTATGTAAGCAATTGGACCAAACAAGTCCATATGAAGTAGTTCGAGCGGTCTTGTCGTAGTCATGATGTTCTTTGCGGGATGATGTGCTCCAACTTGCTTCCCGGCTTGGCACGCGCTACAAGGCCTGTCTTTCTCAAAAACAACATCTTTCAAACATCGGATGTTATCGCCCTTGAGGAGTTTTTGAAGATTCCTCATACCAACATGTTCTAGCCGTCTATGCCACAGCCAACCCATGTTGGTTTTTGCAATCAAGCATGTGTCCAGTTCGGCTTTATCCTTGTTGAAGTCAACAAGGTAAAGCTTTCCCTTCAACATACCCTTGAATGCAACGGAACCATCACTCCTCCTTGAGACGGTCACACCCTCATTAGTGAACAAGCAATTATAACCTTTGTCACATAATTGAGATATGGACAGCAGGTTATAATCTAAAGATTCAACATGTAAAACATTTGAAAGAGTGTGTTAAGAGGATATCGCTATTTTACCGGTACCAAGCACCCTTCCTTGACTATTATCTCCGAAGTATATGCCTTCGTTTGGATCCTCGTTTTCTTCATATTCCACGAACATCCTCCTTTCTCCAGTCATGTGGTTGGTGCATCCACTGTCTAGCACCCATTTGGATCCACCGGAGGAATAGGCCTGCAGAAACAAAATTATGCCTTGGTTTTAGGTACCCAAGCTTGCTTGGGTCCTTGGAGGTTAGTTACAATACATTTGGGCACCCACACATGGGATTTTGTGTTCCCATGGCGTGGCCCAGCATAATGAGCATAAACTTTACCAAGATTGTTTCTCATAAATACATAAGAGGCATCAAAGGTTTTGAACAAAAGTTCCTGTTGTTTATGGATCGGACTAGTCTGGGTGACCGGACTTGTCCGTATGACCGTACTTGTCCAGACCACAACCGGACTAGTCCGGTGTTCATGGGAGTTCAGG
This sequence comes from Tuctoria greenei, assembly GCA_036927565.1. Classification (NCBI taxonomy): domain Eukaryota; kingdom Viridiplantae; phylum Streptophyta; class Magnoliopsida; order Poales; family Poaceae; genus Tuctoria; species Tuctoria greenei. Next base: position 37,043,740 of record JAYESD010000011.1, on the reverse strand, counting down.
TTCTTAATTTTCGTGTTACCAGGTTGTGAGGGTCCTCCCTTCACAAAGGTAATCCTTCCCTTGTTATTCTTATGACTTCCAGCATTTTGCTTTCCATCATAAGAGTAACCAATGCCATACTTGACATTTGGAGGTCTTTGGACCAAGTATGCACTACGTGCATAGTTGATCCTCTCCTTGTCAAATATTCCACATTGGGTAGGATTTTTATCCTTCGTGGAGGTAGACTTTTCCTTCAAACTGGTGTTGATTTTACCACATTTGCACATGTGAACAAGATTAGTTGAAGTGGGTTGAGAAGGTAGACTTGAAGAGGAGGAAGATTCACTTAGCTTGAGTGACTCAACTTGCACTTCAAGGATCTTGTTAACCTTTATCAGGTCATCAAGTTGATCCTTGATTGCAACGTTTGAGTTGGTTAACTCCAAGCAAGTTTTCTTGCTTGAAGCTAGCTCAAGCTCTAGTGAGCTGTTTTTCTACTTTTCAAGAACTAGAAGATTGTCAAGTTCGACATGCTTCTCCTTTTGGGAGATAATCATGTCCTCTTGACGATCAATTAGCCGTTCCTTCTCAACAAGTTGGTCAAGTAAAAATTTCATTTTAGCAGCAGTTTTTCTATCTAATCCAATTAACATATCTTCATCATCACTATCTAGTTCATCATTACTTGAGTAGGAATGCATGGAAGGAGTTTTGATGTTTACCTTGCGTTTACCTTCCTTTGCCATGAGGCAAGTGTCATGTCCCTTCTTTGTACCGAGCGTGGGGAAGAGTGTGGGTTTCTTGGACGTGCTTTCGATGGCTATGCTAGCCATCTCTTCTTCATCGGATGATGAGGACTCATCGTTTGAGTCCCACTACTTTCCAATGTGTGCTTGTTCAGCTTGTTTCTTCTTCTTGAAGAATTTCTTCGGTTGAGGCTTGGCTTCTTTATTCTTCTTCTTGTTGTCCTCATACGGGCAATCGACTATAAAGTGGTTATACTCACCACAATTATAGCACGCCCGCCTCATCTTCGGCTTTGTCCTCTCTTTGTACTTGCCTTCACTTGATTTTGTTCCCTGCCTTTTCTTCAATATTCTTTTGAACTTTTTCATGAACAAAATCATATACTCTTCGTCCAGCTCACTACTTTCATCATCGCTGTCCTCCTCAAGCTGTGCTTCTCTTGCTTCCTTGGATAGTGGCTTGAGTGTGGACTTTAGGGCAACTCCCTTCTTCTTGGCCGATGTGAGGTCGGCTATTTCTTTGACGTGCTTGGCTTGTTTCTCCATCATCTCAAAGTTGATGATTTTGCCAAGCAATTCATCTGGAGTCATCCTCTTGTACCCTGGACTTTCTCTGATCATAGAGCATAGTGTGACATTGTGAGGCATAAAGGCTCTAAGGATGAGCTTTACAACCTCGTGGTCATTCCACTTCTTGCTCCCATATGATCGAACTTTGTTTACCAGTGTCTTCAATCGGTTGTACATGTCCTGGGGAGACTCGTCTTCCTCAATTGCGAACCTTCCTAGTTCGCCTTTCATGATTTCAATTTTCGCCTCCCGCACATGCCGGTCACCTTCATGGGCTGTTTGTAGTGTGTCCCATATTTCTTTGGCAATCTCCAGTCCGTCCACCTTTGTGAATTCATCTCGACTTAGAGAGGAGGTGATTACGGCTGCGGCTCGAGCGTTTATGTGGATGGCTTGCTCTTGACTTGGGGCGAGCTCTTCATCGTCATCTGGGATGTCTATTCCTGTGCACACAATATGCCATAAAATTGGGTTAAGGGAAATCAAGTGCATCTTCATATTTTGCCTCCACATGGAGTAATCACTCCCATCGAAGTGTGGGGCTTTTCCGAGAGGAATAGATAGGTAATGGCTGTTATTTGAATTTAAACGATCATAGTTATAAGGATATCGGGAGTAGTCGGTGTGACTACTCCCCTTCTTCTTTTCTTCAACTTTAGCTTTCCCTTTGGAAAGTGCTTTCTTTCTGAGGAGTCCTTTCAGCTCCAGCGTCTCCTCGTCATCATCATCAAAGTCTTGAATTGCTTCGAGATACTTTTCCAGCTTTTGGTTCTTGTCGTTGTTCACTTCTTCCTGGTTGTTGATTTTCTGAACTTCCTTCATGTCCGACATGATCTCTTCGAGAGGTTGCACTCTTTCTTGAAGAACCTGCTCTGATACCAATTGAATGTAGGCCTAGAGGGGGGTGAATAGGCCTTTTTGAATTTTTCTCGGTTCCTGTAAGACTCAACAACACAGTCAATACCAGAGATATCGGACTAGTCCGGTAAAGTGCGGACTAGTCCGGTTTTCACGGGCTAAGTTGATCATGTTCAGTCAATTTGATTGATTCGTTAATGTTTGCAGCGGAAATATAAACTTAAATGACAGTTTAATAGTTGTATGTCAAATTCTATAACAATTAAGCCTCTTGTTTAACAATTTAACTCAAATTGATCAAAGTGAATCAAACCCTAGATTAAGTTGATCAATTAAGATGAAGAACACAAAAGGACAAGACACAAGTTTTATCCCGTGGTTCGGCTACCACGAAGGCAACCTACGTCCACGTTGAGGAGCCCACAAAAGGACCGGGTCTTCTCCAACCCTTCCCTCGTCGGATCGCCACGAAGGCCAATCCTCTTCCACTAATCACAAAGGGGTAAATAACCAAGTTGAAGGGGCGTTCTCACACGTTGAGAGCTCCCTTGATTACAACTTACAAAGCCACCAATAACACACTCGAAAATTACAAATTGAAACGCAAGAGTGTGTTAGAGAATCAAACCAAGAGCTCAATGATATGTGCCAAGTGTCTCTCCAATGATCTAGAAGTGATCTTCAATAGATTGATCGATTTGCACTTAATTTCATGGAGAGAGGTGGTTTTTGAGTCTCTTGGGAGGTGTGACGGCGCTAGGGTTCGAGAGAGATTAAAAGTGGGCCGTGCACCTCTATTTATATGGGGTTTCTAAAAGTTACTGTTAGGGTTTAGAAAGATCGGACTAGTCCGTGGTGGTCACCGGACTAGTCCGGTGTGCTGTGTGTAGCAAGCCCTAAGTGTTCAGGAATATCGGACTAGTTCGGTTGAAAACGGACTTGTCCGATTTCACAACTGGAAATCTTCGGACTAGTCCGATTGCCATCGGACTTGTCCGGACATGTGAAACCCTAATTGTTTAGGATGACAAGTCCGCACTTGGAGGACTTGTCCGATTTAGATCAGTGTGTATATCGGACTAGTCTGTGTAGACACCGGACTTGTCCAAATTGGATCAGAATGAATATCGGACTAGTCCGTATCACAACGGACTTGTCCGATTTTGTGTGACTTGTGCATTGTGTTGAGGACTAGTCCTCATTGGGGAGGACTAGTCCGAAGTGTATCAGAAAGATATCGGACTAGTCCGGTGGAGAGCGGACTTGTCCGATCGAGTGCAGAATGTGATATCGGACTAGTCCGGCTGTTATCGGACTAGTCCGGTCCTGTATAACTTTGTGCATTGTGTGTGTGTGCTTGAAAGTGATTGAGCTCTTGGGTGTGTTTCCTTAACACACTCCATACATAATAATCTACTATTCTCTTCTTCTTGAGCTCAAATTCACTTTGCTTCTCATTTTCCTTCTTTTTGGCATTTTGCTCATTTTTCATCATTTGCCTGCATTCATCTCAACAAAAGGATTAGGATCCCAATTGCTTGTCATAGATCATCCAAAACCCACAAGTGAGTCCTAGATGCACTTTCAGTGACGGGCTCAAGGCCGACCCCATATTCACCACACACCACTCCTTCCACTTTAGGAGCCTGGATTTCGTCGCCAGCAATGGTGGCATCCTCTTGATGACTAATGGTAAGTCTACGCTGAGCCCTCGATGGGCAAGATGATCAACAACGGTGACATTGATGCTGCGAATAGCATCACGGGAGCATCCTTTGTAGTGATGGTTGACAACGAGTCATTGTCCCTCGATGACATATTGAAGGTCATCACCGACTGCGATTTGGGTTTGATGTTGGCATAGAGGGAAGCGAGTGTACCTATCGTGAATGTGACATTGCGGAAATAGGTGACGACTCCCACGATGGTGCACCTGCCAACACACCACCACAGCTCACGCCCGAGCAACAAGAGGTGCAGCACTGCGAGCTCAGGAACAAGCAGGCATGCAGATGCGAATCAGCTGACCAGCTTGAGGCGTGGTGTGTCGCGCTCGAAGCTGAGTAGGCACACTAGATGCACACAAGGCTGCATTTGAGTGGGAGTTGGACCCTCGCACCAGCATGGGCGGAGCGCGCTCTCATGCTCGCCAAGGTCAAGCCAAAATTTTCGCCGACGTGGGCTGCCGCCCATGCTTCAAGCAGGTGAATGAGAATGTGGTGGCCGCAACTACAATACTCTGCTCCGTGTCCTAGCTCATCGAGGCTGAAGTTTGGTGCATTTAAAAGAACCTCTGGTCCCTACTGGAGAGGACAACCGTTTAGCATGCGTAGAGCTCCCTCGCTCGAAAATAGGACGCGTCAGCCCACAGCAGAAGCCGAAGGCACGTCAAGAGTGGTGCCAGAGCAAAAAAGACCCACATCTCCAGCTGGTTAGATGGGCCAAAAGGGTTGGGTCATCAACCCCCTCGCAAAACTCCATGCACAAGCGCGTGGGGTCGTCTGACGTCCATCGAACCCACAAGGCTAGAAGAAGAGCTCGGGAGGATTCACAAGCCCTCGACCCGAGCCCTGATAATGCTGACTCCATATGGGTGGTCGCTATAATGATGACGAGGACCAGAGCTTGAGCCTACTCCCCCGGGCCTAGGGTATTCGGGAGGTGAATATGCAATGCAACTTTCCAAGCTTGGTTTCATGTGCTAATGAATGTTTGGTTGGAGGTCTACCGCTTGGCGTGTAGGACTGGCGGGGCTAACGATGATTTCTTCATTATACAATACCTCCTCATCTACTTAGCTGAGTGGGCCTGGGCATGGCTAGAGTACCTGCCCACCGACAACATCCAAAGCAGGGTCAAGCTCCGGGATATCTTCATTGGTAACCTCCAGGTTATATATGTGCTCTCTAACAACTCGTGAGATCTTAAAGGGTGTCGACAAAAGTCAGGATAGACCCTCCGTGAGTACATCCGGTGTTTCTCCACAAAGTACAACAAGCTCCCTCACATGGTCGACACTGACATCAATGCAGCGTTCCTTTCTGGGACCACCTACAAGTCCTTAGTGCACAAGCTTGGCTGCATCAAACCAAGGAGCACTAAAGAACTGCTCGACGCCGCTACCAATCACGCCTCTGGTGAGGAGGCTGTCGGGGCCATCTTCGACAAGGGGAAGCTGAAGCGCCCCAGCACCATAACGGACATGGTGGCTCATCACAGCTATGATAAAAGGAGGATCGACGACAAGAAACACTATCATCGAGATGAATATAGCTCAAGTCTGACACGACCGCTGAAGACTATGAAGACGAGACACACCAAGCCATCGACTGACCTCTTTGAGAAGCTTCTTGAGAAGTCATGCACCACTCACACTTTCCCGATCAAACACACCATCAAGGATTGCGTCTTCCATAGACTCTTCCTCATCAAGAAGTCGTGTACCACGAGCGACAAAGGCAAGAGGGTCACACCCTCAAACCTCGAGAAGAGGAGGAGTCCCTACTCTCATTCTATGTTCGGACTTGATCCTCCGACCCCACCGTGCTCGTTGTCGAGCCCAGCTGGTAGACCCCCTTCATTGAGTACCTACAACATGAAAATCTACTCGGGGCCAACTGCTTGAAGGACGTCGATGGCAATACCTGCCCCAACTCGTGGAACAGAGTGCATCTTAGAGGGTTTAACCCATGGAAAGAAAAGAATACGGCAAAGAAGCTAAGTGCCTTCCCCTCTCTTCCTTCAGCTATTGATAGAGCAAAAAAGTAAACCCCTTTGAGGGCTGCTGGAGTGTTGCGTAACAGATTGACCGAATCAACCGCCTCACATCACTCGGGGGGCCACCAACCCGCTAAGAGCTCGGTTGTCTTCTCAGAAGTTTTCTTCTGAAATTTTTTTCAACTTCTCCCTCCATGTCTCGTAACCTATGGCTAAGGACAGCAAAAGTTCTAAAAGCTACTGACCGGGTAATGCGTAGGGACAAAAGTAAGTTGTGAAACATTTTTTTCACCTTCTCCCTCCATGCCTCGCAACATACAACTAAGGACTCCAAAAGTTCTAAAATCTACGGATAGGGCAAGGTGTAAGGATGAAAATAAGAAACACTAGAAGAACTTGTTTAGTTAAATAACAAGTTCAGAGCCCATGAGGGCTCAGTCTAATGCACTGAAAAAATGAAATAATAACAAAAATGAGATACAATTGCCGAGCTGCCCTCCACTCCAGTTCTGCCCACAGCAGGACGACTTCAGTGGGAGCGACCTTGGACAGCAAGCTCACAACAGGTGAAACCTCCTTCTCAACGAGTTTGAGCTCCTTCTGCGAGTGGCTTGTCGCGAAGCCCTCCTCAACAACCTGAAAATTGATGACATTGCAATGAGAAACGATGACAACCAGGGTGACGTTGGCTCCAAGGTGAGCCGCGACACTCGCTATAGCCTCCGGTCAAGTTGTCACTAAGCGCGAAACCTCCACCAGCCGGGCATCAGGGGGACGGCCACTAGAAGAGCTCGGTGCCCGGTGGCATAGAGTCCGTTAAGATCCTCCACGACAGCCTAAAAGTCTAGAAAAACGTCTTGGGACCAAGCCATTAGGGAGGCATCACTCGGAGAGTCTTCGGCCTCCGACTCCCCTAGCACCGAGTCGCATGCCATGGCAGTCGCGGCCCGAATCATCGCGAACTAGTTTTGGATGGTGGAAAGTCGATCGAGGATCTCCTCAAGGCGGAAGGTCAGCGGAGTAAGACCTAGGAACCACTACTACAATAATCCTCATCCTAGGTGGCTCCAAACGTATTATGACACGCAGTTTCTAAAACTGCCTGAAACGAAGAGCCTGTGATAATATGTAATTTCACAGACAGAAAAGTGAAACCGCCTATGATAATGGTATTATCACAGACGGTTCTTTACTTACTACGAGCCGCCTGTGAAGACATATTATCACAGGCAGATCGTACAGTATATGTAACCACCTATGATAATGGTGTTATCACAGGCGGATCTTTACATATGACAATCCGCTTGTGGAGGCGATTTATCGCAGCCGGTTTGTACCATAACAGAAACTGTCTGTGATAATAGAGTTATCACAGGTTGTTCTTTACCTATTTCTAGCCGCGTGTGATAATATAATTTCACAGGCAGGTCTAGCCATAGGTAAAGAACTGCCTTTTATAAAGTACACCCTATGTAGTACTACATGTTGTTATTTCTAATTTCCAGGTCAATTCAATATAATCATAGAAGTCAACAATATAATCACAAAAGTAAACAATATAATCACATAAATCATCTTACAGAATTCAATTTCACTAAAACAATTTAAATATGTACAACTTACGCATACAAGTCATCTCATAGTTTACAAGTTTCACAAAAAACTGTTTCTATTTCCATAGTCGCAAAGTTCTGGCACATCAGCTATTACACCATCGTCAACAAAGAACACCCCCTCTTTTGTGCAAAATTTTGTGACGCATGAATTTACACAGTTCATCGGCAATCTTGTCGACTCCTCCACAAGGCATACTTCTGGAAATCGGCCATTCTTAGTTCAAATTCTTCATGTGCTGCAATGAAACATATAACAAGGTTTAGAATGTGTAGGTTTGAGCAATCTCAAAGTATAGATCAAAGTGGGTATACACGGATTTATTTGGTATTTTTGGAGCTGTTGTACTATTAGAAATTGAATTTTGAAGTTGGAATCAAAATCTGAAAATAATGTTTCTGGTAATATTGAGCAGCAGAGAATATAAGTATTAAAATATGCTAGTTACAATTAAAATGAAACTCAAAAGCAAGAAAATAATATATCGACATTAAGGATAACTTACATCCTCACGATTCACTCTATATTCGCTGGCGGTCCGAAGATGCTCGCATACATAATGCCCGCATAAGACGCTCTCAACAGGCTGCTTGGGACAAGGATAATATGTTTTAATGTCCAATGCATTCGTATTAGGATGTCTTTGACCGCCAAGCGCTGTAATATAAGAAATGTCATATAAAACTTGTCAGCACATTCTAAATGTGTGTAAATTAAAAGTATCGAATAAACGTACAATTTCAAAATGGAAAGAAAATATTTGTAATGATCTGGTGGGTAATCGGCTGAGTCTATGACTATTACCAAACCCTGCATTGGCTTTATGAAGATCATTATGTAGTGTTTACTGCACATGTACAAACACACGTGTTAAGTTAACAAATAGCAATAATTGTTATTTCAATGTCATGTGTCGAACTTACTCGAAGTGGTACGGATCTTTTACGAGGTCCTTGCCATCTCTGACAAAGTTAAACATGGCATGTCCTGTGTAAGCTGCAGCTTCTGTCCTTTTATCCTTCTTTTGTTTTGCGATTGATTTATCAAAATCTTTTTTTTCTCATGTGCTTGTATTGTTCTGAGTCTCGATCCACCTTAACATCGTATAGAGTCTTTGAAATCTGTGTAGGGTCAAGGATACCTGTCTTGCATTTCATATTTTTATTATCCATGTATTGAATCCTATTGAAGAAATCCATAATTGTTATAATCTCATGAAATGTGTATGCCTGTAGTAAGAAAAGCAAATACAAAATATTAGAGGCACTTACAAGAACCAGATGAGGAGCAGGTTGATTTCAATCATTCCTTGATGGAAAAGGGTATGTAGATCTTCAAAAAAAAGGGCTCGTTTATCTGCTCCAATGCTCCAGAATGCATGTTTTGGCACACAATGTGACGTAAAAAAGATAATATTTTGTGCTGGCAGCGATGTACCACTCTTGCATTCTTTTGAGCGGGATAGGTTGATTTCTAAGTTGTACGGATTTCATGAACGACTTCCCATTCTCATATTCAGGAGGAACATCCTCAAGCTTGTATATTGGAACTTCTAGTTTAACTAAAGTCGTCCACCGATTATACATGACATCGTCTTCTTGCCACTCCTTGATATCTTCTAATGCTGGCTCATGAGAAGAACGAGATGCACCCGATTTTCTAATATTTTCCAAATACTTTGACACTTCTGATGAACGTTTCTTATTTTCGTATGAGCTAACTTTGATAAGCACCGATGATCGAGGAGTAGTCGTCGGAAGTTGGACACTGGCTTGTTGTTGAACCTGTTGTTCAACTGATTGCTCTTTACTACCATCATCTTGCTCTAGTACTACTTCAAGTTGTTGCTCAACTGGTTGCTCTTTACTAACAACAACTTGCTCTGGTACTGCTTGAATCTGTTGTTCAACTGGTTGCTCTTGGTTATCTTTACTAGTAGGGTTACTATCATCACTATTGAGACATAGGAGGAGTGGATCTTCTTGGAATGGGAGTGGATCTTTCTGGACTTTCGCCTTAAAAGACGAGGTTACAATATTTTGAGATGCGACGGGGCTAGAAATCGGCTCATCGTCCAACACGATATCACGTCGGTGCCAAAGGATTAATTGTATACATCCTGCCCCAGAGTCACGATTCCCTCATGTGTGATGTGGTCTATTTCATAATCTTCATAATTATTATCAATGATCTGAAGAACTTGCACCACAACATAATACAATGGAAGTGGATTGCCGTTGAAGTCATGATCAGGCTTTGCCATATCAGTGGCAACATGTTTAGTTTTGTTCCCTGCTCTGCCGATCGGGATAATAAGATGACAAGATCTGTCCTTAGCAATATTACCGAAAGCGAACTTATGGGTTGGCCCTGAGCCTGGTACAGAACCTACGCTATTAGGGTAGGCAATCAGAAATACTAAATGCTCCTTTGGCACGGGAACCATTAATGTACTCGGTTCCACTAATTGTCCCAATTGTCTAAGTTGTTCTATTATTTCTTGCACATTTTCCTTGACCTTTTGAGCAATCATTTCATCAAGTGTTTTCTTGAACTTCTCACGTCTTTTATTTGTCTGTTTATCTTTCGGGAAACCATCTAGCCAAGACATTTGAGAAGACATTGCTCGAACCCGTCCTTTGTGTTCAGGGTTTCCTAGGATAGTGGTAAGTTGGTCATTCTTCCTCTTTGGCCTGAAGAGGCCCTTCTGTTGCTTTTCAATTACTTCCTTCATTTTCTGCTCTACTTCATTCACAGTGTCGGGCTTTTCAAGTTTGCCCTCGCTGGTCAACACTGACTGAGCAAAGACCTACCGCTGAGTTCTCTCATCGCAACCTTCTAACGGGTGAGGATTTGTAACGCCCTCATTTTCATGCATCATGCCCTACATACATCATTAAATATGTTTAACATTGAGCCACATAAAAGGGAACAAATTTAAAATGAATTGATAGCAAAACCGCACTTAAGAATTATTCAAAGTGCGGACTAGTCCGATTTCTCTACGGACTAGTTCGATTTCTCTCTGACATCAAACGGACTTGTCCGTTTTGCTGCGGACTAGTCTGTTTTTCTCTCTGGACACTTTCGGACTTGTCAGGTCCTGTGCGGACTAGTCCGATGTTCCAATTCCTTGAAAATTTTGCTAAGTCCCTGGACTTGTCTGGACTAGTCCGGTGTTCCAGCGGACATGTCCATTTTCCCCTCTTACTAAAGTCGGAATTGTTCGATTTTTGTCCCGACTTGTCTGTTTTCCCCCTCTGGATAAGTTCAAACTTTTCCAATATACAGTTCGGACTTGTCCAATTTCTCTCTGTCCAACTTCGGACTAGTCCGGCCCTTTTGCAGACTTCTCCAATAAATCGCGACTCTGAGTTGATCTTTTGTTTCACGACTTGTTTCTTGGGTTTTACTTTAAGTGGTCCTAGGGACGTCGTGCCTAACTCTTTTAGAGCCCATGTGGGACTCTAAACCGACCTTTATTCATTTCAAACTCGAAATCCATCTAACCCTAGCCTCCACCTCTATATAGACAACCCCACCCATTGACCTCACATCTATTTGCCACTTTTCCACCTCACCCAAACCCTAGCTCTTGAGTAGCCGCCACCAAGGAGGGAGAAGGAGATCTAGAGCAAGAAGAAGAAGAGGAGGAAACGAAAGAGGATCAAGATCTCCATCAAGTTTTTTTCTACAACACCAATTCATCCCCCAAGTTCTTCATCAACCCTAGATCATCAAGATCCAAGTGTTGCTTCCAAGATCCTTGATTCATTGGAGTCCTAAACACCTAGTATACATTCTGTTCTCTCTTCCTTACGTGAATTCAACCCCAAATCTCCAAATTCACGTCGATCTAGAAAACACTAATTTGTTGTTCCTGCGCGGTGGGGACTAGTCCGGCCTCCTACAGACTTGTCCGATTTTTGCGATCTATTTCTTGTTGAATTAATTCCAAGTTTGATCGAATCAACCCCAAACCTTTGTAGACATGTTAATAATCATTGTAATTGATTAATAAACATTAAAAGCAACTTATTAACTAGTTTTGCTTTGCAATTGCATTAATCATGCACGGCATGTCATATTGAGTAATATATGTGCACTTTTTGATTGTGCTTTTTGTCTTGTATGTTCATTGTGCAGTTTAGACGGATTTGTGCTAGAGAGCGTTGTGGAGGATCTCCAGCACCAAGAGTTTGGAGTCTTTGATCCCAATCAAGCCCAAGAGCAAGGCAAGTGTCCTTGAGGCATATTGATCCTGTTTCTAAAATAAACATTTTGTTTGCAAACTGCATGCTTGTGTCAATTTGATGGGAAATCCTATGATAGGAAGTTTACTAGATTTGTTTAACCACCCTTGTCACCTGGAATTCATGGTAGAGAGTCGGGATGGGCTTTGTACCTTTTTGCTATGCTTAATTAATTGGGATGGAAAACAACTGTACCACCTAACTTAATTATGCATTAATGAGATTATGATTAACATGAACTGGTTATATGATATGGTAATGGGTGACCCGAGCAAGCCTGGTATATGGATGGGTTGGATGTTATGGTGGTTTGTTTGCTTTAGATCTAAGGACCGGTTCATGTGAGAATAAGCCAGGACTACAGTGCCACCACGAGGCCAAGTATGGGTGCAGCGTAGCTGATTACACTACAAGGATTCCGCCCTGTTGCAACGATTGTACTTCAACGAATAATAAATCGTTGCAGTAAGCTTGGTCTTTTGCCACGATTCACTAGTTCGTGGCATTAGCATCTATCGCCACGGAACACGATCATTGCATTAGGATCTGTTGCCACGATTCACTAGTTCGTGACATTAGGATCTATCGCCATGAATCTATAGCCACGATTCACTAGTTCGTGGCATTAGCATGTATCGTCATGGAACACGATCGTTACATTAGTATATGTTGCCACAATTCACTAGTTCATGGCATTAGGATCTATCGCCACGAATCTGTTGCCACGATTCACTAGTTCGTGGCATTAGCATTTATCGCCACGGAACATGAACGTTGTATTAGGATCTGTTGCCACGATTCACTAGTTCGTGGCATTAGGATCTATCACCACGAATTTGTTTCAACGATTCACTAGTTCGTGGCATTAGCATCTATCGCCACGGAACACGATTGTTGCACTAGGATTTGTTGCCACGATTCACTAGTTCGTGGCATTAGGATCTATCGCCATGAATCTGTTGCCACGATTCACTAGTTCGTGGCATTAGCATCTATCGCCACGGAACACAATCGTTGCACTAGGATCTGTTGCCACGATTCACTAGTTTGTGGCATTAAGATCTATCGCCACGAATCTATTGACACGATTCACTAGTTTGTGGCATTAGCATCTATCGCCATGGAACCCGATCGTTGCATTAGAATCTGTTGCCATGATTCACTAGTTTGTGGCATTAGCATCTATCGCCACGGAACTCGATCGTTGCATTAGGATCTGTTGCTATGATTCAATAGTTCGTGGCATTAGCATCTATCGCCACAGAACCCGATTGTTGCATTAGGATTTGTTGCTACGATTCATTAGTTCTTGGCATTAGCATCTATCGCCACAGAACGCGATCATTGCATTAGGATTTGTTGCCATGATTCACTAGTTCGTGGCGTTAGCATCTATCGCCACGGAACGCGATCATTGCATTAGGATCTATTGCCACGATTCAATAGTTCGTGGCGTTAGCATCTATTGCCGCGGAACACAATTGTTGCATTAGGAACTTTTGCCACGATTCACCAGTTCGTGGCGTTAGGATCTATCGCCACGAAACACAAATGTTGCATTAGGAACTTATGCCACGATTCACAAGTTCGTGGGGATAGGATCTATCGTCACGAAACACAATCGTTGTATTAGGATCTTTTGCCACGAAATACCGATTGGTGGCGTTAAGATCTATTGCCATGGAACACAAACGTTGCATTACATAGTTCACGTACAGCTAGCTCACACAGCACCTATATAAAAAAATCATCATCTTCGCTGTCCTCACCCAATATTGGAGGTACAATACCATCATTGATATATGTATCATCATCGTCGTCATCTTCATTTGAAGGAGCAGAAGCATCACCGGTTGCTCCGTCAATGTCATTCTTATCCCATGCAGTCATATCCTCATTTATATTAGTAAGTCGTCGATCATCAAATAATGTCTCAGCCTCCATCGTCTCAGTGACATTATTTTCACTGTCTCGATGGGGCATGGAAAAAAGGTTTCGTGGCTTTGTTTTAACAATTGTAGCCCATTTAGGTTGCTTCACACTTCTAACGTAGAAAACTTGTTCTGCTTGGGTGGCTAGAATGTAAGGCTGATACTCAAATTGGGAAATAGTAGTGTCAACATCTATCATTCCGTATCGATCCATTTTGTAGCCTCTGCTTTGGCTATGACCGGAACGAGGCCAGTCAAACCATTCACATTCAAATAACAGAACATCTTGATTTTTTTCAAAATCAACAGAAATCATTTTTCTTGATTACTCCATACCACTCATGATCACCATCCCGAACAACACCACCACTGTTTTGCGTCCGTAAATCTTTTTCCACCTCTGCTGTTCGAAAGAAGAAGCCGTTTATGAATGATCAACTAGAAAACGTGCCTGACAATCAGGTCCTCTTGATAATGCATACAAATAATTAGTTACTTTGCCTTCTTTGTGTAATGTCGTAATCTGTACACATTAATTAGTATAAAAGGGGTAATCGATAAACAAACTTCAGAACAGATATTTCTTAAATATTTCATCAAAGTAAAAACTTGCAAGTACTTACTCGTTTCTGAAACCAATAAACAAACTCATCTCTATGGCATTTTTTAACATCACGAGAATGAATCTTTTTCAGCTCTTCAAAATGCTCACTGAAAAGGGTACAAAATTAAATTAGCCATCTACAACAAACATAATCCAATATAGTATAGAACATCTTAGTGTTATACGTACTTGATCCATGGAGCGGCGTCTTCAACATTAGAAATAATATATTGCCTGATGTTATGTAGTTCCACCATAGTAAGTTGGCCCCATTTAAACCCTATTATTTTGCCTGATGTTATGTAGTTACACCATAGTAAGTTGGCCCCATTTAAAACCTTTTTTAGAATTATCAACTTCTGTAAATATATTAGACTCGAGAGAAGGTTCATTCCTAGCTGCAACTTCATGACATTCTGGCCTATTAAGGTTGGTGCTGATGTTATCCAAAAATTGGCTACAAAAAGTCATACACTCTTCCATAATATATCCCTCAGCTATAGAACCCTCGGGGTGAGCTCTGTTATGTACATACCTCTTCAATGTACCAAGGTACCTCTCAATTGGACACATCCATTTGTAAGAAACAGGTCCACCCAAGCGTGCTTCTTCGCCAAGATGGATTGGAAGATGTACCATGATATCAAAGAATGCGGGAGGAAGCAACATCTCAAGCTTACAAATTGTTTCAGGAGATTGTTCAATCATCTTATCCAAATTTGGTTCTGCCAATTCTTTAGAACAAATTCTAGAAAAGAATCTCCTAAACTCAATTAAAGGTTCAACAACCTTTTCAGGCAATATGTCACATATTGCAATAGGAAGATGCTTCTAAAATATAATATGGCAGCCATGAGTTTTTAGACGTGATACCTTACGTGCTGTTATGTCCACACTTCTCTTGATGTTTGAGGCATAACCATCGGGCATCTTCACATCGGCCAAAAACTTGCACAAGGTGGTCTTCTGATCTTTTTGCAAAGTATATGATGCTGATGGACAATCATACTTCCCTTTCATACCCATCGGATGTTGCTTTGGTCGTATACCCATTTCCTGCATATCAAAACGAGCTTGTAAACTATATTTTGTTTTACCATCCATATTAAGCAATGTCCCCAATATGCTATCACAAATGTTTTTCTCAATGTGCATGACATCCAAGTTATGCCTTATTAGCAATGTCTTCCAGTACGGGAGCTGAAAAAATATACTTTTCTTCTTCCAACTATACCACCTATCTTCCCCAGTGCGCTTTCTCTTATTATTCGTCCGTCCAAAACTCACATGATCAAAAGTCTCGTATTGTTGGAGTACTTCGTGAATAGAGAGTGATGTTGGAGCCTCTTTATTCTCTATTTTGTTGTTGAAAGAAGCTTTGTCCCGATGTCACCGGTGATCCTGAGGTAGGAAACAACGATGACACATGTAGCAATACTTTCGTCCATGTTTCAACCACAAGGCGTCAGTGTTTACATGGCAGTATGAACATGCTAGCCTACCTTTTGTGCTCCATCCACATAGCTTTGCATATGCTGGAAAATCATTTATTGCGCACAATATAGAAGCTCGCATGAGAAATGTCTCTTTCTATGAATTGTCGTATGTTTCAACACCATCAAACCATAATTCCAGTAGGTCATCAATCAAAGGCTGCAGATACACATCAATGTTGTTTCCAGGTGACTTTGGACCAGGAATTATCATTGACATCAACCAATAAGGCTGCTTCATACACAACCAAGGTGGTAGATTATAAGGGATCAGAATCTCAGGCCACGTACTGTAAGAAACATTCATTACTCCAAAAGGATTGAAACCATCAGATGCTATCACAAGTCTTATGTTGCAAGGACCAGATGAGAAATCTGGGTGAATGCTATCAAAATCCTTCCATGCTTTCAAATCTGCAGGATGGCATAATATTCCGTCATCAATACGTTCTTCTTTGTGCCAGCGCATGTTTGATGTCGTTGATTCTGCCATATAAAACATTTGAAGACGGGAAATAAGAGGGAAGTATCGTAGAATCTTGCGTGCTACAAGTTTCTTGGCTTTTCCACAAGGTAAAGCCTCTCTTGCATCCCCACCAGTACTATTTTTCCATCTTAATTCACCAGATTTTGGGCATCAATCCAGCAGAGAATAGTCCTTCCGGAATAACACACAGTTATTGACACATGCATCGATCTTTTCGTAGCTTAGCCCGAGGTCACGAACAACCTTCTGAACTTTATCATGTGTATTAGGAATGCAATGGCCCTCTGGAAGCACATATGAGAATAGTTCAAGGATCAACTCACACGCTTTTTGCTCAAACCAGTTAAACACTTTATCTGGTACAACCTGACAATGAAGGATAATTGGGTCACCTTCTCACAACCTGGATACAACTCCTTTTTGGCATCATTTAATAAGTCATAGAATGTCTTTGCACACCCAGTTGGCTCCTGCTGGTTTATAGCATTTTCTGGTTCATCAACATCTGCTGAAGTACCACCATGATCACCAGTGCCTCTAAGAAGACTGGTCAACATATTTTCCATAGCAGCATCATCTGAAATTATCTCCTCACTATTTGCTGATTGCTCAGCAATATTTTTCTCAACTCGTTTTTCGCCATGGTGTACCCAACATGTATAATCAAATGACATCCCATTACGAAGCAAGTGAAGATGAACTTCCTTGTGTCCCCCGTGGCAAATATTACGACATTTCGTGCAAGGACAAGGCTTAGTTTCTTCTTCACGAGTGCCCTGGAATGCTAAATTTAAAAATGACTTCATTCCATCCTGCCACTCCTTCGTACGCCTGTCTTTTCCCATCCATGTCTGATCTTCTGACATTGCTTCCTACAATTCAATCAGTGTATCTGTAAGAGGATATCGAACTGCAATAACATTATGTGAGCAATTGTACCTAGTGTTGTTGCTCCTCCACGTGCGGCGGCCGACTGATGCCCCTCCACGCCGGTGGACGGCGGATGCTCTTCCAATAGTGTGGCGGCCGGCGGATGCTCCTCCAAGAGTGTGGTGGCCGGCAGATGCTCCTCCAAAAGCGTGACGGCTGGAGGATGCTCCTCAAGGCGCATTTCGTGCAATCGGGAGAGGGGCCGTTGTGGATCGAAGGGTCCTGTGGGGAGGCAGCCAGGACAAAGCGTACGTGAAGCTATCAGAGTAGGCCCAACACTGCGCTGAGCCGCTTGTTATTTGTGGGCTGAAACTGCGTTGAGTCACTTTGTATTCTTGGGCCGAAACTGCACTGGATCGCTTGGTGTTCGTCCCCATGACGTGTGAGCCCATGTACGGGCGCACGTCTCAGGCTCTAGCAATTTGTAATCTAAATAAGTTAATGTAGCAATAATGGGGTTGGTATTCCGATCAAAGGGGAAAATTTGGCATCATTAAAGGAGATGTTTTTCAATAAAAGGAGAAAATATTAATTTGACACAGAAAGGGCCCGGCGTATGCGTGGAAAAATTATGCTTATAAAAAACTGTGGTTTGTATCCCTCTCGGTTATCGCAACTGCTCGACGTGTCCCATCGGCTTCACTAGCGGTTTTTTAATTTGACAAGGAAAGGACCCAGAGCTTATATAACAAAACGTCCGCCCGGTACACGCCTCATACACGTTCCATTTGACTTCGACCGGGTGAGCAAACGATGTAGAAAGGAACGTGGCTGAGTCTTGTATGACATATTTTTTCAATCGGATGTCTGACTACAATAGCGCGCGTTGCCTTATATTCTTGTTGCAACGATCTCAACTTTCCGAGGTAGGACAAATCGTTCACGGATTGCAAAAATCGCTCGCACGAATTCGTTACGGACACGTGGTATAGGAGTAGTGGTAATGATTACACCGTGCATAGGGGCATTGGTCCAATGTTATGTTGGGGCCAGTGGTATATAGATGGTGCCACAATCAGAGAACGGCGATTGAAGACACGAGAAGGAAGTACGTGTGGCACCATCTTAAAACGGTATGCACTTGCTCTCCGGTGCGTCGTTGAAGGTGATGTTTTCAATAAAAGGAGAAATTTTTAATTTGACACGCAGAGGGCCCAACGTATGCAAGGAAAAATTATGCTTATAAAAAACTGCGGTTTGCATCCCTCTCGGTTGTCGCAACGGCTCGACGTGTCCCATCGGCTTCACTGGCAGTTTTTTAATTTGACACAGAAAGGGCCCAGGGCTTTATCTAAAAAACATCCGCCCCGTACAAGCCTCCTACATGTTCCGGTGGACTTCGACCGACAGAACGAACGATGTCGAATGGAGCGTGCAGAAGTCTTGTACAACATATTTTTTCAATCAGATGTCTGACTACAATAGCGCGCATTGCCTTATATTCTCGTTGCAGCGAGCTCAACTTTCCGAGCTGGGACAAATCATTCAGAGCTTGTCAAAATCACTCGCACAAATTCATTACGGACACCAGGTATAGTGGTAATGATTACACCACGCATAGGGCATTGGGCCAGTGTTACATTGGAGCCAGTGGTATATAGATGGTGCCACGATCAGGGAACGGCAATTGAAGACACGAGAACGAAGTATGTGTGGCACCATTTGAGAACGGTATGCACTTGCTCTACGGTGCATCGTTAAAGGATATATTTTTCGATAAAAGTATAAATTTTTAATTTGACACGCAGAGGGCCCAGCGTATGCGGAGAAAAATTATGCTTATAAAAAACCGCGGTTTGCATCCCTCTCGGTTGTCGCAATGGTTCGACGTGTCCCATCGGCTTCACTAGCAGTTTTTTAATTTGACACGGAAAGGGCCCAGGGCTTTATCTAAAAAACATTGGCCTTGTACAAGCCTCCTTTACGTCTCGTTTGATTTCAACCGGGCGAGCTCGGTTTAAATCAGACGTGGTGTGCAGGAGTCTTGTACGACATCTTTTTTCATTCGAATGTCTGACTACAATAGCGCGTGTTGCCTTATATTCTCATTGCAACGAGCTCAACTTTCTGAGTTGGGACAAGTCATTCACAGCTTGTCAAAATCGCTTGCACGAATTCGTTATGGACACCGGGTATAGGAGCAGTGGTAATGATTACACCGTGCATAGGGGCATTGGGCCAATGTTATGTTGGGGCCAGTGGTATATAGATGGTGTTACGATCAGGGAATAGTGATTGAAGACACGAGAAGGAAGTACGCACCATCTGAGAACGGTATGCACTTGCTCTCCGGTGCGTCGATAAAGGAGTTGTTTTTCGACAAAAGAAGAAATTTTTAATTTGACACAGAAAGGGCCAGCGTATGTGGGGAAAAATTATGCTTATAAGAAACCGAGGTTTGCATCCCTCTCGGTTATCGCAACGGCTCAACATGTCCCATCAGCTTCACTGGCAGTTTTTTAATTTGACGCAGAAATGGCCCAGGGTTTTATATAAAAAACATCCGCCCTGTACATGCCTTATACAAGTCCCGTTTGACTTCAACCGGGCAAGATCTATTGAAATCAAACGTGGCGTGCAATTGTCTTGTACGACATCTTTTTTTCAATCGAATGTCTGACTACAATAGCGGGCATTGACTTATATTCTCGTTGCAACGAGCTCAACTTTCCGAGGTTGGACAAATCGTTCACAGCTTGTCAAAATCGCTTGCACAAATTCGTTACTGACACCGCGTGTGGGGGCAGACGTCGGGAATATGTCAGGTGACCAGTGCACAACCTTGGCCTAGGTGGTGCATAGATTGCAAGTGATGAGGATATGATTCCTTGGTGTTATCCCTGTCATGTCTGGCCATCATACGACCTCGTTCGTTCATGTGCACACATGTCACAGTCATGCAACTGCTTCATCTGTCTATTCATGTGGACACATGTCACAAATGTGGAACGGTATGCACAGCCTTGGATATGCATACCGTATCCATAATTTTTTTTCCTCGTTGGGTAGGAGTTGTTCCACTTCAATCTAAGTGGATTGGAGAGTGTCCGGCCATCATACGATCTGGCGTAATGAAGATTTTTGAATCTGATATACTCCTCTTTTTAATTCTTATCGTTATGACCACAAGTTGCATTGTCTCAACCAAACATCACGTACAACAACAATGACTCAGAGGAATCGGGAACTAGTCAATTAAAATGAAAGTTACCAGTCTCGCGGTTCATCGATCAAAATGCGCGCCATCCTTTTTCTTATTCCTTTTTTCTATCCATAACCGCGAGACTGTTTAGTTCCTTCTTCACCGGCACATATGTACGGTCCGGGTGTGCCGGTGTGTACCTTAACCCTTGTCGTGCGTCTCCGGTGGTGGTTGGAAGACCCCTGCAGGTATGTTCTGATTCCTGTCCTCCAACTACATCTAGGTTTCCGATGATGCATGCGGTTCACCACCAGACAAACCAGCAAAGCCTTTTATTAATGCTTAGTTTAACTACCATACCTTCACATCAAATAAGATGATGACACGTCAGTGGGAGTGTCATAAAAAACTAGAGATGGATGCGTCAGCAGGCCGCAGTCAGCTTTTCATAAAAAAACTTGCATGTCGCTCAACACCGAGGCTTTTTTGGTTTGTCTGGTGGTGAACCGCCTGCGTCACCGGAAACCTAGAGATGGAGTAAGAGGACAGTAATCAGAGCATACCCGTAAGGCTCTTCCCAACAACCACCGGGGACAGACGAAGTACGGGGGGTTAAGGTACACCAGCACACCCGTACCGTACGTGTACCCGACAAGCCGTGTACTAGTAGTTTCCTTTGAACCTCTGGCAGAAGAAAGTGGCATGCAAGTTTCATTCTGTATGGAGAATGTTTGTTGTGTATTCATCAGGGAACACAGATACACTTTATATAGGCTAGCTAGTGTAGTGTGAAACCAAAACAAAACCCTTTCGCACTACACAGATTCAAAAGATGGCGTTAATGACTAAATGTAGGCCTACGCAGCCAAACAATGATGTTAGACCAACGCAGTCAACAATGACTGTTACATTTGTGCATGCTTATCCTTTCTACAGTCTGGTGGTGAACCGCCAGCGTCATCGGAAGCCTAGATGGAGTTGGAGGACAGGTATCGGAGCATACCTGCCTGGACCAGGATTGCCTGATGTAGCGACATTTTGCTGCATGCGTGTAGTAAAGGCAGCATCCACCGTTTGTTTTGATCCGACGGTTGTACTTCCCAGCTATCCAACTAAGGGTTCCATTCAAATCGTTTCTTAAACTCTCGTCTGCTTGCTTCAACATGAGAAGGAGTTTACATCCATATAATGATGCATACTCACATTTAAATAAAACAAACTTCTATAACAAATTAACAGGATTAAAAACACGTTAACTATCTTATGTGGCATGCCAATGTGGATGTCCAACTCAGAGGAAGGATGAAAGTGAAACGGTTTTTTGAAGTTGATGGACTAAATAATTGACCCATTTGAAAGTTCAAGGACCAAACTCAGTTTTGATTGAAACTTTCAGGATGAAGTTGAATATTGCCAGCTTGATGAGCTCAAGCTCGAAAAGTTCGAGTAAGCTCATCTGTTGTTGTCATTATGATATGTACGTATGATTAACTAAACTATATAACTCTATTAAAAATGTTCTATGGGACACACTTTTTATATATGGTAGAAACAAACTCGCTCGAGTTTGACTCGTTGACAGCCCTACATGCAATTAATGTTTTGGTGCAATCGTGTAATCAAAGATTTTCATCTTTTAGATCTATACATCCTACGATTATTAAATCTTTTCATTTAACCCATTCCACCCCCACCACCACCCATCCACTTGGTGGAGGGGGTTAAATAAAAATATTCAACGACCGTAATGTAGATCGATCCAATTAGGACAAGTTTTGTAGTTCAAATATGAACTAAAAAACTTGTTCTAACGACATGTAATATAGGTAGGAGGCTGTAATGTTTTATGATAATGAACTCAATGTTGTTAGTATGTTCCATCTATTATTTTGTTTTCTATCTGTTGTTTAGTGAACTATCTGTTCTATCTGTATTCTTTGTTAATAAACGACCCTCCACACTGCCGGTGCCTTGTAAAGTTTCCTATACAATACTTTAGCCGCTAGAGGTGCCCGGAGATCGCCCGCAGCGGGGCCTGCAAAGCGGTCTGTAAAGTAGTATACAGTACTAATAGGTAGCGACGATTGGAATGAAAAGTGGAGACAATCAACAGAGATAAAATAAAAGAAAGGACGAGAAAAATGTTACAAAAAGATAGGTAGAACTCCAACGTACCACTGGCCCTATGCCCCTCTACGCGGTGTAATCATTACCACTACTCCTATACGCGGTCAGAAGTTATTACTACTGCTTCAAGGGAAGTGCTGAAGACACGAGAAGGAAGTACGTGTGGCACCATCTGAGAATGGTATGCACTTGCTCTCCGGTGCGTCGTTAAAGGAGATGTTTTTCAATAAAAGGAGAAATTTTAAATTTGACACGTAGAGGGCCCAGCATATGCAGGGAAAAATTATGCTTATAAAAACCGCAGTTTGCATCCCTCTCGGTTGTCACAACGGCTCGACGTGTCCCATCGGCTTTACTGGCAGTTTTTTATTTTGACAGGGAAATTGCCCAGGGCTTTATCTAAAAAACATCTGCCCCGTACAAGCCTCCTCCACGTTCCGATCAATTTCGACCGGGCGAGCGGACGATGTCAAACAGAGTGTGCAGAAGTCTTTTATGACATAATTTTTTCAATCAGATGTCTGACTACAATAGCGCGTGTTGTCTTATATTCTTGTTGCAACGAGCTCAACTTTCTGAGGTGGGACAAACGTTCACAGCTTGTCAAAATCTCTCGCACGAATTCGTTATGGACACCGGCTATAGGAGTAGTGATAATGATCACACAGCATATAGGGGCATTGGGCCAGTGTTACATTGGGGCCAGTGGTATATAGATGGTGCCACGATCAGTGAACGACGATTGAAGACACGAGAAGGAAGTATGTGTGGCACCATCTGAGAACGGTATGCACTTGGTCTCCGGTGTATCGTTAAAGGAGATGTTTTTCGATAAAAGGAGAAATTTTTAATTTGACACGGAAAGGGCCCAGCGCATGCGGGGAAAAATTATTCTTATAAAAAACCGCAGTTTGCATCCCTCTCGGTTATTGCAACGGCTCGCCGTGTCCGATCGGCTTCATTGGTAGTTTTTTAATTTGACGCGAAAATGGCCCATATTTTTATATACTCCCTCCTTATCTTTTTAATTGACATTTTAGACAAAGATTTAAACTACAAATGACTTAGGTTTCCTGTCCTAACGTCAATTAAAAAAATCAAGAGGGAGTAAAAAACATCCGCCCCGTACATGCCTTATACGTGTCACATTCGATTTCAACGGAGCCGTTTGATTTCAAATGGGCGAGCTCCATTGAAATCAAATGTGGCGTGCAGGAGCCTTGTATGACATCTTTTTTCAATCAAATGTCTTACTACAATAGTGTGCGTTGCCTTATATTCTCGTTGCAACGAGCTCAACTTTCTGAGGTGGGACAAATCGTTAACAGCTTGTCAAAATCGCTCGCTCGAAAAGTTCGAGTAAGCTCATTTGTTGTTATCGTTATCATATGTACATATGATTAACTAAACTATATAACCCTAATAAAAATGTTCTATGGGACACAATTTTTATATATGGTAGAAAGAAACTCGCTCGAGTTCGACTCGTTGACAGCCCTACATGCAATTAAAGTTTTGGTGCAATCGTGTAATCAAAGATTTTCACCTGTTGGATCTATACATCCTACGGTTATTACATTTTTCATTAAGCCCCTTCCAGGCTTCCACCCCCACCACCACCCCACCACCTGGTGGAGGGGGTTAAATAAAAAGATTCAACGACTGTAATGTAGATCGATCCAATGGTTGAAGATGGTTGATTACACGATTGCACCAAACATCTTATTACATTATAGTTCAACCAAACTTTAAAACAGGAAATCTTTTGACACTGATTAATCCAGTCGTGATGTTTTTCTCTTCTTGTTTTTGTGATGTTTTATTTTTTCTTGTTTCGTGATGCTGATTTTCATGTTTTGTACTTCCTCCTTCCCATATTAGTACTTGTGATTAATAATTAGGATAAGTTTTGTAGTTCGAATATGAACTAGAAAACTTGTTCTAACGACAAGTAATATAGGTAGGAGGCTGTAATGTTTTATGATAATGAACTCAATGTTGTTCGTCTATTCCATCTGTTATTTTGTTTTCTATTTGCTGTTTAGTGAACTATCTGTTCTATATGTATTCTCTGTTAATGAACGATCCTCCACACTATCAGTGGCTTGTAATGTTGCCTGTACAATACTTTAGCCGCTAGAGGTGCCAGGAGATCGCCCGCAGCGGGGCCTGCAAAGCGGTCTGTAAAGTAGTATACAATACTAACAGTGACGACTGGAAAGAAAAGTGGAGACAATCAACATGGAGAATAGAAAAGAAAGGACGAGAAAAATGTTAGAAAAAGACAGGTAGAACTCCAACGTACCACTGGCCCTATGCCCCTACACGCGATGTAATCAATACCACTACTCCTATACGCGGCCAAAAGTTATTACCACTGCTTCAAGGGAAGTGTTGCGGACTAGATGTGCTGATTATTTTATTTTGTGTTTATTGGGGATTATGTAACAGCTAGTTCTGTCGATTAGCGATGATTGGAATGAAAAGTGGAGACAATGAACAGAGTGAAGGGAACACTGATTTCCTTTGTTCCAAACTACTGTATTTTTGAATGTATTCATTTTCGGAAGAATCCATTTCTTTAAACTGTCCTATGAGTTTCCTTTGATGCAAACAGGGCTAAACATAAGACGAGCGCGCATAGGGGAAACACAACAAGTGTAACATTCATCAGAGACGAGCGGGCATAGGGGAAACACATATACTACAAGTCTATTTTATATACTCCTTTGTTCTCTTTTAATTGGTGTTGGGAGAACTAGGGGTGCATCCAAACGGGAATGGAGGAAATATAACCCATAGAGTACAACGCCTGACGATAGAACAGGTCATGCTCGTGCTTAATCCTATAGTTCTCTGTACAGAAGACTGTCCACTCCTCGCACGTAGGCCTGTTGCAGCGGGCAGTTCCCTTGTTCCCCCCTATTGAGCAGTCTCAAGCGTCATCATCAATGTTGGGCACCGCCACCGGCGACGCTTCTGGACGAGGCCTGCACAGGAACATCCAGATGACACCATTGATAGTATTCATGGCTTCATGCCGACACCGGCAGCAATCCTTGTTGGTCCACTTCATGGCGACGAACCATGGTGTGTTGTAGCCGACGTGGACCTCACCTTCGACCTGCCATATATACTCTAAGGTGTCGCGGGCCCCGCGGTCAGTGTCATAGCAGGGCATGGCGAGGACGTAGGCCGCCACCTTGTGGCCGTTCGCGGCCGCCCGGGCAAGGAATTGGGTGCCCGGCTGTGCGCGACCGTGCAGGAAGAGGAGGTCAAACCAAGCGACTTAGCACGCATGAGAGTTGCCGACGATTGCCAGGCGCTCCATGAGGCGGTTGTAGCTCCAGTTAAACTTGCATATGCTCTCCCGCTCTAGCGCCACGCGCCTGCCCACGACGCGATCCCGACACGCAGCGTGCATGGCCTTGCCGGTGGCGCGCAGACTGGAGAGGTCGTCCATGGGCTGCGGGGAGGTTGCGGCGACCCACCCCGCGATTAGGACCGCAATATCGTGCGACAAGGGGAACTCCATGGGCTTCGAAGTGAACCAATGAGGGCGCGTGCGACGAAGACGAAGAGGAAGAGTACGCGCGGAGAAGAGGATGGACTGTGTGTGTTGCGGAGAAGAGGATAGTGTGTCTTTATTAGTACGCACGGAGAAGACGATGAGATGCGTGCAATAATGGTTATGGTTTCTAAAGTGCACCATTTGGAATGCTACTTGCGAAACTCGTATGAATGTCTTTCCCTTCTGGAGGATTCCATTCCTTTAAATTGTCCCGTGAGTTTCCTTTGATGCAAAATCGGTTTACAGCTTCTAAAGTGTAGCTGTACGCTACTTTAGCCGCTGGAGTTGTCAGCACGCAGGAGATCGCCAGCAGCGGGGCCTGCAAAGCGGTCTGTAAAAAGTACTCCTCCCTCCATCCCAACTCAACTCTATTTTTTAGCTTTGGTCAAACTTACCTTTGACCAATGATTTCTTTCCTGGTCCTTATCCTGATCATCAAGGTCCTCCGCCTGCTGCTCCAGATGACTTGGGGCAGAATGATCCTGGCGACTAGAATGAAGTGCCGGAAATGTTGTCCACGGCGTAGGGTTATTCAACACAAGCAATAGGTAGAATATCCTAATGTTTCTGCTCATAAATACCGTGTTAACTAATTTTTCGGCCCCAAATGATCTCAATAAATTACTCCTAATTTGATGATGTCATAAATTAATCGTGCTCAAAACAATGACGGTTTCATCAAGCTCGCAGGCTCAACTTAAATTTAATCCCATGAGGTAATTTATTATAAATTGACAAATGAAAAATAAAAAATAAACGTTTAATTCCAACAACTTCACACATCACAACTTGAAAATAAAATATCTAAATTTGAATTGTTCATAGTTTAGCACGCATAATTTAACTTATTATTTGATGGATCGACTATTCGGTTATTTCTGTTACCCGAGGGTGGTACCCGAACCCGACATTATTTTTTAATTATTTATATTTGTTACCCGAAAAGTGTCCGATACCCGATATTTCAGTCTTTTCGGTTCTGGTCTCGGTTTTTCGGTTTCGGTTTTTGGTCTCGGTTTATTTGCCCACCCCTAATTTACGTAGTAGTAGCATATGGATATATATATATTTCCCTCCATGTTTTTTTGCAAAACTATCAAGTGATATATCCTATGTACGTATTACATATGTAAAACTAATGTAAAATATAAAACTTTTTCAAAGGGAAGTCTTAGGTTTCGTCAAATCAATCTTTGAGATTTACGCAATTTTGATCTGTTTTAACAATACAAGATATGTACTTTTAGATTCACCATGAAAATATTTCCATAATATACAATCTAGTACCACATGTTATTGAAGTTAATAAATTCCATATAAATCATTGGACAAAGGTAATTAGTTCGACCAAAACAGAAATATAGTTGAGTTGGGGCGGAGGAAGTATTTTACGTTGCTATTTGCCGCATAAGGTTTGCTCCTTCAAGCCGTAGCCATTTGTACAGGCGGCTGATGCGACCGGGCGCACCGAGCTTACGTGCGCACCAGTCACCGAGGCGCCTTAAACGCGCGCAGCGCATGCGCATCTTTGAATTCAATTGGAACCGCTCCGCTTCCCATTACCACTATTACGCGCGTCGAGGGACGAACAGCCAGGCGGGTTCAAATCCCGTGCAGTACTGCAGGTGCAGTAGAGATGGCTGACATGAGGGCCCTACAAGGTGTGGGACCCACATGTCAGCCACCTCTACTACACCTGCAGTACTGCAGAGAATGAGCACCCCAGCCAGGCTGCTACTACGCTATAAGATCACCCGGGCACGCCATCGTCTTCTCCGCACAACCAATCTACCTCTCTTCCCAAAATCGCGCCAAGAACACCATGGCTGACAAGACAACGCCGCCGCCAAGCCCGCCGAAGGACGCCAAGGGGAAGCGTCCCCGACCAGGCTCTCCCCGGACAAGGAGTGGGCCCTCCAGAAGATTGTGCGTGATGTATTTGACATTACACCCCGCTCCATGCGTCGCCTTGGGCTTGGTCCCCTTCCAGAGTATGCTGCAATGAGGACCAGGGGCCACTACGTCTTCGACATGACGCACTTGGTCGGTCACCTCGACGTCCTCTGGGAGACGCTGGCGGACGAGCTCGGCGTCGTCGGCCGCGACAACCTGGTGGCGGAGACGTCCAGGAAACTGGGCTTCCCGTCTCCGCTGCTGGAGGCGCCCTCGCCCAGCCAGGAGCCCAAGGAGGAGGAGGAGAAGGAGAAGTAGAAGTAGGTTGAGCGAGGTGGAGGAGAAGTAGTTTTTTTCTTTCTTGTTCATGGTTTTGTTGTTTTTCTTTTCTTGTTCGTAGTTTGTGTTTTTCTTTTTTCTTTTTTGTAATGTATCGTCTTAAGGTAACGAACTTTATATTTCTGTTCATTGGTGCACAAAAATAGTTCTAATGTTGTTGTTCTAACTCTACTGAGCTGGAGATCCAAAAACTGACTATCACCTAGTTTATCTGACAAGACCAGCAGGGAGAAGCCCACTCTCTATGTTGAAACCCAACATGGATCCAACATAATGAGCAATCAAACAGCAAAGCACGTAGTAAATCACAAAAAACGCAACAACAGTTTTTGGAGTACGTATCAACTTTAGCCCATATTAGATGCTCGTGGGCGTCATTGCGAAAGGGTGAAGACAAAGAACACTTAATTCGGATGTGAATGTAGGCCTAGAGGGGGGGTGAATAGGCGCTTTTGAATATTGTCGGATCCTGCAACACTCAACAACCAGTTCAATACCAGAGATATCGGACTAGTCCGATAAAGTGCGGACTAGTCCGGTGTTCACGGACTAAGTTGATTAAACTTGATTGATTGGTTTGATTCTTTTATGTGTACAGCGGAAATATAGAATCAAACAAAAGTTCAACAGTTATATACTGGATTATGTCACAATTAAGTCTTATGTTCAACAATTTAACATAAGATGAACAATGTGTATGAAACCCTAGATTGAGTTGATTGATTAGAACGATGAACACTAAAACAAGACACAACGATTTATCCTGTGGTTCGGCTACCACGAAGGCAACCTACGTCCACGCTGAGGAGTCCACAAAAGGACTGGGTCTTCTCCAACCCTACCCTCGTTGGATCGCCACGAAGGCCAATCCTCTTCCACTAATCACAAAGGGGTGAATAACCGAATTCAAGGGGCGTTCTCACACGTTGAGAGATCCCTTAGATTACAAATCACAATGCCACCGAAAACACACTCAAAAGTTACAATTGAAAGGCAGGAGTGTGTTAGAGAATCAAACCAAGAGCTCAATGTGGTGTTGCAAGTGTCTCTCCAATGATCTAGAATGAATCCTCAAAGGATTGGATGATGTTGCACTTAATTTCGTGGAGAGATGTCGTTTTTGAGGCTCTTGGGAGGTGTGACGGTGCTAGGGTTCGAGAGAGAGTGAAATTGGGCCATGCACCTCTATTTATATGGGGTTTCTAAAAGTTACCGTTATGGTTCAGAAAGTTCGGACTAGTCCGTGGTGGTCACCGGACTAGTCCAGTGTGCTGTGTGTAGCAAACCCTAAGTGTCCCGAAATATCGGACTAGTCTGGCTGAAAACGGACTTGTCCGATTTCGCTACTGGAAATCTTCGGACTAGTACGATGTCCATCAGACTTGTCTGGACATGTGAAACCCTAAGTGTGTTTGATGACAAGTCCGCACTTGGAGGACTTGTCCGATTTAGATCAGTGGGTTTTTCGGACTAGTCCGTGTGAATATCGGACTTGTCTGAAGTGGATCATAAAGGATATCGGACTAGTCCAGTTAATAACGGACTTGTCCGATTTTGTGTGACCTGTGTAGTGTTTTGAGGACTAGTCCGCACTGGGGAGGACTAGTCCGATTCTAGTCAGAAAGATATCAAACTAGTCCGACAGATATCGGACTTGTCCGATCTGGTGCAGAAAGGTTATCGGACTAGTCCGGTTGTGATCGGACTTGTCCGGTCCTGTGTAACTTTGTGCAATGTGTGTGTTTGATTATGGTTGAGCTCTTGGGGAGTGTTTCCTTAACACACTCTATACACAATAATCTACAATTCTTTTTCCTTGAGCTCATTTCCACTTTGCTCCACATCATCCCTTCTTTTTGGGTATTTTATTCGTTTTTCTATTGTAGGCCTGCATTCATCTCAACAAAGAGGTTAGGATCCCAATTGCTTGTCATAAATCATCCAAAACCCACAAGGGAGTCCTAGATGCACTTTCAATCTCCCCCTTTTTGGTGATTGATGACAACCAATTGAGATTTCACAAAATATGAAAAAAAATTGAGATTTTCATAAAGTATGCACATATGAATCAAAAATACATCAAGCAGTGAAAGAATTATCCATATGTGCATTCTTTATTGCGGGATGCATAACTAAGTACATTAAGACATTGAGAGTGACATAATTTACATTAATCAACCAAAACAAAGCACATATGTCATTCCAGGAGCAAAATTACAGATTTTAACAAATACTTCTGAAATTAAGTAAGCATTGCATCACAGAACCGAAGTTAATCTTAAAAAAACCGTTAAATCATTACAATCACAAAGATAGGTAAAAAGAGATCTCTCCTCGCATCCTACAGCTAAAGCTAAGACTCCCCCTCAATCTCTCCCCCTATGGCATCAAGACACCAAAAAGAAGGAGAAGAGGGTCCTAGGGTCTTCACTTTTCACTGTCGGTCCTCTCGTCGTCGTCTTCATCTTCTTCATCATCAGCTTGACGAGGAGGAGAAGGAGGAGGTACGTAGCCACTCGAGCCCCCAATGCCAAAGTAGGCAAGCTCGGACGTGTTCAAGGGTGCGAGCTCAGTGAGGTCCGGGTCAGAGTCTTCAAAAATCACTGGAGATTCAATGGGGTCGATATCCAGCTTCTGGCAGATTTGCTTCACATTTTCCTTTATGTACTTCATGTCCTCCTTTCTTTTTTGGTTGAGCTTGTGGGCCTTCACTTCGGCCTTCTTGCAGGAGGAGAATATGGTAGCCAGATACATGAGGATCCCACTGGTTGATCCTTGCTGAGGGGCTTCCCTAGAAGTAGGGACAGCTCTGGCACCTTCTGTTGATCTTGCCGGTGCCTCGGGACTAGAGGCCGGCGAGGGAGCAGCCTGGACATTCACTGGTTTAGGCTTCAGAGGCCTCAAGGGAGTATGCTCCACATTCTTCACAAACTCAATCCCCGTGACTTTCTCAATCATAAACATGATATAGGGAGCATAGCCACATGACCTGTTGGGGGTGCTAGAGATGTTGACCATATCATTCCATATGTAGTCAAACACATCAAACTTTCTGTTCTTGCTTATGATCATCATTAGGGTCCGGAGGTACCCTTGTACACTCCCTGCATCCCAATCCTTAGGAGCAATGGTCTTCCTCAAGACCCTATTTAGCACCACAAAGAATGGCTTCATGTTTTTTGTGAAGGGAGGGATGAACTTTGAATTTGGCTCATAGAGAAACTTCATCCTCTCCTTGTCGATGACACCAACATTGTGGATGACCACATTATCATTGCTGGAGGTGTCAAGATGTAGCATCCTAGCAAATTCTTCATAAGTGATAGTGTACTTGGATCCATGAGTCATCCAAGTCACTCTTTCTTCCTCATCGCTTGCAAAGTGGCAGGTGGCATAGAATTGAGCCACCACTTCATCATTCCAGTTGTACTTGAAGGAGAAGAGATCCTTCAAGCCATGTCTTTTAGCTGCCGCAATGACTTCATCTAATGCGGAGCATTTCTTCCTCTCAAGGTGTGCCCAGTAAATCAACTGACTGCGCACCACCGGTGTCTTCATCGGTAGATACACCGATTTGTAGAAATCAGCATGGAAGTTGCACCAGAACCTTCCATCAGCAGCTTGCTTCGGCCGGCCATACCAGTCGATACTCCTGAATTTTGTCGCCGAGTCACTTCCCTTGCCATTGAACTTCTCCTCAATAGGGTCCCGGACCCCTTCCCTAGGAGCATGCAGCTTCAAAGGACCCACTGGACCCGTCGCTATCCCTTTGCCCTTGCCCTTTGCTTAGCGAGGGCCACTTGATGCTGCAGCTGCCTTCGAAGCTGGCTTCTTTGCCAACACCATCCTCCGAACCTGATGAGGGGAAGGAGCTGGCTCGGAGGGTCTTTCATGGCGCTTCTTACCAAGACCCGTCGAGGACCGAGGTGCCACCTCGTGGTCCATCTCGGCCTCAAAGTCGAAGATTTCATCGTTTGAGCTCGACATGATCTGAGGATGATTTGCAAGAATGATGATAAATGATACAGGGCATAGGTATGAAGAGATACCAAGGAAGTGCATTGAGGAATTGAAGAATTAGGTTTTAAGTTCAGAGACATGGGACCGGACTTGTCCGTGCATGGACCGGACTAGTCCGGTGTTCATCCTCAAAAACCTAACAGACTGGACAAAGGCTGATTCCTAATGCATAATATGTCTAGCATACACGTAGTACATCAAAGAAGCATGTATCTAGTGAAAGATGCTAGGCTATTCGATCAACAATGGAGAAAAACAAGATTTCTAGGGTTTGGGAGAAAATTACCGACGAAATCAATTGAAGCTTGAGGATTAGGGAGTTGGAGCCCGGACGAGTCCGCTAGCTTCAATCCGCACGAGGTCAAGCTTGATTTCCGCCCAAATGCGCACCTTTTTGATGGAGGGAGCAAGGAATCGCCTTGGGAGCTCGAGCGCAAGAGAGAGAGTGCGTGAGCAAGAGTGGGGAGGAGAGGAATTAGGGTTTGTTGGCGGCTAGGGTTATGGACACGAAAAATCGGACAAGTTCGGAGATGACCGGACTAGTCCGAACTCATCCAGAGAGCTATATTGGACTAGTCCGGCCTAATCGGCACTCTGCGGACTCGTCTGCATGGGCGGACTAGTCCGGGTAACCACAGACTAGTCCGTGGTCACCAGGAGAAATTTGCATAGCCCATTCATATATATTTGAAGGTTCATAAATAGAGAATAGAGGGGCAAAACAAATCAATTAATCTTGATGAATTTGACCAGTAAGCATACAACAATCAAACAATGTTCATAATTCATCAAGATCTAGTAATTGACATAGTTTTTCGAGAAAAATTGAGAGAGATGATTTTCACAATGCAATCAACATTTTTGAATAGTTCATACAGGTATGCAACTTTTCAAGCCACACTCCGAGCATCAAGGATATTTAGTTCATTTCGGAGTTCGCAAAAACGCTTTTCATCAAGTGGCTTGGTGAATATGTCAGCCAATTGCTTTTGGGTGTTGACATGTGAGATGGTTATATCTCCTTTCATGGAATGGTCTCTCAAAAAATAATGTCTTATGTCTATGTGTTTAGTTCTAAAGTGCTCAATTGGATTGTGGGCAATTTTAATGGCACTATCATTGTCACAAAGGAGAGGAATACAGTTCATATTGTAACCGTAATCCCTTAGAGTTTGTCGCATCCAAAGGAGTTGTGCACAACAACTCCCGGCTGCAACATACTCCGCTTCGGCTGTGGATAGGGCAATGGAATTTTGTTTCTTAGAGGACCAAGAAACTAAGGATCTTCCTAGGAATTGGCATGTGTCAGAGGTGCTTTTTCTATCTACATTGCACCCGACATAATCTGCATCGGAGTAACTAATGAAATTGAATTTTGAGCCTTTTGGGTACCAAAGACCGAGGTTGGGTGTATGAACTAAATATCTCAAGATCCTTTTTACGGCTGTCAAGTAACATTCCTTAGGGTTGGCTTGAAATCTTGCACACAAACATACACTCAACATAATATCTGGCCTAGATGCACATAAATAGAGTAGAGATCCAATCATGGAGCGATATACCTTTTGGTCGACGTTAGGTCCATCTTCATTGAGATCCAAGTGGCCATTTGTTGCCATGGGGGTCTTTATAGGCTTTGCCTTGTCCATGCCAAACTTCTTAAGTATGTCCTGCGTGTACTAGGTTTGGCTTATGAAAGTTCCTTCCTTTTGTTGCCACACTTGGAATCCCAAGAAGTATTTTAATTCTCCCATCATTGACATTTCAAACCTGTCTGTCATGATTTTGCTAAATTTCTCACAAAAAGATTGATTAGTTGACCCAAAGATTATATCATCAACATAAATTTGACAAATAAATAGATCATTGTCTAAATTCTTTGTAAATAATGTATAATCTACTTTGCCAGTTTGAAAACCATCAATTAAGAAATCTGTAAGACACTCATACCAAGCTCTAGGAGCTTGTTTGAGGCCGTAGAGAGCCTTACGCAATTTGAATACGTGGTTGGGGAACTCTTCGTCTTCAAACCCGGGTGGTTGCTCCACATACACCTCTTCCTTGATCGGTCCGTTGAGGAAGGCGCTTTTCACATCCATTTGATACATCTTGAAATCGTGGTGAGTAGCATATGCAAGTAATATTCTAATAGATTCAAGCCTAGCTACTGGAGCAAAAGTTTCATCGAAATCCAAACCTTCGACTTGTGAGTACCCTTTGGCCACAAGTCGTGCCTTGTTTCTTGTCACCACCCCGTGTTCGTCTTGTTTATTGCGGAAGACCCACTTGGTGTCGACGATGTTTGCATTGGGCCTTGCCACAAGTTCCCACACCTTGTTTCGCTTGAAGTTATTCAATTCTTCTTGCATTGCCACCACCCAGTTTGGATCCTTCAATGCATCCTCAATCCTGCGTGGTTCCAAAAAGGATACATATGAATAATGCTCACAAAAGTTAGCTATGCGAGATCTAGTGGTTACTCCCTTTTTGATGTCACCGATGATGTTGTCGATTGGGTGATCCCTTTGGACGCATTGGTGTACTCTTGGGTGTGGCACTTGAGGAGTTGTGTCTTCATGATTGTCCGCTTCTCCCCCTAAGTGGTTGCCTTCATTGACTTGTTGATCATCTTCGTACTCTTGTGGTTGATCTTGTGTTGAAGCTCCCCCTTGATTGATGGTCTCCTCTTGTGGTTCATTTTCCTCATGTACGTGTGAAGGTGGCTCTTGTGGTCCAACTTCGCCTAGAGCCATTCTTTTCAATGCTTGACAAGGAGATTCTTCTTTACCTAATTCACATGGATCAACTTGCTCCTTTTGGGAGCCATTAGTCTCATCGAACACTATGTCACGTGCTACTTCAACAAGTCCGGAGGCCTTGTTGAAAACACGATAGGCGTAAGTGTTCGAATCATAACCAAGCAAGAAACCTTCATCGGACTTCGCAGCGAACTTTGAAGTCCTAGGCTTCTTGTTCAGGATATAACATGGAGAACCAAAAACTCAAAAATAGGAAATGTTTGGTTTGTTACCGGTGAGTAGCTCATAGGGAGTCTTCTTGAGTAGTCGATGAAGATAGAGTCGATTCGCGGCGTGGCAAGCGGTGTTAATCGCTTCCGCCCAAAATCGATCCGAAGTCTTGTACTCATCAAGCATTGTTCTTGCCATCTCTATGAGTGTTCGGTTCTTTCTTTCGGCAACTCCGTTTTGTTGTGGCGAGTATGGCGCTGAAAATTCGTGCTTGATGCCCTCTTCATCAAGGTATTCCTACACTTGTGTGTTCTTGAACTCCGTGCCATTGTCGCTTCGAATACTCTTGATTGTCAATGAAAATTTGTTTTGAGCTCATTTGAAGAACTTCTTGAGTGTTCCTCGTGTTTCTGACTTATCATGCAAAAAGAAAACCCAAGTGAAGTGCGAAAAATCATCAATGATAACTAAACCGTATTTGTTACCACCGATGCTTATGTAAGGAATTGGACCAAACAAGTACATGTGAAGTAGTTCGAGCGGTCTTGTTGTAGTCATGACGTTCTTTGTGGGATGATGTGCTCCAACTTGCTTCCCGGCTTGGCACGCGCTACAAGGCCTGTCTTTCTCAAAAACAACATCCTTCAAACTGCGGATGTGATCGCCCTTGAGGAGTTTTTGAAGGTTCCTCATACCAACGTGCACTAGCCGTCTATGCCACAACCAACACATGTTGGTTTTTGCAATCAAGCATGTGTCGAGTTCGGCTTTATCCTTGTTGAAGTCAACAAGGTAAAGCTTTTCTTTCAACATACCCTTGAATGCAATGGAACCATCACTCCTCCTAGAGACGGTCACACCCTCGTTAGTGAACAAGCAATTATAACCATTGTCACATAGTTGAGATATGGACAGCAGGTTATAATCTAAAGATTCAACATGTAAAACGTGAGAAAGTGTGTGTTCAAAGGATATTGCAATTTTACCGGTACCTAGCACCCTTCCTTGACTATTATCTCCGAAGTAGATGCCCTCGTTTGGATCCTCATTCTCTTCATATTCCACGAACATCCTTCTTTCTCCGGTCATATGGTTGGTGCATCCACTGTCTAGCACCCATTTGGATGCACCGGAGGAATAGGCCTGCAAAAACAAATTATGCTTTTGTTTTAGGTACCCAAGCTTGCTTGGTTCCTTGGAGGTTAGTTACAATACATTTGGGCACCCACACATGGGATTTTGTGTTCCCATGGCGTGGCCCAACATAATGAGCACGGACATTGCCAAGATTATTTCTCATTAATACATAGGAGGCATCAAAAGTTTTGAATAGTAGCTGCCGTTGTTTATCAGCCAGACTAGTCTGAGGGGTCGGACTTGTCCGGAGGACCGGACTTGTCCGGACACCAACCGGACTAGTTCGGTATTCATGTGAGTTTAGGTTTTTATTCTTCGACTTACCAGTTTGAGAGGGTCTTCCCTTCACAAAAGAAATCCTTCCCTTGTTATTCTTATGACTTCCAGCATGCTGCTTTTCATCATAAGAGTAACCAATGCCATATTTGATATTTGGAGGTCTTTGGACCAAGTATGCACTACGTGCATAGTTGTTCTTCTCCTTGTCAAATATGCCACATTGGGTAGGATTTTTATCCTTTGTGGAGGTTGATTTCCCTTCCAATCTGGTGTCAGTTTTACTACATGTGCACATATGAGCAAACTCAGTTTTAGTGGGTTGAGAAGGTGAGTTTGAAGAGGAGGAAGGTTCACTAAGCTTGAGTGACTCAACTTGCACTTCAAGGATCTTGTTAACCTTTATTAGGTCAGCAAGTTTGTCCTTGATTGCAACATTTGAGTCAGTTAACTCCAAGCAAGCTTTCTTGCTTGAAGCTAACTCAAGCTCTAGTGAATTGTTTTTCTCCTTCTCAAGCTCTAGAAGTTTGTCAAGTTCGACATACTCCTCCTTTTGGGAGATAATCATGTCCTCTTGATGATGAATTAACTTCTCCTTCTCAACAAGTTGATCAAGTAAGAATTTCATTTTTGTTGCAGTTTTTCTATCTAGTCCATTTAGCATATCCTCATCATCACTATATATTTCATCATCACTAGAGTAGGAATGCACGGAAGGGGTTTTGATGAATACCATGCGTTTACCTTCCTTGCACCGAGTGTAGGGAAGAGTGTAGATTTCTTGGACGTGCTCTCGATGGCTATGCTAGCCATCTCTTCTTCATCGGATGATGATGACTCATTGTTTGAGTCCCACTCCTTCCCAATGTGCGCTTGTTCGGCTTGTTTCTTCTTCTTGAAGAATTTCTTAGGTTGAGACTTGGATTCTTTGGTCTTCTTCTTGTTCTCCTCATATGGGCAATCAACTATAAAGTGGATATACTCACCACAATTATAGCATGCCCGTCTCAACTTTGGCTTTGTTCTTTCCTTGTACTTGCCTTCACCTGATTTTGTCCCTTGTCTTTTCTTCATTATTCTCTTGAACTTTTTCATGAATAATATCATGTCCTCTTCATCTAGCTCACTGCTCTCTTCGTCATTGTCTTCCTCTAGTTGTGCTTCTCTTGCTTCTATGGATAGAGGCTTGAGGGTGGACTTTAAAGCAACCCCTTTCTTCTTAGCCGAGGTGAGGTCGACAATTTCCTTCATGTGCTTTGCTTGTTTTTCCATCATTTCAAAGTTGATAATTTTTCCAAGCAATTCATCCGGAGTCATCTTTTTGTATTCGGGGCTTTCTCTAATCATAGAACATAGCGTGTCATTGCGAGTCATAAAAGCTCTAAGGATGAGCTTAACAACCTCGTGGTAATTCCACTTCTTGCTCCCATATGATCAAACTTTGTTAACGAGTGTATTCAATCTATTGTACATATCTTGGGGTGACTCGTCTTCCTCAATTGCGAATCTTCCTAGTTTGCCTTCGATCATCTCAATCTTTGCTTCACGCACATGTCAGTGACCTTCATGTGCAGTTTGCAGAGTATCCCATATCTCCTTAGCAATTTTGAGTCCATCCACCTTGGTGAACTCGTCCTGACTGAGTGAGGAGGTGATTATAGCTGCGGCTTGAGCGTTTCTATGAATGGCCTGCTCTTGGCTTGGGGTGAGCTCTTCGTCGTCAACCGGAATATCTATCCCTGTGCATACAACATGCCATAGACTTGGATTTAGGGAAATCAAATGCATCTTCATATTCTGCCTCCACATTGAGTAATCACTTCCATCGAAGTGTGGGGCTTTTCCAATTGGGATAGATAAGTAATGGTTGTTATTGGAATTTAGACGATCATAGTTAAAAGGATATCGGGAGTAGTCGGTGTGACTACTCCCCTTCTTCTTCTTCGATTCAACTTTCGCTTTCCCTTTGGAAAGTGCCTTATTTCTGAGGAGTGCCTTTAGCTCCAGCGTCTCCTCATCATCGTCCTCGAAGTCTTGAATGGCTTCGAGGTACTTCTCCACTTTTTGGATCTTGTCGTTGTTAACCTCCTCTTGGTTGTTGATTTTGTGGACGTCCTTCATGTCCGACATGATCTCTTCGAGTGATTAGACTCTTTCTTGAAGAACCTGCTCCGATACCAATTGAATGTAGGCCTAGAGGGGGGGGGGTGAATAGGCCTTTTTGAATATTGTCGGATCCTCCAACACTCAACAACCAGTTCAATACCAGAGATATCAGACTAGTCCGGTAAAGTGTGGACTAGTCCGGTGTTCACGAACTAAGTTGATTAAACTTGATTGATTGGTTTGATTCTTTTATGTGTACAGCGGAAATATAGAATCAAACAACAGTTCAATAGTTATATACTGGATTATGTCACAATTAAGTCTTATGTTCAACAATTTAACGTAAGATGAACAATGTGTATGAAACCCTAGATTGAGTTGATTGATTAGAATGATGAACACTAAAACAAGACACCACAATTTATCCCGTGGTTCGGCTACCACGAAGGCAACCAATGTCCACGTTGAGGAGTCCACAAAAGGACCGGGTCTTCTCCAATCATACCCTCGTTGGATCGCCACGAAGGCCAATCTCTTCCACTAATCACAAAGGGGTGAATAGCTGAATTCAAGGGGCGTTCTCACACGTTGAGAGCTCCCATAGATTACAAATCACAATGCCACCGAAAACACACTCAAAATTTACAATTGAAACGC
Organism: Tuctoria greenei; assembly: GCA_036927565.1. NCBI lineage: Eukaryota > Viridiplantae > Streptophyta > Magnoliopsida > Poales > Poaceae > Tuctoria > Tuctoria greenei. Next base: position 37,004,318 of record JAYESD010000011.1, on the reverse strand, counting down.
AGGAGTGTGTTAGAGAATCAAACCAAGAGCTCAATGTGGTGTTGCAAGTGTCTCTCCAACGATCTAGAATGAATCCTCAAAGGATTGGACGATGTTGCACTTAATTTCGTGGAGAGATGTCGTTTTTGAGGCTCTTGGGAGGCATGACGGCGCTAGGGTTTGAGAGAGAGTGAAATTGGGTCGTGCACCTATATTTATATGGGGTTTCTAAAAGTTACCGTTAGGGTTCAGAAAGTTCGGACTAGTCCGTGGTGGTCACCGGACTAGTCCGGTGTGCTGTGTGTAGCAAACCCTAAGTGTCCCGAAATATCGGACTAGTCCGACTGAAAATGGACTTGTCCGATTTCGCTACTAGAAATCTTCAGACTAGTCCGATATCCATCGGACTTGTCCGGACATGTGAAATCCTAAGTGTGTTGTATGACAAGGCCGCACTTGGAGGACTTGTCCGATTTAGATCAGTGGGTTTTTCGGACTAGTCTGTGTGAATATCGGACTTGTCCGAAGTGGATCAGAAAGGATATCGGACTAGTCCGGTTAATAACGGACTTGTCCGATTTTGTGTGACCTGTGTAGTGTTTTGAGGACTAGTACGGACTGGGGAGGACTAGTCCGATTCTAGTCAGAAAGATATCGGACTAGTCCGACAGATATCGGACTTGTCCGATCTGGTGCAGAATAGTTATCGGACTAGTCCGGTTGTGATCGGACTAGTCCGGTCCTGTGTAACATTGAGCAATGTGTGTGTTTGATTATGATTGAGCTCTTGGGGAGTGTTTCCTTAACACACTCCATACACAATAATCTACAACTCTTTTTCCTTGAGCTCATTTCCACTTTGCTCCTCATCATCCCTTCTTTTTGGGTATTTTATTCATTTTTCTATTGTAGGCCTGCATTCATCTCAACAAAGAGGTTAGGATCCCAATTGCTTGTCATAAATCATCGAAAATCCACAAGGGAGTCCTAGATGCACTTTCAGGATGGCTTGCAAAAACAAAATAGAAGTCAAGGTCATCAAATTTTTTTGCCCGATTTTGATTGAGTCTTATTTATAGACTTTTATAATAATAAAATGTATCGGTTATTTAACTTTCACAAGTGTGTCATAAAATGTATCGGGTGTTTTACTTTCACTAGTGTGTCATAAAGTACCGGCCACGTATACTGATCCAACCATACAACTTCAAATAAAGGAGGGTTAGAAGATTGGTGGAAAATAATAGGAACTTATAAGAAAAAGGAGAAGAAGAAAAGGATGGTGCGCGTTTTGATACATGAACCGTGACACTGCTGACATCCATCTTCATTGGCCAGTTCCCGATTCCGCTGATCTCTCTAGCATGTATTCACACTAGCTACTCTCTGGTGACTGGACCCAGGGTACACTACCAGGATTCCGGTTTATTGCGACGAAAAAAATTGTTGCAATAGGTCAAAATTCGTCCCGTGGCCCACCCGGCATATCCAGTGGGTGGGATCCTGAGAAATGTTGTTGTTGTACGTGGTGTTATGTTGAGACAATGCAACTTGTGGTCATAATAATAAGAATTAAAAATTAGAAAGAGTATATAAGATTCAAAAATCTTCAGTACTCTTTTTACTCCGGGCTTAGGCCCGTCAAATTCTGAAACTCCTCTGCTCATATCGTAACTGCATCAGTTATATATCCATGCCGTTCCAAATTAAAATCCAAACTAAAGGTGTAGATGAAGGTTTTGCACAAGAGAGAAGTTGAGTCGTGCCGCTGTAGACGGCAACCGTATGGACGACAAGGAGAGAGACCAAATGGCGGGGACTAAGGTGTACAACATGAAGTTCGAGGAAGACGTGATCACCGCCACCATGACGTCCTCCGGCAAGGCCGTGGAGGACTGGCTCAACGAGGTCCTCTCTGTCCATCATCGGCGCCTTCACAAGCTCGTCGTCGGGCTCGACGTCGAGTGGCGCCCCAGCTACTCCGCCGACCAGAACCCCGTCGCCGTTCTGCAGCTCTACGTCGGTCGCCGCTGTCTCATCTTCCAGGTCATCCACGATTACTACTTCCCCGACGAGCTGGAAGATTTCATCGGCAATTCCGACTACCACTTCATCGGCGTCGGCGTGGAGGGTGATGCCGACAGACTTTGTAAGGACTGGCAGCTGAAGGTGGCCAAAACGATGGACCTGGCCGAGCTCGCAGCGGAAGAGATGGATGGCCTGAGCCTCCGCCTTGTGGGGCTGAAGGACATCGCAAGCGCCGTGATGGGTGCCGACTTGGAGAAGCCTTACGGGGTGAGGACGAGCAACTAGGACGTGTACAATCTCTCCGGCGAGTAGATCAGCTATGCGTGCACCGACGCCTTCGTCTCCTTCGAGGTCGGCCGCAAGCTGCTCTCCGGTGACTACTGATCTTACCACCAAATTTGCGGATCAGCTGCCGTCGATCATCCCGGCATATGGAGTTCGTAGGTGCATCGCTCAAGTTCTAGCTTTTGTGCTTGTGCGCCCAATCTCTCATAAATTTATTTTTTCTTGAGGAAACACTATATCTTGCTTTTAAAAAAATGCATGTTATTTCACATGCATCAAGGTCTTTCACATGCATGTTAGTTGTCCAACCATGCTACGCCCCAAACATGATCCACGAGCCTCAAACATGACGATCTCTCAACAAAAAAGAGAACACTTAACGTCAGCAAACATGATCAAGGTCTTTCACATGGATGTTAGACGTACATATGCATGCTACATCCCAAACATGTATTCCAAGAATTGAATAATATTTCCTACCATGTATATATATTTCTATATTTATCATATTCTATACAATCATGCATGTGTGTATGCTCTCAACCTACATGGCAGTTGTTTAACTACCACACTAATGAAGAATATTATCCTGTCATCAATAGAGATAACAAATTTGACACGAGGATGTTCCCTCGACGGTACAAGGATAGAATGTGGACTACCATCATCTAAGAAGCACACAGCTCTCACTATGTACGTACGTGGTTCATCAAATTAATCGATCGCATGCTGCCATTATGTATCGCTCTACTCGTCTTTTGAAGAAACGACTAGCGTAGGTGCTAGCCGCTTCGTGTTCTGATTTTAGGAACGAATGAACACACTTGTGAAAACACGTACGCCACATCTGATCCTCAACGTCATCCAATTAACATGTTCCTAAACAAGGGGGCACAAAAATCCTCAACACGTGACCAAACATGCTTGATCGCAAGTCTGTTTCACATGCATTACATTCATGTCCACCATCATCCATGATCACGACAATTATCAGTTCAATATAGACTCTCGGTTGGCAATGGTCGGATCCTTATAAAAGAAAGATATGGACTTTCGGTCGATTGCCACGCGCGTTCACGTCAATCTCCGCACCTTTGTGTGTAAAAAACTGGCCGATGGGACGTGTTGAGCCGTTGCGATAACTGAGAGGAGCCTTTGGAGTAACTCTGACCGTCGATTCAAAAGCACAATTTTTGAAGCATTCGATCATCTCCACTCACACGCTTAGAAGACGACCCACTATAATGGCACACCGTCCTCTTCTTCTCCGCCGCACCTCTCGATCAATTTTAGCCTCCAAACTTCTCCTCTTGCTTCTCCGCCGCACCACCGTCGACCACCTCTCTATCTTTGTTCGAAACTTCGTCGCCGCACAAATGGGTAGCCCCGCACTGAAGCGCTCCAGGTCATCGGCGTCCTCCGAACCTCCTTCTCCGTTTCTGTCGCTGACAAGGCCGGTGGAACTGGAGGCGGCGGCCACACCTCCTCCACTCCCGTCTTTGCACGCGGCACCCGCACCTCTTCCGTCCGAATATGATGGGACTGTCTACCTCATCGAGGAAAGCATTGACAAACTCGACGACAAGCTTAAGGGGGTCACTGCCAGCCTATTCGCCGCCGATGTGCAAGCAAAAGCGCTTGACAAAATGGAGCAGGATGTATTTCAGAATACATCTCACTCCCGTCGTCGACTGGGACTTGGTATCCTTCCCCACACTAGCATGGACTCTGCCAGCTACTACATCTTTGGGTTAGGCTGTGTTGCCGCTTGTCTCGACTACCTTTACGAGACGATCGGTGAGGAGGCCGGGGTGGAGATTCGCGAGCAACTCGTGAAGGGCGCCAGCCGGAAGAAGTTCGATCTGGTGTTGGAAGATGCTCTGCCAGCGGAGGCGGAGGCTGAGGCAGAGGCGCCTCCGGCGGAGGCAGTGGCGGCAGCGGAGGTGGACAAGTCCTCCTCCGAGTAGAGTAGGATGAGTAGTAGTTTTTTCTTTGTTTTCTATGTGTTTTTTCTTTTTTGTAATATATGTGTTGTTTTTAAGTTAATAAAAATGTCTATTATTTTGTGTTCATGAACAATGTGTCCTACAGTACCTGCACTAACGAAAAACTCCTCCTTTTATCGAAAAACATCTCATATGGAAAATTAACACATTAGTAATATTATACTGTATCTAATAAATACTGTATTAAACACATTAGTAGGACGTACATAGTAGAATTATATTTCAAAAAATTACGAAAATAAAAAGCTACACACTAATTGGTTTCATTTCTTTTCTCTTTACCAGCTGTCATCGTGCCCGCCCCACCACCCCACCCATCGGCCTGGCCCTAGGCAGTAGCCCACAAATTTTCTGCGACCCTGCCGCACAGCATCGCGCGTGCGCCCCCACCTCGCATGCCGTCAGATCAAAATCGCATAATCGTGGGAGCGGGACACGCGGGATTTCCATCCTTCGGTGTCCAGACAACAAATCCAGCGCAAAGCGAAGGATGTCAGCGGGATTTCCATGAAACGGCGTGGGCGGGGGCGCACGCGCGACGTTGTGCGGAAGGGCCGTAGAAAATTTATTTCCGCCCGCCTAGGCCCAGAGCCGGGCCTGCCTTTAAGACCATCCGCAGTGGTTCACGGTAAAGCATTAGGTTGTGTTTGGGAGCACAGTTTTTCAAAACTAAAGTTTTGGAAACCACAGTTTTTAAATAACAGGGCAATACCAAAGTATTTCAATAACACAGTTTTGTAATACACGATTTTGCAATACATAGGACTGTTAGGTTGACAGACACCATTCTGTAAAAAATACCATAGTAATCTCAAATACCACGTTATTGCTAATTGCTCTAAAACTCCAAAAATACTGTGTTCCCAAACACCATTACTGGCCTGCAAATCAGATGGTCTTATCTCTTAACCCCTTGGTGCGGAAATCGAATTCTCTGCGGCCCTTCTGCACAGCCGTCTCTGTGCGACCTTGCCCAGATGGTTGCCACGTATGTTCATGCTCCAGATCTTACAGCCAAGGGCACACTGCAGGGTTCCCGCGACTGTACCACCCTACCCTGATGATTGCCACGTACGCGAATGCACTGAATCTTGCAGCGCGCACGGGCACACGAACTCAACGTCCGAACTTTGCATAGCGATCTGAATAACTCGGTGCTCGGCGTGCACGATCCATCATCATTCGCAGGAGCATGTACGACGCGGCCAAAAAGATTTGTGTTTCGTTGCTTTGCTTGGATTGAATTGACTTCGATTAATTGGATGGTCCAGTCATGTATTATTTGTTTTGCAGTCAGACGGGTGATCCAGGTTTGAGGAATATAAAATATTCCTCGCAGATGCTGGATGAGATGGTTCAGGATATTTGGTTGGATGTGAGTCCATCCACCTTATCTAATTATGCTTCTTAGCAATGTAATTAGTGGTAATTACCTTGTTTATTGTTGACTAATAATTACAATTATGATATTAACATTAATATTTGCTAGTAATATGATAATTAGAATATAAACAATTAATATTATGAAATTATCAACTTTGATGATTCAATAATCCAATCAAGTTTCATCCAACCTACCAACAAAAAATTGGATCGTCCAGTCCATCCAACCAAACGTTAATTTGGATGATCCAAGACATAAAGAAATGGATGATCTATCTCCAATCCAACTTCGACGTCAAACCAAACACAATTGATGACTGAGCACTTTGTCACATGTCACTACAGTGTACGCACAAATGACAAATACACGGCCTCAACACCGGGTTTAGGGTGCATCGTGGACTAACCACATGACCCGTCCAAACACTCACATAATTACCATACACCTGCAAGAGCAACTATCTGGCCGCATCCTTCACGTACGAATGACAACGCCGACCAACTTATATATTTTGTACTACGTATAAAGAATTTTCCTTGTCCATGAGCCAATAGACAAGCTCTTCTGATGCGGCTTTTGTAGTTAAAAAATGAACTACGACAAAGCAACAAGTTCATGGAGACGGGGGGAGTACATATGATCATCGGCGTCTCTCTCACATGCATGTTATAGTTGTCCATGCATGCTACCCTACGCCCCAAACATATGATCAACAAGCCAAACTATATATATTTGTGTGTGTGTGTGTGTGTTAATGAATGCATGAATGCGTGGTGTGTTCATTGTCTTGTACTTTTTCTTGTGTTTTCTGACGATCCTTCAACTAGACACACACACACACACACACACCCACACACACACACACACAGATATATATATATATATATATATATATATATATATATATATATATATATATGACGATCTTTCAAAAAATAAGAGAAAACACGTAATGTCATGAAACATGATCGCGGTCTTTTGCGTGACAAACTGAAAAAAACTGGAACATTGCATATACCTTGGCCGATAAGCCCTTTGCGTGTCAAAATTAAAAACTGGAACTGAAAAACTGAAACACCGTCGGATGGACCTACAAAGTATGCCAGGTGGGCCACTGCATACCTTGGACCCTTTGCATGTCAAATTAAAAAACTGCCAGAGAAGTGACAACTTAGAGGAAGCCAACCGCGGTTTGGATTAATTCGAAAGCACAGATTTCGAAGCGTTCGATCATCTCCACTCGCGTGGACCATCTGCAATGGCGTACAGTAAACCATAGTGGATACACTATTTCACAGTGTAGTTTAGAGTACGTAGTGTAAAAGCTGAAGGAGAATAATGTATAGAGTATGCTTTAGAGTACGCTGGTGCGGATGGTCGACGAGGACCCGCTATAAAGACACACCCGTCCTGTTGCTTCTCCGCCGCACCACTCCATCTCCATCGATCGTAGCCTCCAAACTTCTCTTCCTTCACAGCCGCACCATCGCCGACCACCTCATGCTCTTCCTCCGCACCTCTGTCGCAGCACAAATGTGTAGCCCCGTACCGAAGCGCTCCAGGCCGTCGACGTCCTCCGAACCTCCTTCTTCTCCGTTTCCGTCGCAGCCAATGTCAGTGGAACTGGAGGCAGCGCCCACAGCTCCTCATCCCGTTTGGGTTCAGGAGACTGTCCGCCTCGTCGAACAATGCTTCGATGAACTCAATCAGCGCCTGAAGGAGGCCAGCGAGCACCTTTCCGCCACCGCCGAGCGAGCAAAAAAGCTCGACAAAATGGCGCGGGATGTATTTTCTGATACATCTTGCTTGTGTGACTGTCTGGGTCTTCCTAAACTTCCCGTCTGCACCAGCATGGACACCACCTGCCACTACTGCTTCAGGTTAAGGTTTGTGGCCGGTCGTCTCAACATCCTCTATGGGGCGATCGGGGAGGCGGCTGGGGAGGAGGGCCGCCAACATCTTCTGCGGACCGTCGCCCGTAAGCTTCAAACTCAATTGCCGGAGGAGGCGGCAGCAGCGGCGGCAGCGGAGGAGGCGGCGATGGCAGCAGCGGAGGAGGCAGTGGCGGCAGCAGCGACGGAGGAGGAGGTGGCGCCGGCGGAGAAGGAGGTGGAGGAGATCTCCTTCGACTCCGAGTAGCGTAGTATTTGTAGTTTCTTCTTTTTCTTGTTTTCTATGTGCTTTCGTGGTTCTTGTTTGTAATATATGTGTTGTTTCTATTTTAATGATAACTGTTTTTCTGTTCATGAACAATGCGTCCTATGCAGTATCGAAAAACAACTCCTTTATGCAAAAGGGGCGAGATAACTGTTGTTCAATGTCTAGCCAAGAATTCATTGTGTTCCGACAATCGATGACTCTTGGTTGAAACTCCATTGAGATCGTGGTTGATGCTGCGTTTCTCCTCTTTTGTGTTCTTTCACTCAATTTTTTCATTTGTAGTCGGCGCATGGGAAAATGTATTTTTAGTATGTAGTAGTATATACTACATGTTATCATTTCATTGTAATTAATGTTACAAAATGATGATTGTTTACCATCGTCCGTTCGTGGACTTGGCTGTATTTGCATATCGTTTGCATTAGCACATATACATTTGGCGATTCATATTTTTTTTCGTATTTTTTTGGAATGTCCCACTAGCTAGCGGATGACTGCTTTTAGATTTTGATCTCCATGCATGGCAACAAAGATGAATAAAATAAGCGAGCAAGTTGTCCTAAGACGAAGTCTACCCCTCTAGCTACACGCACCATGTGCAGGAATCGACGCGACATGAGATGTAATTAATCATGATTGGATGCGTGCACAAGGGCACGACTTGCATCAAATTCTCCACTTTCGCAAAAATTTTATTGTTCTACTTGGCGCGCCACATTTGAGATTTTGACAATTCAATTTTCATTACCACTACAGGAATATCGATCAATTACGTCAGCCACGGCCGGCGTAATTAAGGCCTAAACCGACGTTAGTTACTTAATTACGTCGGTTTTCACTTACTTACGTCTGTGGGCGGCCGACGTAGCGGTTTGTACATAATTAAGGTAACTTACGTCAGCCGCTGATGTAAGTTCCTTAATTACATCGGTCTACGGCAGCCGACGTAAGTTACATATCGGGATGGGCCGCGAGCTGGGCCGGAGTACTTATGTCGGCCACAACAGGCCGACGTAAGTTATGTGGTGTAACTTACGTCGGTTGAACCAAACCAACGTAAGTTAAGTGACTTAACTTACATCGGTCAGGACACACCGACGTAAGTTAAACTGGGCTAACTTACGTCGGCACGGCCATAGTCGACGTAAGTTAGGTTTTCGATTTTTTTAAAAAAAAAAACAGAAACTGACTACCTCGCTCGATGGCGAGAACACAGAACAAATATACAAGAAGATACACAAAACATTATATAGAACGCAAAACAGTTGCAAATTAAGTTCCGAAACATCAACAATAACAAAACATCCACTGGGCTACACGCTGGCCCCTCCACTGCCTCCGGGAACTTCTCGCCGCATTCCCGAACCCTGCAAAAGAAACATAATCACTGGTAAACATCAATGTCAACTCAATAATAACATTAGAGTCCAAGAACATCAGTGACAAAAGAAGGAAGCATGTTGTAGTTTCAAATGAAGTTATGTTGCATATATAAATAGCAAACTAGCAGGTATCAGAGTTGGAGACTTTAGGTAACATGTCCAGCTTATGAACCACTAGCCCTTTGTTAACTGGAAGCACTGACAACTTATTAACTATATACTAATCATTTTTGCTATGGTCAAAAACTACTAAAGCTTGATTACACTTAACTTCCTCACACTTATGGGAATCAATATCTGACAAGTCATCAAGATCTACCTCTATGTTCTACCACCTTATCTCTCTATGTAAAATATTAAAATGGATACAACAATATTAAAGAGAGAGTTTATCACCTGCTCCGGTGTCTGCTGTGGCGGAAGCGTAGGAATCTCGATATCCTGACCGCTGTGTCGAGCAAGAGCCTGCCATTGCAAAATATTAGAAGATATATGTTATTTAAGTGCTGTGAAATTTAACTACGGTACTTTAAATTACTTACCGCTACCGCTGCTTGCATCTGGGCCATCATTAAGGTCGTCCTCTGCTGCTCCTCCCTTGCCTCCGCTCTCGTCCTCTCCAGCTCTATCTGGGTTTGCGTCAACATCTTCCTCATGGCCTGGAGCTCCAGCTGGGTCTGCGAGAGACGACTACTGGTCCCAACGGACGAAGACTGCGATGTTGAAGCGACTCTCAAAGGTCGCGTCGACCTCGAGTTGACAACTCCATCAAAAATGGCAAACCTGCAAAAGAATGAAAACACTAAGTTGAAGAAGATTAATTGAAAAAAGAAATGAAACACATGAAGAACTCACCATCCGTGGGCCTTCCTGCCTCCGCTTGCGTACGCGGCTTGGGTGTCGATCGGCGTGCTTTCCCAATCGTAATCTGCACCGTGTATCATTGCGACCTCCTGCGCGTACTTTGCCTACAAAACAAATAAATCTTGTAAGCATGTCAATTATAGTATTAGTTATAATGAAATTGATGAATTTTGAAAACTTACCTATCGGTCGGCTGTGACCTGACTACACTGCCCCGGCTGAGAAGGGTCACTTCCCTTGTGACCTCTCTTCCAAACCTGGGTCGGGGTCAGCTCATGACCCATCTCTCGCTCCTGTACAGCCGTGTTAGTGAGATAAATAACATATTAGGAACACATAAATAAATTGAAAAGGTACTTACCATGCGTTTAGCCAAACGCAAGTAGCCGTCGCCGCCATAGTTGTGCTTGCCCTCGGACCCCATGCGGCACTGTCTAGCCTTTGTGGACTTATTGATGAAAGCGTCGCTAGCCCAGTACCGACAGGGAGCTAAGTACGCCTCGATGTTACCCTGTAACCAAGAAATACTAACCTGCACATATTTCATTTTTCATCAACGCAGTGAACATACGTAGATATTGTAAATATTTAATAATATTAAAAACTTACCTCTGCGTACTGCTCCTCTGTCAAGTACGAGTCGGAGTCCTTCCTAAATACACCCCTTTGCTGCTCCTGCTCCTGCTCCTGCTCCCGGGGGTCCCGCTTGTAGTACGCGTTGACGGCCTGAATCTGGGCGAACAACAACGCCGCCGTCGTGAGCTTCCGAGCATTGTAATGAAACATGCGTCTCGCATGGTCCTCCATGCCTGATTCCTCTACTTGGTACCTCAGCTTTAAGCAAACAAATATTTAAGTGATATGCATTAACAATTCAAAAGAGTTGAAAAAATGAAACAGTTAAACTTACCATAAAAACGTGCCACACGGCTCCCTGAACTGTGTTGTGGACCGGGTGAGAGACACGAGCGTAGTCATCCCACGACAGGGCAGGGAAACCGTCAATAACACCGGGGTAGTGCAACTTCACGATAGCACCCAGGACACTGTTAACCTGCCTGTGGTGCTTCTCGGCCCCCGTGAACGAAAATTCGTACCAACATCTACAAAATATATTAAATCATTAAGTAAAGGAAAACAACATCTAATATGTAATATACTATATTCAGTTCTTACCTGTCTCCAACAGTACGGATCGTGGTCCGCTGAGTAGTAACCGGAGGAGGAGCCGCAAAGTGGGTCCTCCTCGTCCGTCGCCTCTGCTGCGACGCTGTCGCGTCCTGTGACCCTGAAGGCTCTGCGGAACCACCGGAGTACAAAGGAAGGCTAGTGGTAGCCTTCTGCATAGGGAGGCTAGCGCTAGCCGGCTCCGAAGGGAGGCTAGCACTAGAGGGCTCCTGTAGTGGCCCCCTAGCCTCTGACTCGGGCTCATGTAGCGGCCCCCTAGACTCTGACTCTGACTCTGACTTAGAAGTCTCTGAGTCAGACTGCACAAAAGGAAAAGATTGACAATAAATAATTATTAACAACTGTAATATCTAAAATCGCTTTATTGTAAACTAAAATTTACCTCCGTCCACTGAAAGCACACGATAGCTAAGGGTGGAGCGTGCGCCAGAAAGAAGGAACGTCGGCTCGAAGGTAATGAGGTCCCTGAGCAACGCTCTCGTGGCGGATCAAACCCTCTCACTGGCTTCCCCTTCCCCTTCCCCTTTGACGACATCCTGTTGCAAGGAATAATTGATTATTATGCAAAGACAATATACAAAATTAATGTTAAATTAGTGAATAAAACGTTACTTCAAAATTCATCAAAATCACGATCATGCACCCTACTCCTTAAACCGGCCCATCGATCTTCTTCTTTCGCATATCATTTTCGTTTGCGCAAATCAGTAGGTTCGACTATGTCATCGATATCTTCAGTTTCCGATTCTGATTTTGTTTCCGCTTCCGTGCCAGCCTCGATATCTTGAGTGTCTCCAACTAAGTCATCAAGTCCTACACCGGGCTTGACTGAGAAGGAGTCTGGCAACTCTTCCTCTTGGTAGACACGATCAACCTCAGCTTTGTTGTGGTAATCATCATCTCCTGGAGCGTATAACCGCTCACGAGGATTCACCTTATGTACGACCCAACAAGCTTTGAATTTATTGCATGGATAAGTTAGATAGTACACTTGCTTCACTTGGTGTGCAAGAGCTAATGAATCGAATCCTTTCAACCGTTCCTTTTGTTTTACTTCGACCATACCAAATTCATTTACTCGAATTCCACGAATAGAATCAATCCATTCACAGTCAAACAATACTACTCGAATTGGCTTGTTTGTGACTAAAGTGAATTCAAGGATTTTTTTAATAATCCCATAGTATTGCGTTTCATGATCTTGCGAATTGATTTCCCTCAGCACAACTTGGGTATTACATGTTGCCGTGAGAGGACGAAGAGATTCAAATTGAGTTGTACAGAATCAAAAGTCGTTGACGTCATATCGACCATAGCTTCTAACATTAACCACTCCACATGATAGTTGTCATAAATCTTCATGGACATTGGCATCTTTTTGGCACTGTCCAAGATATGGAGTTATTAGAAAACGTATGCATTCTTAAGTTATAAGAAAACATTGTTAATATTGATTAGTTTTCGAGAAAACGTTACATGATCTAGAAACCAGGAGAGAAAATTAGATCCCAAGTTTATTCCTTCCCGTTGAATCTAATCTATTTGCTTGCTCGTGGGTTGATGTCTATGTCTCCAATTTTGCTTGTCGAACATACTACACGAAAAAGAGAACCTTTTAGAATACATGTGTCGGAAAAGATGGCGAAAACCATAAGTGTAGGAGAAACACTTACTTGAAATATTCATTCATTTCTTCCATATTAGTGTACATGTAAAAGAAAGCAACACACCTTTCTTTTTCGCTAACATCATAGGAAGTGTAACTACCAATAGTAGTGCCTCTTGTTGCAAAAATAGAGAGATCACTACAAGGAGGTTGCTCATCCATATTGTACCACATTACCGAAGTATTAACATTGTGTTCCTCTACAAAGTAAACACTTCAGAAGTATCCTACCTCCTTAAGAGTAAAAGCTTCAGCGATGCAACCTTCAACCCTTGCCGTGTTACCAACCATTGGTTTCAGATATCTAAGTAATCTTTCAATATGATACATCCACCTATATTTCACGGGACCGCCCACTTTCGTTTCAAATGGAAAATGAATTAAGAGATGTTGCATTGGATTGAAAAATCTTGGAGGAAAAACTTTTTCCATCTTACAAAAAAAGTACCAAAATCTCCTTTTCCAATTTAGTCATCTTCTACGGCGTGATTTCTTTAGCACAGAGTTGCCTATAGAAGTGGCTATGCTCGGCTAACACCTTCCACACTTCATCGTCAAAGTAGCCTCGAAACATAACAGGCAGAAGTCTTTCCATGATTATGTGATAATCATGACTCTTCAACCCAATGAGCTTTCCCGTTTTCACATTCACCGCTCGTCTCAGACTAGCTACATAACCATCTGGGACTTTCACCCTTTGCAACCATTCGATAACTTCTTTTTTTTTTCTTTAGGTCAAAGACAGAAAGGAGCGCGTGGTTTACCACCATTTTCTGAGAGCTCAAGAGTTTGACGGTTACAAAGCTCGGCAAGATCCTTTCGGGCCTTTAAATTGTCTTTTGTTTCGCCTGTCATGTCCATGCATGTGCTTATGATACATTCGGCATCATAACACCGCATATTTAACAGTACACCCCCCTATCCGGTGCAGTTCTTAAAGTACAAAGGGGGGCAATTGGTTAGCTCAGAATTCTGTTGCCTTACGTATCTTGCGAGTCAAGGACAAATACTCGCAACATATGTTTTTGGAGTTTTTGTGGACTTATACGTACTCACAAACACGCTGATGTGAACGCACGTGGGGTCTTGCGGCGAAGAGATACCTAGCTACATACTTTTAGGGTTAGTAATGGGCCGCCCGACCCATATACACTTAACCCTAATGATTCACCTCATGTCACCGGTCATGGATCACGATCATGACCCACACTACCTATATACACTAGGGTTGGGCCTCATGGGCAGTATATACGCTACATATATATCACGGCTCGGCCAGGCTTCAGGCCGGCACGACACGCTCGGCCCACGAACGGGCCCGGCACGACCAAAAAGGGGAAAATGGGATCTGTCGTGGTTGGTGTTGGCTTATAGCCCGATGTGCTGGCCCGGCCCGGCACGGCAAATTTGCGGGCCGCGCCGGGCCTAATGTTTTCATGCACGAGACCGGTCGGGCTCGGGATGGGCCGGCCCGGCACAACCCATTGTCCATCTATAGCCACGACAAAACATAAGTACCCCGACAGCCAGCCGCCCCCGACGCCGCCCTCGACATAAACCAATTAAGCATAATCTACACTACACCAATTAAGCATAATCTACACTAAGCAAATTAAGCACAATGAAGCAACTTAACCACTTAAGCATAATTAAATAAACATAATTTATAGTAAGCAAATTAACTAATTAAGCATAATTAAATAAACAATTAAGCAATTTAAGCATAATTTAAACAATTCAGTTCAATTAATTCAAATCAAATTTAAACAATGCAATTCAATTAAATTCAAATATCAATAGAGGGGAGGGGATCTGTGGAGGGGGGGGGGGGGTGGGGGTGTCTTTGGAGGGGGAGGGGGGTGGGGGTCTATGGAGGGGGGGGGCTGTGGGGTGGGGGGGGGGGGGGGTCTGTGGAGTGGAGGGGGTGGGGGGTCTGTGGAGGGGAGGGGGTGGGGGTCTGTTGAGGGGAGGGGGGCCGGGGATGGGAGGGGGAGGTGGGGTGGCGCTCGGCCAGGGAGGGTAGGGGGAGGGGGGCCCAAGAGGGGTGGTGGAAGGGGAGGGGGGCCGGGAAGGGGAGGGGGAGGTGGAGGGAGGGATGGACGGCGGCGGTCGGCCGGGGAGGGCAGGGCGGCTCTAGGTGAGGGGGCGGGGGGGGGGGGGGGGGGAGGATGGGGGGGGGGGGCTGGCAGGCCGGCCATCAGGGAGGTAAGGGGAGGGGAGGGAAGGGGAGGAGGATACCTCGCGGCGGCGCGCCAGGGAGCGACGGCATCAGGCGCGACGGCGGGGAAAAGACAGCAAAGCGGCGCGCGGTGGGTAAGGAAGAAAAGAGAAGGCGCGCGCGGGGTAGGTTAAAATACGTAACTTACGTCGGTTAAATAATAAACTTACGTCAGCCTATATAACTTACGTTGGCCATATTCCCAGCCGACGTATGTTAAGACTAACTTACGTCGGCCATTTTATCACTGCAAGGATTTCGGTTTATCGCAACGAAAAAATTCGTCGCAATAGGTTGTTTTCGTCGCAATATGTCATTGTTGCAACGAAAAATAGCGTGGCAATAGTTTTTACGAATCGTCATAGTAATTCCCGCAGCGACAGGTTATTTGCAACGCATTGGCATCTGTGGCGAATAGTATGATATTGCAACGATTTTACATCGGTGGCAAATAGGACGTTATTGCAATGTTTTCATGTATTGTGACGATTTAACGTATTGCAACAAATTGTACGGTATTGCAATGGGATCACGATCGTGGCAAATAGTACGGTATTGCAACGATTTCATATTCGTGGCAAATAGTATATTGTTACAACGATTTAGCGTATTGCGACGATTTAACGTATTGCAACAAATAGCATGGTATTGCAATGATTTCACTTCGTGGTAATTGTATGTGGTTGCAACGATTTCACAGGTGTGGCAATAGTATGGTATTATAACGATTTCACATACGTGGTAAATAGTATGTTATTGCAACGGTTTAGCGTATTGCGACGATTTAACGTATTGCAACGAATAGCATTGTATTGCAACGATTTCGCAGGCGTGGCAATAGTATGGTATTGTAACGATTTCACATTCGTGGCAAATAGTATGTTATTGCGACAGTTCACCGTATTGCAACGATTTAACGTATTGCAACAAATAGCATTGTATTGGAACGATTTCGCGTTTGTGGTAATAGTATTTGATTGCAACGATTTTCACATTCGTGACAAATACTACAATATTGCAACGATTTTCACAGCCATGGCAAATAGTAACATATTGCAACGAGTTATGGTGTAGCGACGATTTACCATATCGCAATGAATATCACGATATTGCAACGAATTCACATTCGTGGCAAATAGTATGGTACTGTAACGATGTGAAAGCCGTGGCAAATAGTATGATACTGCGACAGTTTAACGTCCGCGGCAAATAGTAGGTTAGTGCAACGAGTCAACAAACGTGGCGAATAGTACCGTATTGCAACGATTTTAGATCCGTGGGAACTAGTCTGGTACTGCAACAATTTCGTATCCGTGGCGAATAGTTGGGTATTGCAACGAGTCCACAAACTTGGCGAATAGAACCGTGCTGCAACGATTTCAGATCCGTTGAAACTAGTATGGTACCGCAACGATTTCGCATCCGTGGCGAATAGTTTGGTATTGCAATGATTTCTTATCTGTGGCAATAGTGTTTTAATGCAACGTTTTTTGAGTCGTTGCGTAATATTTATACTGCAACGTTTTGTCATTCTATTGCCACGCTTTATCAACCGTATTGGCAATAGCTTCCTATTGCAACAATTTATCATTCGTGACGAGAAATTCGTCATGCCATGTTTTATAATTAGCGGCAGTAGAACCCGAATGCACCAGTTTGAAAATTAGTGGCAATAGAATCATGAGTTTAACAATAAACATCCATTAATTGATATTACAACACGCATAACAACACTTGAGGATTACTTAAGCGACGTTTTTGCATGCAAAGAGTTTTTCTAAGCTGATTGGGACTAATTGTTGGAGCAGGTGGCTTTTGGCGGTTCCTTATTTGTTGGACCTTTTTTGGAGTGGTCGCCATCATCATATTGTGCATTTCAGCCACTCAGGTGCGCATGTCCTGCTTTTCCTTAGCTGTCTGTTCACGATCAGCTGCTATCTGACCTTGTAAGTTCTAGACTTGAATGATTAACTCTTTGTTCTTCTGGTTTATGCAGTCCATCTAGGTGTTTAAGCTATCATTTCTTCCTTCCAAGTCCTGCACTATTTCATTCAGGCCTGCATTTCTAACTTCTAAGTTTTGAACTTGGTCGTTGAGGTGTTCAGACATCTGGATACGCATACATTCACGTTCGGGACCAGTTGGGTTAGCCATATAACCACGACCCCGAACCTGTGATCCTGCACAACCGATTGAGGATCTATAACAACGCTGGAATATGTGGTTTCTCTCCTCATTTGGAATTGGGCTTCCCTTCTCAGCTTCCATGTCGTCCACTTGAGCACATGCCTGGATCTATATACGAAGGGAAAAGTCACAGGTAATTTGCAAATATTTATTTAATTAAGGATTGTTTGAAGTGTTACTCACATGTACAACTTCTGCCAGCTTGTTTGTCCAGTTACTGTTCTCCAACAAATGGCTTGCCTCCCACAGTTGTATGTCATCGGGTTCTTCTTCGGTCTCTGGGTCTCGCTACATAAAATACAAGTAAACTTCAACATGTCAGTATAAATATTGTTTGCAGCGCAAAGTAAAAGCGTGATTTATTTTCATACCTTCTCGTAACTAAGTTGGGCATAGGATTTGGAGCCAAGCAAGTGACACGCCTTTTGTCTACTTAGATTTTGATAATTGGTCCTGCTTATCGATTGCAATAATTTTAAGAATTAAATTGACGAATGAAAGTAAATAAAATATTTTTTGTATGATGTGAAGCTATTAAAATGTTAGCTGACCTTGAATCGCTCAGACCCAAAATATTCTATTAGGTGCAACAACTCGGGAACCGTTACGTCAGCAGGCTGGTTTCGTATACGTTCTTCATCGGCAGAATAACTCTTATAGGTGGCATGCAAAGTCAAGCGCCACCCCTTGTAGCGCTCACCAGCAATTTTCAAAATTCTTCTTGCGCTCTCTGGTGTGTCCTCCATGTCCCAAGAATCCTTTACTTTGTATAACATGTTGCTATAAACATACAAGATGGAGATTACAAGAAAAAAATACTTGTGTGGGGGTGTGACAACACTAACCAGAATGTCTCGTACTATATCTCTCTTGTTACTATGGCCAACCTCTGCCCACTTCATTGCACCGCTGAGTGATGCATGTCTTTTTGTAAACATGACCACATAATCGACAATGTGCCGCTGATTAATACCAACCGCAGCACCCAACCTAGCGGAGAACTGAATTGGTAGCTTCACATGTTCCGTTCTACTAACTTGGGATGCATAGCGTATTCTGGCAAACATAAGTCCTTTAGCCACACTTCTTCCTAGTTTCCTTCCTTCTGTTACATTGATTCAAATGGTAAACGATTAAAGCAAATTACCGCCTGAACAAGTTTATTATCATGTACAAATAGTGTGAATAGAAGAAAAGTCTGATGTTCATACCATCTTCAGGACGAGTGCAGCAAATATGAGCGTGGGACGACCGCGTTGTGCCAGCACCATTTTGTTATGTAGTACTCCCTCCTGGTTCATATTAATTGTCGTATCAGACCAACAAATGAATTAAAAATGAACTACTACAGTAGTTAGGACTATCCTATTGACAACTATTTTGATGGGGGGTTACATTATTGACTTCTTTGTTGCTGTTCATACCCTAAAATGAGCTATCAGGTACACATGTCAGTGGCGGTACGCACTCGTAGTACTGCAGAGGATTTTCAGTCTATGAGCGAAGCAAGCAAGACTGTGAGGGGGCATGCAGCTGGCAATGCTAGACTAGACAAAGATAGGGTTCGCCGGTCTGGTCTGACTGACACTAGCCGGAATGCGTCTCGAAGAGAATTATTAGATGCAAGGCAAGTAATGAACGCCAGCGGTAGCAGGTGGCGAATGCAAGACAGATAAGGCAGGCAGCTTGCAGGATTGAAATCATTCGCAGTACTGCACCTGCATTAGCTGCTACTGACATGTGGGCCCATGAGACATCGGGTCTACTTGTCAGTGGCGACTACTGCAGGTGCAGTACTGCATAGTGCCAGCTTGCGACACTCAACAAAGCGAGGGTTCGGTCTCGCCGAAACTCTCGAGGAGTATTGGTGGCAAGGCGAGTAATGGCCAGGGATTTACGGGCGGCGGGGTAATCATGGCATGCAAAGGATGGGACGTGGCGATGGCCGAGGGAGACGCGTCGGGGAGGACACTGAAGTGACCAGCAGCAGGGCGTGGGTGCCAGTGCCGGCCGGAGTGGCCGGCGGCGAGAGAGCACAGTGTGGAGGCATAAAAAAATCACGCTATCACATAGGCTGATGAACTATTAACTATAAATGCTAAGTACTAATAAGAAAGTAGAATTTCAAGGCATGCTAAAACAATAAGTAGAGCCTAGGAAAGAATGCAAATGACCATGATACACCCATCATCAATACATCTAAAGGACAGAACGTAGTCTCTCAAAATGCTCCAAATTTAATGCCAAAGGAGTAGAGTAAAAAACTAACACGCTCTACTAAAACAAATGGCACGGTAGAGAGGCAGGTAGTAATGTGATGTGATATGGGTAGTTGGAAGCTACTACCGAGGATAGAGTTGGAGTGGGACATTTTTTAAGCTCCAAAAGTAAAATTACGCTGGGGCGAAAGGAGTATTTCACTTTTGTATATCTATATCTATTGTTGTTCATGCATCATAGTAGTACCAGGGAGTGAAGAACCTCGCGGTTCCTGAACATCATGTGATGCAGTATTCTCTGCGTACCATGCAAATGATTTAATGTTGTCTAAATTTGTTTAATTTTGTAGTAAACACATTTATAGTTATACCAGGTGCTTGTTGGCCACCATGAATGCTTGTAGACGACATCACGGTTTGATGTCTTGTTCCTAATGTAAAGAGCATTGTAAGTAGTCATTCCAAATAACAGTGATAACATCAGATTACATGATCGACATAGATTTTGGATCGGACGGTGTGCTTTCTATAAACTGCAGTGTTTGTTACTAACGGAGGAAATAGAAAAGAAAGAATAGAAAAAATGTACGATCTGAGAAAGCCACAAGAAAGAAAAAAGTGAAAACCATGGGAACTAAAAATCTTAGGAATACAAAATTGTAAAACAGGAATGAGAGTACAACATTTGGAGTGGTTGATCAGATACCCATGCGTCATTTACTTCTAAATCCAAAAATTACATACTACTACCTCTGGTTTTTGATATTTGTCATTCCCGGTTAGGAATTGAACTAGAAATACACTACCATAATAAGCTGTCGGAGCAACATTTATTTAGGGACAGATGTAGTGTGTGTGTGTGTGTGTGTGTGTGTGTGTATATATATATATATATATATATATATATATATATATATATATATATATATATATATATATATAACTAAATTTGTGAAACAGAAGACCACATATCTTCTTTGTTAATTTATTTAATCTTCGTATATCAGGATGGATCGTGTATAACTTAAATAGACCAAAACTATATGGATCGTATAGAACAAAGCCAATATAGCTCTATAAAAAGACCGCATGGATCGTGCAGTTTACCTAGCACAAAACTAGAGTCCTGGATGCGATGTCGCAGGGAGGTGTCGGCGGCGAAGAGGTTCGGCAGAGCCCGTCAAACTTGGTCGCCTGGCGTTGTACCCAGGAGTTAACACCACCAAGAGCTTTGATGCGTCACTGCGAGATCCATGGGGGAAAATTGTAAAAACCGTGGGAAATGAAAACACGGGAATTTCTTAGGAATACAAGTATGGAACACAAGACTGAGAGACAACACATTTGGAGTACTGCGAGATCACCGGAAGGGCGGGGCAGCGGTGTGTCGGGAACGGAGGCCAGTGTTTCCATTTATACTCATCGTGGCTGAAATAGGATTACAATAATAGGTTGGACTGAAATTGGAGGCGCAGGTAGTGAAAATTGTTGTCAAAATCTCAAATGTGGCACGCCAAGTAGAACGATAAACTTTTCACGGGAGTGGAGAATTTGACGCAAGCCGTGCCCTTTTTGCACGCATCCAATGGTGATTAATTACATCTCATGTCACGTCGATTCCTGCACATGGTGTGTGCAGCTAGAGGGGTAGACTTCGTGTTAGGACAACTTGCTCGTTTCTTAATTCATCTTTGTTGCCACGCATGGAGATCAAAATCTAATACCAGTCATTTGCTACCTAGTGGGACATTCCAAAAAAAATACGAAAAAAATATGAATCGCCAAATGTATATGTGCTAATGCAAACGATATGCAAATACAGCAAAGTCCACGAAAGGACAATAGTAAACAATCAGCATTTTGTAACATTAATCACAATGAAATGATAACATGTAGTATATACTACTACAAACTAAAAATACATTTTCCCATGCGCCGACTACAATTGAAAAAATTGAGTGAAAGAACACAAAAGAGGAGAAACGCAGCCTCAACCACGATATCAATAGAGTTTCAAGAAAGAGTCGTTGATTATCGCAACACAACAAATTATTGGCAAGACATTGAACAACAGTTATCTCACCCCTTTTTCAGAAAGGAGATGTTTTTCGATACTGCATAGGACGCATTGTTCATGAACAGAAAAGACATTTATCATTAAAGTAGGAACAACACATATATTACAAACAAGAACTACGAAAGCACATAGAAAACAAGAAAAAGAAAAACTACAAATACTACTCTACTCAGAGCCGGAGGAGATCTCCTCCACATCCTTCTCCGCCTCCGCCGCCTCCTCCTCCGCCACTGCTGCCGCCGCTGCCTCCTCTGCCGCTACCGCTGCCGCCTCCTCCGCTGCCGCTGCTGCTGCCGCCTCCTCCAGCGATTGAGACCGAAGCTTCCGGGCGACGGTCCGCAGAAGATGCTGGCGGCCCTCCACCCCATCCATCTCCCCGATCGTCTAGTAGAGGACGTTGAGACGACCGGCCACAAACCCTAACCTGAAGCAGTAGTGGCCGGCGGTGTCCATGCTGGTGTAGACGGGAAGTTTCCCAAGACCCAGACGGTCAAACGAGCGAGATGTATCAGAGAATACGTCCCGCGGTAATATGTCGAGCTTTTTTGCTTGCCCGGCGGTGGCGGAAAGGTGCTCGGTGGCCTCCTTCAGGCGTCGATCGAGTTCATCGAAGCGGTGTTCGACAGGCGGACAGCCTCCTGAAACCAAACGGGATGAGGAGGTGCGGGTGCCGCGGGCGGAGAAGGGGACGGAGGAGGTGCGGGCGACGCCTCCAGTTCCACCAGCATTGGCTGCGACGGAAACAAAGAAGAAGGAGGTTTGGAGGACATTGACGGCCTGGAGCGTTTCGGTGCGGGGCTACCCATTTGTGCGGCGATGGAGGTGCGGAGAAAGAGCGAGAGGTGGTCGGCGATGGTGCGATGGTGAAGGAAGAGAAGTTTGGATGCTACGATCGATAGAGATGAAGTGGTGCGGCAGAGACGCAAGAGGACGGGTGTTCCTTTATAGCGGGTCCTCGTGATGATCGGATGCTTTGAAAACTGCGCTTTCGAATTAATCCAAACCACGGTTGGCTTCCTCCAAGTTGTCGCTTCACAGGCAGTTTTTTTATTTGACATGCAAAGGGTCCAGGGTATGCAGTGGCCCACCTGGCATACTTTGTAGGTCCGTCCAGCGGTGTTTCAGTTTTTCAGTTCCAGTTTTTAATTTTTACACGCAAAGGGCCCACCGGCCCAAGGTATATGCAATGTTCCAGTTTTTTTCAGTTTGTCACGCAAAAGACCTCGATCATGTTTCATGACGTTACGTGTTTTCTATTATTTTTTGAAAGATCGTCATATATATATACATATATATATACATATATAAATATATGTATATATATAGACACACATTCATGCATTCATTAACACACACACACGCACACACAACACTACAAGAAATGCGATCATTTGCGACGGCTGAGTTTATTTGCCCCTGCGCCCCTGCCACCGGCTCACCCCCGTCTCCGCCGCCCCTACGCCCCTGCCCCGCCGCCCCTGCGCCACGGCCGCCGGCCCGCCCCAGCGGCACCCCGGCCTCGGCCCCAGCCCACTGGACCCCCGCCGGCCCTGGCCCATGACGCCCCGACCCTTGGAAGACTCTATCGGCGACGATGGAGTTAAGGCCGGGTCCGGGAACGCGGACTCGAGAACGGATCGAGGGGAAGGCTCATCGCCCATAACAGCCGTGTAGCTTCCGTCCCCTCGATCTGTTGGCGATGAGCCTTCTCCTCGATCTGTTCTCGAGTTCGCGGCGGCCACGGCGCCGCTTCGACCCTACTTCTGGTCTGGCGACGCTGATGATCCGCAAGATACTTTTAAATCTGCGTGTTGGTATTCTCCCCCTCATATTTGTTGATGCGTTAATACCTGATGTTTTACATCATTTTCCACAGACGGCAAAAAGTAATGAACATCATTGATCAGAAATGCGTCGAGGAGAACGCAAAAATTGCAGTGGATCGCATCAAGTCGGAATACGATTTTATTTATGTTCCATTTGAATTCAACTACCACTCCTATGCTTTGAAATATATGATTATATTAATCAAGCTCCGGTCTTTTACTAATTGATACTTAAGCTCGTTTGTTGCATTTGCCAAGGTCCGAGGCCAACAAGGGCTACTGCTTTGTCAACGTCACATCGCCAGATGCGGTGTTCCGGCTGTGGAAGCACCTGCATGGCTTCTGTTGGAAGGTGAACGACTCGTGAAAGATGTGCGAGGTCGACTACGCCAACATCCAGGTACGTCACCATCCGCTGCCACCGTTTTCCATTGCGCCGCTGCTGCATGGTGTTCACCTGCCACTGCTCATCATCCTTTCGCAGGGTCGAGATGCGTTGGTGGCCCATTTCTCCAAGTCATGCTGTGCGGAAGGGCCGCGGAGAATTCGATTTCTGGACCAAGGGGTTAAGAGATAATACCATCTGATTCGCAGGCCAATAATGGTGTTTGGGAACACGGTATTTTTGGAGTTTTAGAGCAATTAGCAATACCGTGGTATTTGAGATTACTATGGTATTTTTTACAGAATGGTGTTTGTCAACCAAACAGTCCTATGTATTGCAAAATCATGGTATTACAAAACTGTGTTATTGAAATACTTTAGTATTGCCATGTCTTTTTAAAAACTGTGGTTTCGAAAACTTTAGTGTTGAAAAACTGTGTTCCCAAACACAGCCTAAAGCTTTACCGTGAACCACTACGGATAGTCTTAAAGGCAAGCCCGGCTCAGGGCCTAGGCGGGCGGAAATAAATTTTTTGCGGCCCTGCTGCACAACATCGCGCGTGCGCCCCCGCCCCACACACCGTCGCATGGAAATCCCGCTGAGATCCTTCGCTTCGCGCTGGTGGGTTTGTTGTATGGACAACGAAGGATGGAAATCCCGCGTGTCCCGCTCCCACTATTATGCTATTTTTATCGGATGGCGTGCGAGGCGGGGGCACACGTGTGATGCTGTGCGGCAGGGTCGCAGAAAATTTGTGGGCTACTGCCTAAGGCCAGGCCGGTGGGCGGGGGTGGTGGGGCGGGCACGATGACAGCTGGTAAAGAGAAAAGAAATAAAATTAATTAAGTGTGTAGCTTTTTATTTTCGTAATTTTTTGAAATATAATTCTACTACGTACGTCCTACTAATGTTAGTTCAATGCTTTGTCCAAAATGTCAAATAAAATAATAATGAGGGAGTATTTATTAGATACAGTATAATATTACTAATGTGTTAATTTTCCATATGCTATGTTTTTCAATAAAAGGAGGAGTTTTTTGTTAGTGCATGTACTGTAGGACACATTGTTCATGAACATAAAATAAAAGACATTTTTCATTAACATAAAAACAACACATATATTACAAACAAGAAAAAAACACATAGAAAATAAAAGAAAAAACTACTAATCATCCTGCTCTACTCGGAGGAGGACTTGTCCACCGTCGCCGCCATCTCAGCCTCCGCCGGTGGCGCCTCCGCCTCCGCCGCAACTGCCGGCGGAGCATCCTCCAACACCTGATCGAACTTCTTTCGGCTGACGGCCTTCACAAGTTGCTCGCGAAACCCCACCTCGGTCTCCTCACCGATCATCTCGTAGAGGCAGTCGAGACGAGCGGCAACAAAGCCTAACCCGAAGATGTAGTAGCCGACGCAGTCCATGCTGGCATGGTGGGGAAGGACACCAAGTCCCAGTCGGCAACAGGAGTGAGATGTATTGTGAAATACATCCTGCACCATTTTGTCAAGCGCTTTTGCCTGCACATCGGCGGCGAACAGGCTACCGCTGACCTCCTAAAGCTTGCTATCGAGTGTGTCGATGCTTTCCTCGATGTGGCAGAAAGTCTCATCATAGTCGGACAGAAGAGGTGTGGGCGCCGCGGGCGGAGACGAGAGTGGAGGAGGTGCGGGCGCCGCCTCCAGTTCCACCGGCCTTGACGGTGACAGAAATGTAGAAGGAGGTTTGGAGGACGTCGATGACCTGGAGCACTTCAGTGCGGGGCTACCCATTTGTGCGGCGACGGAGGTGCGAACAAAGAGAAAGAGGTGGTCGACGGTGGTGCTGCGGAGAAGCAAGAGGAGTTTGGAGGCTAAAATCGATCGACAGGTGCGACGGAGAAGAAGAGGACGGTGTGCCTTTATAGCGGGTCGTCGTCTAAGTGCGTGAGTGGAGATGATCGAACGCTTAAAAAATTGTGCTTTTGAATCGACGGTCAGTGTTACTCCGAACCGCGGTTTGCCTCCTCTCGGTTATCGCAACGGCTCAACACGTCCCATCGGCCAGTTTTTTAATTTGACACACAAAGGTGCAGAGATTGACGTGAACGCGCGTGGAAATCGATCGAGAGTCCATATCTTTTTTTTAAGGATCCGACCGTTGCTGACTGAGAGTCAATATTGAACTGATAATTGTCGTGATCATGGATGATGGTGGACATGATTGTAATGCATGTGAAAGAGACTCGCGATCAAGCATGGTTGGTCACGTGTTGAGGATTTTTGTGCCCCCTTGTTGACGAACATGTTAATTGGATGACGTTGATGATCAGATGTGGCGTACGTGTTTTCACAAGTGTGTTCATTTGTTCCTAAAATCAGAACACGTAGCGGCTGGTGCCTACGCCTATTGTTTCTTCAAAAGACGAGTACAGCGATACATATGGCAGCATGCGATCGATTAATTTGATGAACCACGTACGTACGTAGTGAGAGCTGTGTGCTTACTAGACGATGGTAGTCCACATTCTATCCTCGTACCATCGAGGGAACATCCTTGTGTCAAATTTGTTATCTCTATTGATGACACGGTAATATTCTTCATTAGTGTGGTAGTTCAACTGCCACATACTGTAGGTTGAGAGCATACACACATGCATGGTAGAGAATATGATAAATATAGAAATATATATAGATGGTAGATAATATTATTTTATTCTTGGAATACATGTTTGGGATGTAGCATATGTACGTCTAACATACATGTGAAAGACCTCGATCATGTTTGCTTACGTTAAGTGTTCTCTTTTTTGTTGAGAGATCGTCATGTTTGAGGCTCGTGGATCATGTTTGGGGCGTAGCATGGTTGGACAACTAACATGCATGTGAAAGACCTTGATGCATGTGAAATAACATGCATTTTTTTAAAAGCAAGATATAGTGTTTCCTCAAGAAAAAATAAATTTATGAGAGATTGGGCGCACAAGCACAAAAGCTAGAACTTGAGCGATGCACCTACGAATTCCATATGTCGGGATGATCGACGGCAGCCGTTCCGCAAACTCGGTGGTAAGATCAGTAGTCGCCGGAGAGCAGCTTGTGGCCGACATCGAAGGAGATGAAGGCGTCGATGCATGCATAGCTGATCTGCTCGCCGGAGATATTGTACGGGTCCCAGTTGCTCGTCCTCACCCCGTAGGGCTTCTCCATGTCGGCGCCCATCACGGCACTCATGATGTCCTTCATCCAAGCGGGGTGGAGGCTCGGGTGATCCATCTCCTCCACCGCGAGCTCGGTCAGGTCCATCGTTTTGGCCACCTTTAGCTGCCATTCCTTCCAAAGTCTGTCGGCGTCACCCTCCACGCCGACGCCAAAGAAGTGGTAGTCATAATCGCCGAGGAAATCTTCCAGCTCATTGGGGAAGTAGTCAGTGTGGATGACCTGGAAGATAAAGCAGCGGCGACCGACACAGAGCTGTAGAACAGCGATGGGGTTCTGGTTGGCGGAGTAGCTGGGGCGCCACTCGACGTCGAGCCCGACGACGAGCTTGTGAAGGCGCCAATGGTGGACGAAGAGGACCTCGTCGAGCCAGTCCTCCACGGCCTTGTCGGAGGATGTCACGGTGGTCGTGATCAAATCTTCCTCAAACATCACGTTGTACACCTGAGTCCCCGCTATTGGGTCTCTCTCCTTGTCGTCCCTACGGTTGCCATCTGCAGCAGCGCAGTGCAACTCTCTCTCTCTTGTGCAAAACCTTCGTCTACACCTTTAGTTTGGATTTTAATTGGAAACGGGCCAGTATATATAACTGATGCAGTTATGATATGAGTGGAGGAGTTTCCGAATTTAATGGACCCAAGCCCGGAGTAAAGAGAGTAATGAAGATTTTTGAATCTTATATAGTCTTTCTAATTTTTAATTCTTATCATTATGACCATAAGTTGCATTTTCTCAACCTAACACCACGTACAACAAAAACAACATTTCTCAGGAGCCCACCCACTGGATATGCCAGGTGGGCCACGGGATACCCTGGGTCCCGTCACCAGAGAGTAGCTAGTGTGAATACATGCTGGAGAGATCAGTGGAATCAGGAACTGGCCAATGAAGATGTATGTCAGCAGTGTCACGGTTCATGTATCGAAATGTGCGCCATCCTTTTTCTTATTCACCTTTTCCTTATAAGTTCGTATTATTTTCCACCAATCTTCTAAGAGCATGTCCAACCCATTTGCTATTTTTAGTTTGCTATTCTTTCAAATAGCAAATATGCTATCCACATTTAGCATCTCATTCTATGAGCATCTCCAACCCGTTTGCCATATGATGTGCTATATTAAAAAATTTCATATTTTATTAATATGTAATAATTATTTTAAAATTTGAATAACATTGTTGCAACGACTATATTGTGACGTTTGTATTTCTAACGGCTATTTTTCAATGGTTATATTTCTAACGACTATTTTTCAACGGTTGTATTTCCAACGGATAATTTTCAACAACTATTTTGCAATAGAAACGACAATAATGTAGCAGAAATTGGGGATAGCAAACCGGATAGCATTTGCTACTAGTAGCACACCGAGAGCTCCATATAGCAAATGGCTAAAAGTAGCAATCCTAATAGCAAACCGATTGGAGATGATTTTACTCTAAATTTGCTAAATAATAGGATAGACACCATATAGCTAATGGCTAAAAGAGCATCTCCAACCCATTAGCTATATGATGTGCTATCCTATTATTTAGCAAGTCTAGAGCAAAAATCATCTCCAACCGGTTTGCTATTAGGATTGCTAGTTTTAGCCATTTGCTATACCGAGCTCTCGGTGTGCTACTAGTAGCAAGTGCTATCCGGTTTGCTATTCTTGATTTCTGGTACATTATCGTTGTTGCGTTGCAAAATAGTCGTTGAAAAATAGCTGTTGAAAATACATCCATTGAAAAATAGTTGTTAGAAATATAACCATTGAAAAATAGCAGTTATAAATACAACCGTTACAATATAGCCATTGCAACAATGTTATTTGAATTTTAAAATAATTATTATATACTAATAAAATATGAAAAAAATTAATATAGCACATCATATAGCAAACAGGTTGGAGATGCTCATGGAATGAGATGCTAAATGTGGATAGCATATTTGTCATTTGAAAGAATAGCAAACCAAAAATAACAAAGGGGTTGGAGATGCTCCAACCCTTATTTATTTGAAGTTGTACGGTTGGATCAGGATACGTGGCCGGTGTACACTTTATGACACACTAGTGAAAGTAAAACACCCGATACATTTTATGAAACACTTGTGAAAGTAAGATACCCGATACATTTTATTATTATGGAAGTCTATAACTATGACTCAATCCAAATCGGGTAAAAATTTCGATGACCCTGACTTCTAGTTTGTTTTTGCAAGCCATCCTAATCAAGTCTTTTTTGTCTTCACCTTTTTGCAATGACGCCCATGAGCATCTAATCTGGGCTAAAGTTGATACGTACTCCAAAAATTGTTGTTGCGTTTTTTGTGATTAACTACGTGCTTTGCTGTTTGATTGCTCATTATGTTGGATCCGTGTTGGGTTTGAACAGAGAGTGGGCTTCTCCTTGCTGGTCCTGTCAGATAAAGTAGTAGGTGATAGTCACTTTCTGGATCTCCAACTCAGTAGAGTTGGAAGTGGAAATATATTCCATTCTAAAAGATAAAAGAGATAAATAGTCCACTAGTTTATCGTTAGAACAACAATATTAGAACTATTTTTGCGCACCAATGAACAGAAATATAAAGTTCATTACCTTAAGACGATACATTACAAACAGGAAAAAAAAGAAAAACACAAACTACAAACAAGAAAAGATAAACAACACAACTAAGAACAAGAAAAAAACTACTTCTCCTCCACCTCGCTCCACCTACTTCTCGTTCTCCTCCTCCTCCTTGAGCTCCTAGCTGGGCGGGGGCGCCTCCCGCGGCGGAGACGGGAAGCCCAGTTTCCTGGACGTCACCGCCACAATGTTGTTGTGGCCGGCGACACCGAGCTCGTCCGCCAGCGTCTCCCAGAGGACGTTGAGGCGACCGTCCAAGTGTGTCATGCCGAAGACGTAGTGGCCCGTGGTCCCCATGGCAGCATACTCTGGAAGGGGAGCAAGCCCAAGGCGACGCATGGAGCGTGATGTATTGTCAAATACATCACGCCATCCTCCGGAGATCCCACTCCTTGTCCGAAGGGGGGGGGAGTCTGGTCGGGGACGCTTCCCCTTGGCGTCCTTCGGCGGGCTTGGCGGCGGCGTTGTCTTGTCAGGCATGGTGTTCTTGGCGCGGTTTTGGGAAGAGAGGAAGAGTGGCGGTGCGGAGAAGATGATGGCGTGCCCGGGTGATCTTATAGCGTAGTAGCAGCCTGGATGAGATGCTCATCCTCTGCAGTACTGCAGGTGCAGTAGAGGTGGATGACATGTGGGTCCCACACCATGTAGGGCCCTCATGTCAGCCATCTCTACTACACCTGCAGTACTGCAGGGGATTTGAACCCGCCTGACTGTTCGTCTCTCGATGCGCAGAGTTGTGGTGATGGGACGTGGAGCGGTGCCAATTGAATTCAAAGATGCGCATGCGCTGCGCGCGTGTAAGGTGCTTCGGTGACTGGCGGCACGTAAGCTCGGTGCGCCCGGTCGCATCAGCCGCCTGTACAAATGGCTACGGCTTGAATAAAGTTCCAAACCTTATGCGGCAAACAACAACGTATAATACTTCCTCTTCCCCAACTCAACTCTATTTCTGTTTTGGTTGAACTAATTACCTCTGACCAATGACTTATATGAAATTTATTAACTTCAATAACATGTAGTACTAGATTGTATATTATGGAAATATTTTCATGGTGAATTTAAAAGTACAATTATTGTATTGTCAAAATAGATCAAAATTGCGTAAATCTCAAGGATAGATTTGACGAAACCTAAGACTTCCTTTTGAAAAAGTTTTATACTTTACATTAGTTTTACATATGTAATATGCACATAGGATATATCACTAAATAGTTTTCAAAAAAAAACATGGAGGAGAAATATGTATATCCGATATGCTACTACTACATAAATTAGGGGTGGGCAAATAAACCGAGACCGAAAAATCGAAACCGATAAAACCGAGACCGGAACCGAAAAGACAGAAATATCGGGTATCGGGTACTTTTTGGGTAGCAAATATAAATAACTGAAAAATAAATGTCGGGTTCGGGTACCACTCTTGGGTAACTGAAATAACCGAATAGTCGGTCCATGAAATAATAAGTTAAATTATGCGTGCTAAACTATGAACAATTCAAATTTAGATATTTTATTTTCATGTTGTGATGTGTGAAGTTGTTGGATTTAAACGTTTATTTTTATTGTTCATTTGTCAATTTATAATAAATTACCTCATGGGATTAAATTTATCAATTATATTAAATTTGTGCAAACATGACATGGATATAATGTATAATTCGAATATATCGGGTAGGACCGAAGATAGAACTGGAATTTTGGTACCCAAAAGGTTCGGGTACCTAATATTATTACAACAATTCGGGTAGTGATTTCAAGAAATCTAATTTTGAAAAGACCGAAATACCCGAACCAAAATATCGGGTAGACCGAAAGTACACCCCTTAATGTAAATCCATCCGAAATAATTAGCTAGTTTGAGGATGAATGAAGTTGAGCTTGCGAGCTTGATGAGCACCATCATTGTTTTGTGCAGCGATTAATTTATGGCATCATCAAATCTGGAGTAATTTTTCTAGATCATTTGGGGCCAAAAAATTAGTTAACACTCTATATATGAGGAGAAAGATTAGGATATGCTACCTATTGCTTGTGTTGAATAACCCTGCGCCGTGGACAACATATATCTGACACTTCATTCCGGTCGCCAGGATCATTCTGCCCTAGGGATGAAAACGGTATGGTAAATTCCCGAACCGTCCGACGCCGTTTTCAAAAATTTCTGATACAATTACCATTTTCGAAAATTTCCGAAATTTACGATCCGATTACTGTTTTTATCGGACATTGAAATTTGGCAAACGGAATGGAAACGATTTAGACTGATTTCCGACCGAATTGTCGGAATACCATATTTTAATGGAAAATTTCGGAACAATAACTGAATACTTTCCAAATAGTAGGTTGGGTCTAATGGGCTGACATGTACTCTATCCGTCCCTTGGAATAGAGGATTTTTAAAGGAAACTTCAAAGGAATTCATTCCTACATTGTGCTGATGTCACAGGTGTTTGGAACATAGGAATCATATTTCCTTTCCTGTAGAAAGACTTCCTTTCCTATGTAAAATGGAGGAATGAAATAATCCAGTCCAAGTTCTTTGTGGTCAGCTGGTTGGCTATGGAGGGAATATATAGCGTGCTAAAAGTCAAATTAACTAACCTAATGATTTGCATGGAATAATTATTTCTTTTTTTGAAACAAGGGAATAATTATTTCTGAGCTACTGCAATGCAATAGACGTTTTGATGTTAGAAATATTGGAATGAAGTTGTTTATGAAGCAAACTGGTAGTACATTTTGGCAAGAAGTTATGACTTTGATTTATGTATTACAAATAATGATAGTTAAGATTCTAAAGAATTTTGTTTATAGTTGCTCTAACATTTTTCCTATGTTTTCATTCCTGCATTCCAAACATCTTGAATTTTCCATTCCTCTGATTTTGATTCCCGTGGTTTTCTCACTTTCTTCGTTCCTGCATTTTGTCTATTCCTATTTTTTTTTCCAATTCCTGTTATTTGGATTCCTACGTTCCAAATGGGGCCGTAGTAAATATCGCTTTGTAGTTTATTTTTGAACTACAAAGCGACAAGTATTTAGAGACGAATGGAGTAATAAGCTCAATTCTTTAAATTTTTTATTCAGACACCAGTTTGAATAAGGAGTTGTCAAATGTAATAAGCTTAATTCTGACCGTTTTCATCCCTATTCTGCCCCAAGTCATCTGGGGCAGCTGGCGGAGGACCTTGATGATCAGGATAAGGACCAAACAAGAAATCATTGGTCAAAAGGTAAGTTTGACCAAAGCTAAAAATAGAGTTGAGTTGGGGTGGAGGGAGGAGTACTTTTTATAGACCGCTTTGCAGGCCCCGCTGCGGGAGATCTCCTGCCTGCTGACAACTCCAGCGGCTAAAGTAGCGTACAGCTGCACTTTAGAAGCCGTAACCCCAGTTTGCATCAAAGGAAACTCACGGGACAATTTAAAGGAATGGAATCTTCCGGAAGGGAAAGACATTCATACGAGTTTTGCAAGTAGCATTCCAAACTGTGCACTTTAGAAGTCATAACCACCACTGCACGCGTCTCACCGTCTTCTCCGCGCGTACTAATAAAGACGGACCATCCTCTTCTCCACAACACACACAGGCCATCCTCATCTCCGCGCGTACTCTTCCTCTTCGTCTCCATCGCGCGCGCCCTCATTGGTTCCCTTCGAAGCCCATGGAGTTCCCCTTGCCGCACGATATTGCATTCCTGATCGCGAGGTGGGTCGTTGCAACCTCCCCGCAGCCCATGGACGACCTCTCCAGTCTGCGCGCCACCTGCAAGGCCATGCACGCGGAGTGCTGGGATCGTGCCATGGCAGGCGCGTGGCGCTGGAGCGGGAGAGCATTTGGAAGTTTAACTGGAGCTACGACTACCTCGTGGAGCGCCTGGCAATCATCGGCAACCCTCATGCGTGCTACGTCACCGGGTTCGACCTCGTCTTCCTGCACGGTCGTGCATAGCCGGGCACCCACTTCCTTGCCCAGGTGGCCGTGAATGGCCACATGGTGGTGACCTACGTCATCATCATGCTCCGCTATGACGCCGACCGTGGGGCCCGTGACGCCTTCGAGTATATCCGACATGTCGAAGGTGAGGCCCACGTCGGCTACAACGCGGCCGGGTTCGTCGCCATGAAGCGGACCAACAAGGAGTGCTGCCGGTGTCGGCATGAAACCATGAATAGTATCGATCGTGTCGCCTCGAGGTTCCTGGGCAGGCCTCGTCAAGAAACGCCGCCGGTGGCGGTGCCCAACATTGATGATGATGCTTGGGACTGCTCAATAGGGGGGGACCAGGGAACTGCCCGCTGTGGCAGGCCTACGTGGGAGGAGTGGAGAGTCTTCTGTACAGAGAACTATAGGATTAAACACGAGCATGACCTGTTCTGCCATCTGGCATTGTACTATATGGGTTATATTCCCTCCATTCCCGTTTGGATGCACCCCTAGTTCTCCAAACTCCAATTAAAACAAAACAAATGGAGTATATAAAATAGACTTGTAGTATATGTGTTCCCCTATGCCCGCCCGTCTCTGATGAATGTTGCACTTGTTGTGTTTCCCCTATGCACGCTCGTCTTATGTTTAGCCCCGTTTGCATCAAAGGAAACTCACAGGATAGTTTAAATAAATGGATTCTTTCGAAATGAATACATTCAATCATACAGTAGTTTGTAACGAAGGAAATCAGTGTTCCCTTCTCTCTGTTCACTGTCTCCACTTTTCATTCCAGTCGTCGCTAATCGACAGATCTAGCTGTTACATAATCCCCAATAAACACAAAATAAACT
Organism: Tuctoria greenei; assembly: GCA_036927565.1. Classification (NCBI taxonomy): domain Eukaryota; kingdom Viridiplantae; phylum Streptophyta; class Magnoliopsida; order Poales; family Poaceae; genus Tuctoria; species Tuctoria greenei. Next base: position 36,969,879 of record JAYESD010000011.1, on the reverse strand, counting down.
AATCGGCACATCTAGTCCGCAACACTTCCCTTGAAGAAGAGTAATAACTTCTGACCGTGTATAGGAGTAGTGGTAATGATTACACCGCGTATAGGGGCATAGGGCCAGTGGTACGTTGATGTTCTACCTATCTTTTTATAACATTTTTCTCGTCATTTCTTTTCTTTTCTCTCTGTTGATTGTTTCCACTTTTCTTTCCAGTGGTCGCTACATGTTAGTACTGTATACTACTTTACAGACCGCTTTGCTGGCCCCGCTGCGGGCGATCTCCTGGCACCTCTAGCGGCTAAAGTATCATACAGGCAACTTTACAAGCCACCGACAGTGTGGAGGGTCGTTCATTAACAGATAATAGAGATAGAACATATAGTTCACTGAATAGCAGATAGAAAACAAAATAACAGATGGAATAGACGAACAACATTGAGTTCATTATCATAAAACAGTACAGCCTCCTACCTATATTACTTGTCGTTAGAACAAGTTTTTAGTTCATATTTGAACTACAGAACTTTTCCTTATTATTAATCACAAGTACTAATATGGGAAGGTGGAAGTACAAAACATGAAAATCAGCATCATGAAACAAGAAAAAATAAAACATCACAAAAACAAGAAGAGAAAAACATCATGACTGGATTAATCAGTGTCAAAAGATTTCCTGTTTTAAAGTTGGGTTGAACTAGAATGTAATAAGATGTTTGGTGCAATTGTGTAATCAACCATCTTCAACCATTGGATTGATCTATATTACGGTCGTTGAATCTTTTTATTTAACCCCTCCACCAGGTGGAGGGGTGGTGGTGGGGGTGGATGGGGTTTAATGAAAAGATGTAATAACTGTAGGATGTATAGATCCAATAGATGAAAATATTTGATTACACGATTTCACCAAAACTTTAATTACATGTAGCCCTGTCAACGAGTCAAACTTTTCGAGCATGAGCTCATCAAGTTGGCAATACTCAACTTCATCCTCAAACTTTCAATCAAAACTAAGTTTGGTCCTTGAACTTTCAAATGGGTCAATTATTTGGTCCATCAACTTCAAAAAACCGTTTCACTTTCACCCTTACTCTGAGTTGGAAATCCACACATTAGCATGCCACATAAGATAGTTAATGTGTTTTCAATCCTGTTAATTTGTTATAGAAGTTTGTTTTATTTAAATGTTTGAAGTATGCATCAATATATGCATGTAAACTCTTTCTCATGTTGAAGAAAGCAGGCAAGAGTTTAATAAACGATTTGAATGGACCCCTTAGTTGGATAGCTGGGAAGTACAACCGTCGGATCAAAACAAACGGTGGATGCAGCCTTTACTGCGCGCATGCAGCAAAATGTCGCTACATCAGGCGATCCTGGTCAAGGCAGGTATGCTCCGAGATTCCTGTCCTCCAACTCCAACTAGGCTTCCGATGATGCAGGCGGTTCACCACCAGACTATAGAAAGGATAAGCACGCACACATGTAACAGTCGTTGTTGACTACGTTGGTCTAATGTCATTGTTTGACTGTGTAGGCCTACGTTTAGTCATTAACGCTAGCTTTCGAATCTGTGTAGTGCGAAAGAGTTTTGTTTTGGTTTCACACTACACTAGCTAGCCTATATAAAGTGTATCTGTGTTCCCTGATGAATACGCAACAAACATTCTCCATACATAATGAAACTTGCATGCTGCTTTCTTCTGCCGGAGGTTCGAAGGAACCTACACGGCTGGCCACGTACACGTACGGTACGGGTGTGCCAGTGTACCTTAACCCCCTGTACGTCGTCCGCCCCCGGTGGTTGTTGGGAAGAGCCTTACAGGTATGCTCTAATTCTAGTCCTCTTACTCCATCTCTAGGTTTCTGATGATGTAGGCGGTTCACCACCAGCCAACCAAAAAAGGTTGAGCGGCATGCATGTTTTTTGATGAAAAACTGACTATGGCCCGCTGACTGCGGCCTGCTGATGCATCCATCTCTAGTTTTTTTATGACACTCCCGCTGACGTGTAATCATCTTATTTGTTGTGAAGGTATGGTAGTTAAACTAAGCATTAATAAAGGGACCAATAAAATTTTGACACATCAGCGGGATGACGCATGGGAGGATAGAACGGGAGGGACACGACTTGTATACTCCCATTCAGTGCTTCCATGCGTGCTCCTACTTAAGTGTCATGATTTTATTGGCCCTTTCATTTACCTAACATAATGCCTTATTTAACTTCAACCAATTAGATGATGACACATAAGCGGGAGTACGCATGGAAGCACAAACGGGAGCACCGAAGTTGCATCTGAACGGGAGGCCCCCGTAGCCAGTTTGTCATCAAGAAATTTGCATGTCGCTCATCACCGAGGCTTTGCTGGTTTGTCTGGTGGTGAACCGCATGCGTCATCGGAAACCTAGATGTAGTTGGAGGAAAGGAATCAGAACATACCTGCAGTGGTCTTCCAACCACCACCGGGGACGCACGACGGGGGTTAAGGTACACACCCAGACCATACATATGTGCTAGTGTAGATTGAACTCAACACTCTCACGGTTATGGATAGAAAAAAGGAAGAAGAAAAATGATGGCACGCGTTTCAATCTATGAATTGCGAGACTTCTAACTTCCATTTTAATTGGCCAGTTCCCGATTCCGCTGAGTCATGTTGAAAAACGACATAGAGATGAGTTTGTTTATTGGTTTCAGAAACGAGTAAGTACATGCAAGTTTTTACTTTGATGAAATATTTGTTCTGAAGTTGGTTTATCGATGACCCCTTTTATACTAATTAATGTGTACAGATTACAACATTACACAAAGAAGGCAAAGTAACCGATTATTTGTATGCATTATCTAGAGGACCTGATCGTCAAGCACGCTTTTTTAGTCGATCATTCATAAATGGCTTATTCTTTTGAACAACAGAGGTGGAAAGAGATTTACGGACGCAAAATAGTGGTGTTGTTGTTCGGGATAGTGACCCTGAGTGGTATGGAGTAATCAAGAAAATGATTTTTGTTGATTTCGAAAAAAAATCAAGAGGTTCTTTTATTTGAATGTGAATGGTTTCATCGGCCTCGTTCCGGTCAGAGCCAAAGCAGAGGCTACAAAATGGATCGATACGGAATGATAGATGTTGACACTACAATTTCTCAATTTCAGTATGAGCCTTACATTCTAGCCACCCAAGCAAAACAAGTTTTTTACATAGAAGTGTGAAGCAACCTAAATGGGCTACAATTGTTAAAATGAAGCCACAAAACCTTTTTGCCATGCCCCTGGAGACAGTGAAAATAATGTCACTGAGATGATCATGGAGGCTGAGACATTATTTGATGATCGACGACTTACTGATATAAATGAGGATATGACCACATGGGATAGTAATGACATTGACGGAGCAACCGGTGATGCTTCACTCTTTCAAATGAAGATGACGACGACAACGACCACGACGATGATGATACATATATCAATGATGGTATTGTACCTCCAATATTGAGGGAGGACAGCGAAGATGATGATTTTTTCATATAGGTACTGTGTGAGCTAGTTGTACGTGAACTATGTAATGCAACGTTTGTGTTCCGTGGTGATAGATCTTAACGCCACCAACCGGTATTTCGTGGCAACGGATCCTAATACAATGATTGTGTTTCATGGCGATAGATTCTATTGCCACGAACTTGTGAATCGTGGCATAAGTTCATACTGCAACGTTTGTGTTTCGTGGCGATAGATCCTAACGCCACGAACTGGTGAATCGTGGCAAAAGTTCCTAATGCAACGATCACGTTGCGTGGCGATAGATGCTAATTCCACGAACTAGTGAATCGTGGCAACAAATTCTAATGCAAAGATCGGGTTCCGTGGCGATAGATGCTAATGCCACGAACTAGTGAATCGTGGCAACATATTCTAATGCAACAATCGGGTTCCATGGCAATAGATGCTAATGCCACGAACTATTGAATCGTAGCAATAGATCCTAATGCAACAACCAGGTTTCGTGGCAATAGATGCTAACGCCAAGAACTAGTGAATCGTGGTAACAGATTCTAATGCAAGGATCGGGTTCTGTGGCGATAGATGCTAACGCCACGAACTATTGAATCGTGGCAACCAATTCGTGGGATAGATCCTAATGCCACGAACTAGTGAATCGTGGCAACAGATCCTAATGCAATGATCTTGTTCTGTGGTGATAGATGCTAACACCACGAAATATTGAATCGTGGCAACAGATTCGTGGCGATAGATCCTAATGCCACGAACTAGTGAATCGTGGCAACAGATCCTAATGCAACAATCGTGTTCTATGGCGATAGATGCTAACACCACGAACTATTGAGTCGTGGCAACAGATTCGTTGCAATAGATCCTAATGCCACGAACTAGTGAATCGTGGCAACAGATCCTAGTGCAACGATCGTGTTTCGTGGCGATAGATGCTAATGCCACAAACTAGTGAATCGTGGCAAGTGATTCGTGGCGATAGATCCTAATGCCACAAACTAGTGAATCGTGGCAACAGATCCTAATGCAACAATCGTGTTCCATGCTGATAGATGCTAATGCCACGAACTAGTGAATCGTGGCAACAGATTCGTGGTGATAGATCTGAATGCCACGAACTAGTGAATCGTGGCAACAGATCCTAATGCAACGATCGTGTTCAGTGGCGATAGATGCTAATGCCACAAACTAGTGAATTGTGGCAACATATTCATGGTGATAGATCCTAATGCCACAAACTAGTGAATCGTGGCAATAGATCCTAATGCAACGATCGTGTTCTGTGGCGATAGATGCTCATGCCATGAACTAGTGAATCATGGCAACAAATTCGAGGCGATAGATCCTAATGCCCCAAACTAGTGAATCGTGGCAACAGATCCTAATGCAACGATCGTGTTCCATAGCGTTAGATGCTAATGCCACGAACTAGTGAATCATGGCAAAAAACCAAGCTTACTGCAACGATTTAGTATTCATTGCAGTACAATCATTGCAACAGGGTGGAATCCTTGTAGTGTATTCACGTCGGCTAGTTGTCCAGGCCGACGTAAGTCTACATTTACTGATGTCGGTCTACTAACTTACGTTTGCTGCCGACGTAAGTTAGTTTAGTTACGTCGGCCAGCCAATGTAAATTAAGTTGGCCGATGTAAGTGTTAGAGTTTCCTGTAGTGTACCTGCGCCTCCAATATCAGTCCCACCTATTATTGTAACCCTATTTCAGCCACGATGAGTATAAATGGAAACAATGGCCTCTGTTCCCGACACACCGCTGCTCTACCCTTCCGGTGATCTCGCAGTACTCCAAATGTGTTGTCTCTCTGTCCTGTGTTCCATACTTGTATTCCTATGAAATTCTCGTGTTTTCATTTCCCACGGTTTTTACAATTTTTCCCCCATGGACCTCGTAGTGACGCATCGAAGCTCTTGGTGGTGTTGACTCCTGGGTACAACGCCGGGCGACCAAGTTTGACGAGCTCTACCGGACCTCTTGGTCGCCGACACCTCCCTGCGACATCGCATCCCGGACTCCAGTTTTGTGCTAGGTAAACTACACGATCCATGCCATCTTATTTATAGAGCTATATTGGCTTGGTTCTACACGATCCATGCAGTTTTGGCCTAGTTAACTTATACACGATCCATCGTGATATACAAAGATTAAATAAATTAACAAAGAAGAAATGTGGTCTTCTATTTCACGAATTTAGTTATATATATATAGACACACACACACTACATCTGTCCCTGAATAAATGTTGCTCCGACAGCTTATTATCGTAGTGTATTTGTAGTTCAATTCCTGGCCAGGAACGACAAATACTAAAAACCAAAGGTAGTAGAATGTAAATTCTGGATTTAGATGTAAATGACGCACGGGTTATCTGATCAACCACTCCAAATGCTGTACTCTCATTCCTGTTTTACAAATTTGTATTCCTAAAATTTTTAGTTCCCATGGTTTTTACACTTTTTTCTTTCTTCTGGCTTTCTCAGATCGTACGTTTTTTTCTATTCTTTCTTTTCTAATTCCTTCGTTAGTAACAAACACTGCAATTTATAGAAAGCAGACCGTCCGATCCAAAATCTATGTCGGTCATTTAATCTGACATTATCACTGTTATTTGGAATGACTAGTTACAATGCTCTTTACATTAGGAACAAGACATCAAACCTTGGTGTCGTCTACAAGCATTCATGGTGGCCAACAGGCACCTGGTATAACTATAAATGTGGTTACTATCAAAACTATCAAAAATAAACAAATTTAGACAGCATTAAATCATTTGCATGGTACACAGAAAATATTGCAGCACATGATGTTCAGGAACCCTCAGGTTCTTCACTCCTTGGTACTACGATGCATGAACCAACAACAAGTATAGATATACAAACCAGAAATACTCCTTCCGCCCCAACGTAATTTTACTTTTGGAGCTTAAAAAATGTTCCACTCCAACTCTATCCTCGGTAGTAGCTTCCAACAACCCATATCAACTCACATTACTACGTGCCTCTCTACCATGCCATATGTTTTGGCAAAGCGTGTTAGTTTTTTACTCCTTTGGCATTGAATTTGGAGCATTTTGAGATACTACGTTCGGTCTTTTAGATGTATTGATGATGGGTGTATCATGGTCATTTGCATTCTTTCCTAGGCTCTACTAATTGTTTTAGCATGTCTTGCGATTCTACTTTCTTATGAGTACTTAGTCTTCATAGTTAACAGTTCATCAGCCTGTGTGATGGCGTGATTATTTTATGCCTCCACGCTGTGCTCTCTCGCCGCCGGCCACTCCGGCCGGCACCGGCGCCCACGCCTTGCTGCTGGTCACTTCAGTGTCCTTCCCGACGCGTCTCCATCACCCATCACCACGTCCCATACTTCGCGTGCCATGATTACCCCGCTGCCCGCAAATCCCAGGCCATTACTAGCCCTGCCACCAATCCTCCTCGAGAGTTTCGGCGAGACCAAACCCTCTCTTTGTTGAGTGTCGCAAGATGGCCCTATGCAGTACTGCACCTGCAGTAGCCACCATTGACAAGTAGACCCGATGTCTCATGGGCCCACTTGTTAGTGGAAGCTAATGCAGGTGCAGTACTGCAGAGGATTTCAATCCCGCAAGCTGCCTGCCTTATCTGTCTTGCATTCGCCACCTACTATAGTTGGCATTCATTACTTGCCCTGCAACTAATAATTCTCTTCGAGACGCGCTCCGGCTGAGGTTAGTCAAACCGAACCGGCGAACCCTATCTTTGTCTAGTCTAGCATTGCCAGCTGCATGCCCCCACACATTCTTGTCTGCTTCGCCCATAGACTAAAAATCCTCTGCAGTACTACGAGTGCGTACCGCCACTGGCATGTGTACCTGATGGCTCATTTTAGGTTATGAACATCAACAAAGAAGTCAATAATGTAACCCCCCCCCATGAAAATAGTTGTCGTTAGGACAGTCCTAACTACTCTAGTAGTTCATTTTTAATTCATTTGTTGGTCTGATATGACAATTAATATAAACTAGGAGGGAGTACTACAGAATAAAATGGTGCTGGCACGACGCGGTCGTCCCACGCTCGTATTTTCCTCACTCGTCCTGAATATGGTATGAACATCATACTTTTCATCTTTTCACACTATTTGTACATGATACTAAACTTGTTCAGGCGGTAATTTGCTCTAATCGTAGGACAGATTGACCTTTGTTCGATCTTTTGATCATAACTTGAGTTTCTCTCGACGGATTTGAGTGATTCTCCTTGTGTTTTCTTTGTGACTCGATTCTCTCTGATATATATCACTTTTGTCACGGTGAAACACATTTAGATTAGTCTCACACATGATTTCTTTAACAGATCGTTTTTCTGACAAAGGGGTTGGGATTTAATTGTTTCCGCTGCGTAAGATTTTTGTAAATCTACCATTCACCCCCCCCCCCTCTCTGGTAGCTTTTCACATGCTCTTCGATCCTACACGGGTGTTGGCGCTTGTTGGCACTTGCCCTCTTCTTCTTCTCGCTCTTTCAGGGCACTTTCTTCTCCCCGGCTTCAGGATTCTTCGACTTCCCTTCATCAAAGGTGGCCCCGACCGCCTCCTTGCTGGAGGCGTGGTTTGTGGCTTGGTCGAGAAAGTTCCTAGTGCTTCTTGGTTTGAAGCAACTAAGCTTGTGTACAATGTGAAATCCCATACTTGAGAATCACAAGAATCTAAAATGTGAACTTAAAATTTGAAAATCCTAAATAAAACAAGAATAAATCATAAATAAAAGTGCTCCTGTCAGATTTGAAAATTTGTAAGAAGAAGGAAGAAAATAGATTAACCATATTTGAAGTAGTAAAGTAAAACAAGCTATAAAAGAAGGGGTCAAATTCGAATTCAAAATATCATCTTAATTCAAAGATTAGCGTACAAACAATTCAGCACTATAGTTATCTAAGATTGAAATAGGAAAAAATCATAAATTTATTATGGTGCCAAAGAGTGAATATAGGTACTGTAGTATATTCTAAGATTTGAATTTAATCAAATCGTGAATCTAATTACACTATTAAATTCCTTGTAATCTATTTAGTCACCTTGCCAATTTATGTAATTTTTTAGGTCAGATTGCTAGTGTATTTTGAATTTTGAAGAGTGGACGAGAGTGGTGTGGGTAGGACAACCACACAGAAGACTGCTGTGTTTACTCCTCTTCTTTATGCTCGTCACAGTGCCGCGCAAAGCTCTTCCTCATAGCACTGAGATCTTTCTTTCACTCCTATACCTTCTTACCGTGCAAGACTTTGTCTCCACTCTTTGTCAAACCACGGAAGCGCTGCCGTGCTCTCTGTTCCACCAACAACCACCTTGTCGCCTCTCTGTTCTTCTCCTCTCCCTACTGAATCAAGCCAAGGTTGCTCAAGCTCCAATTGGAAAAAGCATTCGCAAACTTACCCTCTTCAATTCTCTCTATCATAAGTGTACAGCTTGCGGCTCATATCGTCCTATTTTGATTATTTCTGCCAGTGACCATTTGAAGCTGCCCGTGGGTTCCATCATTTGCACAGCTCCACGTTCCTCTGCCTCAACCTTGCTGCAGGCAAATGCGCTGGTCGTCCCTCTCCATCCCCGATGCGCCTTGACTTCACTCTCTGCGTTTGCTTGCTGTGCCAAGGGGAGTGGTCGCTATCTTTCTCTGTACAAGCCACCCACCTCGACTCAACGTCGCACGGCACCTCCTTGGTGTATACCGTCCCACCAAGTCCCCCTAAAGGCTGGAAATCTATCGATGTAGTATTTCCCCTTTTAGAGTATTCCCATAGGGTGCCATTTATATTCTCCCGAAGGAAGGCTATTTGGAAGCAAAGCAATAACCAAATGGAAAGACTAGGTTGGTCTAGGTTAGGTTCTAGCAAGGATGGATAAATGATAATTGGAGGTAGTGTGACACACATGTGAGCATTCTATCCTAAATAGGTAAATGAGGTAAAGAGGGACTAGGCTAAGAGTTAGGTAGATACTCAAACTGTGCTTCTAATATACATATACACAACCTAAGTTAGTTACCAATGATTATATCAAATATGAATTCTCATGCTAAGTGGATTAACACATTGGGCATGGGTTTACCCCTAGCAACACTAGGATGACTCCCACCAAGAGCATGTGGCATAGCCGAACATGAAGGATTACAAAGGACGGATAGGGTTGTCACCACCTAATGCCTACCTCTTCAATCCGTGGGTCTACGAGACATTCAATGCTACATATCTATCCTAGCACCATGCTAGCATATTAAGTAATTACCTTAAGAGCCTATGCACAAGCCATCCTAAGGCAATGAACTAAATCATGGTTGAACCAATGTTAATTCATAGCATAAGTGATTCATATTAACATAATCATGTCATAGCTAATTAGGCTAGAGTGGGGGTTTGTTGTGTTTATGATGATATAATAAGAATGGTGTAGCATAATCATAACTACTACTCCTACCACATATATGGAATCCACAATCAGACAAGAAATGCTTCATCCAAGTATATGAATAGTAGAAGACTAAAACAATATCTTGATTAAGAGCAAAGTTACAAATACAAATAGGAATATGAGAGCCATACCTTTTCCAATTAGGAATTGGAAAGAGTCTCCTTCTACACCTCTCCTACTTGGACTTTGGACAAGAGGCTCTCCTCTCTACAGCCTACACTCCTCTAAACCTATGGAGAATAGTGTATACAATGGATGAATACTCAAGTGGTGTGTGTGTGAAGTGAGGTTAGGGGGTCCTATTTATAGGTGGTGAAGGGTCGGTTCCCGCCAACAAAAGTGTGCGAATTAGTCTTCATCGTCATCAGGGCACCACAGGGAGTCGACACGTGGAAGCTGACCGAGTTTGGCGCCAGGAAGGGGTCGACCGAACCCCCTAGTCGGCTGAACAGAAACTTAGACCTATTTCAATGTGCTTCCTCGAGGTGACTTCCAGGTGGGTCCGATTGACTGATATGGGTGATACACCATTGGATGGCCTAGAAAACTTCTGTTTGTAGGCCATTTGATCCATGTGGCGCCACATGTTATCGCTTGATTGGCTGGGATGGTATTTTATAGGATTGCTCCCCCACTTTTACCTTATTTCCTGCAATAATTCTTTGCATGCACTATTTCTCCAAGGACAAGTGGAAATAGGTCAAATAGAAAGGTGATGTGTGCAAGAAATGAAAATTCCTTCACATAATTGAGTTATATTGACGTGTGAAATTTGTATATAACAGCCATCAACAAACTCCCCCAAGCTTATCTTTTGCTCGTCCTGAGCAAAGTCAATACTTTAGGTTGATGATCTGGAGTTGCTACAATGTTCTACTTTTCAAATGTACCATGTGCACAACAAAATACTTTACCTAGTATTGCAAAAAAATGCATGGTACTTCACCCATCTCAAGTCATTATAGGTCTTATGCCTTCTCCTATTCATGGGTGGTTGAAAGATAGAACAACAGATGGAGGACACACATCCTAGAAATCAAGTTCCACTCAAATTCCGGAGAGTTGAATTTAGATTTTAAGTACCTCAATTTGATTCTCTCAGTCTCTCCTTTACGTGTAGTAGAAATATGTCCTCACCAAAGCATTGTGCCTAAGTTCATCGTACCTCTAAATAAGGCTTGTATGTGGAGCTTGGTAGGAATATAGTAGGCATATTTTCAACACATAATATTGCTAAGTCAAAGAAGCAAGCCTTAGGAGAAATCAATTCAAGAAAATTTGATTCAAGACTTGTCCATGTGTGATGAAATGGAGGCGGATGTGGATATTTAGATGACTCCTTTTTGAGTGGACTCGCTTATTTTGTAGGGATGAAACATGACTACTTTTCTTTCTTTTTTTTTTCTCATGCTTTTGAAGTAAGCATGTATTTTCTTTTTCTTTTTCTTGTAGCCATGTCTTCTACTCCATTTTTATGCAATAAATTGTGAGAGAGTACTAAGCATGAAGGATGTGGAGTTTCTATTTTTATTGTGGAATGGTAGTATTATGGGATTTTGGTTACTTCTAGTGTAAAATTATAGCATGTGCAAGTGAAGTCTTGAATTCAAGAAGTAATGAATGAAATATCAGATAGGTCTATACAAGTTTGATGAAGCTCAATATTTAGAAAAATAGCATATGCAAAAGGTCTATCAATGTAATATATCATATAGCTTCTGTAGGTATTTCCAATCAAATGAGATTAACTTAAATCTTTTTAGAATTTTTTCCGGAAATCCAATTTTCAATTTCAAACTAGGAATAGCAGCCTTATCACTATATCATATCTCACAACAACTTAGAATGGATTAAGCTTTTGCTACCTACAATTTCTAAATCAAGGCAAAAGCAATTTTAGCCAATGAGAGCAATATTTTGGGTAGTAGTAAGTTGTAAACTAGGGACTTAGGAAAACTAAAACGGAGTAACTATTCATTATTTCATCTATGTGAACTCCAAGTCATTCCTACCGCACATATTTTATTTTATTTGAAAACAAATCTATCCTACTTATTATATTTTTTATTTTTTTTTATTTTCTAAATGCAAGGTGGATGATGATGAATGGAAATTAAATATGCAAGGGGTTAATACAATTTACCTCAAGTGGGGGTCCTCCCCCCAAGCTTGTTTTTCACTCACCTCCGTGATGAGGGTTGAACCCTTGATGATGGAAGTATGCTGCAAGATCGGCTTATTGCTGTTGTAGCATGGAGTTGAAGTTGGTGAATTGAGCGTCCATGTGTTGTTGTCAGTCTTGGGTACCTTAGACATTCCCTTGAAGAGTGTTGTAGATGTCATCCGTACTCACTTCAAGCTCTTCCGTACGTCTAGTGAGATCTGTCATTCCTTGGCTATAGTCACGATGACTTCTAGCCGAAGAGGAATGGCATCTTCTCATGGACGATGGAGGCAAGCTGCTAGGGCTTGAAGTGGATAGGGGTGGCTCCCACGCGGCACCTGGCCATCCATGCCAAGACGGACCTTCGGTCTCATACGGCAAAGGTTGAGTCCATCCAGGTGCATCACCCATTGGGTTCTCTTCCTCTTTGTACTCATGGACTGTGGAGGTTGTTGGGGGCATGGCCGCTCTCCTTGCATGGCTTCTAATTACCCTGTGAGAGACATTACTTCTTAGGGCTTCCTTGATGGGAAGAAGGTCAATGGTTAGCCTCCGCCATTTGTACAAATGATATTCCGGGTTAGGTAACCGAATTTCATTGACAAAGTCAGGATAATAAAATAACAAAGAGTCATCTTGATTATGCTTAAGGGTATGTCCTTGCACTAAATAATCTTCATTAATCAAATCTCTTTCATTTTCAATATACTCAAATGAAGAATATTCTAGTGCTCCTACCCTAGTAGCAATATGGGTAATCAATGAAGTGCATTCAATTGGCCCTGTTCTTGGAATGGAATATAACCATTGTGTCATCATGACAATAACTGGAGCAACTTTTATCTTTTTAATCATGGCAAATAAAATTTTCAGCTCATCATCATGCACTACCCTTACATCTCCTCTAGTCATAGCCACCCATCTATGCATGAAGCGTAAGGGTTATGCATATGGCTATTCATAGGTGCACTACATCTGACCTCACTAGTTAAATCTTGCCAAAATCTTTGTTTGTTAAACTTAGGAAAAGCGTTTAAATCTAGAAAACAACATTTATGGAAACCTAGGATTTCACTTAATTCTTTCCATAGGATGTTGTATTCTTTTTAAAATAATATAAAAGTAATACCATCAAATCCTATTTCAAGTGTGCAAAGGAATTGCATGGATAGAAGGTGTGACCCTCTCTTCTCTATGTGAGCAAAGTTTTCCCATCCTAGTGCATGCCAAAAAGAAAAGAATTCGGAATCCATACCTATTTTTGAGATCAAATTCGGATCATAAGCTTTCGTATGTGAAAACTCACGATCTTGGAGGAGCTTGCGTGCTTGATCTTAAACTTCACTTTGTATGTCGAGGTCGTCGTCGTGAAGAAGTTGGTGCAGGTTGCTTCTCTCACCCATGGGAGTGTCCTCACCTACACTCCTCCTCCGTGAACTTGGTGTAGCAATGGAGGAGGGACATGCACTTGAATCTCCACCATGGCTTGAGCTTGCATCCTCCTTCCTCTTCCCAAACAACCTCTTCATTCCTTTCATAGCCACAACAAACAAGAACACAGCAAAGCAAAAACACGAAAGAGGTGATGTTAGTAAAAACAAAACCCCCGACGAATTTTCCCTTGAAGAGCTTGAGAGCAAATTGCAAATGCAAACAAAAGCAAATCTTTTTTAGTTGGATTTAGAGCAAGAGTACTTCAACGAAGAGCAAGAAAAAACAATGTGAGCAAGAGTGACTTTGGGAAGGTGTGAAATGAGGTGAAATTTGAGGAGGAATGCTCCTCATGACCACCATTTATCGTGTGCACTTCCCAACGGTCACTAGGGAACCGTTTGAGGAGAGAGAGCCAAAATGACCCTTTCCCCATGTCGGCCGAACAGGGGGGTCAGCCGCACTGACAAGTGGCCCCCCTGTTCTCCCTTTTGGCAGGTGGCTCCCTAGCGACTAAAATTAGCATGTTGATGAATTACCACTTTTGCAACTAACAAAAGTTGTTTTCGAATAAAAAGCTTTTTTTCAAAGCACAACATTTTTATTTTTGTGAAAAATAAAGAAATAAAAATGATAGCTGAGAATAGAAGATTCTCAACTTGCTAAGAAAAACCAAATATGCAGTGGGGAAAATCAAACTAAATGGGGGAAACCAGATGAAGAGAAAAGAAAAATTAAAGGATAACTACCAATTTAACCTATTGGCTAGGTCTCACCACCGTTCGATGAGATGGACATTCCTTCTTCTTCATTTCTTGTCATCCGGGCCTGGAGGGATGGGTTCGGATGGCTTGTCTTGCTTCTTTCGCCATTCCCTATTTGGCGGCTTCATGGACTTGGGCTTTTGGCGAGGCCCGAATTTTTCCGTCTTCTTGGAGTGTCGGCATGGACAATAAAAAGTGTTATCCGCATAGATCAAATTCCTCATGAATGCAGTGAGCGGGTCACAACTTCTTGAATGTGTTTAGTATTCGCCCTAATGCAGATCATGGAGCATTGCTCCAACTTTGGGCAAAAGTTTAACTTTTCCTCTTTGCCATTGATATGGAAGTGGATTTGTGCAGGTCCCACATTTATGTGAGCCTTCGCGGCATATCCCTCTCGACCTCTATGTCGAGCACCACGAAATCCATGGGTACGAGACAATTCTGGATTTTCACCGGAACATCTTCAGCGATAACCGACGGATAACAGACTGAAGAATCAATCAGTTAGAGCTGCATTGGTGTTGGAGTAAGCTCTGTGAAGTTTAGCTGGTCGAAAACCACCTTGGGCATCACACTCACACTTGTTCCAAGATCACAAAGGGCATTGTCAAAGTGGTGAGCCCCAGCATGATACCGTAGGATATCCAGGGTCCTTCAGCCAATTGCCTTCTTGTAGAGAAATCATATTGGCACCATCCATGGGACGTTCAGGTTGTCCTGACATCTTGATTCTCCATTGGTGGAACGGCAGCTGCCAGTTGAGCCAAATGATCTCCACATCTTGTTGAAGCTCAATTGATTCTTGAAGGCTGAGGATTGTCCTTCAATCTTGGTATTAATGCTCTCTAGGGTCTTGTCGTTAGCTGACATCTTCTTGGGTAAAACATCATTGATCTTCCACTGCCTGATAGCAGCTATCTCAAGTTGGGTCAATTTTCATTGTTGCCATTGTTGTTGTGCCCTCCTTGAAAGAATGGGAGTAGTTGGCCCCACCCTTGACCTCCTGTACGATAGCCATTGTTGTTTCCATTGTTGGCTACGTATAAGGCATTCTCACGAGTTTCTGGGCGGTCATTGCCCAAACGTCCCTTATTGCCATAGACTTCACAAGTGATGAGAGAGTCTAGGGCATAAGCATTGCAAAATACCTCACCATTGCCTTGTCCATCGATTTTCTTCATAAGGAAGTCCAATTTGGCAGTGATCATGTCCATCTTCTTCAAGGTGTGCATGCCTCGCTGGCGGGTATGGAGACGCTCGTCGCTCCAACCCATGTTTGAAACCATCTTCTCAATCAAATCATTGGCTTTGGGCACCATCAATGAGAAGAAAGCTCCTCCAGCGGCGGCATCAACACAATCACGGGCGGAAGGGATCAGCCCGTTGTAGATGTTTTGGATAATTTTCCAATCATCCATCCCATGATGGGGACAGGCCAGGATGTATTCTTGCGGCCTTTCCCAAGCCTCGGGAATAGACTCATTGAAGCTAGAAATTCTTCCATGTAGGGCATTGGTCTTGCCCAATGGAAAGAACTTGGCGAGGAATGTCACAGAACACTTTTCCCACTACAGCATTTCGAGTCACGTAGAACCACTGCTTCGCTCTCCCAAGAAGAGAGAACGAAAATATCCTAAGATGAAAAGCATGAGGAGACACGTCCTTGATCTTAAAAATGTTGCAGATCTGAAGGAACTGTTGTGGGTGAGCACTTGCATCCTCGTTAGCCTTCCCACAAAATGGGTTGGCTTGCACCATAGTGATCAGGCCAGTCTTTATTTTGATGTTCACGTCTCCCATGTTAACAGTGGAACCAACAGGCACATTGTTAGCAGAGGGAGCCAAAAACTCATGAATGGTCTTCTAGGCCATTGGCGTTTCAGTTGTTGGTGCAGTTGCGCTTGTTTGCTTTGACGCTTGAAGCTTTTGAGAAGTAACGACACGAGGTCAATTTCTTAGAAGGGATTCGGAATTTACAACAAAGTTTTCTGGCAAGCAAAAACCAGACATACATTACCCTGTTTTCTCATAAGATGCAAAAACAGATAAAGGTTATCCTACTAAAATCTACCCAGGGTCCTATCCGATTCATTCAATCATGCAATACTTTGGCTGCTGTGACACCCTGTTCCTATAAGACCTATGTGTGCTGAATACATTGGCTTGTAGTGAATACACTTGCTTTGATGATAAAAGTTTTGAATATCACCAAAACACCTTTAAATTAAGGTCCGACTAGTTTTGGTTAGCTCAGGTGAGTTTTGTCTTTAGCCCCGGCGCTAGGTTCTACTAGCTTTTGTTAGCTCCGGCTCAAGGTCTGGGTTGCTCTGGCAAGGTCCGGAACTTGACCGCAATGCTTCTGTTTTTAATTTGCCATGTTTCGTACTTGCTTTACATCTCTGGAAAGATTGCTTAGTATTCTTTTACTATGTTTTTGGTGCGTCTTGGATGATATGGCTGATAACGTTTTGCTATGCTTTGCAACATGCTTATGTGAGGTTCTCACGTAAGGTGTTGTGTTCAGAACTGACATGAGTCGAGTCGAGGACTTGGGCTCGTATGGATTGGTTGTTTATTCATGTGCAGGTGTGGCTTGATTTCAAGACATGGCTGGTGATGGGATCCATTGTACTAGTTTCAGGGAGGAGATGAGGTTCCAACAACCAAATTCAGGAGGAATTGTGGTTGAGCTGATTGGGAGGTTGCGCAACATGATTGAATGAAGAACAATGCATGTGAAGGTATCGTGGACGTCATTGGAAGATGTTTGCACGTGTGCAAGGAGTGCATGGACGTGGCTACATGGTTCCGAGAAGTGATGAAGAAATGTGTATGTAAAGAGTTGGTCGGAAAGGTCCAACCGACTAGGTTATGGACTTTGGCTACGGCTGAGTCGGGTTTGACTCAAATATGGAAAGATTTGAGTTGGTTATGATAGGATTTCGTGTGGGTCACAAATTTGAGTTGTTTAGGAATGTGTGATAGATTCCTAAGGTGTTTGGAAGTCTTAAGATTGCTTCTATCTGCGTATAGAAGAATCCTAAGCAGTTATGGAAAATTACGATTCGTGAACAGAGTAGGATTAGGTTCCTGATTTGAGTTGAGTTGGCTTTCGAGCTGGTTATATAAGCAAGGGAGCCCAGAGCTCGTTGTTCATGACTTTGGGGCTGTTCCTCTTGTATTTGTATTGAATAAAATTCGTATTTTGAAGGATCTTTTGTGCCTTGTTCGTCCGACTTGTTCCAGACAAGTTTTACTCATCGAGTTTCTGGACAGAACTACCTTTTGTCGGTGGTTTTATCATAACTCGAGTTTTACAGATCCAATTGACGTGATTCCTTTTGAGTTGTCTTCACAAACTTGATTATCTATCATCTATCAAAATTTCACGGTCATTGGATTTGTGGTTTCTGATCTACATGAGTTTCTTTGCAGCATTCCAGAACTGTTTTTCTCGAGTAGGGCAGATTGACCTTTGCTTGATCTTTCGATAATAACTTGAGTTTTTCTCTACGGATTTAAGTGATTCTTGTTGTGTTGTCTACGTGACTTGATTCTCTCTGATATCTATCACTTTTGTCACAGTGAAACACGTTTAGATTAATCTCACACATGATTTCTTTAACAGATCGTTTTTCTGCCGAAGGGGTTGGGGTTTAATTGTTTCCACTGCGTAAGATTTTTTAAATCTACCATTCACCCCACCTCTCTGGTAGCTTTTCATGTGATCTTCGATCCTACAATTGGTATCAGAGCCATGGTGCTTTAATCTTTGTGATTTGCACATGTTTTTGACTAATCATCATGGAGAAGTACTCTGCCAAACCTTGTGTGTTTGCTGGTATTGATTTCCAGGTTTGGAAGGCACGCATGGAGGCTTTCATCCAGGCACAAGGCTTTGCAGTATGGGAGAAGGTATACAAGCCTTACAAAGTTCCATCAAACGATCAAGTTACAACTACAAATCTGAGAGATGTCAACAACAACAACAAGGCTCAGGACTTGATCATACAAGGATTAACTCAAAGCGACTTCGACCGTGTTGCGCACCTCTAATCTGCATACGATGTGTGGAAAGCACTTTGTGACTACCACGAAGGATCCAACACGATAAAGGAGGTAAGACAGGACATGTTCAAGAAAGAATACATGCGCTTCGAGATGCAACCCGGTGAGTCCATTGATGACCTCTTTGCTCGCTTTAATAAAATTCTCAGTAACTTGCGTAGCGTGAATGTAAATTTTTGAGATGCTGAAAATGCTAGACAATTGCTAAGTGCATTGGATATGTCAATTTGGGACATGAAAGTCACATCTATTCGTGAATCTACTGTCATGAGTACACTTACTTTAGATGTGTTATATTCCAAGCTAAAAACTCATGAAATTGACATAATATCACGTAAGAACCCCAACAAGTCTATTGCTTTTGTTTCTCAACGTGATATGCCTAGCTCCGGCCAATCTTCATCTTGTGGTACACTTGCTTTGTTGTCCTCTCTAACCCATGAACAGATTGAGGAGTTTCCAGAGGAGGAGCTAGCACTTCTTACTACGAGGTTCTCAAAAGCATTGCAAAATGTGAGAACTAGGAGGAGAGGAAGCTCTGGACCTCAACGATGCTCCGAGTCCAGTAAGACAGGACAATTTCGTACAGATTGTCCTAACCTTTCAGGTCCTACCTCCCGGGAAAAAATAACAATCAAGGATAAAGCACTCCTCAACAACCGATAAGAAGAAAAAGAAAGGCTTTACAGGTCGCCAACTAGTGAACAGTTTTATCTCAGCACCCCAGGAACTTGGCTCAAGCGACATGGACATTGGAAGTGATGAAGATTAAGATGATTTTGGCAAACTTGTGCTTCATGGTGGGCAAGTCAAGATCAAGTATGGAGGAGGCAGAACACAACTGCGACAATGAAGAGGAATGTCCTACTTGCGAAGAAATGTGTGATGCTATTTCTCGTGCCACTATTATTGTTAAGAAAAAGGACAAAAAGCTTAGGGACAATGCTGCTAAAATTGAGTCACTAGAATCTGAAATTAATCGTTTGAAATCCTTGATTCCTAGTGATGATTCTTGTTCCTCATGTGACTTAATATATGAAAAATTGTCCTCATTAAGAAGTGCGCACACCTCCACACTTGATAAACTTGAGTTAGAAATTGGAAAGAACAAAGAGCTTGCTGCACTTAATGATAAAAACTTGAAAGATGCTAGTTGTTCTACAATTGATTTGCATTGTTCTACTTGTGATGATCCTCATAAGAAACTACAGGATGCTATGAATGAAATTTCTATATTAAAAAATGCTTTACGTTCTCATGAAGTTAAATTTTGTTCCAATTGCAAACTAAAAGGAAAAACTTCATGTGCCTTGATCTGTCCAATAAACTTGATGACATGCATAGGACATTAGATCGGTTTTGTAATGGGAATAAGAACCTAAACTTGCTGCTGAATTCTTCCAAGTCTTGCAATGATAAAACTGGTTTAGGTTTTGATTCTCATGCTCATGCTAAGGAACATCCATCTAAAATTGTAAAGTCATTAGGAAGTGGTTTGATTCAAACAGTTCCTAAACAAAAAGGAGTGGTTTTCAAATCTGCAGGAGTGTTGTCTCATTCGGTTTCAAATAAAAATATTGCTTGCTCATCTAGACATGAACACAAAGTTAAATTTCATTGTACCTACTGTGGTAGAGATGGTCATGTCATAGATTTTTGTTATATACTAGCTAAACAACAGAAAAGGGAAAGAATGGTTGCTAGATCTCAAAACTTTCATGCAAAATTTGCTGCACATATTGAAACGAATGTACAACCTGCTGTTTTGAGTCAAAAACATTCAAAGTTTACCTCCGTACCTTCTGTCTTTGCCTTTGGAGCTACTGATTTTTGTGCTACACAAGTGACACCTTATAGGTCAGTAGTTAAGAATAAAAAATCTCAAACTTTGACTCATAAACCTGCTGTTTTGTCTCAGCTTTCGCGTGTTTTTCCTGCTGCACGTCACGTGACTCAGTACTGGATTCCTAAATGGCTTTTGACTAACCCCAGTATTGAGTCATCGACATATTGTGCTTCTATGTAGGTTACACGTTTGAGGAAGGAGAACATTTGGATTGTGGATTCAGGTTGCTCACGCCACATGACCGGTAACAAAGATTGGTTCTCCTGCCTCTCTTTTGCGTCATGTGTAGAGAATGTTACTTTTGCCAATAATTCTTCAACTCCTATAATTGCTAAGGGTACGGTTAGAGTAAATGATCACTACACCTTGAAGGATGTGGCACTTGTCAAAAATTTGAAATACAACTTGCTTTTTGTTTCACAATTGCTAGATGAAAATCTGGAAATTATTTTCAATAAAAACTACTGCAAAGTTGTAAGTTCAAATAGTGAGCTTATTTTTAACATGTCTCGGTTTGGAAGAGTTTTTAAAGCTGATTTTGATATGTCTTCCTCTAAGCATAGGTGTCTAGTTGCTAATGATTCAAAGGACCTATATTTTTGGCATCGTAGACTTGGTCACGTAGGCTTTGATCACCTAACGCGTGTTAGTACTCTCGATCGCATACGTGGGCCGCCTAAGCTTAAAAGGGACAAAGAAATTGTGTGCTCTTATTGTAGACATGCTAAGATGGTTGCAGGTACTCCTCTCACAATGATCATGACAACTAAACCATGTCAACTTTTGTATCTTGACACCGTAGGACCTTCACGTGTTCAATCCTTCAGAGGTAAATGGTATGTACTTGTGATTGTTGATGATTATTCTAGATACTCTTGGGTTTACTTTATGGGGTCTAAGAATGAAGTTTTTAGTCACTTGAGAAATTTATTTCTCAGATTATCAATTGATTACCCATGATCTTTAAAAGCAATTAGAAGTGATAATGGAACTGAATTTAAAAATCAATCTTTTGAACACTTTTGTGCTGAAAATAGAATAGATCATCAATTTTCTTCACCATATGTACCTCAACAAAACGGTGTCATAGAGAGAAAGAACAGAACCTTAGTTGAGATGGCTAGGACTATGCTTGATGAATATCAAACTCCTAGGAAATTTTGGGCTGATGCGTTAGCAACCGCTTGTTATGTCTCGAATCGTGTTTTCTTGCGTGCTAAATAGGTAAAACACCATATGAGCTCCGGTTTGGACATAGGCCTAGTGTTACACACTTTCGGGTCTTTGGTTGCAAATGCTTTGTTAAGAAACATGGTAATCTTGATAAATTTGAACCTAGATCCATTGATGGCATGTTTCTTGGTTATCCATCTCATACTAGAGGCTACCGTGTGCTTTTACTTGATACTAACAAAATTGTGGAGACTTGTGAAGTGTCTTTTGATGAATCTAGCCCAGGTACTAGTTCAAACATTGCAGGTCCAGATCCATATCCGCAGGGGGAGAGCATTTTCGTTGAAGATAAGGAAGAATTGGAGCTGCTGCCCGAAAATTCAGCAGCTAAAGACTTTGATTCAGCTCCGGATGTTAATTCTCAACCAGCACCGACAACCATCAATGCTGATTCAAATCATCCTCAAGTCACAAGCTCATCGATTTGTGATGAACATGAAGAAGAAGAAGCTTGTGAAAAATCAGTTCCCCTACGGTTTTACAAAGATCATCCCCCACGACAGATGATTGGAAGCTTGCACGAACGAGTCACACGGTCCAGGTTTTGCAATCCAAACTCTTATGCTCATTCTGCTTTTGTTGCTTATTTTGAATCCAAAGATATATCACACGCACTCACTAATGAATCTTGGATTATTGCCATGCAAGAAGAGTTAGAAAATTTTGAAAGAAATAATGTTTGGAAACTTGTACCTCTACCTCAAGGTCACACTTTAATTGGAACTAAATGGTTGTTTAAAAATAAACAGAGCAGGGATGGGGTTGTGGTTAGGAATAAGGCTAGGTTGGTTGCTCAAGGTTTCACTCAAGTTGAAGGTCTAGATTTTGATGAAACTTTTGCTCCTGTTGCTAGATTAGAAGCCATAAGAATTTTGTTAGATTTTGCTGCATCTAAAGGTTTTAAGCTATACCAAATAAATGTTAAAAGTGCTTTTCTTAATGGCTACATAGATCAGGATGTTTATGTCAAACAACCACCAGGTTTTGAAAATCCAGATTTTCCTAATCATGTTTACAAACTGTCCAATGCCTTGTACGGTCTCAAACAAGCCCCTATAGCATGGTATGATAGGTTAAAAAAATTCTTACTTGAAAAAGGGTTTACCATGGGCAAGGTTGATAAAACTCTTTTTGTGCTTAAGCATGGCAATGACTCATGATTCGTTCAAGTGTATGTGGATGATATTATCTTTGGTTGTGATTCTCATGATCTTGTGTCCAAGTTTTCAGCAATGATGAGTTCCGAATTTGAAATGAGTATGATGGGTGAACTCACTTACTTTTTGGGGCTGCAAATCAAGCAAACTAAGGAGTGTACCTTTGTGCATCAAACGAAGTATACAAAAGATCTCCTAAGGCGCTTTAACATGGACAAAAGCAAGCCTCTTCGGACACCAATGGGAATAGCAACAACACTTGGACCTCATGAAGATGGTGAACCCGTGGATCAAAAAGAATATAGAAGCATGATCGGATCACTTTTGTACCTCACGGCATCAAGACCAGACATACAATTCAGCGTATGTATTTGTGCATGGTTTCAAGCCTCCCCACGTGCTTCACATCGTCAAGCCGTTAAAAGGATTCTCAGGTACTTACATGGAACACAAGAATTTGGAATTTTTCTTCCTTCTTCCTCAACCGTTACTTTGAAAGCTTTTTCGAATGCTGATTTTGGGGGTTGTAGGATTGATAGGAAAAGTACTTCCGGTGCTTGTCATTTTCTTGGTAATTCTCTTATTGCTTGGTCCTCTAGAAAACAAAATTCAGTTGCACAATCCACAGCTGAATCTGAATATGTAGCTGCTGCTAGTGCTTGCTCATAAATTCTTTGGATTTTTCAAACACTTAAGGACTATGGGGTTGATCTAGATAGTGTTCCACTGTTCTGTGATAACACTAGTGCCATTTGCATTGCTAAAAACCCCGCGCAACATTCTAGAACTAAGCACATTAACATTAGGTATCACCTTCGAGATAATGTTGAAAAAGGAAACATTGTGCTTCACCATGTAGATACTGAACAACAATTGGCTGATATTTTTACAAAACCTTTGGATTTCACTCGTTTTTGTTACATTCATAGTGAAATAGGGGTTATGCATCCTCATGGCTTAAATTGAGGGGGAGTTTTGAAACTTGGGAAATCTATGTGTGAATCTGAAATTAAAATAATATGAGCATAGTATTTCAAACATATATGACTTTGTGATTCCTTTTACATGCTGAAAGTTCTTACTACATTACTCGTGTTATACATTTTGTAGTTTTTGCCATGTCTAGTAATTGGAATAATTAATTACACTAAAACTGGTCATGGTCGTACTTTCTTGCTGTTTTGAACTTGTTACATGTTCACAAGTGCTTTTAATCATTAATAATTAATCAAGTAATCAACTCACATGTTAAGTTTTTATGAACTAATATAAATTGAGAAAAGATCAAGAGAATATGCATGCATCGCACTTCTTTTTTTTGAGATGGCTTATCATTGCACTTAGATATGAACTTGGAAGAAGTTGTGTATGACTAAAACCATGTCCTTAAGCTTCTGATTGTCAAATGACATGAGCTTAGCTTGGTTGGTTAGAATAAGGCAAATGCGCATATAATCTCTTGCAAATATCATATGATCCAAATTTATGCTTTGAAAAATAATAAAATGCAGCATCTAGTGTCATGATTTCAGGTTTTGAAATAGTTAAGTTTGTGAGATCATGACTTACTTAAATTGAAAATTACATTTGATCTCTAGCATGGCTTACACTACTTTATGTATTTCATTGATGTGATAATATAAGGTACTTGATAGTATGACTTGGATTAGCTTTGTTTATATGTATATGTTATAATATGCTCATAACAACTAAAGGGGGAAAGATAATTTGTTTATATGCTCATGACTTGCAGAATACATTGTCAAAAAGGGATAGATAAACATGAAGAGAAAGAGAATATGTGCACAAGGAGAGATAATAAAGGGGGAGAGATAATATGGGATAATTTTTGGATTTTCTTCTCATTTTACTTTTGATTTACAAAGGGGGAGAAATTTGTCTTCAAAAATTTTATATAAATAAGACAATGTTCGGATTTTAAATGGTGTTGCCAATGCATTCATCAAGGGGGAGAGTGTAAGAACTATGTGTGTTGAATACATTGGCTTGTAGTGAATATACTTGCTTTGACGATAAAAGTTTTGAATATCACCAAAACACCTTTTTATTAAGGTCCGACTAGTTTTGGTTAGCTCCGGTGAGTTTTGTCTTTAGCCCCGGCGCTAGATTCTACTAGCTTTTGTTAGCTCCGGCTCAAGGTCCGGGTTGCTCTGGCAAGGTCTGGAACTTGACCGCAATGCTTCTGTTTTTAATTTGCAATGTTTCGTACTTGCTTTACATCTCTGGAAAGATTGCTTAGAATTCTTTTACTAAGTTTTTGGTGTGTTTTGGATGATATGGCTGATATCGTTTTGCTATGCTTTACAACATGCTTATGTGAGGTTCTCACGTAAGGTGTTGTGTTCGGAACTGACGTGAGTCAAGTTGAGGACTTGGGCTCGTATGGATTGGTTGTTTATTCATGTGCAGGTGTTGCTTGAGTTCAATACATGGCTGGTGATGGGATCCATTGGACTAGTCTCAGGGAGGAGATGAGGTTCCAACAACCAAATTCAGGGGGAATTGTGGTTGAGCTGATCAAGAGGTTGCGCAGCATGATTGAATCAAGAACAATGCATGTGAAGGTGTCGTGGACGTCATTGGAAGATGTTTGCACGTGTGCAAGGAGTGTATGGACGTGGCTACATGGTTCCGAGACGGGATTAATAAATGTGGACGTAAAGAGTTGGTCGGAAAGGTCCAACCGACTAGGTTATGCACTTTGGCTACGGCTGAGTCGGGTTTGACTCAAATATGGAAAGATTTGAGTTGGTTATGATAGGATTTCGTGTGGGTCACGAATTTGAGTTGTTTAGGAATGTGGGATACGTTCCTAAGGTGTTTGGAAGTCTTAAGATTGCTTCTATCTGCGTATAGAAGAATCCTAAGCAGTTATGGAAAGTTACGATTCGTGAACAGAGTAGTATTAGGTTCCTGATTTGAGTTAAGTTGGCTTTCGAGCTAGTTATATAAGCAAGGGAGCCCAGAGCTCGTGGTGCATGACTTTGGGGCTGTTCCTCTTGTGTTTCTATTGAATAAAATTCGAAGTCTGAAGGAACTTTTGTGCCTTGTTCGTCCGACTTGTTCCAGACAAGTTTTACTCGTCGAGTTTCTGGACAGCACTACCTTTCGTCGGTGGTTTTATTATAACTCAAGTTTTACAGATCCAATTTACGTGATTCTTTTTTAGTTGTCTTCACAACTTGATTATCTATAATCTGTAAAAATTTCACGGTCATTGGATTTGTGATTTCTGATCTACATGAGTTTCTTTCTAGCGTTCCAGAACTGTTTTTCTCGGGTAGGGCAGATTGACCTTTGCTTGATCTTTCGATCATAACTTGAGTTTTTCTTGACAGATTTAAGTGATTCTTGTTGTGTTGTCTATGTGACTTGATTCTATTGGATATATATCACTTTTGTCACGGTGAAACACGTTTAGATTAGTCTCACACACGATTTCTTTAACAGATCGTTTTTCTGCCGAAGGGGTTGGGGTTTAGTTGTTTTCGCTGCGTAAGATTTTTTAAATCTACCATTCACCCCCCCCCTCTGGTAGATTTTCATGTGCTCTTCGATCCTACAGTTCCAAAAATGAACCAAGTGTGATGTATATGTGTGTCCAGGATGTTCAACACAAGTACAAGAGTGCATCACAAACGATATACTGATAATTACCACATCGCAAGTTATTTAAGAAGGTACTTTTATTACGATATTCAAATAATCTTCAAATTACAACTCTAATGATTACTAAGGATAATACTACTCTAGCGGAAATAATCTAATTTGGCAAACTAAGCAAATAGGGTAGCGCGGCTCCAAGCAACACCACAGGCAAGTCGACGGCAGCGCACAACCTAGCACTCTGCATTATCCTCGGGATGCTCCCAAACATCACCTAAAACTGTTGGTGGGGGAATTGCAAGGGTGAGTACATGTCGTACTCAACAAGTGTGGGAAAGTATGACTTGTAGCTTTAACAAGGCATGATGATAAACATTGGCTATTTGCATAAAAGTACTTTCAAAACATGTAAAAAGACCACTCAGATGCCTAAGTGAATTAATCCCATCATAACCCAATAATCATCAATTATCCATCCATCTTCCAGATCATTACCATCGTCATCATCCACGTCCATTTATCATAACTCAATCCAAAACCAACCATAATTATAATCAAACCATCCCAAATCCCAATTTCCAACTCTAATCATGGAAGTTGTTTAGGTGCTCTTAGCGGGAGCACAGCTATCATGATAGTTTTCAACACTCTGCAGAGGTTGTACCACTTTACCCACAAGTTCATGATTTTGTCACCCCTCGGCGACTAATGGAAACCTCCATTATGCCGAAACACCACCATAGGTGTATGGCCAAAAGATCACAAAATAGCCTTTACAAAGGGACTACCAACATATTCAGACCTACTAAGGTTTAACCGGTGGTGATGCCTCCAACTGAGCACATCCAACCATGGGCCCCTCTTGTGTCGTTTGGATCCCAAGGCAGTCCCACCACTATTGCAAACCAAACCAACTCCCATTCTCCGCTCCTCCAAAATGATCCAAATCAATGTTGGCAATACACCTAATTATTTGGCTAAGCCGTACCCATACTTGGCCTTGTGGTGGCACTGTAGTCTTGTCTTATTCTCGCATGAACCGGTCCTTACATCCAAGGCAAGCAAACCAACATAACATCCAACCCAATCCACAAACCATGCTTGCTTAGATCTCCCAAGTCCCATGTTACCAGTTGATCATGTTCACCAATTTACATCATACATGAGTTCATTAATTCATAATTAAGTCATTTGGCTGTTTTCCCATCCCGATTAATTAGAGCAAAGCGAAAAGGTAAAAATACCCTTACTGACTCTCTACAGTACATTCCAAGCGACAAGGATGGTCAAACAAGTCTAGTAAACACCTATCATAGGTTTGCCATCAATTTGACACAAGCATGCAGTTTTGCAAATAAAACATTTAATAAAAACGGGATCAATATGGACAAGGACACTTGCCTTGTTCCGTCGGATAGGGTTGCTCAAGCGCTTCAAATTCTTGGTTCTGAAAATCCTCATACACGGCCTCTTGAGCACGTCCCTCTACTCGCGATCACACACATACAAGAATACACATACGGATCAATACAATGCACAAATATTAATCAATATGCAATGACATGAATGCATGCAAAGTTCAATAATTAATTATCTACGGCTGTTTATTAATTAGATGTCACTAGTTCGTATGTGTTCATGCGAGTTTACGGGGGTGTTAGAGAGAATTAAGGTTGCTGAAATAAAATAGAAGTACATGAAACTATGATTAAATTCTTGGTATTAGATCCATTACGTTGCTAATATTCATCTCGAAAAACGTAACCTACCGTAGATCCGGCAACTTCGAAGTCGCGGGACGGAGGCGTAGCATAGACAAAGTAGACAGCATAGCGATCCTTCGGCGGCACGACAATGGTGGTGCGACTATCTTCGGCGGACGGTGGCCCCTCCTCTTCTTTTCTCCTCTTTTTCCTTGTCGGCGGCCTATTTCTTCCCTGTCGGTAGCTACTGGAACTTGCATTGGCCAAAGGGTTTTTTTCTACGTGGTTGATATGTCGGAAGCTCAAGTCGATATGCTACCTCTCCTCGTTTGTCCAAAACCTTAAATGGCCCGGTATAACGAGGTGCCAATTTTCCTTTAACGTTAAACCATCGTTGACCTCGGATAGGGTACACTTTGAGGTATACAAAATATCCAACTTCAAACGCCAGATTCCTACGCCTATTATTGACATAGCCTTTTTGTGGAAACTGGGCAGCCCTTAGGTTCTGACGTATTATTTGAACTTGCCTTTCAATGACTTGTAACACATCAGGATCAAATACTTGATTCTCTCCTATTTCATTCCAAAACAAGGGTGTCCTACACTTCCTTCCTTATAGATAGGGCGACATTTTCAAACTGGCTTGGTAGCTATTGTTATACGAGAATTCAGCATACAACAAACTCTCGTCCCAGCTACGTCCATGTTTCGAGGCACAGGCTCTCAACATGTCTTCTAATATCTGGTTTGTCCTCTCGGTTTGTCCATCAGTCTATGGACGGTACGCAGAGCTAAAATTTAACCTTGTACCTATAGCTTCATGCAGTTTCTGCCATAACCAAGAGGTGAATTGAGAACCTCAGTCTGAGACTATTTTCTTTGGAACTTCGTGTCAGCATACAATTTTCTCCATGTACAACTTGGCTAACTGTGCAGCGGTGTACTTGGTCTTGACGGGAATGAAATGAGTTGATTTGGTCAACTGATCCACAATAACCCATAATGAATCATAGCCAGACTAGGTTCGAGGTAATCCAACTATGAAGTCCGTACCAATTTCTTCCCACTTCCATTCTGGAATCTTCAATGGCTGCAATAATCCAGCTGTCCTTTATGTTCAGCTTTGGCTCGTTGGCATACATCACATAGTGCAACGTACTCTACTATGTCCTTCTTCATGTTGGCCCAGCAATAACAAGTCTTCAAGTCTTTGTACATCTTTGTACAATCGGGATGAATTGAGTAAGGTTAGTCATGTGCCTCCTTCAATATCGTTTCTCGGATATGCTTATAATTGGGCACAACAATCCTCTTTCCGAGCCATAGGGTACCATGTTTGTCCTCATCAAATCTGAATACTCTCCCTTCTTGGGTCCTTTCCTTGATTTCCTGATTTTCCTCATCCTTGGTCTGACCTTCCCGAATTTCTTGCTCCGAGGTTGGATTTAACTCCATCATTCCCATCTCATTCACAAATCCGAGATTCAAACGTTCAAAATCCTTGCATAACTCGGATGGCAGCTCTCGGACCATGAGTTGGTGGCTTACTCCTTTCCGACTCAATGCATCAGCCACTACATTAGCCTTCCCCGGATGATAGTTGATTCCCACATCATAATCCTTGATGAGTTCCAACCATCTTCGTTGCCTCGAATTCAGATCCATTTGCATGAATATGTACTTGAGGCTCTTGTGGTCCGTGTAAATCTCATGCCTATGATCAACAATGTAATGTCTCCATGTCTTCAAATCATGCACTATGGCTGCAAGTTCGAGATCATGTGTAGGATAAGTCTGCTCATGATAATTCAACTGCCTCGATGCGTAGGCTACCACTTGACCTTCTTGCATGAGCACACATCCAAGTACTTGCCTTGATGCATCGCAATAGATATCAAAGCTTTTGCTCACATCTGACAATACCAACACAGGTGCGGTGGTTAACCTCTTCTTTAGCTCCTCAAAGTTGTCTTGACAAGCTTGAGTCCATTGGAATGCTTTCCCCTTCATTAGCAATTCTTTATTGGCTTGGCTATTTTGGAAAAGTCTTTGATGAACCGGCGGTAATATCTAGCCATTCCAAGAAAACTCCTAATCTCCTTCACATTCTGCGGCGGTTCCCATTTCAACAAGTCCCTCACTTTCCCTGGGTCGACCGATACTCCTTCTCCAGAGATGATGTGTTCCAAAAATGACACATCCCTTAACCAAAATTGTCACTTGCTGAATTTTGCATATAATTGGTGTTCCCTTAATTTCTTCAATGTGAGCCTCAAATGCTCCTCATGGTCCTCCTTGCTTCTTGAGTAGATCATAATATCATCAATGAACACCACCACAAATTTATCCAAGTACTCCATGGAGACCTTATTAATGAGGTACATAAAGTGTGCAGGTGCATTTGTCAATCCAAAGGACATAACAGTGTACTCATAAAATCCAAACCGTATCCGAAAAGTTGTTTTGGGTATATCCGACGGTTTGATCTTCATCTGAAAGTATCCTGACCTCAAATCAATCTTAGAGGAAACACAGGTACCCTTCATTTGATCGAACAAATCCTCTATACGGTGCAATGTATACTTGTTCTTGATCGTCACCTTGTTGAGAGCTCGGTAATCCACACACATCCTTTGGGATCCATCCTTCTTGTCCACGAAAAGCACTAGTGCGCCCCAAGGTGATGAGCTTGGATGAATGAAACCCTTCTCTAGCTGCTCTTGAACTTGCTTCTTGAGCTCCGCTAACTCCTTAGGAGCACTACGTAAGAAAGGCTCATACGAGACGTGCCCGAACGTAGAAGGGAGACGAACAAACTGTGCGTCTCCGTCATCGCGTCTCGCATTACATTGTCATGAGAGACGAGCGGCAAGGCGCGTCGCCGATCAGACTAGGTGCGAGACATGCTCAAAGGCAGTGTGTATCCTTTTGCTGAGTCATAACAGACGGGCTTTACGAAGTCATTGGAGACGCGCATGGTGCACGTCGGCCATCATTGTGAATGAGAAACACGCTATAATGCATCGCGTAGTAGATATTTTGAATGTCCGAGATGTTCTTTATGATAGCCCATCACACATTTGTTTATTGATCTAAGATGTGATATAAGAAAGAGTGTCTACTTTATTTAGGTAGTCCAAGACATCCTCTGATATAGCGCGTCGTGGATTGTTTACAGGCAAGTTCAGTGCGGTCCTAACAGGAGACACTCTCTGCTAGACACAAATCTCCTATTAGGTGCCCCCACCCCTGATTATTGTGGTTCCTGGCTGCATCCTGGAGCTAGCCAGGATTTGGCTGCCTCATTGCCCGTGTCAGCAACATACACATATAGAAACACATGTTGCCAAATGTCTCATGTTCATCCAGCTTAACATGTAACTAATCAAATATTAACAAATATTAAAAAGTGTACACACATTAACCAATAAAATATTAACAGTATAAATCATGGTTACCAAGTAACTATTTAAACAGAGTCCCCCTGTTCATCCAGCTTAACATGTAACTAATTTACACATAGAATAATTGTCACCTAATCCTCTATTGGGTAATGAAATTCTGTGTTTGAATTAATGATTTCAGAAATGATAAACCTGCATATGACGTTTCTAACTTGCTCAAGTCTACGACCTTCAGCATTCCTGAAGGCGGGTCCAAAGTCCCATCACACAATAAAATGAGATTTAGCAAAAGATTAGTAATAAAGCAAAATAAATGCACTTACACATACATTGCAATTAGGTTGCTCTCCAAATAAATCCATGTGTATGCAGACGTGGAAACCACACGTGTTGTCCAGAGCTTGTTATGTGACGTCAAATGCAGTATTATGTGTAAGCTATCAGCGTTTTCGCTTGTCCAAAAGCCCTAAACAAAAACATTTACAGTTAATGTAAAATTATCGTGCAAGGAAACTAATGTGAAGAAGAAACTTACTTGCCGATAATGGAAGAGATATCGTTCCATTACCGGGTCTTTTGCTTGCCAATTTTTTCATCTGTCGGCCTTGAGGAGTCACAGTACCAGACCTGGTTGTACCGTGTAGATATGGCTATGGTTACCCAATGGTTACCCGGGTTGAATGGTATGACTAGGAGGTCCTTATCACTGTACTGTTTCATTGTCCTCACAAAATATTGAATAACATCTTTTCTGCCTCTCGATGTTTGTAGAAGAGGTTTTGCTGGTACTTGCGGGTCAAGATATGCAGCAAACGCATTTCGCGTGTTATGACGAGCATGTTGTTGCTGCTGCCTACACACAAAATGCCAAATTTTTCACATATAACACTTGTATTGAGTATGTATTGAAGAACTTAATTTTTGAGGAGACTTACAATGTGAGGCAATATATTAAGGAGACAACCAGCACGTCGAGGTTGAAAAGGTCATAGAGATCGGACCATGAGATGAAAAAAGCGCCATCACTTGAGAGAAAGTGTTTATCCTTCAATGACACTAGTATGGTATCACACTTTTTGTAATTTTCCATGTAGTATTGATCAAGTTGAACATAAGGTTTAGGAACTTGTTTGAGTTCGGTCGCAGTTAACATTGGCTTTCCCTTTTCATACTTCAGGTTTGCATGCATCATAGATTTCGGGACCCTCGGGTCAGGTTCCGACTCTTTCATTCATCTCTTCCAACCTTCCTTCGTGAATTCTCGCCACTGCGGAAGACCCTTTTTCTTGGCACACTTTGCCGGCGATTGATCAAGTGTAGGGTGCAGGGCACGTCGAGTGCGAGGTGGAGACCGACACGGCTACTCTTCATGTGGAGAGTTTTGCGGCAGCTCCACAGTTGGAGACAGATGCGGCTTCTCTATAACTAGAGGCAACTGCTCTCCAATTGGAGACTTTTGCTGTTTCTCTATAACTGGAGGCAATAATAGCTCTAGAATTGGAGACAGATCCATCTGTTCTAGATTTGGATGCAGAAGCAGACGTGCCTCAGGATACATTGAAGCGGTCAATGTGGAAGCTTCTGCTGCTGGTGGTTCAACAATAATAAGGCTCTGTCTCCACTGAACCCTTCTAGTAACTGCATCTCGCATAGTCATCATTGTATCGTCCAGTTGCACTTCGAGCTCCAGTTTTTTGCATTTTCATGCACCATGTCTACCTTGACCACATCATAGGATGTTGTATCCACCTGAATGTTGTCAAACATTGTCTGATCGCGATACACTAGCCCTCTCCCGACCTCCATTTGAGCGATTCCTCCGAACATTAGCAGAAGGCTGCATGTTGTTGGCTGAGCCAAGTTATCTATCATGTCAGGCTCAATTGAAGGTCCAGAAGCTGGTGCCTGAAGATCCTCCTGTGGTTGTCCACCCCCGGCTATTGTAGAAGCAAAGCTGCTCCTACGCTCGTCGTCGTTGAAAAATGCGTTAGGGATTGGTATACCTGCTCCCTCCAACATTTGCTTCACATCTCCTAGGAGCTCCCTTCTCAGCTGTGTTTTCAGCTCCTCGACGTCAACCTGTGATGTTGAGGCAATTTTCTGCTTCTGATAAGTAGTTTCGTGATCTGGAAAATCCTCCCTCCAGGTCAACCTACTGGAAACACCACGAACAAGGCCTCTTTGCTCCGGTCTTTGTAGGGCCTTAGTGAGGGCATCGTTTTCCCTCTCACCATTTGACTCTTTGCTGCTCAGGTTCCAAGCTCTTTGAGCGACGTTTGCAGTGCTAGAGCTGTAGAAGGTGATACTGTCTGACTCAGTCAGTTGTGAACGAGCACACATAAATGGTTTCAGCCGTCCACTGAAACTGTCGTATGGATTTGCAACGCCTAGCTCATCCAATGTTTCATCCTATTGCTCCCAAATCCATTTTTACCGGCATAACTTGTGTTGCCGAGGTGGTGGTCAAGCTCGTTCTGCGATCGGAGCCACTTCATATGTTCACTGCTCTTGGCAAATTCCTGTGATT
Organism: Tuctoria greenei; assembly: GCA_036927565.1. NCBI lineage: Eukaryota > Viridiplantae > Streptophyta > Magnoliopsida > Poales > Poaceae > Tuctoria > Tuctoria greenei. Next base: position 36,935,984 of record JAYESD010000011.1, on the reverse strand, counting down.
TGCACTTTTCAAGAAATCTCGTCTAGTCCTCTTCTGACACTGGTGGATACTTATGGAAGAGGGTTTCACAATTCTTCGCAAACTTGCGAAGCTTAGTTTTGTAGGTCCTCCATGCATGAGAGATCATCTTCATAGCTAGTTTCTTCCCCTTCTGTTTCTTATGTTCCGGATATTGAACATATGCTTGGATAGAGCTTTTGAAGAGTTCATCCTATTCATTTTCGGTCAAGTGATCGAATCTCTAGAGGTTTACCCTTTCTCGAGTAGCTAGACCACAAATTCTGGACAATCTTGTATTCACAATATGGTCCAGAGGTACGCCTTCATCATTGACTCATCAATAGTCACAATGTCTGTCTGGCACGTCGTCTACAACCTTTTCTTTCTTGTGTTACCAGAGGCAGATGCATCCTCTTCATGTTTCTACTATTGAGTCTGCTGCTAAGCCTCCTCTTCAATATGCTGCTGATGCTCCGACTGAGACATCTTCAAATTCACAAAAAAAAAAATTGAAATCTTGTAAAACATTATCAAATTTCAGTCACATTCGCACAAACGGTCACATAAGGGAGCAAATTCTCTCATGGCATTTTTACTTGAATAAGAAAAAGATCTATGTGCCAAGTGTAAGGACAATCCAAACCAAGCAATCATTAAATAAATTACTAAACATTGACCGGTAATACTCTAAGCGTAGTACTCCGAAAATATACTAACCATTGACCAGTGAACCACCAAAGCGTGGACCAATTCGACTCCGACCAAAGTGTAATACTCTAAGCATAGTACTCTGAAAATATACTACACATTGACCGGTGAACCACCAAAGCGCGGACCATTTCGACATGAACAAAAGCGTGAACAAATCTTATCATGGCAGTGCGGAGCTAGTCGACGGGGAGTCGAGGGTTGATGGCGGCAGCACAACAATGATCAAGAAGGTAGTGTCAAGACGGTGACGAGCTCCAGGGAAGTGTACTGATGCGGCGGTGTGCTTTGGGGAAGGGGACGACGCGGCGGCGGTTTCTAGGGCGAGAAGTGATCAATGCGCGCGAAAAGTGAAAAGTTGTGCTTAGTGTTGCGAAGAGAGCATGCAAAAGAGCTAAAAGTATCTTAGGGAAGTGTCAAGGCGGCGACATGCTCCGGGGAAGCAGAATGACGTGGCGGCATGCTCCGGGGAAGGGACGACACAGCGGCTATTTCTAGGGTGAGAAGTGATCAGCGCAGGCGAAAAGTGAAAAGTTGTTCTCTGTGTTGCAAAGAGAGTGTGCGAGAGAGCTAAAAGTACCTTAGGGAAACTATTGCATACACGCCTCAGAAGAGCCACCGCTAAGCACTTCTCACTTTCAAAAAGAGCGTCTCTTTTCTTTTGAATTAATGTGCGTCCATTGCCGTAATTCCATTCTGGCACAGAATTCGAAGCACTCTGACCTCATTGTCTATGACATATGGGACTGTGCTAAAACATAATAACAAAATCCAAGTTCTGTGTAGGATCAAAGAGCATGTGAAATGCTACCAGAGGGGGGGTGAATGGTAGATTAAAAACTTTTGCATCGGAATCAACAAAAACATCTTGGTAGAAAATCAATCTATTAAGAAATTGTGCGTGCGACTAATCTAAGCATGATCAATCATGACAAAACCAATATAGATTGTGGACAATCAATTCAAAAATACACGACAACAAGAATCATGAAAAACCATCGAGAAAAACTCAAGTTATGATCGAAACATTGAACGAAGGTCAATCTGTTCTACCTGAGAAAAACAAGATTTGCAACACTGCAATGAAACTCGTGTAGATCCAAAACCACAAATCCAATGACCGTGAAATTTTTACAGATGATATATAATCAAGTTGTGAATACACACCAAAAATAATCACATCAATTAGATTAGTAAAACTCGAGTTATGATAAAACCACCGAAGCAAGGTAGTGCTGTGCAGAAACTTGTTGAGAAAAACTTGTCTGAAACAAGTCGGAGGAACAAGGCACAAAAGCTCCATTAGACTACTAATTTTATTGATAAAAACATAAAAGGAACAGCCACAAAGTCGTGCACCACGAGCTCTGACCTTCCTTGCTTATATAACCAGCCCTTAGGCCAACCCAACCGAATCTAGGACTCAAATCCTACACAGATTTAACCGAAACTTCCCATAACTGCTCAAGATTCTTCCATACACAGATAGAAGAAATCTTAAGACTTCTAAACACCTTATAAAGTATCCCACATTCCTAAAACAACCCAACTTCATGAACCACACGAAATACTATCATAACCAACTCAAATCTTTCCATATTTGAGTCAAACCCGACTCAGCCGCAGTCTGAGTCCATAACCTAGTCGGTTGGACCTTTCCGACCAATTCTTTACGTCCGCTTCTCTTCATCACGCCTTGGAACCATGCATCCACGTCCATGCACTCCTTGCATATGTGCAACCACCTTCCAAAGACGTCCATGATACCTTCATATGCATTGTTCTTGACTCAAACATGATGCGCGACCTCCCGACCAACTCAACCATAATTCCTCCCGAACTTGGTTGTTGAACCTCATCTTCTCCTTAAGACTAGTTCAATGGATCTCGTCACCAGCCATGTCTTAAACTCAAGCAACACCTGCACATGAGCAAGCAACCAATACTTCTAAGCATAAGTCCTCGACTAGACTCTCGTTAGTTCTGAAACAACAACACCTTACGTGAGCACATCACATAAGCATGTTGCAAACCATAGCAAAATGATATAATCCATAACCACCAAAACATACCACAAACTTAGTAAAATAATACTAAGTAAACTTTCCATCAGTGTAAAGCAATTTTGAAACATTGCAAGGTAAAAGCACAACCACTGCAATCTAGCTCCGAAACTTGCCAAAACTAATCGAACCTTGAGCTGGAGCTTACCCAAGCTAGCAGGACCTAGCACCGGAGCTTACCAAAGCTAGTTTGACCTAGCGCTGGAGCATACTAAGGCTTAGTTGAACCAAGCGCCAAAACATGTCGGACCTAGCCAAAATAAGTAAGACCTAGACAAACAAGTCAGACTTAGCCAAAGTCGGACCTATACAAAGAAGTCAGACCTTACGTCAGACCTTGCCGGAGCTACCCAAAACAAGTCGAACGTATTGTCGACCTTGCTGGAGCTCGGATCTAGAATCGGACCTTGTTGAAAGGTGTTTTGGTAGTATTCAAAACCTTATCGTCATAGCCAATGTATTCATAGGTCTCACGATCTCTCCCTTGATGAATGCATTGGCAGCACCACTTAAAATCCGAACATTGGCTTATTCACATGAAAATTTCTAAAAATAATCAAAAGAGAAATAAATTTAAAAAACAAAAATTTCTCCCCCTATACATATTTCTCCCCCTTTGTAAATCAGAAATAAGATGAGTAGAAAATCAATTGCCCCCCACCCGAGAAGAATCGAGCCAAAACACTTGTGAATGTGTGCAATGTGTGATCAATTTCTCCCCCTTTGACAATGTATTCAGCAAGGTTCAAAAGAGAAATTTTAATTGTTATGAGCATATTATAACATATACATATAAAACAATGCTTATCCAAGTCATACTATTAAGTAACTTACACTATCACATCAATTAAATACATATAGTAGTGTAACCCATGCTAGAGATCAAATGTAATTTTAAGTTTAAGAAAGTCATGATCTCACAAAGTTAACTATTTAAAAATACGAAAGCATGACACTTGTTGCTGTATTTTTAATTTTTCAATATCATTTAAAGCTCAAATTTTGATCATATAACATTTGTGAGAGATTATATGCCGCATCTGCCTTATTCTAACCAACCAAGCCAAGCCTATGTCACTTGACAATTAAAAGCTTAAGGACATGGTTTTAGTCATACACAACTTCTTCCAAGTTCATATCTAAGTGCAATGATAAGCCATCTCAAAGGAATAAGTGTGATGCATGCATATTCTCTCGATCTTTTCTCAATTTTTCATTTGATCATAAAAACTCAACATGTTAGTTGATTAATTCTTTTTGATTAAAAGCACCTGTGATCATGCAACAAGTTCAAAACAGCAAGAATGTTTGATCATGACCAGATTTAGTGCAATTAATTATTCCAATTACTAGTCTTGGAAAAAACTACAAAATGTATAACACGAGTAATGTTGTAAGAACTTTCAGCATGTAAAAGGAATCACAAAGTCATATATTTATGAAATAATATGCTCATATTATTTTAAATTCATATTCACACATAGACTTCTGATGTTTCAAAAACTCCCCCTCAATTTAAGCCATGAGGATGCATAACCCCAATTTCACTAAGAATGTAACAAAAGCGAGTGAAATCCAAAGGTTTTGTAAAATATCAGCCAATTTATGTTCGGAATCTACATGGTGAAACACAATGTCTCTTTTTCCAATATTATCACGGAGAAAATGATACCTAATGTCAATGTGCTTTGTCCTAGAATGTTGCACATGGTTTTTAGCAATGCAAATAGCACTAGTGTTATCACAAAACAATGGAAAACTATCCAGATCAACCCCATAGTCTTTAAGAGCTTGAACAATCTAAACAATTTGTGAGCAAGTGCTAGCAGTGGCTACATATTCAGATTCGGCCGTGGATTGTGCAACTGAGCTTTGTTTTATAGAGGACCAAGCAACAAGTGAATCACCAAGAAAAATGACATGCACCTAAAGTACTTTTCCTATCAATCCTACAACCCCAAAAATCAACATCCAAAAAAGCTTTCAAAGTAATTATTGAGGAAGAAAGAAGAAAAATGTCAAATTCTTGATTTCCATGTAAATACCTGAGAATTCTTTTGATGGCTTGACGATGTGAAGTACGTTGGGAAGATTGAAACCGTGCACAAAGACATACTCTGAATTATATGTCTGGTCTTATGCCATGAGGTACAAAAGTGATCCAATCATACATCGATATTCTTTTTTATCGACCGGGTCACCAGCTTCATCAAGTTCAATTGTCGTTGTTCTACCCATTAGTGTCTGAAGAGGCTTGCTTTTATCCATGTTGAAGCGCTTAAGAAGGTTTATTGTATACTTCGTTTGATGCACAAAGGTTCCCTCCTTAGTTTGCTTGATTTGCAGCCCCAAAAAGTATATGAGTTGTCCCATGATACTCATCTCAAATTTTGAACTCATCATAGCTGAAAACTTGGACACGAGATCATGAGAAGGACAACCAAGGATAATATCATCCACATACACTTGAACGAATAATGAGTCATTGCCATGCTTAAGTACAAAAAGAGTTTTATCAACCTTGCCCATGGTAAACCCCTTTTCAAGTAAGAATGTTTTTAACCTATCATACCATGCTCTAGGGGCTTGTTTGAGACCGTACAAGGCTTTGGACAGTCTATAAACATGATTAGGAAAATCTGAATTTTCAAAACCCAGTGGTTGCTTGACATAAACCTCCCCATCTATGTAGCCATTAAGAAAAGCACTTTTAACATCCATTTGATATAACTTGAAACTTTTAGATGCAGCAAAAGCTAACAAAATTCTAATGGCTTCTAATATAGGAACAGGAGCAAAAGTTTCATCAAAATCTAGACCTTCAACTTGTGTGAAACCTTGAGCAACCAGCCAAGCCTTATTCCTAACAACAACCCCATCCTCACTTTGTTTATTTTTGAAAACCCATTTAGTTCAAATTAAAATGTGACCTTGAGGTGGAGGTACAAGTTTCCAAACATTATTTCTTTCAAAATTTTCTAACTCTTCTTGCATGACAATAATCCAAGATTCATTAGTGAGTGCTTGTGATATATCTTTGGGTTCAAAAGAAGAAACAAAAGAAGAATGAGCATGAGAGTTTTGGATCGCAAAACCTGGACTGTGTGACTCGTTCATGTATGCTTCCAATAATTTGTTGTGGAGGATGACTTTTGAGAACTCGGAGGGGAGTGGACACTTTACAAGCTTCTTATTATTCATGTTCATCACAAATCGATAAGCTTGTGACTTGAGGACGATCTGGACCAGCAATGGTGGTAGTCGGTGCTGGTTGTGAATAGAAATCAGGAGCTGGAACAATGTCATTAGCTGCTGAATTTTCGGGCAGGAGCACATCTTCAACGAAAATACTCTCCTGCCGCGGATATGGATCTGGACCTGCAACATTTGAGATAGTACCTGGCATAGCTTGATCAAAAGAAACCTCACAAGTCTCCACAATTTTGTTAGTGTTAAGTAAAAGCACACGGTAGCATCTAGTATGATATGGGTAGTCATGAAACATGCCATCAACAGATTCAGGTTCAAATTTATCATGATTACCATGTTTCTTAACAAAGAATTTGCAATCGAAGACCCGAAAGTGTGCGACACTGGGTCTATGTCCAAACCAAAGTTCATATGGTGTTTTACCTAGCTTAGCATGTGAGAAAACACGGTTTGAGACATAACAAGCAGTTGCAATTGCATCAGCCCAAAATTTCCTAGGAATTTGATATTCACCAAGTATAGTCCTAGCTATTTCAACTAAGGTTCTATTCTTTCTTTCTACAACACCGTTTTTCTGAGGTACACATGGTGAAGAAAATTGATGATCTATTCCATTTTTAGCACAAAAGTGATCAAAAGATTGATTATCACTTCTATTTGCCTTTAAAGATCCTGGTGATCAATTGATAATCTAAGAAATAAAACTCTAAAGTGACTAAAAGCTTCATTATTAGATGCCATAAAATAAACCCAAGAGTATAAAGAATAGTCATCAACAATCACAAGAACGTGCCATTTACCTCTAAAGAATTGAACACGTGATGGTCCTATGGGGTCAAAATGCAAAAGTTGACCCGATTCAGTTGTCATGGATTGTGAGAGGAGCATGTGAACCTACAACCATCTTAGTTTTTCTACAAGAAGAACACACAATTTCTTTGTCCCCTTTAAGTTTAGGTAGCCCACGTATGCAATCAAGAGCACTAACACACATGAGATGATCAGAGCCTACGTGACCAAGTCTATGATGCCAAAAAAATATAAGTCTTTTGAATCATTAGTAACTAGACACTTATGCTCAGAAGAAGACATATAAAAATAAGCTTTAACAACTCTTTCAAACCAAGACATGTTAAACATAATCTCAATATTTGAACCTACAACTTTGCAGCAATTTTTATTGAAAATAATTTCCAGAATTTCATCTACAAATTGTGAAACAGAAAGCAAGTTGTATCTCAAATTTTTGACAAGTGTCACATCCTTGAAAGTGTAAACGGAGGTTGTTGTTTCAATCTCTTTCCAGGCGACGGCGGTAAACGAGTGTGGCGTTCCCCCTGAGGTGGCGCGCCAGATGATGTCCCTCCTGGAGCTGAATGACAATGCAGTACATCACGCTTGACTTGCTGGGAGTGGAAGGCACCGGGCACACTGTGGGCTGCTATGTTGCTGATGGGTTCATCTTTTGGGAAACTGCTATTTGGAATTGTAGGGTGGTTGTATTAAATAGTACTGGTTGTTGTTTTCTGGTGTGCTCTGTTGAGAACATGCGCGGTTGGGAACATTTCTGCATTTTGATCGGCCGGTGGCCGGAACCTCAGCTTATGGCAGTTAGTCTATTCTGAAGTCTGTTGGCTGTGACCTATTTCTATGCGGCTTGGCCCATCTGTCTGTCTGATTACTTGTTTGCTCGTTGGCCCTCGTTGCACACTGACCTTAGTTTCATAGGCCACATCCTCATTCACTCGGTCGGGACTACTTCCCGGACTGCCCTGTCATACCTGACTATTATTTATGGCGCACAACATAAACCGTAACTGGAATGTCTTTAACTGGAACATTCGTGGTCTTAATAACACTGCTAAGCAACAGGCAGTCAAGTCAAAAATAGAGGAGGTCCAGGAGTGTAATATATTCTGTATACAAGAGACCAAAATGGAACAGATTGGCATTTCCTTCCTTAAACGACTGGCACCTAGAAGATTCAACAAATTCGTCTTTGCACCATCCAGGGCTGCCTCGGGAGGTATTCTGGTAGCCTGGAATGACAGCTTGCTTCAGGGGGAAGCTCTAGATATTAGGGACTTTGCCATATTCATGCGGTTCACATCCCGACTGAATGGGGTAGTCTGGCACCTGATCTCAGTCTATGGACCTTGTCAGGGACCTCGTCGCCAGGAGTTCACCGACTGGCTCTGGAATCTCTCATTGCAACCGCAAGAGCTATGCATGATATTGGGGGACTTCAACTTTTATCGCCACGTCAGTGACCGCAACTGCGCGGGAGCGAACATAGGGGACATGCACATGTTCAATGACATCATCCAACACTTGGGACTTATTGAAATCCCTCTCCAAGGTAGGAATTACACTTGGAGCAACATGCAACAATCGCCTCTACTTGAACAACTGGATTGGTGCTTTACCTCAGCGCAATGGTCCCTATCATTTCCCAACTCATCACTTCAGCCAATGGCCAGGGACACATCAGACCATGTCCCACTAGTAGCTCAAATATGCACAACCATACCTAAATAGAAATGCTTCCGTTTTGAAAACTACTGGCTCAGACATCCATAGTTTCTCACCATTGTCAAGGACTCGTGGGACCAACCTCTGTCAACAGTTGGTAGTGCAAGGAGAGTTTCTGCTAAATTAAAACGTCTGAGATACAAGCTACGCAAGTGGAGCAGATCACTAGGTGGGATGAAAAAACTGATCAAACGATGCAATGAAGTTATTCTGATCATGGACACAATGGAAGAGCAGAGGACACTATACTTGCAGGAAAGCTGTTTCAGAAACATAATCAAACATCAGCTTACTCAGCTCTTAGAGCAACAGAATGACTACTGGAGACAACGTTATACAGAGCGTTGGGCCATGTTTGGTGATGAGCCAACAAAATTCTTCTTGGCTGCAGCAACAGAAAGATACAGGAGAAACAATATATCAGTCATTCAAGATGACCATGGAGTAGAGCTAATGGATCATGGGCACAATGCCTCAGCCCTCTGGAAGGAATTTTCGGAAAGGTTAGGGCAATCTACCCCGACTCAACAATGGCCACAAATCTACCATTGGGTGCTGCCTGGACAACATCTACATACATTATGCAACACGGTCACCAGGGAGGAAATTGATGCCACACTAAAAAACATGCCAACCGACAAAGCCCCAGGTCCAGATGGGTTTAACACAAAATTCTTTCAGGCATGCTGGCACATCATTAAAGAAGACATTTATCTGCTGTGCTCGGACTTCTTTAATGGCAACATCAGTATCCAGCCCCTGAACAGTTCCTTAATCACTCTCATCCCGAAGATCAATAATCCCCACAGAGTTACAGATTATAGGCTCATATCACTACTGAACTCCACTATCAAACTGATCACTAAGATACTCTCAATTAGACTGCAGGAAGTCATCCCAACCATTGTCCACAAAAATCAATATGGTTTCATCAAAAAAAGAACCATCCAGGACTGCATGGCTTGGGTCTATGAGTACCTCTATCAATGCAAAAAAACCAACACTGGTGTCATAGTACTCAAACTGGACTTCGAAAAAGCCTTTGACAAGGTGGAGGAACATGACTTCATTATACACACGCTGAGAGTTTTGGGTTTTCCTGAACAGTGGATCACATGGGTAACATATATTCTATCTATTGCCACCTCCTCAGTTCTTCTCAATGGAGTGCCAGGTAAGACTTTTCACTGCAGAAGAGGTGTTCGACAGGGGGACCCATTATCCCCCCTGCTATTTGTACTGGCAGCAGATCTTCTAGAAATTTTAATCAACAAAGCAGTGGAGCTGGGACTTCTATCATTGCCACTGCATCAAGAAATGAACGAGGACTTCCCGGTAGTACAATATGCAGATGACACTATTCTAATCCTCAAAGCCAACCAGAGACAGCTCTTCTTTCTGAAAAACATACTACAATCCTTCGGGGGAGCTACAGGGCTGAGAGTGAACTGGGCAAAATCAAGCTTAACACCAATAAACACTGATGAAGAGGAGGCCACAATTCTAGCAGCCACACTGGGTTGCACTATTGGATCATTCCCATTTACTTACTTAGGTCTGTCGATGAGCCTCGACAGACCCAAAGCAGATGCCTTTGAAGGGCTTGTCTTAAGGGTGCAAAAAACGCTAATTGGAGCAGCAACATGGTTGTCAATGGCTGGTCGATGCACACTTATCAACAGCGTTCTGTCCCCCATCCCAATTTATGCGATGTGTACCATCAAATTGAGACAGTCAGTCATTCAAGCTATTGACAAAGCCGAAACAATGCTTATGGAGAGGCTCGGACATCGCTGGCAATGGCCGGCCCCTGGTGGCCTGGAACCAAGTTACAACACCAAAGGAAAATGGAGGGCTAGGTCTGAAAAGCCTCACTGCAATGAATGGAACCTTGCTAATGAAATTCCTCTGGAAAATCTATAACAAAGCAGACATCCCCTGGGTTCACCTCATCAACCAGCACTATTGCAGCAATGGTAAACCCCCGCATAGCACAAAAGGAAAAGGATCCTTCTTGTGGAGGGATATTGTGAGCCTATCTGATTCTTTTCTCAGGAATTTTGAAGTCAAAATTGCCACAGGGGACAAAATTCGACTATGGCAGGATCAGTGGGAAGATCACCTACTCAGAAGGGACATGCCCCGTTTATACTCCTTCGCAAAATGAACCAACATCTCAATGGCCCAATACCTCAGCAACTCAGACCATGGCAATCACTTTTTTCAACCACTGTTGGAGGAAGCACTATTGGAACTGGCCAATCTGGAGGCCATGCTGGAGGAAATTTAACACAGGGAAGCTTCACAAGATGAGTGGACTCCAATCGGGGGAACAAGAACTTTCAGCTCCAAGCTTATTTACAACAACTATTACAAACACATCAACCCACCAACACCCTTTAGCTGGATTTGGGCCTCAAAGGTGCTAAAGAAAATAAAGATCTTCATGTGGCTGATGTTTCGGGACCGGCTCAACTCACGCAACCTCCTGAAGAGAAAAAACATCACGATTGATGGGAACGACTACACCTGCATACTCTGTGCTGACAATGTGGAGGAACTCACGTACCATCTCTTCTTTAACTGCTCCTTCAGCCTGGCATGCTGGAATGTCCTTGGGATTCACTGGGACCACGACATCCCCTTCTTTCATACCCTGCAAAAAGCCAAGCTCAGCTGGGGTCGTAGCGCCTTCATGGAAACCTTCTCCATAGTGGCCTGGAAGATCTGGATTGCTCGTAACAATGTCATTTTCAGAAACTCTACTCCCTCTGTAAATGCTTGGAAACGATCCTTCATTGCTTCTACAAGGCTTCAGGCCTACCGTTTTAAGCTGGAGGATAGGGCTAGTGTGCTCGTGTGGCTTCAGGGTTTGTAAATGATGTTCCTCCCTCTCGAACACCTAGTGAAGCTCTGCTGAGCTACTGTAAATCGCTGTTTCCTTGTCTCTTTTAATATATTTTTATGGCTGTCGGGGTTCTCCCTTGCAGTTTTTCATCGGTCAAAAAAAAACATTCTCTACACGTGACACAAAAGAGAGGGAGGAGAACCATTCTCTGTTATCGGTCATGTAGCGTGAGCAACCTGAATCCACAATCCAAATGTTCTCCTTCCTCAAGCATGTAACATACATAGAAGCACAATACATCAATGACTCAATACTAGGGTTAGTCAAAAGGCATTTAGGAATCCAGTACTGAGTCACATGATGTCTAGCAGAAACAACACGCGAAAGCAGAGATAAAATAGCAGGTTTATGAGCCAAAGCTTGAGGATTTTTGTACCCAACTACTGACCTACGAGGTGTTACATGTGTAGTACAAAAAATTGTAGGTTTGGGAGCAAACTTTGCATGTTTTTGACTCATTACAGTAGGTTGCTTCCTATCATTCGGTTCAGCACGCACAATGAGTTTTGCTCGGTTGTTATGTGATCTAGCAATCATTCTTTCCTTTTTCTGTTGTTTAGCTAGTCTATAACAAAAATATATGATATGAACATCTCTACCACAGAAGGTACAATGAAATTTAACTTTGTGTTCATGTCTAGATGAGCCAGCAACATGTTTATTTGAAACCGAATGAGAGAACAGTCCTGCAGATTTGAAAACCACTTCTTTTTGTTTTGGAACTATTTGAATCAAACCACTTCCTAATGACTTTACATGTTTATGTGGATGTGCCTTAGCATGAGCATGAGAATCAAAACCTAAACTAGTTTTTTCATTGAAAGACTTGGAAGAATTTAGAAGCAAGTTTAGGTTCTTATTCTCATTACAAAACCGCTCTAATGTCATATTCGTGTTATCAAGTTTCTTAGATAATTCTAGGAAATTTGGACATGAAGTTTTTCCTTTTAGTTTGCAATTAGAACAATATTTAACTTCATAAGAACGTAAAGCATTGTTCAATATAGAAATCTCATTCATAGCATCTTGTAGTTTTTATTATTAAGTAGAACAACAAGCATCTCTCAAGTTTTTATCATTAAGTACAACAAGCTTTTTGATCTTTTGAATTTCAAGTTCAAGTTTATCAAGTGTGGAGGTGTGTGCACTTCTTAGAGAGGACAAATGTTCATATATTAAATCACATGAGGAACAAGAATCATCACTAGGAATCGAATATTTCAGATGATTAATTTCAGATTCTAGTGACTCAATTTTAACAGCATTGTCCCTAAGCTTTTTTGTCTTTTTTCTCAACTATAACAGTGGCACGAGAATTAGCATCACACATTTCTTCGCGTGTAGGACATACCTCTTCATTGTCGTTATTGTGTTCTGCCTCCTCGATACTTAACCTTGTCTTGCCCGCCACGAAATACAAGTTTGCCAAATCATCTTCATCTTCGTCACTTTCGATGTCCACATCGCTCGAGCAAAGTTCTCGAAGTGCATAGATAAAATTATTCACCAATTGGCATCCTATAAAACCCTTATTTTTCTTGTTGTTGTTTGTAGGGGAATACTTCATCCTCGTTAGCTTTTCATTACGGGAAGTAGCACCTGAAAGGTTAAGGCAATCCGTGCGAAAATGGCATGTCTTACCACATTCAAAGTATCGTTAAGGTCTGGCACTTCCTCTCCTTCTACTTCTCACATTTTGCAATGCTTTTCAGAACCGAGTAGAGATGAGTGCAAGTTCCTCCTTTTGAAACTCTTCAATCTGTTCAAGGGTTAGAGAGGATAACAAAGCAAGTGTTCCACAAGATGAAGATTGGCTAGAGCTAGGCATGTCTCATTGAGAAACAAATGCAAGAGACTGGTTGGGGTTCTTACGTTATTATGTCAACTTCATGAGTTTTCAAATTAGAATATAGAACATCTAAAGTAAGTGTACTCATGACAGTAGATTCACGAATAGATGTGACATTCATCTCACAAATTGACATGTGTAATTCACTTAGTAATTTCCTAGCATTCTCATCATCAGAAAAATTAACATTGCCGCTATGCAAGTTGTTGAGAAGTTTATTAAAGCGAGCAAAGAGATCGTCGATGGACTCACCTGGTTGCATCTCAAAGCGCATGTACTCCTTTTTGAACATGTCTTGCCTTATCTCCTTAATCGTATTGGATCCTTCGTGGTAGTCGTAGAGTGCTTTCCACTCATCGTATGCAGATCGGAGGTGAGCAACATAGTCGAAGTCGCTTTGAGTTAGTCCTTGTATGATCAAGTTGCGAGCCTTGTTATTGTTGTCGACATCTCTCATGTTTGTAGCCATGACCTGATCGTTTGACGGCATGTCGTAAGGCTTGTACACCTTTTCCCATATCGTGAAGCCTTGTTCCTTGATGAAAGCTTCCATACGTGCCTTCCAAACCTAAAAATCAATACCACAAAAGACACAAGGTTTTCTAGAGTATTTCTTCATGATGATTAGTCAAAACACGTGCAAATCAAAGAGATTAGAGCACCTTGGCTCTAATACCAACTGTATGATCGAAGAGCATGTGAAAAGCTACCAGAGGGGGTGAATGGTAGATTTATAACTTTTTCATCGAAAGCAACAAAAACCACATGGTAGAAAATCAATATGTTAAGAAATTGTGTGTGTGACTAATCTAAACGCGATCAATGTGGGGATCGGGGTCCCGACATCCGAGGATCTCATTGGGTGGTGCCGTGCCATGCGGCACCTAACAGCACACACGAAAAGGATACCAAAACATATAAAGTTTTCATTTCATAATAAGAAGAGTTTACAAAAGAGTGTACAACAGGAGTACACACGCAGCGGAAAATACATACTCATAATCTCACCTAACTAAGCAGGAGCGAAGACGTCCATGCCATAGGACGCTTCTCACTAGCAACAAGAAGAACATTCAGCAGCGGCGTGGTTCACATGAGATTTATCTCGATACCTCGAGATCTCATGTACAACCTGAACAGCAGAAATAATCTAATACCTGCAAAAATTGTTAAAGCGCAAACGTGAGCATAAGGCTCAGCAAGACTAACCCGTCTCACTAGACATATGCAGGGGTGAATACTAAGTATAGGTAAGGAATAGCATAAAAGACTTTCCTACAAGTGGATCCTTATAATCATATCTTAAGTGGCAAATGACATTCTTCAGGCACGGCACATCATAGACTCCACAATTAAACAAGAAACGCTTTGCCGATGATATGACATGCCCAAAGCACATAATGCTATTACAGGTAAAATATGGAGAAATTGTAATCTTTTAATTGTACTATCTCTAAGCCATACAAGGTTGCAAAGCAATTATAATTCAATATATCATATTCTTCTGACTTCTTCAATATTTACTACGTTACGGCTCAGTGAACAAGTGGTACTCTATTACCGCGAGGGACGATGATTGCAATCAGGACACACCCGGACAACACGACACATATGAACGTTCGGAGGTGTCAGCGAGTACACCAGTACCTACGTAACACTTCAGTAATAGTCGTATATGGCCACCTTTCACAAGAAACCCAAACGCCGAACCCGTCTCACCTATGCGAACAGAAGGTCTTTGCACGGAACACCTCTTGTGTCCGCCGACTGATTTACACCTTACTGTCCTCAACCCACCCCTATCGATGGTGAGTTAATGGGCCTCGACATCCTAGTTATCGAGTTACGTCAGTTTACTGGAGTCCATATGTCCAGTATGTTGTTGGTACATGTCAAGCTTGTTCGAAGGGGTCGCATACAGACGGGCCTTAATCGACACAGGCAGGGCTATGCGACCGAGACTCCAATTCTCGTCGCTTCCTATCCATCCCCTGCCCGGTCTCAGATTCATTATATTAATCCATTGTCTATCTAACCAATCCTGTGAGATATGTCCTACATCTCTCGCGAGTAGATTCCAACTACTCGACTTCTACCGGATTTCCTATACATTAGCAAAGCAGTTACTACAGGTCAAACTGTAACCCGTTCCAACCAACCCCTGGGATTTGTGGTCATGCAAGTGGAGTAGCAATCACCCTATACGTAATGCACATATGAAACTTAAGACGTAATGTGAGAAATACTGCAAAACTCAGTAAAGCATTTAAATTCAAACCGGGGCTTGCCTTAGTTTGCGCTAAGTCAATGTCAGTCATTAAGTCTTGTGCTTTCCTTCGAAGAGTCCGCCATGGAACTTCAAGCTGGAACACCCTGGCCTTCTCCTCCATGCGAAGCTCCTCATCGATCACCTACCATCACGTTCCTACCGACATGATATGCATATAAGTACATAATGTAATATATATTAGATTAACAAGTTAAACAAACTCTAAGACCGGTGAGACTAACAGGAAGGAAGAGGTATGCCTCTGTTGTGTGGAAAAACAAAGTTTGGAGTCAAGTAGTGATAGTAGTATTGATATGTGACTTGAAAGGTGCAATGTAAGCACACATTGCAACTTGGCACTCAACACTCGATGCTATGCCACTCGAGGATGATAAAGCTGAATGGTGTGGAAGTGTTGGACTGGTAGTGTAAGAATGACTAAGGAATCAAGGGGGGACCTCGAAAGCTTAAGGAATGAGTGAACTGTGCAACAAGAGGTCAGAACTCAGAAAGCGACCAATGAAGTTACACAAACTCATTACAGAGTAAACCTAATTAAGTGACTAGTGTGGTCGTAGGGTTCTGAATTAGGATGAATTGATGTGAAACCCTAGCGACACTGGGAAAGGAAGTGAGATCGACATTGCTTGGACTCAAAGCGTCATCACAAGCACTGTTAACTTGACGTGAGTACCAAGACACGTTCAGAGGACCTTTAGGTAAATCAATCACTATGATTATCTTTGCAAACATCGTCCAAGTTCTTACATGATGCTATTGCAGTGTCCTTTGCAAAATTTTCCAGATGAGCTCGGTGAACTATTGGAACTTGAACATAAGGAATTACTATGTAGCGACGATGTGTTTTGCCATCTCGAGAAGATCATCTCGTCAACGTTCACATCGACCCGTACTCGTCCATGGTGGTGAGCGGAATCCAGAACACCACCTTATGAGTCACAAGGTTAGTGATGTCGACTTGATCATCGGTAACCTACTCGACGAACCTGTCGTCGATGAAATGGCACACCTAGTTAAGCAATTATGCGGATAGTTAGGAAACATCGTCGACATCAACAAGAACCTATTATCCAAGGTTTCCCTTGGTCTAGTTTTCCTTGTCGGTCGCAACATTCTCGCATTACTCAACCATAGGTCATCGGTGATCACCAACATCCGTGGTTTGACCTAGAAGGCATCTTATCGAGCACCTTGGCTACACCTAAGACTCGATCACCCTAATAACGACTAAAACCTAATTTTGCTTGACAACCATTGTCTGACGAGTCATGCTTGTGTTTCAGCACCACACTTATCACAGGCATCCTTCATCTCGATGCCAGGGCATGACGATGGCTCGAAATGTCACGACGACGTCATGTGGTCAACGACGTCGACGCGGCTCATGGTGGAGCATCACGAGCACGCACGAACATGTTAACACGATTCAAAAGACAAAGAAGGTTAACTTGGGGATTTCTAAAGGAATGATATCATGGGGGAAAATGGACGTACGGCTTGACGACACATGAGTACCATTAGGGGTCACGACGAACAGACTTCGATGACGTCAAGCAAGACAATTCAGGGCAAGGCTCACCTGGTAGGCATTTCGCCGAACATCTTGGGTTTGTACTTGAGTTCCGTCGCTTCATCACCATTCAAAGGGTATCTTGGCACTTAGGCTTGTCGGTTGCCACATCATTCTACCCCTGCATCACAGATCAGCTCTGATCATCATCATAGTTGGTTTTGCCTTGTACACATTTCGTCAAACACATTGGATGCAGCACTGTCCTGACTAATCGTTTGCACAAATCAGAGCTAACCTTGGACCAATTGACGTTGCCGTAATGTTGTCATCGTGTTCCAGCATCTTGTGCATCAGAAACATAAAAGTTTCTACCGGCTGGACGGAGGCACGATGCAGAATGCCGCAACAACATCATGAAGTCGACGATGATGAGGCTGCACAAGGCAAAGCATCCTGAGTGCGTGCACGAGCATGCCGGCTGCGCAGAGGTAAGACTGGGGCAACTTGGAGATGGGCTGCAGCAGCTTGGAGGCCGAAACACGCAGCACGGCGTAAATGGCAGGCGGATGGTGACCACCACGGCACGGGAGGCGCGGCGGCGATGCCGGGCATCGGCATCTGGATAGTGAGGCTTGGACGGCGGTGAGGTGTGCAGCATGGGGAAGGAACAGGAAACGCCGGCGTACAGTGTAGACACGATGCGGAGTAGAGGCGCATGCAAGGCGCTGCAGTGGCGGCACGGTTGTGGCCATGGGTGTCAGGGCGACACGCAGCGAGTGTGGAGTGGGCGGCCAAGATGCACCGGCAGAGCAAACGCCGGCAAGCGCTGGGTTGGAGGTCGCTCTGGAGATGGGGATGCGGCAGAGGAGCGCCGGATGTGGGCGGGCGCAGCCGACGTCGTCGACAGTGGGGCAGAGACACGGCCTAGCACGCAAAGGGCGGAGCGCAGTTGGCGGCACAGGCGGTGGGGCGCAGCTGTGGGGCGGAGCGCGCGGTGCACGGGTGCAGCACGCAAGGGGCGAGCTTGCACCGGCGTGGGGCGCAGGAGCAGAGGCGGCGAGCCGGCGCGGTGGGGGACCAGGGGAGCGCGGCCGGTGTTGGGCGCCGGAGAAGGCAGAGTGCCGTGGAGGCGGCGCCGGTGAAGAAGCGTGGCTGGGAAGGGGCACACGCGATCGGCGTGGGCGGCGAGCACGTAGCTAGGTGCAGGCGCGGTAGGGAGGAGCCGGGGCGACACACGCGGGGCGGCGGCCGTCGTAGGGCAGCGCTGCAAGCGGCCGAGAGACGAGGAGGCGGCCGGACGCGGAGGAGGCGCGCGGACGGCGGCCAGGCGAACAACGAGCTCGAGCAGGGTGCAGTGAGGAGAACGAGTTTGGCTTGCCCTGTGGTTCACAGTACGAAGATAAGGCCATAGTTTGTATCGCGGTGGCACATGCATGCGTCTGCGTGGAGGCAGGGGAGGAAAGAGAGGGCATGCCGACCTGACTTGTGGGAACCACAAAGCCTCTTTTCCAAATTTCAAATAGAACCAGCAAACATGCCTCAAAAATATTCAACTGTGGCCCAATGACTAAATAAAATGTGAAGAATTTTATGGTGCAATCGGATTTCAGAACTGAGCAAGTAGAATTTTTAAATCAAGTTTGAATTTGAATTCAAGTGGTGATACTTGATTCAATGAAATAAATAGTAAATTAGGTTCAGAAATACTTAAACTTTGAAGTTACCCTTTTTGAACCATAAGGGAGCTCAGGAAAAAATTGGAGTTGATTCAGACAAGGTTAAGTACAAAGTTTAAATTTGAAGTCGACTCTGATTAAACTCTCAGTACGTGTCCAATAAATGGAAAACGTGCTTCAAAAATTTTTGAAACTTTACCGAGAGTCTATTTGAAATATTAGAAGGTCATGGAAAAATTTATAGCCTTAGATTTGAATAGTTTTGAATGTCCCATTTTAGGGTAGGAATAATTCCTTTTTCTTTCTTTCTATTTTGTTTTCTTTTCTCCTTTAATTTTTCATTGAAAATGTAAATGCATGGAAATTAAGGATTTTACCCCTTAAGTTCCAAATACATTAGCAACCATGTTCTATATGTAAAATTTTAACAAGTTCCTATTTCTAGTGAACATTGGTTAACTCATATGGTTCATGTGAGTTTGGATTTCCAAGTCCACTTTCAAAATTGTTAAGTTCGCATTTTTGCGTTTTTGTTCTTCCGAAAAGCGCGCTTTTACAATCCTTCCCCCTTAAAGGAATCTCGTCCTGAGATTCTAACCAGTAGAATAACAGAAACGATGAGGGAACGATCCGTAAAAGAGGGTCATTGACTAAGGAAGATGACAATGCCCTTAAAGACTTGGGGTCTACGAAATAGTGATTATCTTCAGGCATCTTAAGAAATTATAAAGTTTGCTTCAGGTGATTCCAGCCTTTAGGTTGAAAATCTTGACAGGATGCTCGACATGACAATATCACGTCGTAAAACTCTCACGTCTGTTACTAAACCTTTATTGTTGTACTCTTAAACTGACATGACATCTTGTCATGTCCTAGTCTTGACTTGAAAAATCAGGACTTGTTCTTTGCTTCTCTAGGTCACCTGGATAGTTTGAAACTATCTTTGCATTGATTCTTGGTTGCTTGCTTGGTTTTGCATAGGTCCTTACAACTTAATGTGGTATTTCCCCTGACATGAGTTAAGATGGGTTACGAGGTTAAACTACAATTATTAACCTCGCTTGATGTTTAGCCAACCATAGGATCCTGTAGCTGTAGCATAAGAGTAGCAAGGCACGCAACACCCTTATGTGGGCAAAACAGCAGGAATACTGAAGGTATGGTGACTAGATGGTTTTTGGGTATATCAACATCTTCAAACAATAGAAATAGAAGATGAAGACCCTTTGCGGTGGCACACGAGGATTTAACAATTCAGCATCCTCATATGTTTCAACACAGCAAAGAACTCAATCATATGGTAACTACAAGGTAATTAGTGTAGCAAGGTTACCATATAACACCACAAGATCTTAGATGGACCCAAAGAGTTTCATGAGGTTGACAATCGAACGGTATCCTCGTGAGTAGGGAGATTTCATGGGTTTTACAAGGTTGATCATCGAACTGATGACCACTCGATAACGAACGATATAGTTACAACAATCAAGGTACTTGAACCTAACAAGTCAAGGATGAAAGTTCAACTGTTTGTTTAGTTGCAAGTGAGGTTGAGTAATCGGTTTCCCAAATATTACTCAATGGAAAGGAGATCAACAATGTACGGAGTCAAATGAAGATGGTGAAATGATCGTAGTCATTAGACACCTTAGAATAGTTTTAATGAGTTACACAGTCTTGCTCTAAATTTTAGTATTATCATGCGTTCTATCATAGGTGTTACATTGGTAATGATGCCTCATTGTGCATCATATGTTGTATAATACAATGGATATGCACATGGTATCGTGCAAGTGGTGCACATGTATGTTGCAAATGATGCATATGTATGGTGCAAATGGTGCACATGCATGGTGCAGTAGCTTTTATAGTTTGAGCAATACTTAATGAACCACACCCACAAAACTCAAGTACCATCTGATGACTTGCAAGGATTGGAGACCGTGGTCGTGAAAGACACTCAATGAGTAGTGTTCCTTTCATGACTCGACTACCGTTAAGGAATTCATAACAGAACGACTGACAAGGAAGGTGGGAAACATACCACGTTACCTCGACCTTTCGAAAGCTTGTTCATGTACTACACTTGATTGTACCTTCAACTAGGTCCTAGAGTTACCAGTTGACTTGAGGAGTATCTTCATCAGAAGAAAAACAACTAACTATATGTCGAAGGTTATCCCTAGACACATGGTCGAGATCACTAGACACAACTCTAGTGATACTTCACTTAACCTTCGCTTCAATTAGTCAGGAGGAGCGGATACCCTTCTCGATCACTTTAGTGGAGTTGAAGTCAAACTTCTTCTTAGAGTAACTCAATCTGGTGGCGGAGGTTGGATCCTCTTGAAGATGTAATCTTAATTAATCGTCTTCTTGTTGACATGACTCATTGTAACCAAGGTTGATGGTTGAACACCACCATTACTTGAGTGCTCGCCTTTCCCCTTAAAGTTTCGAACCAGGATGTCAAAGCGTACTTCAAACAATCCTCATGTGAAGACAAGATGCAACTCAAGTAATTGCGACCTGCGTTCAACATCACAAGATGTGATGTGGCAAGTCACATAAATCAAACACTAGTATGCCTATCCAAGGGAAAATGGCTTCAAATGAGTTAAATACTCTATTCAACTTGGTAAATACTTGACTCCTAACTCTTGGTTGGTTACGACACTCCTTGAATTGATATCGAGAGCCGAATGCCTAAAAAAACCAAATGGTTCAAACTGGCCAGGCTATGATGACAAACGACCATCCTGGACGCAAACTCGATTTTGATCTAGTTAATTGAAAAATCAGATCTCGAGGTGAATAACAAAGTTAAAGTACACTTCAAGAACTTTCCAAAAAGTATACTTTTGCCTCTAGATCATCCCTGGTTTGCATGTTATGCTATTTTAAAGTCAGCAGAATTTTTCTGAACTTTCAGCAGAACCTGCTTAAAAAGTAGCACTTTCGATATAAAGTTTTCAGGCTGTTCTGATAGAAATATGGAAATATTCTTATTTACAAAGTTGTATCCAATGTAATAAGATTTCCAGAATGTACTTACCTGTCTTCATATCAGTGTTGGTTTAAAAGATATGAATTTTTGAAGTTTGCTGAAATTTCAGCATTCAGACTTTTATATTCAATTCAGATTGACCACATTGTATTCAAACTCGATTTGTAAAAAGTAGACGACAGATTCAGGTCTGGAGCCAATTACAAAAATTGTAGCTGACTCACTAACCTTTCCAACGGTTACTCACGCGACACCATTGGATGCAAAATCTGCTAGTTATGGGTTACATTCAGAAAAGTTCAGAGTGCTGTCCAGTTTGGGTGTACCTGGACAGTCTCTGCGATTATCCAAATTTCACCCACTTAGAAAAGGATTCTGGTCTGGATCTGAATATAGAACATGCAAAGTACTTCCAAAAATTTCTAAGGAGTACTTACTTGCCCTCGTAGCACTTCTGGTTGAGAAGATATGGCATTTGCAAGTTGACAGTTTTTCTGAAAATTTGGACAGCACCTCCTTTGTTTAAGGCTGATTTTGTCCATAATTTTCGGATATACAAACATCAACATTTGCAAAAATAATACATAGAAAACTTGTTTAATACATTCTCAATATTCCATAAAGGTAAAACCCGAAGCCAATCGATGATCCTACTCAAAGCTAGGGTTTAAACAACAACTAAATTCAAATCTGCCAGATTCGAAAATGTCACGACACCTTAAACGATACTTCGATTTAGACCATGTTATTGCGAGTTTTAGCCTTTGTGTTGAATAGGAAGTTGATAGAGGACTATTTAAGCTTCCCATACATGTATAAACATGCATAGGTTGCATTTCTAGTTTAAGAGTTATGGCTGTTCAAAGTTCAGAACTTTTTTCTGGCTGTTTCAGATAGCACTTATATACATGTACTATCTTCAACTCCAGTTTTCTAATTAGTTATAAACTGAATTTGAGGTATCACTGAATAACAAAGTTGTAGAATAGCTCTTAACCTTTCCATAAATGCATCATAATGGAATAGAAGAGCTTTCTACAAGGAAATATGGCAAAAAATCAGATGCTGGTCCATGTAGTTTCTGAACAGCAGCTGCTGTGATAACGGTGCATTTTCATCACCATAAAAGCGTCTTTTGGCTTGGAGGTCAATATAAAACTTATAGAAGACTTCAAAAGCTTTCCAAAAAGTATTCACTTGCCTCTACAGCCCTCCAGGTTGAAGAGATACGGATTTTTGAAGTGGAACAATCGGTTCAGGTTTCAGAATTTAGTTTGATAGATCATGGTTGTTTAAAGCTGGTTTGGCCACTGATTTTCAGATGGATAACCTCAAAATTTGACAGCAAGTCCCATTACAAACTTGTTTTATAAGTCATAAGGTTTCCGGAAATGTATTACACGAAGGTGTTCGATGACTCTACAAAGAGTTATGGTTGAAATGCCGAGGCCAGTTTATTATATCAAAGAGGTGAAGAAATGCTGGTTTCTAATGATTTGGACGAGTTTCCCCAGTTTTGTTTTGTCCAACTCGTCCATAGAGAAATCGTCGAGGACCTGAAGATCTCTCCCATCCCTATAGCATACTACGATGTCCTATGAAGTTTAACTAGAAGCACATCTTGACATAATCGAGCTAGATTCTGTCAAGAGTACACAAAAGCCTTAATCTTCATCCTTCTTCACATTGTATGTTCCATGTCAAAACTTTGATCCAAATCTTACCAGCATCTGGTAGTTGGATCTTACAAGATGATAATGAAGCCATTCTTTCGTGGGGGATGGTCAAAGTATCAAATGTGATACTGACGGTACTACGTGCCTTACCAAAATAAAAATTCTAAACCGGTATATCCGGATACGTCTATAGGTGGTTCTAATAGCGATCACTCGCAAACGTATGCTACACGGGTCGCTACCGTAGTTAGTGTACCTGCAGAAGACAAACAATTCCCTTTCGCACCTTCACACCTCAAGGGCGGCACGGGGAAACACGACAGGCAGTCACAATAATATATATGAAAATAAATGCATACGACTCTGGTGTGAGTCGTCCTCGAGCGAGGTCATGTCTCGAGGTACATGGCTGTAAATACGTCTGTACAGCAAAAACTCCCGTACGAACCGGCTTATGCACGCTCGGACATACGTGTTTTGCATGATCCCATAGAACATGAATAGTTCTAGAGATGCATACTATCGGGTTATACATCACCCGACGGAGGCTCCCACTAATTTTGAGTCACGCTGGGGTACCGCGTGTCATATGTTCTCAGAAACATGGAAAAGTTTCAGAGACTCATATTTACTTTCCATGCAAAGCCACGAAAATATCACATACCACACCTCGTATGTAGAGTTTACCGAGATTTACCGCTCTCGGTGGCGTACCTTACCTCTTACCTTGAAGACAGAGCATCGTTACATAAATAATATAACAAGTTAGTTCACCACCTTTATAACTTATACTAGTAATAGTCCTTAATGAGCATATAGCTAATCCTCACTCGAATACTTCGGAGTTTTCGAAAATAGGCTCTTTTTGAACGTGCTATTCCCAATGAAGCTCTGATACCATGTCTATGGGTACCGGGGTCCCGACATCCGAGGATCTCATTGGGTGGTGTCGTGCGATGCGGCACCTAACAGCACACAGAAAAGGATACCAAAACTTATAAAAAAAGATTTTACAAAAGAGTGTACAACAGGGTTGTAAAAGCCCGTTTTTCGGAAGAACAAAAACGCAAAAAAATGCGAACTTAAAATTTTTCGAAAGTGGACTTGGAAATCCAAACTCACATGAACCATATGAGTTAAACTATGTTCACTAAAAATAGGGGCTTGTTAAAACTTTACATATAGAACATGGTTGCTGATATGGAATGGAACTTAAGGTGAAGAATCCTTAATTTCCAAGTATTCACATTTTCAATGAAAAATTAAAGGAGAAAAGAAAACAAAATAGAGAAAAAGAAAAAGGAATTATTCCAACCCTAAAATGGGACATCCAAAAATATTCAAATCTCATGCCATAAAATTTTCCATGACCTCCTAATATTCCAAATAGACTCTCGGTGAAGTTTCAAAATTTTTGAAGCACGTTTCCCATTTATTGGACACGTACTGAGAGTTTAATCAACGTCGACTTCAAATTTAAACTTCGTGCTCAACCTTGTCCAAATCAACTCCAAATTTTTCCTGAGGTCCCTTATGGTTCAAAAAGGTTAACTTCAAAGTTTCAGGATTTTTGAACCTAATCTACTATTTATTTCCTTGAGTCAAGTATCACCACTTGAATTCAAATTCAAATCTGAGTTCAAATTCAACTTGCTCAGTTTTGAAATCTGATTGCACCATAAAATTCTCCACATTTTATTTAGTCACTGGGCCAAAGTTGACTATTTTTGAAGCATGTTTGCTAGCCTATTTGAATTTTGGAAAGAAGAAGAGGGAAGTGGGTCCCACAGGTGGTCCCCACCTGGCAGGTCGGCACCGGCTTCCTCTCTCCTCCCCTGCCTCCACGCGACCGCATGCAGCGCCACCGCGATGGACGACGTCGGTCCTTATCCCATCTCCCGACTCGGTCCTATCCACGGCATCGCTCCTTATCCTCTCACTCCCGCTCCGCTTCCTCTCCCAGGCCGCACCGCCGCTCACCCCCGGCACTCCTCTCCCGGCCAGCGGCCGCGCCGCACAAGCAGTCCCGGCCGGCGCTACTCCCTCCTGTCGCGCCGCCTGCGCCACCGCTGGGCTGCTCCCCGCATCACACCGCCGGCGCTTCGCCTCCCCGCTCCGGCGCCCGCCCACGGCGCCACTCCCGCCAGGCCCGCGCGCCACCTCGCTTCGCCGCCGGGTCGAGCCGCCCCGTCGCTGCACTGCCTCTGGTCCCAGCAGCGCCGCGCCCCAGCTCCTCCCTGCCGAGCCGCCCCCAAGCACCGCTCACGCCGGCGCTCCATCTCCTGGCCACCGTGGCGTCGCTCCGCATCCGCGCCCCACGCCGGCCGCCTCCTCGTCGCCCACGACGCTCCCGACGGCGCGCTCACCGCCGCCTCGTCCCCCGGCCACCGGCTCCCGCCGCCAGCGCCTGCCTCCGGTGCTGTCCCCGAGCCGCGCGCCCCCGCTGGCCGCATCGCCCAGCCGCCTTGCCGCCGGCCAGCGCAGCTCCCCCACCGGCCGCCTCCTCGTCTCCCCGGCTGCACCTCGCCCTGGGCTCTGTCTCCTCACCGGCACCGCCCCACGCCGACGCCGTGCTCGCCCCTGCTGCCTTCGACCGCAGCGCCTCCCTTGCCGCCGCCCTGCTCCTGTGCAGCCCCTCAGCCGCACTTGCGAGCGCCGTTCCAGCCCATGTGCCATGGCCATGGCCACTCATAGCCGCCGCTCGCCGTGGTCCTTGCAGCTCGCTGCAGCACCTCGCCACGCCAAGCCGCGGCAACCGCGTTCCTCTTGTCAACGCCGTCCGCCGGCTCTCTCTGCCGTTCACCATGACGCCATGTCCGCGTTCCGCGCCGTGGCTATGTCCTGGAAGCAAAGCAAATGATGGGCGTAACCGAGGAGATGCAGGAACACACCTTTGACACCATGGTATCGAGAACTGGCTCAAGGTTAGCTCTGATTTGTGCAAAGATTAGTTGGGACAGAGCTGCAGCCAAGGTGTTCGATGAAATGGTTACAAGGCGAAACTAAGTGTGTTGCCGTTCAATGCTGGTCTATGGATGCATGTCTATTCTGGGGTGGCAGTTGACAAGTACATGTGCCAAGATACCCTTTGAATGGTGATGACGCGATGGAACTCTAGTACACACCAAGATGTTCGGCGAAATGCATGCAAGGTGAGCCTTACCCTGAAATACCTTGCTTGATGTCACCGACGTTTGTTCGTCGTGATCGCTAAGATTACTCATATGTCGTCAAGCCATACATCCATGTTCCGCGTTAATATCATTTCTATAGGAGTCCCCAAGTTGACCTCCTTTGTCGTTTGTATCACGTCGGCCTGTCCGTACGTGCTCGTGATGCTCCACCATGAGTCGCGTCGACGTCGTTGACCATATGACGTCGTCGTGACGCTCCGAACCGTCATCGTGTCCTGGCATCGAGATGATGGATGCTTGTGATGTGTGTGGTGCTGAAACACCAGCACGACTCGTCGTACAATGGTCGTTTAGCCAAATTAGGGTTTAGTCGAGGCAAGACTCGTCAAGTCCTAGGTGTAGCTAGGGTGCTCGATGAAATGCCTTCTAGGTCAAACCAAGTGGTTCGGTGATCACCGATGACTTGGAGTAGAGGTATGCAATAACATTGCGACCAACAAGGAGAACTGGACCAAGGGGGACCTTGGATAAGAGTTCCTTGGTTGTGTCGAGGATGTTCCGTAGCCGATCACAGGATTGGTTAACTAGGTGTACCCCGTCTTCGACGGCAGGTTCGTCGAGTCGCTTATCAACAACCGAGTCGACATCACTAGCCTTAAGACTCACAAGGTGGTGTTCGGGATTCTGCTCACCCCATTGACGAGTCCGGGTCGATGTGGACGTGGCTAATCCGATCCTCTCGTGATGGCAAAGCATGACCGTCACGACAAGGTCTCGCATCATGTTCGAGTTCTAGGAGTTCACCGAGCTCATCTGGACAATCTTGCAAAGGACACTGCAATAGTGTCACGTAAGCACTTGAACAATGCTCGAGAAGCTTGCCGTAGAAACTACTTTACCTAAAGGTCATTTGAACATTGTCTCGGTATTCACGTCAGGTTAACAAGGCTCGTTATGATGTCTTAAGTCCAAAGAATGTTGACCTCACTTCACTCCCAAGTGTCGCTAGGGTTTCACCCTGGTTCATCCTTATCAGGACCCTGCGACCACACTTGTCCCGTAATTAGGTTTACTCCTTGATGAGTTTGTGTAACTTCATTGGTTGACTTCTAAGTCACAACCTCTTGTTGCACAGTTCACTCATGCCTTAAGCTTTCAATGCTCCATCTTGATCGCTTAGTCTTCCTTACATCACACAGTCCAGTAATACTTCTTCACCATTCTACCTTATCACTCTTTGTGCGGCATAGCTCCAAGTGTCGAGTGCTAAATTGCGATGTGTCATTACATTGCACCTTTGAGTGCTTATCTCGACACTACTATGCCACCTTGACTCTTATGTCATCCTTACCCTACCAGTCCAACACTTTCACACCATTCAGCTGTATCGTCCTTGAGTGGCATAGCGTCGAGTGTTGAATGCCAAGTTGCAATGTGTGCTTACATTGCACCTTTCAATTCACATCTCGACACTACTATGACCACTTGACTTCATCCTTTGTTCATTCACACAACAAAGGCATATTTGTCCTTCCTAGTTGAACTCCTCATTCTTAGAGTTTACACAACCCCGTGGAGTCTTTTCTTAAATTACTTAATTACTTATATGCATATCATGTTGATAGGAACGTGCTGATAGGTGATCGACAAGAAGCTTCACTTGGAGGAGAAGGCCAAGGTGTTTCCACTGAGGTTCCATGGCAGGTCCTCCGGAGGAAGATCAAGCCCTAACAATTGACATTTGTTCAGTCGCAAACTAAGGCAAGCCCCGGTTTGCATTTAAGTCGTTTATAAACTTTTGCTTTATCACTATGATGAGTAGTATATGAATTGTGCATTATGTTTAGGGTGAATGATACTCCACATGCATGACCAAAAATCCCAGGGTTTATTTGGCACGAGTTACAATTTGACCTATAGTAACTGCTTTGCTAATGCATAGGAAATCCGGTAGAAGTCGAGTAGCTGGAATCTACTCGCGAGAGATGTAGGACATATCTCACAGGATTGGTTAGATAGAAAATGACATAATGTAATGAAACTGAGACCGGGCAGGGAATGGATAGGAAGCGACGAGAATTGAGTCTCGGTCGCATAGCCCTGCCTGTGTCGATTAAGGCCCGTCCGTATGCGGCCCCTTCGGACAAGCTTGAATTGTACCGGCAACATAATGGACATATGGAATCCAATAAACTGACGTAGCTTGGTCACTTGGGTGTCGAGGCATACCGTTCCGTTTTATAGGTGTGGGTTGAGGGTAGCAAGGTGTAAATCCGCTGGTGGGCACGTCAGAGTACGCCCCACGCAGGGACCTCCTGCCCGTGACGGATCGACCGGTTCGGCATTTGAGTGTCTTGCGAAAGGTTGCCATATACGCCTAGTACTGAAGTATTATGTAGGTACGGGTGTGCTCGCTGACACTTCCGAACGACGTATGTGTCGTGTTGTCCGGGTGTGTCCTGATTGCAATCACTGTCCCTCGCAGTAATAGAGTACCACTTGCCTGTCGCAGTCGTGACGTAGTAAATACTAAAGAAGCCATAAAATCATATTGTATTGAATTATAATTACTTTGCAACCTTGTATGATTTGGAGATAGTATAATTAAAAGTTTACAGTTTCCCCATACTTTAGCTGTAATAGCATTATGTGCTTTGGGCATGTCATATCATCGGTAAAGCGTTTCTTGTTTGATTGTGGAGCCCATGATGTGCCGTGCTCAGAGAATGTCATTTGCTACTTAAAACTTGATTATAAGGATCCACTTGTAGGCGAGTCATTTATGCTATTCCTTACCTATGTTTAGTGTCCCCTTGCATCTGTCTAGTGAGACGGTTAAGTCTTGCTGAGCCTTATGCTCACGTTTGCGCTTTAACGATTTTTGCAGGTATTAGTTTTATTTCTGCTGTTCAGGTTGTACATGAGACTCGAGGTGTCGAGATAAATCTCATGTGAGCCACGCCGCTGCTGTTTGTTCTTCGTGTTGCTAGTGAGAATCGTCCTAGGGCATGGACGCCTTCTCTCCTGCTTAGTTAGGTGAGATTACGAGTATGTATTTTCCGCTGCGTGTGTACTCCTATTGTACACTCTTTTGTAAACTCTTCTTATTATGAAATGAAAACTTTATATGTTTTGGTATCCTTTTCGTGTGTGTTGTTAGGTGCCGCATCGCACGGCACCACCCAATGAGATCCTCGGATGTGTGGACTCCGGTCCCCACAAGGGTACACACGTAGTGGAAAATACATACTCATAATCTCACCTAACTAAGCAGGAGAGAAGACGTGCATGCCCTAGGACGCTTCTCACTAGCAACAAGAAGAACATTCAGCAGCGGCGTGGTTCACATGAGATTTATCTCAATACCTCGAGATCTCATGTACAACCTGAACAGAAGAAATAACTTAATACCTGCAAAAATTGTTAAAGCACAAACGTGAGCATAAGGCTTAGCAAGACTAACCCGTCTCACTAGACATATGTAGGGGTAAATACTAAGCATAGGTAAGGAATAACATAAAAGACTTGCCTACAAGTGGATCCTTATAATCATATTTTAAGCACCAAATGACATTCTTCAGGCACGGCACATCATAGACTCCACAATTAAACAAGAAATGCTTTGTCGATGATATGACATGCCCAAAGCACATAATGCTATTACAGGTAAAGTATGGAAAAACTGTAATTTTTTAATTGTGTTATCTCTAAGCCATACAAGGTTGCAAAGCAATTATAATTCAATATATCATATTCTTCTGACTTGATTTACTATATCACGGCTCAGTGAACAAGTGGTACTCTATTACCGCGAGGGACGGTGATTGCAATCAGGACACACCCGGACAACACGACACATACGCACGTTCGGAAGTGTCAGCGAGTACACCAGTACCTACGTAACACTTCAGTACTAGTCGTATATGGCCACCTTTCACTAGAAACCCGAACGCCAAACCCGTCTCACCTCCGCGAACAGAAGGTCTCCACACGGAACACCTCTTGTGTCCGCCGACCGATTTACACCTTACTATCCTCAACCCACCCCTATCGATGATGAGTTAATGGGCCTCGACATCCCAGTTATCGAGTTACGTCAGTTTACTGGAGTCCATATGTCCAGTATGTCGCCGGTACAAGTCAAGTTGTTCGAAGGGGCCGCATACAGACAGGCCTTAATTGACACAGGCAGGGCTATGCGACCGAGACTCCAATTCTCGTCGCTTCCTATACATCCCCTGCCCAGTCTCAGATTTATTATATTAAGCCATTGTCTATCTAACCAATCCTGTGAGATATGTCCTACATCTCTCGCGAGTAGATTCCAACTACTCGACTTCTACCGGATTTCCTATACATTAGCACAGCAGTTACTACAGGTCAAACTGTAACCCGTTCCAACCAACCCGTGGGATTTGTGGTCATGCAAGTGGAGTATCAATCACCCTATACGTAATGCACATATGAAACTTAAGACGTAATGTGAGTAATACTGCAAAACTCCGTAAAGCTTTTAAATGCAAACCGGGGCTTGCCTTAGTTTGCGCTAAGTCAATGTCAGTCGTTAAGTCTTGTGCTTTCCTTTGAAGAGTTCGCCATGGAACTTCAAGCTGGAACACCCTGGCCTTCTCCTCCAAGCGAAGCTCCTCATCGATCACCTACCATCACTTCCTACCGACATGATATGCATATAAGTACATAATGTAATATACTTTAGATTAACAAGTTAAACAAACTCTAAGACTGGTGAGACTAACTAGAAGGAAGAGGTATGCCTCTGTTGTGTGGATAAACAAAGGATGGAGTCAAGTTGTCATAGTAGTATCAAGATGTGAATTGAAAGGTGCAATGTAAGCACACATTGCAACTTGGCACTCAACACTCGACGCTATGCCACTCGAGGACGATAAAGCTGAATGGTGTGGAAGTGTTGGACTGGTAGTGTAAGAATGACTAAGGAATCAAGGGGGGACCTCAAAAGCTTAAGGCATGAGTGAATTGTGCAACAAGAGGTCACGACTCAGAAAGCGACCAATGAAGTTACACAAACTCATTATAGAGTAAACCTAATTAAGTGACCAGTGTGGTCGTAGGGTTCTGAATAGGATGAATCGATGTGAAACACTAGCGACACTTGGAAAAGAAGTGAGATCGGCATCGCTTGGACTCAAAGAGTCATCACAAGCACTGTTAACCTAACGTGAGTACCAAGACACGTTCAGAGGACCTTTAGGTAAATCAATCGCTACGACTATATTCGCAAACATCGTCCAAGTTCTTACATGACACTATTGCAGTGTCCTTTGCAAGATTTTCCAGATGAGCTCGGTGAACTCTTGGAACTTGAACATAAGGCATTACTATGTAGCGACAGCGTGTTTTGCCATCTCGGGAATATCATCTCGTCGATGTTCACATCAACCCGTACTCGTCCATGGTGGTGAGCGGAATCCTGAACACCGCCTTACGAGTCACAAGGTTAGTGATGTCGACTCGACCGTTGGTAACCGACTCGACGAACCTGTCATTGATGAAACGGCACACCTAGTTAAGCAATTCTGTGGACGATTATGAAACATTGTCGACATGAACAAGAAACTCTTATCCAAGGTTTCCCTTGGTCTAGTTTTCCTTGTCGGTCGCAACGTTCTCGCATTACTCAACCATAGGTCATCGGTGATAACCAACATCCGTGGTTTGACCTAGAAGGCATCTTATCGAGCACCTTGGCTACACCTAGGACTCGATCACCCTCACATTGACTAAAACCTAATTTGGCTTGACAACCATTGTCCGACGAGTCGTGCTTGTGTTTCAGCACCACACTTATCACAGGCATCCTTCATCTCGATGCCAGGGCACGACGACGGCTCGGAACGTCACGACGACATCATGTGGTCAACGACGTCGACGCGGCTCTTGGTGGAGCATCATGAGCATGCACGGACAAGTTAACGCGATTCAAAAGACAAAGAAGGTTAACTTGGGGATTTCTAAAGGAATGATATCATGGCGGAAAATGGACGTACGGCTTGACAACACATGAGTACCATTAGGGGTCACGACGAACGGACTTCAATGACGTCAAGCAAGGCAATTCAGGGCACGGATCACCTTGTAGGCATTTCGCCGAACATCTTGGGTTTGTACTTGAGTTCCATCGCTCCATCACCATTCAAAGGGTATCTTGGCACTTAAGCTTGTTGGTTGCCACATCATTCTACCCCTGCATCACAGATCAGTTCTGATCATCATCATAGTTGGTTTTTCCTTGTAGACATTTCATCGAACACATTAGATGCAGCACTGTCCCGACTAATCGTTTGCACAAATCAGAGCTAACATTGGACCAATTGACGTTGCCGTAATGTCATCATCGTGTCCCGACTAATCGTTTGCACAAATCAGAGCTAACATTGGACCAATTGACGTTGCCGTAATGTCATCATCGTGTTCCAGCATCTTGTGCATCACAAACATAAACGTTTGTGCTGGCTGGACGGAGGCACGTCGCTGAATGCTGCAACAACATCATGAAGTCGACGATGATGAGGCTGCACATGGCGAAGCATCCCGAGTGCATGCACGGGCATGCCGGCTGCGCAGAGGTAAGACTGGGGCAACTTGGAGATGGGCTGCAGCAGCTTGGAGGCCGAAACGCGCAGCACAGTGTAAATGGCCGGCGGATGGTGGCCACCACGGCGCGGGAGGCGCGACGGCGATGCCAGGCATCGACATATGGATAGTAAGGCTTGGACGGCGGTGCGGTGTGCAGCACGGGGAAGGAACAGGAAACACCATGTACAGTGTAGACACGATGCGGAGCAGAGGCGCATGCAAGGCACTGCAGTGGCGGCACGGTTGTGGCCATGGGTGTCAGGGCAACACGCAGCGAGTGTGGAGTGGGTGGCCAAGATGCACCGGCAGAGCAAAGGTCGGCAAGCGCTAGGCTGGAGGTCGCTCTGGAGATGGGGATGCGGCAGACGAGCGCCAGATGTGGGCAGGTGCAGCTGACGTCGTCGACGGTGGGGCAGAGACACGGCCTGGCACGCGAAGGGCGGAGCGCAGTTGGCGGCGCAGGCAGTGGGGCGCAGCTGCGGGGCAGAGCGCGCGACACACGAGTGCAGCACGCAGGCGGCGAGCTTGCGCTGGTGTGGGGCGCAGGAGGAGGGGCAGGGAGCCGGCGCGATGGGGGATCAGGGGAGCACGACCGGTGTTGGGCGCCGGAGAAGGCAGGGTGCCGTGGAGGTGGTGCCAGTGAAGAAGCACGGATAGGAAGGGGTACGCGCGACCGGCGTGGGCGGCGAGCGCGTAGCTAGGCGTAGGCACGGCAGGGAGGAGCCGGGGCGACGCGCGCGGGGCGGTGGCCGTCGTAGGGCGGCGCTGCAAGCGTCCGGGAGACAAGGAGGCGGCTGGACGCGGAGGAGGCGCGCGGACGGCGGCAAGGCGAACAACGAGCTCGAGCAGGGTGCAGTGAGGAGAAGGAGTTTGGCCTGCCCTGGGGTTCACAATACGAATATAAGGCCATAGTTTGTATCGCGGTGGCACATGCATGCGTCTTCGTGGAGGCAGGGGAGGAAAGAGAGGGCATGCCACCTGACATGTGGGACCCACAAAGCCTCTTTTTGAAATTTCAAATAGAACTAGCAAACATGCCTCAAAAATATTCAACTTTGGCCCAATGACTAAATAAAATGTGAAGAATTTTATGGTGCAATCAGATTTCAGAACTGAGCAAGTTGAATTTTTAACTCAAGTTTGAATTTGAATTCAAGTGGTGATACTTGATTCAATGAAATAAATAGTAAATTAGGTTCAAAAATCCTGAAACTTTGAAGTTACCCTTTCTGAACCATAAGGGACCATATGAAAAATTTGGAGTTGATTTGGACAAGGTTAAGTACAAAGTTTACATTTGAAGTCGACTCTGATTAAACTCTTAGTACGTGTCCAATAATTGGAAAACGTGCTTCAAAATTTTTTAAAACTTTACCGAGATTCTATATGAAATATTAGAAGGCATGAAAAAATTTACAGCCTTAGATTTGAATAGTTTTGAATGTCCCATTTTAGGGTTGGAATAATTCCTTTTTCTTTCTCTCTATTTTGTTTTCTTTTCTCCTTTAATTTTTCATTGAAAATGTGAATACATGGAAATTAAGGATTTTACCCCTTAAGTTCCAAATACATTAGCAACCATGTTCTATATGTAAAATTTTAACAAGTTCCTATTTCTAGTGAACATTGGTTAACTCATATGGTTCATGTGAGTTTGGATTTCCAAGTCCACTTTCAAAATTTTTAAGTTCGTATTTTTGCATTTTTGTTCTTCCGAAAAGCGGGCTTTTACAATCCTTCCCTTAAAGGAATCTCGTCCCGAGATTCTAACCCGTAGAATAACAGAAACGATGAGAGAACGATCCGTAAAAGAGGGTCATTGACTAAGGAAGATGACAATGCCCTTAAAGACTTGGGGTCTACGAAATAGTGATTATCTTCGGGCATCTTAAGAAATTCTAAATTTTGCTTCAGGTGATTCTAGTCTTTAGGTTGAAAATCTTGACAGGATGCTCGACATGACAATATCACGTCGTAAAACTCTCACGTCTATTACTGAACCGTTATTGTTGTACTCTTACACTGACATGACATCTTGTCCTGTCCTAGTCCTGACTTGAAGAATCAGGACTTGTTCTTTGCTTCTCTAGGTCACCTGGATAGTTTGAAACTATCATTGCATTGATTCTTGGTTGCTTGCTTGGTTTTGCATAGGTCCTTACAACTTAATGTGGTATTTCCCCTGACATGAGTTAAGATGGGTTACGAGGTTAAACTACAATTATTAACCTTGCTTGATGTTTAGCCAACCATAGGATCCCGTAGCTGTAGCATAAGAGTAGCAAGGCACGCAACACCCTTATGTGGGCAAAACAGCAGGAATACTGATGGTATGGTGACTACAAAGTTTTTGGGTATATCAACATCTTCAAATAATAGAAATAGAAGATGAAGACCCTTTGCGGTGGCACACGAGGATTTAAGGATTCAGCATCCTCATATGTTTCAACACAGCAAAGAACTCAATCATATGGTAACTACAAGTAATTAGTTTAGCAAGGTTACCATATAAAACCACAAGATCTTAGATGGATCTAAAGAGTTTTACGAGGTTGACAATCGAACGATATCCTCGCGAGTAGGGAGATTTCATGGGTTTTACAAGGTTGATCATTGAACTGATGACCACTCGATAACAAACGATATAGTTACAACAATCAAGATTCTTGAACCTAACAAGTCAAGGATGAAAGTTCAAGTGTTTGTTTAGTTGCAAGTGAGGTTGAGTAATCAGTTTCCCAAGTATTACTCAATGGAAAGAAGATCAACAATGTACGGAGTCAAATGAAGATGGTGAAATGATCGTAGTCATTAGACACCTTAGAATAGTTTGAATGGGGTACGCAATCTTGCTCTAAATTTTAGTCTTATCATGCATTCTATCGTAGGTGTTACATTGGTAATGATGCTTCATGATGCTTCATATGTTGTATGGTACAATGAATATGCACATAGTATGGTGCAAATGGTGCATATGTATGGTGCAAATGATGCATATGTATGGTGCAAATGGTGCACATGCATGGTGCAATAGCTTTTATAGTTTGAGCAAGACTAAATGAACCACACCCACAAAACTCAAGTATTTTCTGATGATTTGCAAGGATTGGAGACCGTGGTCGTGAAAGACAATCAATGAGCAACATTCCTTTCATGATTCGACCACCGTTAAGGAATTCATAACAGAATGATTGACAAGGAAGGTGGGAAACATACCACATTACCTCGACCTTTCGAAATCTTGTTCATGTACCACTCCACTTGATTGTATCTTAAACTAGGTCCTAGAGTTACCAGTTGACTTGAGGAGTATCTTCATCAGAAGAAAAACAACTAACTATATGTTGAAGGTTATCTCTAGACACATGGTCGAGATCACTAGACACAACTGTAGTGATACTTCACTTAACCTTCACTTCAATCAGTCAGGAGGAACGGATACCCTTCTCGATCACTTTAGTGGAGTTGAAGTCACACTTCTTCTTAGAGTAACTCAATCTGGCGGTGGAGGTTGGATCCTCTTGAAGATGTAATCTTAATTGATCGTCTTCTTGTTGACACGACTCGTTGTAACCAAGGTTGATGGTTGAACACCACCATTACTTGAGTGCTTGCCTTCCCCCTTAAAGTTTCGAACCAGGATGTCAAAGCGTACTTCAAACAATCCTCATGGGAAGACAAGATGCAACTCGAGTAATTGCGACCTGGGTTCAACATCACAAGATGTGATGTGGCAAGTCACATAAATCAGACACTAGTATGCCTATGCAAGGGAAAAGGACTTTAAATGAGTTAAAAACTCTATTCAACTTGGTAAATACTTGAGTCCTAACTCTTGGTTGGTTACGACACTCCTTGAATTGATATCGAGAGCCGAATGCCTAATAAAAACCAAAAGGTTCAAACTGGCCAGGCTATGGTGACAAACGACCATCCTGGACGCAAACTCGATTTTGATCCAGTTAATGGTAAAATCAGATCTCGAGGTGAATAAAAAAGTTAAAGTACAACAACAACAACAACAACAACAACAACAAACAACAACAACAACCAAGCCTTTGTCCCAAACAAGTTGGGGTCGGCTAGAAATGAAACCCAACAATTTTGAAGAAAAGTAATAGAAAATAAGATGAAAGTAAAAAAAAATCTAACATTTTATTTATTCTAGAAATGGGTTAAAAAGAAAGAAGATAAGAGTAACAAATTACGAATAAACTAAGATTCTGACACATGAATTGCTAATTTCCATGCAGTCCTATCATGAGCCAAATCTCTTGGTATGTCCCACTCCTTTAAATCTCGTTTCACCGCCTCCTGCCATGTCAACCTTGGTCGACCTCTACCCCTCCTAAAATTTTCTCCACTTTTTATAATCCCACTGTTAACCTGTGCGTCTGGAGGTCTCCGCTGGATATGCCCAAACCACCGTAGGCGATGTTGGACTAGCTTCTCCTCAATGGGTGTCACTCCTACCCTATCACGTATTACTTCGTTCCTAATTTTGTCTCTTCTTGTGTGACCGCACATCCACCGTAGCATGCGCATCTCCGCAACACTCATTTGTTGGACATGTTGCCTTTTAGTTGGCCAACATTCTGCTCCATACAGCATCGCAGGCCTGATCACCGTCCTATAGAATTTTCCTTTCAATTTTTGTGGAACTTTCTTATCACATAAGATTCCAGATGCTTGTCGCCACTTCATCCACCCGATCTTGATCCTGTGGCAAACATCTTCGTCAATATCACCATTGCTTTGTAACATTGATCCTAAATATCGAAATGTGTCCCTCCTAGGTACTACTTGTCCTTGTAAACTAACATTACCATCCTCGCACCCGACATCACTAAAGTCGCATCTCATATACTCGGTCTTGGTTCTACTAAGTCTAAACCCCTTAGACTCTAAGGTCTGCCTCCATAGCTCCAATTTTCTATCAACACCATCCCTAGTTTCATCTACCAACACTATATCATCAGCAAAGAGCATACACCAAGGGATATCCCCTTGTATATCCTTCGACGCCTCATCCATCACTAAGGAAAAGATGTAAGGACTTAAGGCTGATCCTTGGTGTAACCCTATTGTGCTAGGAAAAGTGTCGGTCTCACTATCTCTTATGCGCACACTTGTCACCACATTATCGTACATATCCTTGATAAGGTTAATGTACTTTGTTGGGACTTTGTGTTTCTCTAGTGCCCACCACATGACCGGTCTTGGTACCTTATCGTATGCCTTCTCCAAGTCAATGAACACTAAATGTAGATCCTTCTTTTGCTCCCTATACCTCTCCATAAGCTGACGGAGTAAGAAAATCGCCTCCATAGTGGACCTCCCAGGCATAAAACCAAACTGGTTTCTAGTGACATTGGTCACTTTCCTCAAGCGGTGTTCAATCACTCTCTCCCAGAGCTTCATAGTATGACTCATGAGCTTAATTCCTCGGTAATTAGTACAACTTTGAACATCTCCTTTATTTTTGAAGATGGGTACTAAAATACTTTTCCGCCACTCTTCAGGCATTTTGTTTGACTGAAAAATGCGGTTGAATAGTTTAGTGAGCCATACTACTGCTACATCCCCTAGACATCTCCACACCTCAATGGGAACATCATCGGGGCCGTGGGCCTTTCCCCCTTTCATCCTTTTTAGGGCCTCTCTAACCTCGGACTCTTGTATCCTCCGCACGAATCGTCTGTTGATGTCATCAAATGAGTTATCCAACTCGAAACTAATACTCTCATTCCCGTCATTAAATAGTCCATTGAAGTAGTCCCGCCATCTGTCCCTAATTTCTTCCTCCTTCAATAGAATTTGGCCTGCCTCATCCTTAATGCATTTGACTTGGTTGAGATCTCTCACCTTTCTCTCGCGAAGTTTCACCATCTTGTATATATCCTTTTCGCCTTCTTTTGTCCCTAGCCTCTCATATAGCGCATCATAGGCCTGCCCCCTTGCTTTACTCACAACACGCCTAGCATTTTTCTTAGCCTCTTTATACTTCGCCATGTTACTTGCACTTCTCTCATGATGCCAACCCTTATAAGACTCCTTCTTCTCCTTAATAGCTTTTTGTACATCTTCATTCCACCATCAAGTGTCTTTATCTACAAGTTTCTTACCTTTTGCCCACCCAAGCACCTCCCTAGCCGTCTTCCTAATGTAAGTCGCCATCTTCTCCCACATACTATCTGCATCTTCCACTTCGTTCCAAGGTCCTTCTGCGATCATCCTCCCTTTGAATGATTGTTGCACTTCATCCTTCAACTTCCACCACTTTGTTCTCGTGGTTTTAACACCTTTGTCTCGTGACCCACGCACGTGGAAACGAAAGTGGGCTACCACAAGTTTATGTTGTCGAACAACACATTCTCCAGGAATCACCTTACAATCTAAACATGCCCCTCTCTCCCTTCTCCTAGTGAGGACATAGTCGATTTGACTAGAATGTTGGGCACTAGTAAAGGTCACTATGTGAGATAGCCTCTTTTTAAATAGGGTGTTAGCTACCAATAGGTCATAGGCTACGGCAAAGTCTAGGATATCCTTACCCTCCTGGTTTCTATCGCCACACCCAAAACCTCCGTGTACCCCCTCAAAACCTACGTTAGTTGTACCTACCTAACCATTGAGATCTCCTCCTATGAAGAGCTTCTCGCTTACCGGTACACTACTAACCATATCCTCCAAGTCCTCCCAAAATTGTCTCTTAGTGCTCATGTCAAGCCCAACTTGTGGGGCATAAGCACTAATGACATTCAAAATAAGGTCCCCCACAACTACCTTGACTAAGATGATCCTATCCCCTCGTCTACAGACATCCACTACTCCATCCTTGAGGCTCTTATCTATTAGGATGCCTACGCCATTCCTAGTTCCCGTCGAGCCAGAATACCAAAGCTTGAAACCGGTATTCTCAACCTCTCTCGCTTTTTGACCTGCCCATCTAGTCTCTTGTACACAAAGAATGTTTACACGCCTCCTAATCGCAACGTCCACTAACTCTCGTAGCTTTCCCGTCAAGTATCCTACATTCCAACTACCCACCCGAAACCTAGCTTCCTCGGCTAGCTTCGTTACCCTTCGCATCCGTCGAGGAAGATGCAAAGACCCTTGCTCGCTTAACACTACATTCGGGCGATGATGTAGCGCGCCACTAAGGTGATGGCGATCCGGCCCTCGCTCATTTAACACCACATCCGGGTTCCGATATGGCGCGCCACTAAGGCGGTGGCGACCCGGCCCTCGCCCACTTAACACCATACCCGGGTTCCGGTATGGCGCGTCGCTAAGAGGGTTACGCCCCAACGAATTTCCAGTGAGTTTCATTTCCATGAGAATGGCTAAGTTTAGTTGTTGGCTCGCCAAGCCTATCACAACCCCCTCCTCCTTTACCCGGGCTTGGGACCGGCTATGTCATTACAGTACACTTCAAGAAATTTCCAAAAAGTATTGGTTTGCCTCTAGATCATCCCTGGTTTGCAAGTTATGCTATTTTAAAGTCAGCAGAATTTTTCTGCACATTCAGCAGAACCTGCTTAAAAAGTAGCACTTTCGATCTGAAGTTTTCAGGCTGTTCTGATGGAAATATGGAAATATTCTTATTTACAAACTTGTATCCAATGTAATAAGTTTTCCAGAATGTACTTACCTGTCTTCATATCAGTGTTGGTTTAAAAATATGAATTTTTGAAGTTTGCTGAAATTTCAGCATTCAGACTTTTATATTCAATTCAGATTGACCACATTGTATTCAAACTCGATTTGGAAAACGTAGACGACAGATTCAGGTCTGGAGCCAATTACGAAAATTGTAGCTGACTCACTAAACTTTCCAACGGTTACTCACGCGACACCATTGGATGCAAAATCCGCTAGTTATGGGTTACATTCAGAAAAGTTCAGAGTGCTGTCCAGTTTGGGTGTACCAGGACAGTCTCTGCGATTATCCAAATTTCACCCACTTAGAAAAGGATTCTGGTCTGGATCTGAATATAGAACATGCAAAGTACTTCCAAAACTTTCTAAGGAGTACTTACTTGCCCTCGTAGCACTTCTGGTTGAGAAGATATGGCATTTGCAAGTTGACAGTTTTTCTGAAAATTTGGACAGCACCTCCTTTATTTAAGGCTGATTTTGTCCATAATTTTCGGATATACAAACATCAACATTTGCAAAAATAATACATAGAAAACTTGTTTAATACATTCTCAATATTCCATAAAGGTAAAACCAGAAGCCAATCGATGATCCTACTCAAAGCTAGGGTTTAAACAACAACTAAATTCAAATCTGCCAGATTCGGAAATGTCACAACACCTTAAACGATAATTCGATTTAGACCATGTTATTGCGAGTTTTAGCCTTTGTGTTGAATAGGAAGTTGATAGAGGACTATTTAAGCTTCCCATACATGTATAAACATGCATAGGTTGCATTTCTAGTTTAAGAGTTATGGCTGTTCAAAGTTCAGAATTTTTTTCTGGCTGTTTCAGATAGCACTTATATACATGTACTATCTTCAACTCCAGTTTTCTAATTAGTTATAAACTGAATTTTGGTATCACTGAATAACAAAGTTGTAGAATAGCTCTTCCCATTTCAATAAATGTATCATAATGGAATAGAAGAGCTTTCTATAAGGAAATATGGCAAAAATTCAGATGCTGGTCCATGTAGTTTCAGAACAGCAGCTGCTGTAATAACGGTGCATTTTCATCACCATAAAAGCGTCTTTTGGCTTGGAGGTCAATAGAAAACTTATAGAAGACTTCAAAAGATTTCCAAAAAGTATTCACTTGCCTCCACAGCCCTCCAGGTTGAAGAGATACGGATTTTTGAAGTGGAACAATCGGTTCAGGTTTCAGAATTTAGTTTGATAGATCATGGTTGTTTAAAGCTGATTTGGACACTGATTTTTAGATGGATAACCTCACAATTTGACAGCAAGTCCCATTACAAACTTGTTGTACAAGTCGCAAGGTTTCTGGAAATGTATTACACGAAGGTATTCGACGATTCTACAAAGAGTTATGGTTGAAATGCCGAGGTTAGTTCATTATATCAAAGAGGTGAAGAAATGCTGCTTTCTAATGATTTGGACGAGTTTCCCCAGTGTTGTTCTGTCCAACTCGTCCATAGAGAAATCGTCGAGGACCTGAAGATCTCCCCCGTCCCTATAGCATACTACGATGTCCTATGAAGTTTAACTAGAAGCACATCTTGACATAATCGAGCTAGATTCTGTCAAGAGTACACAAAAGCCTTAATCTTCATCCTTCTTCACATTGTATGTTCCATGTCGAAACTTTGATCCAAATCTTACTAGCATCTGGTAGTTGGATTTCACAAGATGATAATGAAGCCATTCTTTCGTGGGGGGTGGTCAAAGTATCAAATGTGATACTAACGGTACTACATGCCTCACCAAAAGAAAAATTCTAAACCGGTATATCTGGATACGTCTATACGTGGTTCTAATACCGATCACTCGCAAACGTATGCTACATGGGTCGCTACCATAGTTAGTGTACCTGCAGAAGACAAACAATCCCCTTTCATATCTTCACACCTCAAGGGCGGCACGGGGAAACACGACAAACAGTCACAATAATATATATGAAAATAAATGCATACGACTCTGGCGTGAGTCGTCCTCGAGCGGGGTCATGTCTCGAGGTACATGGCTGTAAATACGTCTATACAGCAAAGACTATGGTACGAACCGGCTTATACATGCTCGGGCATACATGTTTCGCATGATTCCATAGAACATGAATGGTTCTAGAGATGTATACTATCGGGTTATACACCACACGACGGGGGCTCCCACTAATTTTGTGTCACACTGGGGTACCGCGTATCATACGTTCTCAGAAACATGGAAAAGTTTCAAAGACTCATATTGACTTTCCGTGCAAAGCCACAGAAATATCACATACCACACCTCGTATGCAGATTTTACCGAGATTGATCCGCTCTCGGTGGCGTACCTTACCTCTTACCTTGAAGACAGAGCGTCATTACAGAAATAATATAACAAGTTAGTTCACCAACTTTATAACTTATACTAGTAATAGTCCTTAATGGGCATATAGCTAATCCTCACTCGACTACTTCGGAGTTTCGAAAATAGGCTCTTTTCGAGCGTGCTATTCCCAATGAAGCTCTGATACCATGTCTGTGGTGACCGGGGTCCCGACATCCGAGGATCTCATTGGGTGGTGTCGTGCGATGCGGCACCTAACAACAAACACGAAAAGGATACCAAAACATATAAAGTTTTAATTTCATAATAAGAAGATTTTACAAAAGAGTGTACAATAGGGGTACACACGCAGTGGAAAATACATACTCATAATCTCACCTAACTAAGCAGGAGAGAAGACGTCCATGCCCTAGGACGCTTCTCACTAGCAACAAGAAGAACATTCAGCAGCGATGTGGTTCACATGAGATTTATCTCGATACCTCGAGATCTCATGTACAACATGAACAGCAGAAATAACCTAATACCAGCAAAAATTGTTAAAGTGCAAACATGAGCATAAGGCTCAACAAGACTAACCCGTCTCACTAGATATA
This sequence comes from Tuctoria greenei, assembly GCA_036927565.1. Classification (NCBI taxonomy): domain Eukaryota; kingdom Viridiplantae; phylum Streptophyta; class Magnoliopsida; order Poales; family Poaceae; genus Tuctoria; species Tuctoria greenei. The sequence continues at coordinate 36,892,213 of JAYESD010000011.1, read as the reverse complement.
TGTAGGGGTGAATACTAAGCATAGGTAAGGAATAGCATAAAAGACTTGCCTACAAGTGGATCCTTATAATCATATTTTAAGTGGCAAATGACATTCTTCGGGCAAGACACATCATAGACTCCACAATCAAGCAAGAAACGCTTTGCCGATGATATGACATGCCCAAAGCACATAATGCTATTACAGGTAAAGTATGGAGCAACTGTAATCTTTTAATTGTACTATCTCTAAGACATACAAGGTTGCAAAGCAATTATAATTCAATATATCATATTCTTCTGACTTCTTCAGTATTTACTATATCACGGCTCAGTGAACAAGTGGTACTCTATTACCGCGAGGGACATGATTGCAATCAGGACACACCCGGACAACACGACACATACGCACGTTAAGAAGTGTCAGCGAGTACACCAGTACCTACGTAACACTTCAGTACTAGTCGTATATGGCCACCTTTCAAAAGAAACCCGAACGTTGAACCCGTATCACCTCCGCGAACAGAAGGTCTCCGCACGGAACACCTCTTGTGTCCACCGACCGATTTACACCTTACTGTCCTCAACCCACCCCTATCGATGGTGAGTTAATGGGCCTCGACATCCCAGTTATCAAGTTACGTCAGTTTACTGGAGTCCATATGTCAAGTATGTCGCTGATACAAGTCAAGCTTGTTCGAAGGTGCTGCATACAGACAGGCCTTAATCGACACAGGCAGGGCTATGCGACCGAGACTCCAATTCTCGTCGCTTCCTATCCATCCCCTGCCCGGTCTCAGATTCATTATATTAAGCCATTGTCTATCTAACCAATCCTGTGATATGTGTCCTACATCTCTCGCGAGTAAAATACAACTACTTGACTTCTACTGGATTTCCTATACATTAGCAAAGCAGTTACTACAGGTCAAATTGTAACCCATTCCAACCAACCCCTGGGATTTGTGGTCATGCAAGATGAGAATCAATCACCCTATACGTAATGCACATATGAAACTTAAGACGTAATGTGAGAAATACTGCAAAACTCTGTAATGCTTTTAAATGCAAACCGGGGCTTGCCTTAGTTTGTGCTAAGTCAATTTCAGTTGTTAAGTCTTGTGCTTTCCTTCGAAGAGTCTGCCATGGAAGTTCAAGATGGAACACCCTGGCCTTCTCCTCCAAGCGAAGCTCCTCATCGATCACCTACCATCACGTTCTTACTGACATAATATGCATATAAGTACATAATGTAATATACTTTAGATTAACAAGTTAAACAAACTCTAAGACTGGTGAGACTAACTAGAAGGAAGAGGTATGCCTCTGTTGTGTGGATAAACAAAGGATGGAGTCAAGTGCTCATAGTAGTATCGAGATGTGAATTGAAAGGTGCAATGTAAGAACACATTGCAACTTGGCACTCAACACTCGACGCTATGCCACTCGAGGACGATAAAGTTGAATGGTGTGGAAGTGTTGGACTGGTAGTGTAAGAATGACTAAGAAATCAAGGGGGGACCTCGAAAGCTTAAGGACTGAGTGAACTGTGCAACAAGAGGTCACGACTCAAAAAGCGACTAATGAAGTTACACAAACTCATTACAGAGTAAACCTAATTAAGTTACTAGTGTGGTTGTAGGGTTCTGAATTAGGATGAATCGATGTGAAACCCTAGCGACACTTGGAAAAGAAGTGATATCGGCATTGCTTGGACTCAAAGAGTCATAACAAGCACTGTTAACCTGACGTGAGTACCAAGACACGTTTAGAGGACCTTTAGGTAAATCAATCGCTACGACTATCTTCGCAAATATCGTCCAAGTTCTTACATGACACTATTGCAATGTCCTTTGCAAGATTTTCCAGATGAGCTCGGTGAACTCTTGGAACTTGAACATAAGGCATTACTATGTAGCAACGACGTGTTTTTCCATCTCAGGAAGATCATCTCGTCGACATTCACATCGACCTGTACTCGTCCATGGTGGTGAGCGGAATCCCGAACACCACCTTACGAGTCACAAGGTTAGTGATGTCGACTCGATCGTCGGTAACCACCTCGACGAACCTGTCGTTGATGAAACGGCACACCTAGTTAAGAATTTCTACGGACGCTTAGGAAACATCGTCGACATGAACAAGAAACTCTTATCCAAGGTTTCCCTTGGTCTAGTTTTCCTTGTCGGTCACAACGTTCTCGCATTTCTCAACCATAGGTCATCGGTGATCACCAACATCCGTGGTTTGACCTAGAAGGCATCTTATCGAGCACCTTGGCTACACCTAGGACTCGATCACCCTCATATCGACTAAAACCTAATTTGGCTTGACAACCATTATCCGACTAGTCGTGCTTGTGTTTCAGCACCACACTTATCACAGGCATCCTTCATCTCGATGCTAGGACACGACGACGGCTCGGAAAGTCACGACGACTTCATGTGGTCAACGACGTCGATGCGGCTCATGGTGGAGCATCACGAGCACGCACGAACAAGTTAACGCGATTCAAAAGACCAAGAAGGTCAACTTGGGGATTTCTAAAGGAATGATATCATGGCGGAAAATGGACGTACGGCTTGAAGACACATGAGTACCATTAGGGGTCATGACGAATGGACTTCGATGACATCAAGCAAGGCAAGTCAGGGCAAGGATCACCTTGTAGGCATTTCGCCAAACATCTTGGGTTTGTACTTGAGTTCCATCGCTTCATCACCATTCAAAGGGTATCTTGGCACTTAGGCTTGTCGGTTGCAACATCATTCTACCCCGGCATCACAGATCAGTTCTGATCATCATCATAGTTGGTTTTGCCTTGTAGACATTTTATCGAACACTTTGGATGCAGCACTGTCCCGACTAATCGTTTGCACAAATCAGAGCTAACCTTGGACCAATTGACGTTGCTGTAATGTCGTCATCGTGTTCCAGCATCTTGTGCATCACAAAAATAAACGTTTGTGGTGGCTTGACGGAGGCACGATGCAGAATGCCGCAACAACATCACGAAGTCGACGATGATGAGGCTGCACATGGTGAAGCATCCCGATTGCGTGCACGGGATGCCGGCTGCGCAGAGGTAAGACTGGGGCAACTTGGAGATGGGCTGCAGCAGCTTGGAGGACGAAACGCGCAGCACGACTTAAATGGCCGGTGGATGGTAACCACCATGGCGCGGGAGGCGCGGCAGCGATGCCGGGCATCGGCATCTGGATAGTGAGGCTTGGACGGCGATGAGGTGTGCAGCACGGGGAAGGGACAGGAAACGCCGGTGTACAGTGCAGACACGATGCGAAGCAGAGGCGCGTGCAAGGTGCTGCAGTGCCTCCACGATTGTGGCCATGGGTGTCAGGGCGACACGCAGCAAGTGTGGAGTGGGCGGCCAAGACGCACCGGCAGAGCAAAGGCCGGCAAGTGCTGGGCTGGAGGTCGCTCTAGAGATGGGGATGCGGTAGAGGAGAGGCGGATGTGGGCGGGCGCAGCCGACGTCGTCGACGGTGGGACAGAGACATGGCCTGGCACGCGAAGGGCGGAGCGCAGTTGGCATCACAGGCGGTGGGGCGCAGTTGCGGGGCGGAGCGCGCGGGGCACGGGTGCAACACGCCGGGGGCAAGCTTGCGCCGGCGTGGGGCGTAGGAGCAGAGGCGGCGAGCCGACACGGTGGGGATCAGGGGAGCGCGGCCGGTGTTGGGCGCCGGAGAAGGCAGGGTGCCGTGGAGGCGGCGCCGGTGAAGAAGCACGGTCGAGAAGGGGCACGCGCGACCGGCATGGGCTGCGAGCGCGCAGCTAGGCGCAAGCGCGGCAGATAGGAGCCGGGGAGACGCGAGCGGGGCAGCGGCCATCATAGGGCGGCGCTGCAAGTGGCCAGGAGACGAAGAGGCGGGCTGACGCGGAGGAGGCGCGTGGACGGCGACTAGGCGAACAGCGAGCTCGAGCAGGGTGCAGTGAGGAGAACGAGTTTGGCTTGACCTGTGGTTCACAGTACGAAGATAAGGCCATAGTTTGTATCGCGGTCGCACATGCATGCATCTGCGGGGAGGCAGGGGAGGAAAGAGAGGGCATGCCGACCTGACATGTGGGACCCACAAAGCCTCTTTTCCAAATTTCAAATTGAACAAGCAAACAGGCCTCAAAAATATTCAACTTTGGCCCAATGACTAAATAAAATGTGAAGAATTTTATGGTGCAATCAGATTTCAGAACTGAGCAAGTTGAATTTTTAACTCAAGTTTGAATTTGAATTCAAGTGGTGATACTTGATTCAATGAAATAAATAGTAAATTAGGTTCAAAAATCCCGAAACTTTGAAGTTACCCTTTTTGAACCATAAGGGACCTCAAGAAAAATTTGGATTTGATTTGGACAAGGTTAAGTACAAAGTTTAAATTTGAAGTCGACTCTGATTAAACTCTCAGTACGTGTCCAATAAATGGAAAACCTGCTTCAAATTTTTTTGAAACTTTACCGATAGTCTATTTGAAATATTAGAAGGTCATAAAAAAATTTACGGCCTTAGATTTGAATAGTTTTGAATCTCCCATTTTAGGGTTGGAATAATTCCTTTTTCTTTCTCTCTATTTTGTTTTCTTTTCTCCTTTAATTTTTCATTGAAAATGTGAATACTTGGAAATTAAGGATTTTACCCCTTAAGTTCCATATACATTAGCAACCATGTTCTATATGTAATATTTTAACAAGTTCCTATTTCTAGTGAACATTGGTTAACTCATATGGTTCATGTGAGTTTGGATTTCCATGTCCACTTTCAAAATTTTTAAGTTCGCATTTTTGCATTTTTGATCTTCCTTAAAGCGGGCTTTTACAATCAATAATGAAAAAACCAGTATATATTGTGGAGAAGCAAGTCACAAAGACACATCAACAAGAATGACAAAAAACCGTCGAGAAAAACTCAAGTTACGTTTGGAAGATTGAACGAAGGTCAATCCGTTCTACCCGAGAAAAACCAGATTTGCAACACTGCTCGTGTAGATCCAAAACCACAAATCCAATGACCGTGAAATTTTTACAGATGATACACAATCAAGTTGTGAAGATAACCCAAAATGGATCACATCAATCGGATCTGTAAAACTCGAGTTATGATAAAACCACAAAAGCAAGGTAGTGTCGTGTAGAAACTCGACGAGAAAAACTTGTTTGAATCAAGTCGGATGAAAATGGCAACAAAGATACTTTAGACTACAAATTTTATTGATCAAAACACAAAAGAAACAGCCCCAAAGTCTGTGACCTTGAGCTCTGGCCACCCTTGCTTATAGCCAGCCCTTAGGCCAACCCAATCCTATTTAGGACTCAAATCCTACTCAGATTCAACCGAAATAATCCATAATTTCTCAAGACTCTTTCATACGCATAGAAGCAATCTTAAGACTTCCAAAAACCTTAGGAAAGTATCTCACATTCCTAAAACAACCCAACTTCATGACCCACACGAAGTCCTATCATAACCAACTCAAATCTTTCCATATCTGAGTCAAACCCGACTCAGCCGCAGTATGAGTCCATAACCTATTCGGTTGGACCTTTCTGACCAATTCTTTACGCCTGCTTCTCTTAATCATGCCTGGAAACCGTGCATGCACTTCCATGCACTCCTTGCATACATGCAAACACCTTCCAACGACGTCCACATTACCTTCATATGCATCGTTCTTGATTCAAACATGCTGCACGACCTCCCGATCAACTCAACCACGATTTCTCCTGAACTTGGTTGTTGAACCTCATCTTCTCCCTAAGACTAGTTCAATGGATCCTGTCACCAACCATGTCTTGAACTCAAGAAACACCTGCACATGAGCAAACAACCAATACTTCCGAGCACAAGTCCTCGACTTGACTCTCGTTGGTTCCGAAACCACAACACCTTACGTGAGCACCTCACATAAGCATGTTACAAATTATAGCAAAATTATATCATCCATAACCACAAAAACACACCAATAACTTATTAAAATAATACTAAGAAAACTTTCCATAAGTGTTAAGCAAGTTTGAGACATTGCAAGGTAAAAGCAAAACCACTGCAATCTAGCTTCGAACCTTGCCAAAACTAACCGGACCTTGAGCTGCAGCTTACCAAAGCTAGCAGGACCTAGCACCAGAGCTTACCAAAGATAGTCGGACCTAGCACCAGAGCATACAAAGGTTTAGTCAAACCTAGCGCCAAAACATGTTGGACCTAGACAAAGAAGTCAGACCTAGCCAATGTAAGTCGGACCTAGACAAAGAAGTCAGACCTTACATCGGACCTTGCCGGGGCTACCCAAAACATGTCAAACCTATTGTTGGACCTTGCTGCAACTCGGACCTAGAGTCAGACCTTGTTGAAAAGGTTTTTTGGTAGTATTCAAAACTGTATCGTCATAGCCAATGTATTCAGCACACATAGGTCTCACATTCCGTGTGAACCTAGATGATTAATTTTACGTCACGAAGGTCCACACGGAACATGTTGCGAAAGCTGCAATGCCACGCCTTATATGCTCGTTGCAACGCGCTCAGAGTTCCGAGGTAGGACAAAGAGCTAAAAGTATCAGGTGGTCGAAGCGTCTAAATCGAAGACGCGCTTTTTGAAAACGTGTCTCGTCGTAAGCATAGCAAGTGTCTAAATTTGAGACGCGCTTTCTGAAAATGCGTCTCACATTATATTGCCTAAGAGGCGCGCCTTTGTGAGGCGCGTCTCGCATCAATTTCATATCCCATTTTTTAGGGCTGAGCAAGTGCTATATTGAGTAGTGCTTCCATATAAAACAGAACACAAGGAATCAATACTTCTCCATAAGAAACACAACACATATGACCAATGAAAGTCAAATTTTAACTCAAATGGCAATATTTTCATACATTTGAGCATATATCACACAAATATCCAAATGGAAGTCATTTTTTCACTCAATTGACCATATTTTCACATATTTGAGTATATTTACACACAATCAATTTGGTACTTTACGTTGTAGTCTTGGTTTTTTGAAATTCTTGACTTTTTCATGGTGACCGTTCTGCATGTAAGGAAGTTCGTTGGCCGATGGTATTCTTAGCTTGATCACCGAGGTGACAAAAGGAGGAATATCATCAAATTGGTCAAAATCTTCCTCATCGACGACATTCTCGACTCTGACGATTCGTCATTTTCCATGAATAACCACATTAAGTCTTTTATTTGTTGTGTCTGGAACATAGAACACTTGAGCAACGTCTTCTTCTAATACAAAAGGCTCACACTTATATCCTTGATGGTTTAGATCAACGTTACTAAAACCGTACTTGGCTTGTACAACACCTTTGATTCCATCAACCCAGCTGCAACGAGAAAGAGGAATCTTGAATTCTTATAAGTCAAGCTCCCAGATCTCTTGTATTTGACCATAGTACATGTCTTTTACTTGGCCCGCAACATTATAAGCATCAACACGACCACCACTATTCTAATACGTGCTTTTCTTATCTTGTTCTACAGTGTGGAACGTGTATCCATTTATTTCGTACCCTTGATATATAATAACTGTAAATATAGGACCACGAGCCTACTTTTTAGGTATTCACTTGTCTGATATCTGGTGAGTGAGAAATCTGATACCAGAGCCAGCTAATGAATTTTCTCCTCTGTTCATTTGCCAACCATGATTCATTGCGGCTAGGATTGTCTCTAAGCACCACCTCCTTGTGCTCATCGAGGTACTCCGACAAAATGGACATGTGTTGCAACATGTGGAAATAAGTGCAGAAGAATAAATGTGAATGCAGAGTTATAGCCTTCTTCCCAATGGTCCCTTTTCCTTTGAGCCTCCCCTCATGACGAGACTTTGGAACACCAATCGTGTTCTCGAGTCAGTATAGTTTAGAGCCCTCTCCACATCTTCCTCTGTAGAGTATCCTTGTACCATGTTGCCCTCAGGGTAAGCTCGATTTCAAATGAAGGACTTCAGTATGCCGTTGAATCTCTTGACAGCATACATTTGGTGAAGGAACACAGAGCCAAGTAGCTTTATCTCCTTAATAAGATGAGTTGTGAAATGGACGCTGATGTCAAAAATGGCAGGTGGAAAATACATCTCAAGGAAGCATAAAGTTTCATAGTGCCTTTTTCCAATGACTCGAGATCTTCTTCACATAGTACTTTTTGACCAATTGCATTGAAGAAAAAGAAAAGTTCATTATAGCCTCCCGAATATTGATCGGTAGGATATTCCGAATTCCAACAACAATCATCTGCGTAAGCAATACATGATAATCATAAGACTTCACAACGGAGCTACTTTTAGATCTAGAAATGAAATAAGCTGTGAGACGTTCGTCGAGTAGCCGAATGGTACTTTCACATTTTTCAAGAACCCCAAAACTCTTTTTTTTTTCATTTTTGGAAATGGTGAAGCATGATGTTGGTAGTTCTGTTCCTTTTATCGAGTCACCGCTCCACAACTCATGCCTAATTCCCATTGTATTTAGATTTGCCCGTGCATGTCCATGGTCCTGAGTTTTCCCATTCGTGTTAAACGATTTTCCGAGTAGGCTCTCGCACACATTCTTCTCAACATGCATCACATCAATCGAATGATGGACGTCTAGGTCTTTTCAATATGGTAGCTCCCAAAAAATTGATTGCTTCTTCCACATGTCATCTTCGCCAGTATTTTTTCCAGTCCTTTTCCGCTTACCAAGGACGACATGGATATCCTTGACCATTTCATAGACTTCATTACCTGTGACGTGAGGTTGAGGATGCCTCTTCTCAGTGTCTCCATTGAAAGTTGTGAGACCTATGTGTGCTGAATATATTGGCTTGTAATGAATACATTGGCTTTGACAATGAAAGTTTTGAATGCTGCCGTAACATCTTTTCAGAAAGGTCTGACTCTAGCTCCGAGCTTCTGCAAGGTCCGAAAATAGGTCCAAATTTCTTTGTCTAGGTCCGACATGCTTTTTGGTAGCTCCGATGAGCTTTGTCTTTAGCTCCAGCATGTTTTTGTTAAGCTTTGGTATGTTTTGATAGCCCCGACTTATGTTGGTTAGCTCTGACATGTTTTTCTAGCTCCGACTTTTGGGTTGACTAGTTCTGACTAGCTTTGGCAAGCTCCGGCGCTAGGTTGTACTGGCTTTGGTAAGCTCCGGCGCTAGGTTGTACTAGCTTTGGTAAGCTCCGGCTCAAGCTCCGATTTTCTTTGGCAAGATTCGGAGCTTGATCATAATGTTCCTACTTTTACTGTGAAATGTTTCGAACTTGCTTTACATTGTTGGAAATATTTCTTAGTATTAATTTCTATGTTTTTGGTGCATTTTGGTTGATATGGTTGATATCATTTTGCTATTGTTTGCAACATGCTTATGTGAGGTGCTCACGTAAGATGTTGTAGTTTCGGAACTAACGAGAGTCAAGTCGAGGACCTGGGCTCGTACGGATTTGTTGTTTATTCATGTGCAGGTATTGCTTGAGTTCAAGACATGGATGGTGACGGGATCCATTGAACTAGTCTTATGGAGAAGTTGAGTTTCAACAACCAAGTTCGGGGGGAATTGTGGTTGAGTTGATCGGGAGGTTGCGCAGCATGTTTGAATCAAGTACAGTGCATATGAAGGTATCGTGGACGTTGTTGGAAGATGTTTGCATGTATGCAAGGATTGCATGGACATGGATACATGGTTCCGAGACGTGATGAAGAGATGTTGACGTAAAGAATTGGTCGGAAAGGTCCAACCGACTAGGTTGTGGACTCAAGCTGCGGCTGAGTCGGGTTTGACTCAAATATGGAAAGATTTGAGTTGGTTATGATAAGATTTCATGTGGGTCACGAATTTGAGTTGTTTTAGGAATGTGGGATACATTCCTAAGGTGTTTGAAAGTCTTAAGATTGCTTCTATCTGCGTAAAGAAGAGTCCTAAGCAGTTATGGAAAGTTTCGATTCGTGAACTAAGTAGGATTAGAGTCTTGATTTGAGTTGAGTTGGCCTTCGTGCTGGTTATATAAGCAAGGGATGGCAGAGCTCGTGGTAGACAACTTTGGAGCTGTTCCTCTTGTGTTCTATTGAATAAAATTATTAGTTTAAAGGAACTTTTGTGCCTTGTTTGTCTGACTTGTGCCTTATATAAGCAAGGAAGTTTTTCTCGTCGAGTTTTCTGCACAACACTATCCTTGTTTGGTGGTTTTATCATACCTCGAGTTTTACAGATCCAATTGATGTGATTCTTTTTGTGTTGTATTCGCAACTTGATTATTTATCATCTGTCAAAATTTCAGGGTCATTGGATTTGTGGTTTTTGATCTACACGAGTTTCTTTGCAGTGTTCCAGAGCTGTTTTCTCGGGTAGGACAGACTGACCTTTGTTCGATCTTTCAATCGTAACTTGAGTTTCTCTCGATGGATTTGAGTGATTCTTGTTGTGTCATCTTCGTGACTTGGTTCTCTCTTATATCTATCACTTTTGTCATGGTGAAGCACATTTAGATTAGTCTCTCACATGATTTCTTTAACAGATTGTTTTTCTACCGAAGGGGTTGCAATTTAATTGTTTCCACTGTGTAAGATTTTTAATCTACCATTCACCCCCCTCTGCTTTTCAAGTGCTCTTCGATCCTAAAATTGGTATCAGAGCCAAAGTTCTATAATCTTTGTGATTTTCACGTGTTTTGACTAGTTATCATGGAGAAATACTCCGTAAAACCTTGTGTCTTTAGTGGTATTGATTCTCAGGTTTGGAAGGCACGTATGGAAGCCTTCATCCTAGCTCAAGTCTTAAAAATATGGGGGAAGATATACAAGCCTTATGAAGTGCCATCAAACGATCAAGTTACAGCTACAAATCTAAGAGATGTCGATAACAACAACAAGGCTTAGAACTTGATCATACAAGGATTAACTCAAAGCGACTTCGACCGTGTTGCACACCTCCGATCTGCATACGATGTGCGGAAAGCACTTTGCGACTACCATGAAGGATCTAAAACTATCAAGGAGGTAAAATAAGATATGTTTAAAAAGGAGTACATGTGTTTTGAGATGCAACCCGGTGAGTCAATTGGCGATCTCTTTGCTCGTTTTAACAAAATTCTCAGCAACTTGCCTAGTGTCAATGTTAATTTTTCGGATGTTGAAAATGCTAGGCAATTACTAAGTGCATTATACATGTCAATTTGGGAGATGGAAGTCACATCTATTCGTCAATCTACTGTCATGAGTACACTCACATTAGATGTTCTTTATTCTAAATTGAAAACTCATGAAATTGACATAATCTCACGTAAGAACCCCAACAAGTCTCTTGCATTTGTTTCTCAATGTGATATGCCTAGCTCCGGCCAATCTTCACCTTATGGTACACCTGCTTTGTTGTCCTCTCTAACCCTTGAACAGATTGAGGAATTTCCAGAGGAGGAGCTAGTACTTCTCTCTACTAGGTTCTCAAAAGCATTGCAAAATGTTAGAACTATAAGGAGAGGAAGCTCCGGACCTCAACGATGCTTTGAATGTGGTAAGACAGGACATTTTCGTTCAGATTGCCCTAACCTTTCAGATCCTACTTCCTAGGATGAAAATCAAACAAGGACGAAGCACTCCTCTGCAAACGATAAGATGAAAAAGAAGGGTTTTACAGGACATCAATTGGTGAGCAGTTTTATCTCTGCACTTCAAGAACTTGGCTCAAGCGATGTGTACATTGAAAGTGACGAAGATGAATATGATTTGGCAAACTAGTGTTTCATGGCGGGCAAGTCAAGATTGTGTATGGAGGAGGCAAAATACAATAGCGACAATGAAGAGGTATGTCCTACTTGTGAAGAAATGTGTGATGCTATTTCTTGTGCCACTATTATAGTTAAGAAAAAGGACAAAAAGCTTAGGGATAGTGCTGCTAAAATTGAATCACTAGAATCTGAAATCAACCGTTTAAAAACTTTGATACCTAGTGATGATGCATGTCCCTCATGTGATTTAATATATGAATAATTGTCCTCATTAAGAAGTGCGCACACCTCCACACTTGATAAACTTGAGTTAGAAATTGAAAATAATAGAGAACTTGCTGCACTTAATGACAAAAACTTAAAAGATGCTAGCTTTTCTACATTTGATTTGCATTGTTCTACTTGTGATGATCTTGATAAGAAACTACAAGATGCTATGAATGAAATTCCGATATTGAAAAATGCTTTACTTTCTCATGAAGTTAAATTTTGTTCCAATTGCAAATTAAAAGGAAAAACTTCATGTGAAAATTGCCTTGATCTGTCCAATAAACTTGATAACATGCATAGGACATTAGATTGGTTTTGTAATGGGAATAAGAATCTAAACTTGCTACTGGATTCTTCCAAGTCTTGCAATGATAAAATTGGCTTAGGTTTTTACTCTCATGCTCATGCTAAGGCACATCCACCTAAAATTGTAAAGTCATTAGGAAGTGGGTTGATTCAAACAGTTTCTAAACAAAAAGATGTGGTTTTCAAATCTGCAGGAATATTGTCTCATTCAGTTTCAAATAAAAATGTTGCTTTCTCATCTAGACATGAACAAAAAGTTAAATTTCATTGTACCTACTGTGGTAGGGATGGTCATGTCATAGGTTTTTGTTATAGACTAGCTAAATAACAGAAAAAAGGAAAGAATGATTGCTAGATCTCATAACTTTCAGGCAAAATTTGCTGCACTCGCTAAACCAAATGATAGGAACATGCAATCTGATGTAATGAGTCAAAAACATGCAAAGGTTGCTCCCAAATCTACTGTTTTTCGTTATACACATGTAAAATCTCGTAAGACAGTAGTTGGATACAAAAATCCTCAAGCTTTGGCTCATAAACCTGCTATTTTGTCTCAGCATTCGCGTGTTTTTCCTGCTGCACGTCGTGTGACTCAGTACTGGATTCCTAAATGCCTATTGACTAACCCCAATATTGAGTCATCGACGTATTGTGTTCTATGTAGCTTACACGCTTGAGGAAGGAGAACTTTTGGATTGTGGATTCAGGTTGCTCATGCCACATGACCGGTAACAAAGAGTGGTTCTCCTCCCTCTCTTTTGTGTCATGCGTAGAGAATGTTACTTTTGCCGATAATTCTTCAACTCCTATAATTGCTAAGGGTTGGGTTAGAGTAAATGATCACTACACTTTGAAGGATGTGGCACCTGTCAAAAATTCGAAATACAACTTGCTTTCCGTTTCACAATTGCTAGATGAAAATCTGGAAATTATTTTCAATAAAAACTGCTGCAATGTTGTTGGTCCAAGTAGTGAGCTTATTTTGAACATGTCTCGGTTTGGAAGAGTTTTTAAAGCTGATTTTGATATTTCTTCCTCTAAGCATAGGTGTCTAGTTGCTAACGATTCAAAGGACTTATATTCTTGGCATCGTAGACTTGGTCACGTAGGCTTTGATCATCTAACGCATGTTAGTACTCTTGATCACATACGTGGGCTGCCTAAGCTTAAATGGGACAAAGAAATTGTGTGATCTTCTTGTAGACATGCTAAGATTGTTGCAGATTCACATACTCCTCGCACAATGATCATGACAACTGAACCGTGTCAACTTTTGCACCTTGACACCGTAGGACCTTCACGTGTTCAATCTTTTAGAGGTAAATGGTATGTTATTGTGATTGTTGATGATTATTCTAGATACTCTTAGGTTTACTTTATGACATCTAAGAATGAATCTTTTAGTCACTTTATAACTTTATTTCTTAGATTATCAATTGATCATCCAGGATCTTTAAAAGCAATTAGAAGTGATAACAGAACTAAATTTAAAAATCAATCTTTTGATCACTTTTGTGCTGAAAATAGAATAGATCATCAATTTTCTTCACCATATGTACCTCAACAAAACGGTGTTTTAGAAAGAAAGAACAGAACCTTAGTTAAGATGGCTAGGACTATGCTTGATGAATATCAAACTCCCATGAAATTTTGGGCTGATGCGATTTAAACCGCCTGTTATGTCTCAAATCGTGTTTTCTTGCGCGCTAAGCTAGGTAAAACACCATATGAGCTCCGGTTTGGACATAGGCCTAGTGTCACACACTTTCAGGTCTTTGGTTGCAAATGCTTTGTTAAAAAACATGGTAATCTTGATAAATTTGAACCTAGATCCATTGATGGCATGTTTCTTGGTTATCCATCTCATACTAGAGGCTACCGTGTGCTTTTACATGACACTAACAAAATTGTGGAGACTTGTGAGGTGTCTTTTGATGAAGCTAGCACAGGTACTAGCTCAAACATTGCAGGTCCGGATCCATATGCGCAGGAGGAGAGCATTTTCATTGAAGATGGGGAAGAAGTGGTGATGCTGCCCATAAATTCAACAGCTAAAGAAATTGTTCCAACTTATGATTTTGATTCACAGCCAGCACCGACGACCACCATTGCTGGTCCAGATCCTCATCAAGTCACAATCTCATCGATTTGTGATGAACATTAAGAAGAAGAAGCTTGTGAAGTGTCCACTTCCCTCCGGGTTCTCAAAAGTCATCCTCCACAAGAAAATATTGGAAGCTTGCACGAACGAGTCACACGGTCCAGGTTTTGCAATCCAAACTCTCATGCTCATTCTGCTTTTGTTTCTTCTTTTGAACCCAAAGATATATCACACGCACTCTCTAATGAATCTTGGATTATTGCCATGCAAGAGGAGTTAGAAAATTTTGAAAGAAATAATGTTTGGAAACTTGTACCTCCACCTCAAGGTCACACTTTAATTGGAACTAAATCGGTGTTTAAAAATAAACAAATTGAGGATGGGGTTGTGGTTTGGAATAAGGCTAGGTTGGTTGCTCAAGGTTTCACTCAAGTTGAAGGTCTAGATTTTGATGAAACTTTTGCTCCTGTTGCTAGATTAGAAGCCATAAGAATCTTTACATGAAACCTTCAGATGCAGCAAAGGCTAACAAAATTCTTATGGCTTCTAATCTAGAAACAGGAGCAAAAGTTTCATCAAAATCTAGACCTTAAATTTGTGTAAAACCTTGAGCAACCAATCCAGCCTTATTTCTAACCACAACCCCATCCTCACTTTGTTTATTTTTAAACACCCATTTAGTTCCAATTAAAGTGCGACCTTAAGGTGGAGGTATAAGTTTCCAAACATTATTTCTTTCAAAATTTTATAACTCTTCTTGCATGGAAATAATCCAAGATTCATTAGTGAGTGCGTGTGATATATCTTTGGGTTCAAAAGAAGCAACAAAAGCAGAATGAGTGTGAAAATTGGGATCAGAAAACCTGGATCTTGTAACTCGTTCATGCAAGCTTCCAATTATCTGTTGCGGGGGTGATTCTTGTAAATCCTTAGGGGAGTAGGTGTCTCACAAGCTTCTTCTTCATCAGGTTCATCGCAGATTGATGAGTTTGTGGCTTGTGGAAGATCAAGACCAGCAGAGATGGTAGTCGGAGCTTGTTCAAAGTTTGGAGCTGGACACGTGTCAGCTTCAAAACTATCAGGCAATATCACCGACTCTTCTTCTTCGAAAATACCCTCCCCCTGAGGATATGGATCCGAACCTGCAATGTTTGAGCTAGTACCTGGGCTAGCTTCATCAAAAGACACCTCACAAGTCTGCACAATTTTATTAGTGTCAAGTAAAAGCACACGGTAGCCTCTAGTATGAGATGGATAACCAAGAAACATGAAATCAATGGACCTAGGTTCAAATTTATCTAGATTACCATGTTTCTTAACAAAGCATTTGCAACCAAAGACGCGAAAGTGTGTAACACTAGGCCTATGTCCAAATCGGAGCTCACATGGTGTTTTACCTAGCTTAGCGTGCAAGAAAACACGATTTGAGACATAACAAGTGGTTGCTATCGCATCAGCCCAAAATTTCCTAGGAGTTTGATATTCATCAAGCATAGTCCTACCCATCTCAACTGAGGTCCTGTTCTTTCTTTCTACAACACGTTTTGTTGAGGTACATATGGTGAAGAAAATTGATGTTCTATTCTATTTTTAGCACAAAAGTGATCAAAAGATTGATTTTTAAATTCAGTTCCATTATCACTTCTAATTGCTTTTAAAAATCCTGGGTGACCAATTGATAATATAAGAAATAAAGTTCTAAAGTGACTAAAAGCTTCATTCTTAGATGCCATAAAATAAACCCAATAGTATCTAGAATAATCATCAACAGTCAAAAGAACATACCATTTACCCCTGAAGGATTGAACACGTGAAGGTCCTTCAGTGTCAAGGTGCAAAAGTTGACCCGGTATAGTTGTCATGATCATTGTGAGAGGAGTATGTGAACCTGCAACCATCTTAGCATGTCTACAAGAATATCACACAATTTATTTGTCCCCTTTAAGCTTAGGCAGCCCACGTATGCGATCAAGAGCACTAACACGCGTTAGATGGTCAAAGCCTACGTGATCAAGTCTACGATGCCAAAAATATAAGTCCATTGAATCATTAGCTACTAGACGCCTATTCTTAGAGTAAGACATATCAAAATCAGCTTTAAAAACTCTTCCAAACCGAGACATGTTAAAAATAAGCTCACTATATGAATTTACAACTTTGCAACAATTTTTAGGGAAAATAATTTCCAGATTTTCATCTAGCAATTGTGAAACAGAAAGCAAGTTGTATTTCAAAATTTTAACAAGTGCCACATCCTTCAAGTGTCATTATTATTTACTCTAACCGAACACTTATCAATTATAGGAGTTGAAGAATTATTGGAAAAAGTGACTTTCTCTACATGTGACATAAAAGAGAGGGAGGAGAACCATTCTTTGTTACCGGTCATGTGGCGTGAGCAACCTAAATCCACAATCCAAATGTTCTCCTTCCTCAAGCATGTAACCTACATAGAAGCACAATACGTCGATGCCTCAATACTGCGGTTAGTCAAAAAGCATTTAGGAATCCAGTACTGAGTCACAGACATCCAACAGGAATAACACGCGAAAGCTGAGATAAAACGGTAGTTTTATGAGCCAAAGTTCGAGATTTTTTGTTCTTAACTACTAACCTATGAGGTGTTACTTGTGTAGCACGAAAATCAGTAGCTCCGGGGGCAAAAACAGAAGGTCCGAGGGGTATTAACAGAACGTTCGGAGGAAAAAAATGAAGCTCCAGAGGTAAACTTTGAATGATTGACTCATAACAGCAGGTTGCATGTTCCTATCATTCGATTTAGCATGTGCAGCAAATTTTGCATGAATGTTATGAGATCTAGCAATCATTCTTTCCTTTTTTTGTTGTTTAGCTAGTCTATAGCAAAAATATATGACAAGACCATCTCTACCACAGTAGGTACAATGAAATTTAACTTTGTGTTCATGTCTAGATGAGCAAGCAACATTTTTATTTGAAACCGAATGAGACAACACTCCTGCAGATTTGAAAACCACTTTTTTTTGTTTAGGAACTATTTGAATCAAACCACTTCCTAATGACTTTACAATTTTAGGTGGATGTGCCTTAGCATGAGCATGAGAATCAAAACCGCTCGTGTAGAGGTGGATGTGCCTTACATGATTTAGAGGAATTCATCAGCAAGTTTAGGTTTTTATTCCCATTATAAAACCGCTCGTGTACTATTCATGTCATCATGTTTCTTAGACAATTCTAGACAGTTTTCACATGATGTTTTTCGTTTTAATTTGCAATTAGAATAATATTTAACTTCATGAGCACGTAAAGCATTGTTCAGTATTGAAATTTCATTCATAGCGTCTTTTAGTTTCTTTTCAAGATCATTATAGGTACAACAATGCAAATAAATTTTAGAACAAGAAACATCTTTTAATTTTTTGTCATTAAGTGCAGCAACTTTTTGTTCTTTTCAATCTCTAACTCAAGTTTATCAAGAGTGGAGGAGTGTGCATTTCTTAAGGAGGACAATTGTTCATATATTAAGTAACATGAGGGACATGCATCATCACTAGGAATTAAAGTTTTTAAATGATTGATTTCAGATTCTTTTGATTCAATTTTAGCAGCATTATTCCTAATCTTTTTGTCCTTTTTCTTGACAATAATGGTTGCACAAGAAATTGCATCACACATTTCATAACAAGTAGGACATACCTCTTCGTAGTCACTGTTGTGTTCTGCATCCTCCATGATCATGATTTGTCTGCCATGAAACACAAGTTTACAAAATCATCTTCATCTTCGCCACTTCCAATGTCTACATCACTCGAGCCAAGTTCTTGAAGTGCGGTAATGAAACTGTTTATCAGTTTGCATCCTGTAAAACCTTTTTTTCTTGTTTATGTTGCTAGAAGAGGACTTGACTTTATTTCTCTTTTCATCACGGGTATAATTACCTAATAGGTTAGGGCAATCTGTACGAACGTGACATTCGTGGAGGTCTGGAGCTTCCTCTCCTTCTAGTTCTCACATTTTGCAATGCTTTTGAGATGAGTGCTAGCTCCTCTTCAGGAAATTTTTTAATCTGTTCCAGGGTTAGTGAAGACAACAAAGCAAGTGTATTGTTAGATGAAGATTGGCCGGAGCTAGGCATATCACATTGAGAAACAAATGCAAGAGACTTGTTGGGGTTCTTACGTGAGATTATGTCGATTTCATGAGTTTTCAATTTAGAATATAGAATATCTAATGTATGTGTACTCATGACAGTACATTCACAAATAGATGTGACTTTCATCCCCAAATTGACATGTCTAATGCACTAAGGAGTTGCCTAGCATTCTTGGCATTAGAAAAGTTCACGTTGACACTACGTAGATTACTGAGAATTTTATTAAATCGGGCAAAAATTTGATCGATGGACTCACCAGGTTGCATCTCGAAGCGCATGTATTCCTTTTTGAACATATCTTGTTTTACCTCGTTGATTGTGTTGGAGCCTTCATGATAATGACAGAGAGCTATCCAAACATCGTATGCTGATCAGAGGTGCGCGGCACGATCAAAGTCGCTTTGAGTGAGTCCCTGAATGATCAAGTTGCGGGTTTTGTTATTGTTGTCAACGTCCCCTAGGTTAATAGTGGTAACTTAATCGTTTGGTGGCACTTTAAGGTTTGTATACCTTTTCCGTTATGGCGAAGTCTTGCGCCTGGATGAAGGCTTCCATATGTGCCTTCCAAACCTGAAAATCAATACCACTAAACACACAAGGCGGAGTATTTCTCCATGATGATTAGTAAAAACACGTGCAAGTCACAAATATTAGAGCACCGTGGCTCTGATACAATTGTAGGATCAAAGAGCACGTGTAAAGCTACCAGGGGGGGTGAATGGTAGATTAAAACTTTTCAGCGGAAGCAACAAAACACCCATCGGCAGAAAACCGATCTGTCAAAGAAACCGTGTGTGCCACTAATCTAAACGTGTTCAACTGTGACAAAACTAGTATATATTTTACAGAATCAAGTCACGAAAACATCACAACAAGAATCACGAAAATCCGTTGAGAGAAACTCAAGTTACAATTGAAAGATCGAACAAGGGTCAATCTGTCCTACCCGAGAAAAACAGTTCTAGAACACTGAAAAGAAACTCGTGTAGATCAGAAACCAAAAGTCCAATGACTGTGAAATTTCGCAGATGATAGAAAATCAAGTCGTGAAGACAACCCAAAAAGAATCACGTCAATCGGATCTGTAAAACTCGAGTTATGATAAAAACACCAAAACAAGGTAGTGCTGTGCGGAAAACTCATCGAGAAAAACTTGTTTGAAACAAATCGGGCGAACAAGGAACAAAAGATCCTTTCAACTACGAATTTTATTCAATAGAACACAAGAGGAACAGCCCAAAAGTCGTCTCCCAAAAGCTCTTGCCTCCCTTGCTTATATAACCAGTCCGAAGGCCAACTCAACTCTAACTAGGACTCTAATCCTACTCTGATCACGAGTCGCAGCTAACCATAACTGCTCAAGATCTTCCTCTTCGCAGATAGAAACAATCTCAACACTTCCTAACAAACTCAGGAACATATTCCACATTCCTAAAACAACTCGACTTTCGTGCAGCACAGGAAAACTCATAACCAACTCAAAACATTCCATATTGAGCCATAACCGACTCAGCTAGCAGCCAAAGTCAACATCCGATACGATCCGATCCTTCCAACCAAATCCTTCCTTCCTTTACCCGTCTTCAGAACCATTTTTCCACATCATGAACCGCATGCATACGTGTGAACATTTTCTTCAACATCTAGTAACCTTCATATGCACTGCCCTTGACTCAATCACCCTGCGCGACCTCCTGACCCATTCAACCACAGTTCCTCCTGAACTTGGTTGTTGGAACCTCATCTCCTCCCTGAGACTAGTTCAAAGGATCCTGTCACCAGCTATGACTTGAACTCAAGCAACACCTGCACATGAATAAACAACCTATACTTCCGAGCGCAAGTCCTCGACTTGACTCTCGTTAGTTTCGAAGCCACAACACCTTACATGAGAGCCTCACATAAGCATGTTGCAAACCATAGCAAAGACGGTATCAGCCATAACCTCCAAAACACACCAGAAACTTAGTAAAAGATTACTATGAAACTTTCCATCATTGTAAATCAAGTACGCATCATTGCAAGTTAAAAGAAGAACCACTGCGATCAAGCTTTGAAGCTTGCCAAAGCTACCCGGAACTTGAACCGGAGATTACCAAAGCTAGAAGGACCTAGCGCCGGAGCTTATCAAAGCTTGTCGGACCTAGTGCCGGAGCTGACCAAAGCTAGTGGGACCTAGAGTCGGAGCCAACTAAAGCTAGTCGGACCAAGATAATAAAGTCGTACCTAGCGTCCACCATGCCGGAGCTACCCAAAACAAGCTGAACCTATCATCGGACCTTGCCAGAGCTCGGACCTTGATGATAAAGGAATTTTGGTAGTATTCAAAACTTTTATCGCCATAGCCAATGTATTCAGCACACATAGGTCTCACATAGGCTGAATTCTATGGTCAACCTGTGGCTCTGATACCAATTTGTGACATCCGGTTCAGAAAATGAACCAAATGCGACGCATATGTATGCCAAGGATGTTCAACACACATACATGAGTGCATGACAACCGATATACAGATAATTACCCCATCACAAGTTAATTAGGAAGGTACTTTTGTTACGATATTCAAATAATCCTCAAATTACAACTCTAATTATTATTAAGGATAATACTACTACAGCAGAAATAATCTAATTAGGCAATCTAATCAAATAAGGTAGCACGGCTCCAAGCAAAACCACGGGCAAACCAACGGTTGCACTCAACCTAGCACTCCACATTATCCTCAAGATACTCTTAAGCATCACATGAAACTGTTGGTGGAGGAATTGCAAGGGTGAGTACATGTCGTACTCAGCAAGTGTAGTAAAGTATGTCATGTAGCTTAAACAAGGTATGATTATAAATATTGGCTATTTACATAAAAGTACATTCAAAACATGTAAAAAGCATACTAAGATGTCTATGTAAATTAATCCCATCATAACCCAATAATCATCAATTATCCATCGATCTTCCAGATCATTACCATCGTCATCATCCACATCCATTTATCATAACTCAATCCATAACCAACCATAACCAAACTATCCCAAATCCCAATTTCCACCTCTAATCACGGAAGTTGTCTAGGTCCTCTCAACCGGGAGCACAGCTATCATGATAATTTTTAACACTCTGAAGAAGTTGTACCACTTTACCCACAAGTTTGTGATTTTGTCACCCGTCGGCGACTACAGGAAACCTCCATTATGCCAAAATACTCTCATAGGTGTCTGGCCAAGAGATCACGAAATAGCCTTTACAATGGGACTACTAGTATATTCAGACCCACTATGGTTTCACTGGTGGTGATGCCTCCAACTGAGCACATCCAACCAAGGGCACCTCTTGTGCTATTCGATTACCAAGGCAGTCCCGCCACTATTGCAAACCAAACTGACTCTCATTCCCCGCCCCCCTGGATGATCCGAATCAATGCTAGCAATACACCTAATTAATTGGCTAAGCTGCGCCCATACTTGATCTTGTGGTGGCACTGTAGTCCTGGCTTATTCTCGCATGAACCGGTCCTTAGATCCAAAGCAAGCAAACCACCATAACATCTAACCCAATCAACAAACCATGCTTGCTTAGATCTCCCAAGTCCCATGTTACCAATTGATCATGTTTACCAATTTACATCATACATGAGTTCATTAATTCATAATAAAGACATTTGGTTGTTTTCCCATCCCAATTAACTAGAGTGAAGCGAAATGGTAAAAATACCCTTCCTGACTCTCTACAGTACATTCCAAGCGACAAGGATGGTCAAACAAGTCTAGTAAACACCTATCATGGGTTTCCCATCAATTTGACTCAAGCATGCAGTTTTGCAAACAAAACAATTAATAAAAACAGGATCAATATGGTCAAGGACACGTGCCTTGCTCCATCGGATAGGGTTGCTCAAGCGCTTCGAATTCTTAATTCTGAAATTCTCATACACGGCTTCTTGAGCATGTCCCTCTACTCGCGATCACACACATACGAATCAACACAATTCAGACATATTAATCAACATGTAATGACATGAATGCATGCAAAGTTCGATAATTAATTATCTATGGTTGTTTATTAATTAGATGCAACTAGCTCATATGTGTTCATGCGAGTTTACGGGGGGTGTTAGCGAGAATTAAGGTTGCTGAAATAAAATAGATGTACATGCAACTACAATTAAATTCTGGGTATTAGATCTATTATGTCGCTAAGATTTGTCTCGAAAAGCGTAACCTACCGTAGATGTGGCAGCTTCAAAGTCGCGGAATGGAGGCATAGCTTAGACGAAGTAGACGGCGCAGCAATCCTACGGCGGCACGACGACGGCGGCACGGGTATCTCTGGCGGACGTCGGCCCCTTCCTTCCCTTCCTCTTCTTTTCTCCCCTTTTTTCCTTCCCGATGTCATCTTTTCTTCCCTGGTGGCGGCTACTTGAACTTGCGTTGGCAAAATGGTTTTCTACATGGTTAACAACAGGGATCAGTTCCTTTTATAAGGCGGTGGGGATGCATACCAGGGGCGGCGCTGGGCGCGGCCGACTTGGCCACAGTACGGAGTCCCGGGCCCGCGAGCGCGCTGGAGCCTCAGGTTGGCTCGGCCTCAGTCTGTTGGCGCGCACAACCGCTCAGTGGGAGGCTCGGCTCGGGCACTCGGGTGCATGTGGCGCCGGCTCGGGCGAGTCGGACTGAGTCCCGCCGCTCGGGCGCACCTGACCGAGTCCCATCGCTCGACGCTTTATATATTTGTTTTCGTGAGACCTATGTGTTTTGATTACATTGGCTATGGCGATAAAATATTTGAATACTACTAAAACACCTTTATCATCAAGGTCCAACTTTAGGTCCAAGCTCCAGCAAGGTCCGACAATGGGTCCGACTTGTTTTGGGTAGCTCTGGCAAAGTCTGATGTAAGGTCTGACTTGCTTTGGCTAGGTCCAACTTCTTTGTCTAGGTCTAACTAGCTTTGGTTAGCTTCAGCTCTAGGTCCGGCTAACTGTAAGCTTCGGCACTAGGTCCGACTAAGTTTGGTTAGCTCTGGCGCTAGGTCCGACTAGCTTTGCTAAGCTCCAGCGCTAGGTCTGACCAGCTTTGTTAAGTTCCGACGCTAGGTCTTTCAAGTTTTGGTAAGCTCCGGTTCAAGGTCCGGTTAGCTTTGGGAAGGTTCGAAGCTAGATTGCAATTGTTCTTCTTTTACCTTGCAATGTTTAAAACTTGCTTTACATTGATGGCAAGTTTGCTTAGTAATCTTTTACTAAGTTTTTGGTGTGTTTTGGTGGTTACAGCTGATATCGTTTTTGCTATGGTTTGCAACATGCTTATGTGAGATGCTCAAGTAAGGTGTTGTGGTTTCGGAACTAACGTGAGTCAAGTCAAGGACTCGTGCTCCGAAGTATTGTTTGTTTATTGATGTGCAGGTGTTGCTTGAGTTCAAGACATGGCTGGTGACGGGATCCATTGAACTAGTCTTAGGGAGAAGATGAGGTTCAACAACCAAGTTCGGGAGGAATTGTGGTTGAGTTAATCGGGAAATTGCGCATCATGTTTAAATCAAGAACAATGCATATGAAGGTTTCGTGGACGTCGTTGAAAGATGTTTGCACGTGTGCAAGGAGTACATGGACGTGGCTATATGGTTCTGAGGCGTGATGAAGATATGTGGGTGTAAAAATTGGTCGGAAAGGTCCAACTGACTGGGTTATGGACTCAGTCTGCGGCTGAGTCATGTTTGACTCAAATATGGAAAGTTTTGAGTTGGTTATGATAGGATTTCGTGCGGGTCACGAATTAGAGTTTTTTTAGGAATGTGGGATACGTTCCTAAGATGTTTGGAAGTCTTAGGATTGCATCTATCTGCGTATAGAAGAGTCTTGAGCAGTTTTGGAATGTTTCAATTCGTGAATTGAGTAGGATTAGAGTCCTACTTAAGTTTGGGTTGGCCTAAGGGCTGGTTATATAAGCAAGGGAGGCCAGATCTCATGGTGCATGACTTTGGGGCTGTTTCTCTTGTGTTTTGATCAATAAAATTCGTAGTTTGAAGAAACTTTTGTGCCTTGTTCGTCCGATTTGTTTTTGTCAAGTCTTTCTCGTCGAGTTTCTGCACAACACTATATTTCTTTGGTGGTTTTATCATAACTCGAGTTTTACACATCCGATTGACGTGATTCTTTTTGGGTTGTCATCATAACTTAATTTTCTATCGTCTATGAAAATTTCACGGTCATTGGATTTGTGGTTTCTAATATACACGAGTTTCTTTGCAGTGTTCCAGAACTGTTTTTCTCGGATAGGACATATTGACCTTTGTTCGATCTTTCGATCGTAACTTGAGTTTCTCTTGATTGATTTTCGTGATTCTTGTTGTGACGTCTTCGTGACTTGATTCTCTACGATATATACTAGTTTTTTCACAGTGGAACACATTAAGATTAGTCGCACACATGGTTTCTTTAACATATCGGTTTTCTGCCGAGGGGTGTTTTGTTGCTTCCGCTGAAAAAGTTTTAATCTACCATTCAACCCTCCTCTGGTAGCTTTACACGTGCTATTCGATTCTACAATTTGGTATCAGAGCCACGGTGCTCTAATCTTTGTGATTTTCACGTGTTTTTGACTAATCATCATGGAGAAATACTCCGCGAAACCTTGTGTTTTTAGTGGTATTGATTTTCAGGTTTGGAAAGCACGTACGGAAGCTTTCATCCTGGCACAAGGCTTCTCAATATGGGAAAAAGTGTACAAGTCCTACGACGTGCCACCGAACGATCAAGTCACAACTACAAACTTAAGAGATGTCGACGGCAACAATAAAGCCTGCAACTTGATAATCCAAGGACTAACTCAGAGCGACTTCGACTGTGTTGCACACCTCTGATTGGCATACAATGTTTGGAGAGCACTTTGTGACTACCACGAAGGATCCAACACGATCAAGGAGGTAAGACAGGATATGTTCAAGAAAGAATACATGCACTTTTAGATGCAACCCGGTGAGTCCATTGATGACCTCTTTGCTCACTTTAATAAAATTCTCAGCTACTTGCGTAGCGTCAATGTTAATTTTTCAGATGCTGAAAATGCTTGGCAATTACTAAGTGCATTAGACATGTTAATTTGGGATACGAAAGTCACATCTATTCGTGAATCTACTGTCATGAATACCCTTACATTAGATGTGCTATATTCTAAATTGAAAACTCATGAAATTGATATAATCTCATGTAAGAACCCCAACAAGTCTCTTGCATTTGTTTCTCAACGTGATATGCCTAGCTCCGGCCAATATTCATCTAGAAATACAATGGTTTTGTTGTCTTCACTAACCCTGGAATAGATTGAAGAATTTCCAGAGGAGGAGCTAGCACTCATCTCTACTCGGTTCTCAAAAGCATTGCAAAATATGAGAACTAGAAGGAGAGGAAGCTCCGAACCTCAATGATGCTTCGAATGTGGTAAGACAGGACACTTTCGTACAGATTGTCCTAACCTTTCAGGTCCTACTTCCCGAGAAGAAAAAATAATCAAGGATGAAGCACTCCTCAACTAATGATATAAAGAAGAAGTAGGGCTTTACAGGTCGCCAACTGGTGAACAGTTTTATCTCTGCACTCCAGGAACTTTCCTCAAGAGCTGCGGATATTGGAAGCAACAAAGATGAAGATGATTTGGCAAACCTGTGCTTCATGGCGGGCAAATCAAGATCAAGTATGGAGGAGGCAGAACACAACAGCGACAATGAAGAGGTATGTCCTACTTGCGAAGAAATGTGTGATGCTATTTCTCGTGCCACTGTTATTGTTATGAAAAAGGACAAAAAGCTTAGGGACAATGCTATTAAAATTGAGTCACTAGAATCTGAAATTAATCATTTGAAATCCTTAATTCCTAGTGATGATTCTTGTTCCTCATGCGATTTAATATATGAACAATTGTACGCCCTAAGAAGTGCACATACCTCCACACTTGATAAACTTGAGCTTGAAATTGAAAAGAACAAAAAGCTTGCTGCACTTAATATTGAAAACATAAAAGATGCTTCTTGTTCTACAATTGATTTGCATTGTTCTAGTTGTGGTGATATTGAAAAGAAACTAAAAGATGCTATGAATGAAATTTCAATACTGAACAATGTTTTACGTGCTCATGAAGTTAAATATTGTTGTAATTGCAAATTTAAAGAAAAAATTTCATGTGAAAACTGCCTAGAATTGTCTAAGAAACTTGATGACATGGATAGGACACTAGAGCAGTTTTGTATTGGGAATAAAAATCTAAACTTGCTACTGAATTCATCCAAATCATGCAATGATGAAACTGGTTCAGGTTTTGATTCTCATGCTCATGCTAAAGCATATCCACCTAAAATTGTAAAGTCATTAGGAAGAAGGTGGTTTTTAAATCTGCAGGAGTGTTGTCACGTTCGGGTTCAAATAAACATACTGCATGCTCATCTAGACATGAACACAAAGTTAAATTTCATTGTACGTATTATGATAGAGATGGTCATGTCATAGATTTTTGTAATATACTAGCTAAAAAATATAAAAAAGAAAGAATGCAAGCTAGATCTTATAACTCTCATGCAAATTTGTTGCACATACTAAACTGAATGTCAGGAACATGCAACCCGCTGTTATGAGTCAAAAACATTCAAAGTTTACCTCCGGACCTTCTGTTTTTGCCTCCGGAGCTACTGATTTTTGTGCTACACAAGTAACACATTATAGGTCAGTAGTTAAGAACAAAAAATTTGAAACTTTGACTCATAAACCTGCTACTTTATCTTAGCTTTCGCGTGTTTTTCCTGCTGCACGTCATGTGACTCAGTTTTTGCCTCATCCATCTCAATTCCCTGCGAGGAAACGACATAGCCAAGAAACGAGACTCGATTGGTGCAAAAGGCGTACTTTTTGAGGTTACCAAACAAACATGCATCTCTCAAAACTGTAAAAACAACACGTAAATGATCAAGACGTTCATCATATGACTTGCTGTAAATGAGGATATCATCGAAGTAAACCACCACAAATTGTCCAATGAAAGCATGTAAAACCTCGTTCATTAATTGCATAAAGGTGCTGGGTGCATTAGTTAACCCAAAAGGCATGACTAACCACTCATAAAGTCCAAACTTGGTTCCAAATGCAGTTTTCCATTCATCTTCTAGTGCCATTCTAATTTGGTGGTAACCACTACGCAAGTCAATTTTTGTGAAGATGATAGCACCACTCAATTCATCAAGCATGTCATCTAAGCGAGGAATAGGATAACGATATCAAATGGTGATGTTATTAATCACTCGACAATCAACACACATGCGCCAAGTACCATCTTTCTTTGGAACCAAAAGAACAGGAACGGAACAAGGGCTAAGGCTTTCACGAATGTACCCATAGTCCAAAAGATCTTGGACTTGTCGCTGAATTTCCTTAGTTTCGTCTGGATTCGCCATGTATGCTGCATGATTTGTCAAGCTTGCTCCTAGAATCAAATCGATCTTTTGTTCAATGCCTCTCATAGGTGGTAAACCAGGTGGTATCTCAGAGGAAAACACATATTCAAACTCCTGCAAAAGGTTAGCAACAACAGGGGGCAACACAATGGACAATTCATGAAGTGAAAACATGGCTTTTTGGATAATAAAGCACAACATATCCCCTTAGCGTCGAATAGATAAGTAAAAAGTCTCCCAATTTTGAGTTCGTATGAGAAAGTTATGGCCATTTTAAGGCAGGCCGTCCGAGTTACGGTTTTTGGATATTGATTCCAACTCGGTTTGAGAACAGAACTCGCAATCGGATACTAAAACTATTGGAATTTTGCACAACAACTAATTGGGTGGTGTGTGATGATAGAAGGATGAGTGGCACAAAGGTTTGTCACCTAATCTAGGGATAGCGATGTGGGATTTCATGCAAGGCGGCTAGCTATGGCAAACCGATGAACGTGGTGGATCGGTTTGTTGTTTAGGGATTGTGGAATAGGTGTCGAACAGCAAGAAAACAAGGAAGAAACAAGATAACTAGGACCCAAAACACAAAGCTAAACCAGCAACAAGACTCTACCACACGAATGCAAACTCAACAATGCAAACTAAAAAACGAAACTGCAGGCACTATAGTCTAGGAAGCGGTAAAAATGATTTAATTTTTTTGTGGCTTTTCTGTGGACTATAGGTATGAAACAAAACCGATCTAATGGAAGGAAAAACAAAGATACCTCACGGGCAACCTGGAAATCTGACTCCAATTGATGAGTCGTTTAGGCCCGATCTTCTGAAAGGTATGTCGATTGGGGTGGAGAACTCGACGTTGATGATCCGCGACACTCAAGCAATTCGAGAATCCCTGCAATCACAACACCACTGCTCCGATGGTTATCAACCGTGCTGCACACAATTGACTTCGACAAGAAGGCTAATCCCTGCAAGTGCAATCGAGAACACAAGCAAGAATGTAGAAGACACGATCTGAAATCGAGAAGTTGGGGTCTCACAAACCGTAAAACGGCGAAATAGTTAATCTAAGAAAAACCCATCGAATATGACCGGCGGCTATAGTATTTAAAGGCTAGGGTTTGGCCAAAACACGCTTAGACGCGTCCCTAATGGACTCATATGGGATAGAAGTCCCAAAGGCCCGATGAGGTAGTACATCACCAGACAGAAATCTGGACTCGAGTTCTTTTGACGATTCCCAATGACTCCAAATCAATTTTGAGGTTGGAATAGATCCATTGGAAATTTTATCTTCTCCTATTTCCGTGCATATGTGGAACGTCAAAAACGGAGTACGTATGCATCCTGGGCATCCATTTTATGTTGGACTACTCCTGGACTCTGAGTTGAACTCAAGTCCGAGTTGTAAACTGATTCCATCAACTTGTGGACGTCCCAGCAGGTTCTCCATGTTCCCATGGATTCTTCCCTTCACTTGTCGATCTTCTCCATTGTTCCTAATAACAATTAAATCATCACATAGCAATCTATTCTCAAACTGACATGCAAAGGAAATTAGGAACAAATTCACCTGTTGATTTATTAATCGTGCTCGTGCTCTTGTGATTGGTCCTTGCAGTTCAATGTGCTTCTTTGCTGTTGTGATGTCCTCATCATACCGGATTCCTAGATGCCTTTTGACTAACCACAGTATTGAGTCATCGACGTATTGTTCTACTATGTAGGTTACACACTTAAGGAAGGAGAACATTTGGATTGTGGATTCATGTTGCTCAAGCCACATTACCGGTAACAAAGAATGGTTCTCCTCCCTCTCTTTTATTTCACGTGTAGGTAATGTTACTTTTGCCGATAGTTCTTCAACTCCTATAATTGCTAAGAGTTTGGTTAGAGTAAATGATCACTACACTTTGAAGGATGTGGCACTTGTTAAAAATTTAAAATACAACTTGCTTTCTGTTTCAAAACTGCTAGATAAAAATCAGGAAATTATTTTCACTAAAAAATGCTGAAAAGTTGTAAATTCAAGTAGTGAGCTTATTTTTAACATGTCTCGGTTTGGAAGAGTTTCTAAAGCTGATTTTGATATGTCTTCCTCTAAGCATAGGTGTCTAGTTGCTAATGATTCAAAGGACTTATATTTTTGGCATCGTAGACTTGGTCACGTAGGCTTGGATCATCTAACGCGTGTTAGTGCTCCTGATCGCATACGTGGGCCGCCTAAGATTAAAGGGGAGAAAGAAATTGTGTGCTCTTCTTGTAGACAAGCTAAGATGGTTGCAGGATCACATACTCCTCTCACAATGATCATGACAACTGAAAAGGGTCAACTTTTGCACCTTGACACCGTAGGACCTTCACGTGGTCAATCCTTCGGAGGTAAATGGTATGTTCTTGTGATTGTTGATTATTATTCTAGATACTCATGGGTTTACTTTATGGCATCTAAGAATGAAGCTTTTAGTCACTTTAGAACTTTATTTCTTAGATTATCAATTGATCACCTAGGATCTTTAAAAGCAATTGGAAGTGATAACGAAACCTAATTTAAAAATCAATCTTTTGATCACTTTTGTCTTGAAAATGGAATAGATCATCAATTTTCTTCACCATATGTACCTCAACAAAACGGTGTTGTAGAAATAAAGAACAGAACCTTAGTTGAGATGTCTAGGACTATGCTTGATGAATATCAAACTCCTAGGAAATTTTGGGCTGATGCGATTGCAACCGCTTGTTATGTCTCAAATCATGTTTTCTTGCGCGCTAAGCTAGGTAAAACATCATATGAGCTCCGATTTGGACATAGGCCTAGTGTTACACACTTTTGGGTCTTTGGTTGCAAATGCTTTGTTGAGAAACATGGTAATCTTGATAAATTTGAACCTAGATCCATTGATGGTATGTTTCTTGGTTATCCATCTCATACTAGAGGCTACTGTGTGCTTTTACTTGACACTAACAAAATTGTGGAGACTTGTGAGGTGTCTTTTGATGAAGCTAGCGCAGGTACTAGCTCAAACATTGTAGGTACGGATCCACATCCTCAGGGGGAGGGTATTTTCGAAGAAGAAGAAGAAGAGTCGGTGATATTGCCTGATAGTTTCAAAGTTGACATATGTCCAGCTCCAAACTTTGAACAAGCTCCGACTACCATCTCTGCTGGTCCTGATCATCCACATGTCACAAGCTCATCAATCTGCAATGAACCTGATAGTTCCCCTACGGATTTACAAGAATCATCCCCCGCAACAGATAATTGGAAGCTTGCATGAACGTGTCACAAGATCCATGTTTTCCGGCCCCAATTCTCATGCTAATTTTTCTTTTGTTGCTTCTTTTGAACCCCAAGATATACCACGCACACACACTAATGAATTTTGGATTATTGTCATGCAAGACGAGTTAGAAAATTTAAAAGAAATAATGTTTGGAAACTTGTACCTCCACCTCAAGGTCACACTTTAATTGGAACTAAATGGGTGTTCAAAAATAAACAAAGTGGGGATGGGGTTGTGGTTAGGAATTAGGCTAGGTTGATTGCTCAAGGTTTCACAAAAATTGAAGGTCTAGATTTTGATGAAACTTTTGCTCCTATTGCTATATTAGAAGCCATAAGAATTTTGTTAGCGTTTGTTGCATCTAAAGGTTTCAAGTTATATCAAATGGATGTTAAAAGTGCTTTTCTTAATGGCTATATAGATGAGGAG
Source organism: Tuctoria greenei (assembly GCA_036927565.1). Taxonomy (NCBI): domain Eukaryota; kingdom Viridiplantae; phylum Streptophyta; class Magnoliopsida; order Poales; family Poaceae; genus Tuctoria; species Tuctoria greenei. The sequence goes on along the minus strand of JAYESD010000011.1, from coordinate 36,860,568 downwards.
GTTTATGTCAAGCAACCACCAGGTTTTGAAAATCTAGATTTTCTTAATCATGTTTACAAACTGTCCAAATCCTTGTACGGTCTCAAACAAGCCCCTAGAGCATGGTATGATAAGTTAAAAATATTCTTACTTGAAAAGGAGTTTACCATGGGCATGGTTGATAAACCTATTTTTGTGCTTAAGCATGGCAATGACTCATTATTCGTTCAAGTGTATGTAGATGATATTATCTTTGGTTGTGCTTCTCATGATCTTTTGTCCAAGTTTTGAGCAATGATGAGTACAGAATTTGAAATGAGTATGATGGGTGAACACACTTACTTTTTGGGGCTGCAAATGAAGCAAACCAAGGAAGGTACCTTTGTTCATCAAATGAAGTATACAAAGGACCTTCTCAAGCGCTTCAACATGGACAAAAGCAAGCCTCTTCGGACACCAATGGGAACAACATCAACACTTTAACTTGATGAAGATGGTGAACCCGTGCATCAAAAAGAACATAGAAGCATGATCAAATCACTTTTGTACCTCACGGCATCAACACCAGACATACAATTTAGCGTATGTCTTTGTGCACAATTTCAAGCTTCCCCACGTGCTTCACATCATCAAGCCGTCAAAATGATTCCCATGTACTTACATGGAACTAAAGATTTTGGTATTCTTCTTCCTTCTTCTTCAACAGTTACTTTGAAAGCTTTTTCGGATGCTGATTTTAGGGGTTGTAGGATTGATAGGAAAAGTACTTCCGGTGCTTGTAATTTTCTTGGTAATTCTCTTGTTTCTTGGTCCTCTAGAAAACAAAACTCAGTTGCATAATCCACGACCGAATCTGAATATGCAGCTGTTGCTAGTGCTTGCTCACAAATTCTTTGGATTGTTCGAACACTTAAGGACTATGGGGTTGATCTAGATAGTGTTCCATTATTTTGTGATAACACTAGTGCCGTTTGCATTGCTAAAAACCCCGGTCAACATTCTAGAACTAAGCACATTGACATTAGGTATCACTTTCTCCGTGATAATGTTGAAAAAGGAAACACTGTGCTTCACCATGTAGATATGGAACAACAGTTGGCTGACATTTTTACAAAACCTTTGGAATTCACTCGTTTTTGTTACATTCGTAGTGAAATAGGGGTTATGCATCCTCATAGCTTAAATTGAGGGGGAGTTTTGAAACTTCAGAACTTTATGTGTGAATCTAAATTTAAAATAATATGAGCATAGTATTTCATACATATATGACTCTGTGATTCCTTTTACACGCTGAAAGTTCTTACTACATTACTCATGTTATACATTTTGTAGTTTTTGCCATGACTAGTAATTGGAATAATTACTTATACTAAATATGGTCATGATCGAACTTTCTTGCTGTTTTGAACTTGTTGCATGCTCACAAATGCTTTTAATAATGAAAAATTAATCAATCAATTATCCACATGTTGAGCTTTTATGTTCAAATTAAAAAAATGAGAAAATATCAAGAGAATATGCATGCATCACACTTCTTCTTTTGAGATGGCTTATCATTGCACTTATATATGAACTTGGAAGAAGTTGTGTATGACTAAAACAATGTCCTTAGGCTTCAGATTGTCAAATGACTTAGGCTTGGCTTGGTTGGTTAGAATAAGGCAGATGTGCATAAAATCTCTTGCAAATTTCATATGATCAAAATTTGTCCTTAAAAAAAATTGCAGCAACAAGCCTTCAGGTTTTGAAATAGTTGAGTTTGTGAGATCATGACTTGCTTAAATTGAAAATTACATTTGATCTCTAGCATGGCTTACACTATTTTATGCATCTTATTATTGTGATAGTGTAAGTTACTTGATAGTATGACTTGGATGAGCTTTGTTCTATATGTATATGTTATAATGTGCTCATAACAAATTAAAATTTCTCTTTGTACCTTGCTAAATACATAGTCGAAGGGGGAGAAGTATGCAAGAGAGAGAAATAAGTATAGGGGGGGAATTTATTTCTATCTCATTTGATTTTCAAAAAAAGGGGACAAATTGTTTTCAAAACTTTTCGAGTGAATAAGCCAATGTTCGGATTTTAAGTGGTGTTGCCAATGCATTCATCAAGGGGGAGATTGTGATGCCTATGTGTGCTGAATACATTGGCTATGGCGATAAAAGTTTTGAATACTACCAAAACACCTTTATCATCAAGGTCCGACTCTAGGTTCGAGCTCCAGCAAGGTCCGACGATAGGTCCGACTTGTTTTTGGTAGCTCCGACAAGGTCTGACGTAAGGTCCAACTTGCTTTGGCTAGGTCCGACTTCTTTGTCTAGGTCTGACTAGCTTTGGTTAGCTTCGGCTCGAGGTCCGACTAACTTTGGTAAGCACCGGCACTAGGTCCGACTAACTTTGATTAGCTCCATCGCTAGGTCCGAATAGCTTTAGTAAGCTCTGGCGCTAGGTCCAACTAGCTTTGGTAAGTTCTGGCACTAGGTCCTGCTAGTTTTGGTAAGCTCAGATTCAATGTCCAGTTAGCTTTGGCAAGGTTCAAAGCTAGATTGCAATTGTTCTTCTTTTACCTTGCAATGTTTCAAAATTTCATTACATTGATGGAAAGTTTGCTTAGTAATCTTTTACTAAGTTTTTGGTGTGTTTTGTTGGTTATGGCTGATATTGTTTTTGCTATGGTTTGCAACATGGTTATGTGAGGTGCTCACGTAAGGTGTTGTGGTTTCGGAACTAACGTGAGTCAAGTCGATGACTTGTGCTTTGAAGTATTGGTTGTTTATTCATGTGGAGGTGTATCTTTATTTCAAGACATGGCTGGTGACGGGATCCATTGAACTAGTCTTAGGGAGAAGATGAGGTTCAACAACCACGTTCGGGAGAAATTGTGGTTGAGTTGATAAGGAGGTTGCGCAACATGTTTGAATCAAGAACAATGCATATTTAGGTTTCGTGGACGTCGTTGGAAGATGTTTGCAAGTGTGCAAAGAGTGCATGGACGTGGCTACATGGTTCCGAGGTGTGATGAAAGATGTTGACGTATAAATTGGTCGGAAAGGTCCAACCGACTAGGTTATGGACTCAGGCTGCGGCTGAGTCGTGTTTGACTCAAATATGGAAAGTTTTGAGTTGGTTATGATAGGATTTTTTGTGTGTCACGAATTTGAGTTGTTTTATGAACGTGGGATACGTTCCTAAGACGTTTGGAAGTCTTAAGATTACTTCTATCTGCGTATAGAAGAGTCTTGAGCAGTTATGGAAAGTTTTGATTCGTGAATTGAGTAGGAGTAGAGTCCTAGTTAGGATTGGGTTGGCGTAAGGGCTGATTATATAAGCAAGTGGGGCCAGAGCTCATGGTGCATGACTTTGGGGCTGTTTCTCTTGTGTTTTGATCAATAAAATTCGTAGTTTGAAGAAACTTTTGTACTTTGTTCGTCTGACTTGTTTTCGTCAAGTCTTTTGTCGAGTTTCTGCACAACACTATCTTTCTTTGGTGGTTTTATCATAACTCGAGTTTTACAGATCCGCTTGACGTGATTCTTTATGGGTTGTCTTCAAAACTTAATTTTATATGATTTGTAAAAATTTCACAGTCATTGGATCTGTGATTTCTGATCTACACGAGTTTCTTTGCAGTGTTCCAGAACTGTTTTTCTCGGGTAGGACAGATTGACCTTTGTTCGATCATTGGATTGTAACTTGAGCTTCTCTCGACGAATTTTCGTGATTCTTGTTGTGACTCCTTCATGACTTGATTCTCTACAATCTATTCTAGTTTGTCATAGTTGAACACATTTAGATTAGTCGCACACACGGTTTCTATAACAAATTGGTTTTCTGCCGAGGGGTGTTTCGTTGCTTTCGCTGAAAAGTTTTAATCTGCCATTCGCCCCCCTCTGTTAGCTTTACACGTGCTATTTGATCCTACAGTTTTATATACTTATATTTATATATATTTTTTCCTTTTTGTTATATTTTTTCTATTATATATTTTATATTCCTATTCATTTTTTCTTATTACCTACACATATGTTTTATCTTTATTTTCCTCCTTTACTCTACTAATGATTTATGCATGAAAATGTTATGCAATGCATGATGCTAAAAAGAAAATTAGGGTGTTACAACTGTCTTCCCTGTCAACGGCGCCGGAGATGCTTGTTGATATTTCCTACGCACTACTAACAATTCATTCCTAGCAATGGTGCCAGAAATGCTATTTGATAGTTCTTAAATCACATATGTAAATCCGCAAGCGCACGGATGTTGATGGTCCTTAAGTGCCATATTTAGACTGTCAATTCATCTCATAATGTGCACAAAAAAGAAACACAATGTAGTGTTAGGGTTAAAAACTAACCAATTCCACAAGTGTTGGTGTTTATTTGTATGCAGGTGAATTTAGACCGAAAATACCAAGACATGCAGGTAGTAATCCATAAAATTGGGTTTTGACGAATCAAGCGATGCCACGTGTCATCACATGGATCAAATGACCCACAAACAGAAGTATCCGAGGCCATCCAACGGTGTATCACCCATATATGGGGATGGGACCAACATAGAAGGGACCTAGAGAAAGTTGGGGCCGATACCAGGTCGGCCGACCCCCCTAGTCAGCCGACTAGGTCATGGCGCCAATTGTGGTCAAACACCATGTGTTGGCTTCTCCCAGATTGAAGAGGTCATGGGTGACTGATTCGTGCGCATTTGGTGGCAGAAACCGACTCTTCTCCCCCCTATAAATAGAACCCCACACCTCACTTCACAGATACAACAAAAGTTGATGATGGCATACCACTCCAAAGGTTTAGAGTAGTCCTAGAGGCTGCCATGTAGAAGGAGAGTGTGCTGAAGAGTTTAGGAGAAGGAGGCTTGGGCGTGTCAAGTCCCTCTTCTACACTTGTACCTCTGCAAAGGTGTTATTTAAATCAAGTAAGCCTTTGTGAATTCAATTCAAGTTTGATTCTCAATTCATAGTAGTTTGCACAAGTAGTACTTGTGGGTTCATTGCTTTAATTTATTAGACGTTCTAGTTGTAGCTTTGTGTTTGAAACAACTAGAGTTGTGATTTAGAACATAAGCGTGATGCTTAGGTTAGAAATCACTAGTGTATCTCATAGACCCACAGATCGAAGAGGTAGGCAGTAGGTGGTGACATCCCTATCTGTCCTTTGTAATCCTCCACGTTCAGCTATGCCATAGGCTCTTGGTGGGAGTCGCCTAGTGTTTCTAGGGGTAAACCTGTGCCCGAAGCAAGCAACTACTGTAAATTCCTTTGAAATAGAATCAATACTTTGAATTCCTCTCGCTTCCTTGCCTACCAAACAACTTTGTGTCCTTGGGTGGATTAGTTCGTAAGACTACACACATGTTCCTTGGATTTGATACCCTTGGAATACTCTCTTAAGGGGAAGTGCTACACGACAATTTTTGTGCGCTTGCGGATTTTTATCTGTGACGTAAAAACGTCAACACAAGCATTTCTGGCGCAGTTGCCGGGGAACGGTTGCTGTTAATCTACGAACCTTGTTCACCCTCGTATATGTCTTCTTATCTTATCTTTCCTTTTCTTACCACCACCACATATATGGAGAAGCCCAATATTCATTCATATTCTACCCCAAAGGGGAAGTTCTGTGAGCCACCGCCGTCGGCGGAACCCATTTGTTAAACTAGCTATGATCTTCGCCCTAGCTTCATAGCCATGGTTCGAGAACAATCCTTCTTAGGAAACAGATTGCAAAAACTCTTACCAACATCTAAGAGAGTTCGAACAATTGTGTTCATGCCCTCTAATCAAGAATATGACACAAGAAACTCTCAAATGGAAGTTGTTTCCTTTTTCTCTCAAGGAAAAGCCAAACAATTTTACGACCATAATGTTGGGAAGAAAACAGAAATTGTAATGAATTACGAGACAAGTTTTGTCTTGATTTCTTTCCAATTGCCCGAATTGTTTCCTTATAAAATGAAGTACTATGCTTCCAGCAGATGAAGAAGGAATCCATAGGTGCATCTTGGGATAGATTTTCTCTTTTGAGAAATTCCATAGCAGATTTGTCTATCCCTGATCCGTTGCTCTTGCAACACTTCTACATGGGATTGAACAAAGAATCTGCCCCACATCGCCAGAAGAAGGCAGATATCTTCTAGACTGAACTCTAGAAAACTCTTCCTTCATTATGGGTCTTAATGAGCCCCCTCAAAAGGAAGTAGTGTCAAGATCCAAGGATGAATCCATGGACAAGGAAGAACCCATATCTTGCTTTTCCCACACCTTGTCGGAGGATTCCTCTCCGAAACCCGAAACTACAAAGGAATAAGAAATTCAACTTTCAGAGTTTCCCTTCTACTTCGAGGAATAGATATTTGAAGATTTTGGAAATACCTTGAAGTATTGTTGCCATAGGAAACCATCATTGCCATTAGCTCCACCTGACCAACCTGATGGGGTGTTCGCCCAACAGACAGTCAAGGAGTTAGCCTCTATTTTAAGTAGGGAATGGACTACAGAAGTTGAGTTGTCACCCGAAATCCTTCGGATGACCTCACCTTTGGCAACTATTCTATGTTACATTCGAGGGACACAAATGAAGGTCCTATACAACCCCCCTGTTGGAGCAAATCTCATTTCCGACTCTTGTGCTCTTGGCATTCTTGTCGATGTGCCATTGGCACCAACATGTAAATCCTTCTGAGACTCTTTCAGAAACATTCTTGAAGGATGCGGGGTTTTGCAACAGGTGTTTGTAAGACATGATGATATTGAGGCAATTCTAGATTTCCATGTGTTCGAAATCAATGATTTTGACATTATGATTCGGATTCCGATTGAGAAATTTCTCATGGAAATTCCTTTGGAAGGAAACCACAATGTCAAACTTGGAGGGAGAAAGTTTTCTATTCCCGTTCTGCATTCCAAGAACACATCTACAGAATCTCCCATCGAAGATGAACCATTAGAGGAGGTTAGAACTCTTCAATTCTTAGCTCCTCCCGAAATAGAAGGAGAAGAAGATTACATCCAAGAGGAGGATGAATTTCAGGAGGCAATTGAATTGATAAAAGAAGAGTTCTTCCTAAAACCTCCTGTTGAGTTAAAAATTCTACCTCCAGGCTTATGTTATGCCTTTCTAAATGGCGATTTGGAAGCCCCTGTCATCATAAGTGACAAGCTTTCGGATTATGAGACACTCAAACTAATTGCCATGTTAGAAAAGCATAGAGCTGTTTTTGGCTATTCCTTAAAAGATCTTAAGGGGATTAGCCCTGCGCTATGCACCAATCGCATTCCCATTGACCCCCGAGAGTGTCCCCTCAAGGGAACCTCAAAGGAAATTGAATAATGTGATGTGGGAAGTTGTCAAGAAGGAAGTCTTGAAACTTCTGCATGCTGAAATTATCTACCCTGTTCCTCATAGTGAATGGGTAAGCCCAGATAAAATAGTGACTAAGAAGGGAGGTATGACGGCCATTCAAAGTGAGAAGAATGAGTTAATTCCTCAACTAACCGTCAAGGTTGGAGGATGTGCATTGATTACCAAAAACTCGATAAGGCTACAAGGAAGGATCATTTTCCACCGCCCTTTATCGATGAGATGTTAGAGCGGTTGGCAAAACACTCCTACTTTTGTTTCCTTGATGGGCATTCAGGTTATCATCAAATCCCAGTCCATCCCGACGATCAAAGTAAGACCACATTCACATGTCCCTATGAAACTTATGCCTACCGACATATGTATTTTGGACTGTACAATGCTCCTGCCTCTTTTCAAAGGTGTATAATGTCTATCTTTTCCGACATGATTGAGGAAATCATGGAAGTTTTCATGGAAAATTTCTCCATCTATGGGAAAACTTTTGATCATTGTATGGAAAACTTAGACAAGGTATTACAAAGATGCCAAGACAAGGACCTTATACTCAATTGGGAAAAGTGCCATTTCATGGTCCGTGATGGCATCTTTCTTGGACACTTAGTGTCCGAGAGAGGGATAGAGGAGGACAAAGCAAAGATTGAAGTCATTGAAAAAATTGCACCTCCTATCAATGTTAAGGGAATCCGCAGCTTTTTAGGTCATGTGAGGTTCTATCGACGATTCATCAAAGACTTCTCAAAAGTCGCTAGACCCCTCACTAACCTACTGGCTAAGGAAGCTCCCTTTGATTTCGATGATGAACCTCACTAACCTACTGGCTAAGGAAGCTCCCTTTGATTTCGATGATGAATCTCTTAAATCATTTGAAAAACTCAAATAGGCACTCATCTCAGCTCCAATAATTCAACTTCCCGATTGGACGTTGCCATTCAAAATCATGTGTGATGCTAGTGATTTTTTTGTTGGTGCGGTCCTAGGCCAAACAAAAGATAAAAAGCATCATGCAATAGCCTACGCTAGCAAAACTCCAACAAGAGCTCAACTCAATTATGCCACAACTGAAAAAGAGCTCTTGGCTATAGTTTTTGCTATCGATAAGTTTAGGTCCTATTTATATGGAGCCAAGGTCATAATCTACACGGACCATGCTGCCTTGAAGTACTTGCTCACAAAAAAGGATGCTAAACCAAGGCTAATCCGTTGGATTATTCTACTCCAAGAGTTTGACTTAGAAATCAAGGATAAGAAGGGAGTAGAGAATTCTGTGGCAGATCATCTCTCACGTATGGAAGTCATCCAAACCATGGACATTCCTATCAATGACTTCCTACGAGATGATATGCTTCTCAAGATGACTGACTCTCACCCTTGGTATGCGGATATCGTGAACTTCATGGTCACAGGATACGTACCACTAGGGGGAAACAAAAAGAAACTCATCCATGAGAGTTGAAGACACCTTTGGGATGACCCATACCTCTATCTAGTTTGTGCCTATTGCCTCTTAGAAGATGTGTCCCATCAATCGAAGGCACCAAGATTATTGGGAAATGCCATGCTAGCCCCTATATGGTTGCCATTACAATGTTTACCGTACCAAGACAAAGATCTGGCAAAGTGGATTCTATTGGCCTTCTATGTATGAAGACACAAAAGAATTCATTCGCAGATGTTGGAAATGCCAAAACCATGGAGGAATCTCATCTCGCAATGCGATGCCTATAACCTATAATCTACAAGTGGAGTTATTTGATGTGTGGGGTATTGATTTCATGGGACCTTTCCCTAGGTCCTATGACTGCGAGTATATCCTGGTAGCTGTAGATTATGTGTCAAAACGGGTAGAAGGTCTGCCATGCAAAAATGTTGATTCCAAGCAAGTTAGGAAAATGTTCCATGAGATCATTTTTCCGCGCTTTGGCAGTCCCCCTATGGTCATAAGTAACGGGAGGGTCTCATTTCATAGATAAGACCTTCTGGAGCTTTTTGAGGGAGCTTGGTGTCCAGCACAACATTGATACCCCATACCACCCACAAACAAGTGGTCAAGCAGAAACATCTAATAAGCAAATTAAGAATATTCTACAAAAGACCATCTCTGAAATGGGAATGGGATGGAAGCATAAGCTACTCGATGCATTGTGGGCATACCGTACTACCTACAAAACTCCCATCAGCATATCTCCTTTCAAACTTGTCTATGGGAAGACTTGTCATCTTCCTCTAGAGTTGGAACATAGAGCCTATTGGGCCATTAAGCGGTGGAACATGGACTTTCAATAAGTAGGAAAGCACCGATTAAAGCAACTCTTCGAGTTGGAAGAGTGGAGAGATAAGGTGTACCATAGTGCCAAAATCTACAAGGAAAGAATTAAAATATGGCATGATAAGAGAATTATGCCTAAAGAGTTCAAACCTGGAGATAAAGTTCTACTCTTCAATTCTAGGGTTAAACTCTTTGGACATTGGAAGCTCAGAAGCAAATGGTAAGGACCCTTCACCGTAGTAGTAACCTCATCTCATGGAGCAATATAACTACAAGGTGATGATGATCATCTTTAAAGTGAATGGGCACCGTTTCAAATTATTTCTTGAATCCCATGAGGATGAGAAGGAAAAAGAAATAGACATGATAAATCTTGTTGATTTTCACGCCGTTTAAATTCTGTCTAAATTCTCAGCATCATATTAATGGGCCCATCCAACTATTTATCTATGGGGCCCATCAAGTCAATCCCACGGAAACTTGGCCCAAACGATGTCAGGAAGGGGTCGGCTGAACCCTAGGGTCAGCCGACGACCCCCTTGCGCCGTCAGCCTTCTGTTTTCTCGTGCGGACTCTCCCGACGTATCTCAACAAGACTCTTGGTGCTATCGTACTTCCCCTGCCTATTTAATTGACGAGAACAGAGAAGGCAACCTTGCACCGTATAGAAAAATCCATCTCCTATTCCAAGTCACGGCCGACAAGAATATTGTCCCTCATCCCCACTCTAGCTCAACCTTCAACCTAAGCGAAGACATCACGCCAGCCAATGACAAGTCCCCCCTCACTTTGGAGTCCGTCATGGCATTGGATGCCGTGCCACTCGCCATGATCCCCCCACCGACGATGACTCCACGTGAGCGTAGAACCACACCTCGTGTGCTGAATGGTCGCTCTCCCCTCAGACGACGCCCATGAAGTCGATGACACCAGCACGTCGTCCAACTACGGTTGGCCTTAAGTTAGTCAAGAACCGTCTTTTTCCTAAAAAAGACGAGTCTCTCCCAACGTTGCAGCCTGGCCAGGAGTTCATGTACACTCTGAAGACCAAGGATGGTGACGTAGTGAGCCACCACTAAAAGTCACCTACGCGTACCTTGCCTGAGCATGTGGGAGACTGCCTCATTATCCATGGCGTGCGCCAGCCTAATGAAGGCTATGCAAAAGGTTTTTTCAAGAAAGTGGCTAATTTGGCGATGGAGGAATCAACGGGCTCCTCACCCTCCAAGATTAGGCGTCACCTCTCGCCGCCTACTATGAGAGGGCCACCTGGCCAATTTGTGACACCCGGTTCAAAAAATTAACTAAGTACATTTTACGTGTGCCCAGGATGTTTAACACACATACACAAGTGATTCACAAATGATAAACATATAATTACCACAACTCAAATTATTAAATAAGTACTTTTATTACAAAATTCAAGTAATCCTCATACTACAACTCTACTGATTATTAAGGCTAATACTAATGCAACAGAAATAATCTAATTAAGCAAACTGAGCATAAAGGGTAGAGCGACTCCAAGCAACACCACATGCAAGTCGACGGCAACACACAGCCTAGTACTCACATTATCATCAAGATACTCCAAAAAGACGCCTGAAACTGTTGGTGGGGGAAATTGCAAGGGTGAATACATGTTGTACCCAGTAAGTGTGGGAAAGTATGATATGTAGCTTAAACAAGGTATGGTAATAAACAAAGGCTAATTGCTGAAAAGTACATTTAAAACAAGTAAAAAGCATCTTACTATGTCTATGTGAGGTAGTCCCACATTCTCCCATATAATTAACATAATACGAAACCATAATCAATTATCCATCCATATACAAAATTATTACTATCATCATCATTCGTGTCCAATTATCATAATTCAATCCATAACCATAACCATAACCAACCATTCCAAATCACAAGTTCTCTCTAATCATGTAGGTCAACCATGTGCTCTTAACTGGGAGCATGACTATCATGATATTTTTAACACTGTGCAGAGGTTTTACTACTTTACCCACGTGTTCGTGATTTCATCACCTTTCGGTGACTAAGAACTTCCCTTACGCCCGTGACCCGTCAGTCACATTACACACTTTCGTTGGTGCGTGGCCAAGAGATCACAAAATAGCCTCTACAAAGGGACTACTAGCATGTACAGACCCACTAAGGTTTCACTGGTGGTGATGTCTCCAACTGAGCACATCCTAAACCATGGGCCCCCTCTTGTGTCGTTCGGATCCCTGGGAGTCCCGCCAATCATACAAACCCAATCTGACTCCCCTTCCCCACTCTTTCAAATGGTCTGCACAATATTAGCAATACCCTAATTAATCAGCTATGCCGCACCCATACTTGGCCTTGTGGTGGCACTGTTGTCATGGCCTATTTTCGCACGAACCTGTCCTTAGATCTAAAGCAAGCAACCCACCATATCAACCAACCCAATCCACAAACCATGCATGCTTAGATCTCCCAAGTCCCACATTACCATATAACAATGTTCATCAATTTACATCATCCATTAATTCATAGTTAAGTCATTTGGTTGTTTTCCCACTCCAATTTATTGGAGCGAAGCAAAAAGTAAAATGCCCTTCCCAACTCTCTACAATGTATCCCAAGCGACAAGGATGGTCAAACAAGTCCAGTAACCACCTATAAGTGGGTTTCCCATCAAATTGACACAAGCATGCAGTTTTGCAAACAAAACATTTAAAAACAGGATCAATATGATCAAGGACACTTGCCTTGCTCCAAGGGATAGGGTTGCTCAAGCGCTTCGAAGTCTTGGTTTTGGAAATCCTCCTATACGGCCTCTTGAGAACGTCCCTCTACTCGCGATCACAGACATACAAGAATACACATACGAATCAACATAATGCACACATATTAATCAATATACAATGACATGAATGCATGCAAGTTCGATAATTAATTATCCACAATTGTTTATTAAATAGATGCAACTAGTTCATATGTGTTCATGCGAGTTTACAGAGGTTTTAGCAACAATAAGTGCTGCTGAAATAAAAATAGAAGTAAGCGCAGCTACGATTAAATTCTGGTATTAGACCATATTACATTGCTAAAATTTGTGTCAGAAAACGAATCCTACAGTAGATGCGACGGCTTCGAAGATCGCCGGACGGAGGCGTAGAGTAGATGAAGTAAACGGTGCAGTGGTCCTCCGGCGGCACAACGACGGCGGCGCGATGATCTCTAGCGGACGGCGGCTCCTTCCTCCCTTTTCTCTTCTTCCTCCCTTTTTTTCTCCTCTTTTTTGCTCTGGCACAACCTCTGTTCCTTTTCTACCGGCACTAGGGTTTTCTGGCGGCGGGATCGCTTGTGTCCAAGATACAACGGAGCCTTCGGCCCCTTATATAGGCGCCAGACACCGAGTCCCTGTGCGGCACAACAGGCCGAGCTGCACCCGACTCGGCCTAGACGAAACGTGGCGTTAGACAGTGGGCGGATCGGGCGCGCGCGCACTGGCGCGTGGGCGAGCGTGGACGCGCCTGGAGGCTCGTGCGCGCGGGCGCACGGCGGCTCAGCCGTAGGCTCGTGTGCGCCTTGGCTTCAGCTGCTGGGAACTGTTTGCCCAGAATGTTCCAGGGTGAATCAAAGCTTCCCCCGAAAACTTGTGGAAGTTTCCGGAACTTTTTTCTTTATAGATTTCATATACAATTGTTATATATATATATATATATATATATATATATATATATATATTTGTATTTTTTCTATTTTTTATATTTACTTCCTAATATATATATTTTATATTCTTTCTTCACTTTTCTTATTGAATACACGTATATTTTTTATAAATATGTTTTATCTTTTATTTTTATTCTCTTTTGTTCTACTAATGATTTATGCATGAAAATGCTATGCAATGCATGATGCTAAAAGAAAATTAGGGTGTTACAAACCTACCCCCCTTAATGTGAGTCTCACCCTCGAGATCAATAGCGTGGAGAAGAGATGAGGGAATTTTGCCTTCAGGTCATCTTCACGTTCCCAAGTAGCTTTAGCTTCCGTATGGTGGTTCCATTGCACTTTGCACCAACGGACTCTCTTATTCTTTGTGACTCTTTCCTTCACGTCCAAGATTTTGATAGGTTGCTCGACATAGGACAAATCCTCTTGAAGTTCTATCTCGTCTATCAATATTCGCTCCTCCGGAATTCTCAGACACTTCTTGAGTCGGGACATGTGAAACACGTCATGTACATCAGAGAGATATGCGGCAGCGCATGTCAATATGCTACCTCTCCTTGCTTGTCCAAAATCTTAAATCGTCTGATGTAATGAGGTGCCAGTTTTCCTTTGACGTTAAACTGTCGTTGAACTCGAATAGGTGACACTTTAAGGTATACGAAATCTTTAACTTCAAACGCCAGATTCCTTCGCCTATTATCCGCATAGCCTTTTTGTCGAGACTGGGCATCACATAGGTTTTCACGTATTATTTGAACTTGTCATTCAGTGTCTTGTAACACGTCAGGACAAAATACTTGACTCTCTCCTGTTTCATTCCAAAACAAAGGTGTCCTACACTTCCTTCCATATAGTGCTTCGTAGGGTGACATTTTCAAACTAGCTTGGTAGCTATTGTTGTACGGGAATTCAGCATATGGCAGACTCTTGTCCCAACTACGTCCATGTTTCAAAGTGCAGGCTCTCAACATATCCTCCAATATTTGATTTGTCCTCTTGGTTTGTCCATTGGTTTGTGGATGATATGTTGAACTGAAATTTAACCTTGTACCCATAGCTTCATGCAGTTTCTGCCAAAACCTAGAGGTGAACTGAGAACCTCGGCCTGAGTATTTTCCTCGGAACTCCATGTCGGCACACAATATGCTCCATATACCATTCTGCTAGCTTCGCGGTGGTACATGCGGTGTTGACAGGAATGAAATGAGCTGATTTGGTCAACCGATCCACAATAACCCATATCGAGTCATAATCAGATTGAGTACGTGGCAATCCAACTATAAGTTCCATGCAAATTTCTTCCCACTTCCATTCCAGAATCTTCAATGGCTGCAATAGTCCAGCTGGCCTTTGATGTTCACCTTTAACTCGTTGGCACACATCACACAAAGCTACATACTCAGCTATGCCCTTTTTCATGCAGGCCCACCAATAACATGTCTTCAAGTCCTTGTACATCTTTGTACAACCGGGATGGATTGAGTAAGGTGAGTCATGTGCCTCCATAACATGTCTTCAAGTCCTTGTACATCTTTGTACAACCGGGATGGATTGAGTAAGGTGAGTCATGTGCCTCCTTCAATATCATTTCTCGGATATGCTTATAATTGGGCACTACAATCCTCTTTCCAAGCCATAGGGTACCATGTTCGCCCTCATCAAATTTGAATTATCTCCCTTCTTGGGTCCTTTCCTTGATTTCTTGAATTTACTCATCCTCGATCTGACCTTCCCGAATTTCATGCTCCAAGTTTGCATTTAACTCCATCATCCCCATGTCATTCACAAATTTGAGATTCAATTGTTCAAACTCCTTGCATAATTCGCATGGCGGCTACCGGACCGTGAGTTGGTGGCTTACTCCTTTCCGACTCAAAGCATCAGCCACTACATTAGCCTTCCCCATGTGATATTTGATTCCCACATCATAATCCTTGATGAGTTCCAACCATCTTCATTGCCTCAAATTCAGATCCGTTTGCGTGAATATATACTTGAGACTCTTGTGATCCATGTAAATCTCGCACCTATGAACAAGAATATAATGTCTCCAAATCTTCAAGGCATGCACTACGGCTGCAAGTTTGAGGTCATGCATTGGATAATTCTGCTCATGTTTCTTCAATTGTCCATATGCTTAGGCTACCACTTGACCTTCTTGCATCAATACACTTCCAAGTCCCTATCTTGATGCGTCATGATAAATATCAAAACTTTTATTCGCATCAGACAATACCAACACAGGTGTTGTTATTAGCCTCTTCTTTAATTACTCAAAACTATCTTGACAAGCTTGAGTCCATTGGAATGCTTTCCCCTTCATTAACAGTTCCGTCATTGGCTTGACTATTTTGGAAAAGTCCTTGATGAACCGGCGGTAATATCCAACCATTCCAAGAAAACTCCTAATCTCCTTCACATTTTGTGGTGGTTCCCATTTTCACGTCCCTCACTTTTCCCGGGTCTTCTGATACTCCTCCTCCCGAGACGAAATGGCCCAAAAATGACACCTCCCTTAACAAAAATTGGCACTTGCTGAATTTGGCGTATTATTGAGGCTCCCTCAATTTTTGCAACGTGAGCCTCAAATGTTCCTCATGTTCTTCTTCACTCTTTGAGTAGATCGTAATATCATCAATGAACACCACAACGAACTTATCCAAGTACTCCATGAAGACCTTATTCATGAGGTATATAAAGTATGCAGGCACATTCGTCAATCGAAAGGACATAACGGTGTACTCATAAGACCCATACGGTGCCCGAAAAGCCGTTTGTGTATTTCCGATGGTCTGATCTTCATTTGTAAGTAACCTGACCTCAAGTCGATCTTGGATAAAACATAGGCACCCTTCATCTAGTCAAACAAATCCTCTATACAGGGCACTGTATACTTGTTCTTGATTGTCACCTTGTTGAGAGCTCAGTAATCCACACACATCCTCCGAGATCCATCCTTCTTGTCCACAAAAAGCACTGGTGCTCCCCAATGTGATGAGCTTGGACGAATGAAACCCTTTTCTAGCTGCTCTTGAATTTGCTTCTTGAGCTCCGCTAACTCCTTAGGAGGCATCCTATATGGCCTCTTAGCTATAGGTGCAGTTCCAGGTATTAACTCAATAATAAACTCGATGTCGCGATCGGGTGGCATACATGGCAACTCATCAAGAAACACATCCAAGAATTCACAAACCACTGGAATCTTCTCAATTGCGGCACCGTCGATGTGATTTAGCTCCACTTTCTTTGGTGCATGTTTAGATGCTTCAAATTCTATGGTGATCCCGTCCTCATTGGTCAACTTCACCTTCATTGTGGCACATTGTATAACTCCATTGTGCTTCCTCAACCAGTACATACCAAGTATAATGTTCAATTCTCGAGAATCCAAAACAATGAGGTTGGCAAAGAAGTCTACCCCCCTTATTCTAAGGCTTACTTTTGGACATATTATATTCGTCCTCATCTCCCCTCCAGGAGATTTAACCAACAAAATATACTTCATATGAGATATAGGCAAACTATACTTGGCAACATACTTTGATGCGATGAACGATTGTGATGCTCCAGAATCAAATAACATGGTCGTTGGGTTGGAGTTTGCGAGAAACATACCAATTACCACATCATCCGCTTGTTGGGCTTCCTCCATTGAGACATGGTTCACATTGCCACGAGCAAAATTTTGTTGTCCACGGTTGCCTTGTGGCACTCCTCCATTCGGTCATGGGTTCTGTCTTGGAGCATTGCTTCCTTGACCAAGGCCTGACTTAGCACATTGAAATGCTAAATGTCCCACTTCTCCACAAGTATAGCACTTCCTTGCTGCACCCGAATTATTTGGATGAGCTTGATTCTGAACATTTGCAGGAAAATTTGCGCGAGGCGCTTGAGGCATTGGAGGGTGAGGTGCTTGCATAGCAACGTTGCTGCATAGGCTGAGCTGGGCACGGTGGAATAGCAACGTGATATGCAGGAGCAGAGGTGTTGTTGTATGGTGCATTTGGCAGTGCAAAGCGAGGGCGAACATTACTTACTTGTGCCTGTCCTTGATATGGCATCTTCCTCTTATTGTCTTGCTCCATCTCTTGAAATTTGTACTCAACCACAATAGCTTTGTCCACAAGCTTCTGGTAATTTGCATAGTCACAGTTGAGCAATTAAACTTGAATCTCATTGTTAAGGCCTCTCATGAATAAATATTGCTTGCGGCTGTCCCGATTAACATCTTCCGGGGCATACCTTGAGAGTTGAGTGAATTTATTGATATACTCACTCACACATGACTTCCCCTGCTTTAGGTTCTCAAATTCCTGCCCCTTCAAGATCATAACACATTCAGGCACAAAATGAGAACGGAAACTCTCCTTGAATTTAGCCCAAGTGATCCTCTCCTGATTCTTATGGGCGTTGCATAAAGAATCCCACCAATCCGCAGCTGCTCCAACTAGTTGGTGGGACACAAAAAGAACCTTCTCCCTATCATTGCATTAAACAATAGCGAGCTTCTTCTCCATAGACTTCAACCAATATTCCGCCTCCATAGGATCAATAGCTTGAACAAAGGTGCGTGGCCTGGTTCTCATAAACTCTCCCAACCCGTTATGAGGTGGTGGAGGTGGTGGCGCTGGAGGCATATGGGGCTGGTTGTTGTTGTTACTAGCCTACAGCTGCGCCATAGTTTGTATCACGGTCTGCTTGAGCTGGTTTTGATAGCCAATAGCTGCTCAAGGTTGATAGATCCTTGGGTAGGTCCCTGGTTGTTCTGAGGTGCTTCATTGCTCTCCTCCTCATCATTGGCATCCCTCCGGTTGCGAGTCCTCACCACCTAAAGAAAGGCAAGAGGTAGAAGAGTTTAGAAATGTCCCAAACTATATGCATCAAGGGATATGAACTAAACAACTAACGATACAAGCCTATGTGGACATTGCAGTCCTAAAGCATCGCACAATCCTCTACTAAGAACACAAGCTAACATTACAAAGCAAACAACACACCAGACAAATCACAAAGTTTCCTAAGTGATTCTATGTGCTCTAAAGTATCCATTCTATCTAGGTTGTGTCCTATGGTCAACCTGTGGCTCTGATACCAATTTGTGACACCCGGTTCCGAAAATGAACCAAGTTCAGTGTATGTGTGTCCAGGATGTTTAACACACATATAAAAGTGATTCACGAATGATAAACAGATAATTACCACGACTCAAATTATTAAATAAGTACTTTTATTACAAAATTCAAGTAATCCTCATACTACAACTCTAATGATAATTAAGAATAATACTATTCAACAGAAATAATTTAATTAAGAAAACTGAGCATAAAGGATAGCGCGGCTCCAAGCAACACCACAGGCAAGTCGATGGCAACACACAGCCTAGTACACCGCATTATCATCAGGATACTCCAAAACATCGCTTGAAACTGTTGGTGGGGAAATTGCAAGGGTGAGTACATGTTGTACTCAGCAAGTGTGGGAAAGTATTACATGTAGCATAAACACGGCATCGTAATAAACAATGGCTAATTGCTGAAACGTACATTTAAAACAAGTAAAAAGCATCTTCAATGTCTATGTTAAGTAGTCCCATCATCTTCCACATAAGTAACATAATACGAAACCATAATCAATTATCCATCCATATACCAGATTATTGTAAAAGCCCACTTTTCGGGAGAACAAAAATGCAAACTTAAAATTTTTTAAAGTGGACTTGGAAATTAAAACTCACATGAACCATATGAGTTAACCAATGTTCACTAAAAATAGGAACTTGTTAAAATTTTACATATAGAACTTGGTTGCTAATGTATTTTAGAATTTAAGGTGTAAAATCCTTAATTTCCAAGTATTCACATTTTCAATGAAAATTAAAGGAGAAAAGAAGACAAAATAGAGAGACAGAAAAAGGAATTATTCCAACCCTAAAATGGGACATTCAAAAATACAAATCAATCTACTCTTCAAACTAGGTTCACATGAAGATTTGAGCTGCCCAATAGATGCCCCATATATCAAATAGCCCCCAGCAAAATTTAAGAATTTTGGAAGCATGATTACTATTTAATACACTGTGTAGATTGAAATGCCTTTGAATTCAAATTCAAATTTTAATTTCAAATAAAACTTGATCAAAACCAGAATTTGACTTCAGAATCAAATCCTACACGTTTGTTTTGGGCTTGCTGCAAATTTTTACTAAATTTGGAGCTTGTTTGGTAATGATTTAAATCAGCAGAATAGGGATAAGGAAGAGGAGGGAAGTGGGTCCCACATGTGTATATCTTTAGAGGCAGAAATCAAGTTTGCTTCTTCCTGCTCGATCCCTGCTCTGCTCCATATAGCCGCCCGACTCCCTCCTGCACCACGACACTCCACCGCCCCCACAACACCCTGCATCCCTCACCGGCACACCCTGTCGCCCCCAGGCTCATCTTCCCGCCCCTCCGGCGCGCCCCCGCCTGCGACAGTGTCTGCTCACCGCCGGCCGCGCGCTCCATCTCCCGGCCGCGCTCCACGGCATCTGCTCACCGCTAGCTGCGCGCTCCTCCCTTCGACCGCCACGGTGTGCCGCACGACCCACGCCGACCGTTGCACGCCTGCTCCTGCTCGCCACAGCGAGTGCCGCGCCCAGCTCTGCCGCACGCCGGCCGCTGTCCGCACCTTGGCCGCGCTTTACCATGCATCATGGCCGCCATGGTCAAGCTCCTTGCCGCCCTGTTCTTCCTCCCTTCCAACTCGCGCCTAGCTCGCCGACCTCAGCTCACACCACGCCGCGACGCTGACCCCTTGCCGCACTCCTATGCACCCATGGCTGGTCCTCACTCCAGTGCGCCTCACGCCTGCACACCGCCCTGCGCCCATATGTCATGGCTGCTCTGCACCCGTGTTGCTCCCCACCTTCTGCCGGCGTCACCCCTGCTGCTCCGTGCTGCACCATAGCAAGTCACCGTGACACCCGCCCGTATCTCCTTAGTGCACAGCCGCCCATACCTCCCCATTGCACAGCACCATCACCTTGCGTGGTTTCAAGCCCCACTGTGCGCACAACAGCCTAGCGCCATGCCTTGCTCATCTGCTGCCCTGACTTCAACGCCTACTATCCGTCGTCGCGACGTTCTACTCTGTAGCTGTATCCTGGCAGCGAGGCAAGTGATGTGTGGCATGAAGGAGATGCATGAACATGTCAATGACACTACATCTAAGACAACTGGGCCAAGGATAGTCCCAATTTGTACAAGATTAGGTCATGACAAGGCTGCAGCGCTGATGCTCGATGAAATGCTTACAAGGAAAGGATCGGCTATGATGACGTCCAAGGCTAGTTTATGAATGTTGAGAAGTTTTGGTGTCGCCAACGACAAGGACATAAGCCAATGTGATTTTTGAATGGTGCAAGATTGACCGGGTCGAGAATACACTCAAGGTGTTCGATGAAATGGGTACAAGGTGAAACCAAATGTGTTGACGTTCAATGCTGGTCTATGGATGCAAGTCTGTTGTATGGTGGCAAATCAACCGGTACATGTGCCAAGGTGCTCTTGGAATGTTGATGAAGTAACCGTTTCAAGAACACAACCAATATGTTCGCTAAAATGCTTACAAGGTCAGTCACTGCCATCGTCCTTCGCCCTCTGGTCAATGTTCCGCATTGATATCATTCCTATAGAAATCTCCAAGTTGACCTTCTTTGTCTTTTGTATCGCGTTTGCTTATCCGTGCGTGCTCGTGATGCTCCACCATGAGCCGCATCGACGTCGTTGATCACACGATGTCGCCGTGACGTTCCGAGCCGTCATCATGCCCTGGCATCGAGATGAAGAATGCCTCTGATGTTTGAGGTGCTAGAACACAAGCACGACTCGTCGGACAATGGTTGTCAAGCCAAATTAGGTTTTAGTCGCTGTGAGTGTGATTGAGTCCTAGGTGTAGCCAAGGTGCTCAATAAAATGCCTTCCAGGTCAAACCAAGGAGGTTGGTGATCTGTGGTTGGTTAATGCGAGAACGTTGTGACCGACAAGGAAAACTAGACCAAGGGGAACCTTGGATAAGAGTTTCTTGATTGTGTCGAGGATGATTCCTAATCGTCCGCAGAATTGCTTAACTAGGTGTGCCGTTTCATCGACGACAAGTTCGTCGAGTCGCTTGCCGACGATCGAGTCGACATCACTATCCTTGAGACTCATAAGGTGGTGTTCGGGATTCCGATCACCACCATGGAGGAGTACGGGTTGATGTGAACATCGATGAGATGATCTTCCCGAGATGGCAAAGCACGTAGTCGCTACATGTGACACCCGGTTCTGAAAAATGAACCAAGTGCAGTGTATGTGTGCCCAGGATGTTCAACAAACATACACGAGTGCACCACAAACGATATACAGATAATTACCACAACACAAGATTAATTAACCAAATTTTATTGCACAAACCATATTATCCTCGAATACAAGTTCTAATGAATATTAATGACAAGTTCAACTAATGCAGCGGAAATAAACTAAATAAGCAAACTAAATAGCTAGGCAGCATAAGCAATAGGGTAGCGCAACTCAAATCAACATCACAGGCAAAGCTGACGGTAGACACGGCCTAGAACTCTGCATTATCGCCATTAAACTCCCAACCCTGACCTGCAACTGTTGGGGGGATTGCAAAATTGAGTACATGTCGTACTCATCAAGTGTGGAAAGTATGACATGTGGCTGATTCAAATGACGACAATAATAAGGGTTGAGTGCTGAGAAGTAAATTAAAACATCTAAAAAGTAATATATTACATGTATGTGAAGTAAACCCATCATAATCATAAGTAATATCATAATACCAGTCTGAATTCATAACCATCATCAATAATTCCAGATTTCACCATTTGCCAATAACCATATTCAATACCAGAAATTAATCCATAACTAGCCATAACCATTACCAAACCATAACCATCCCAAACCAAGTTCCCTCCAATCATGGAAGTTGTCCAGGTGCTCATAACCGAGAGCACGGCTATCATGATAGTTTTTATTAGACTCTGCAGAGTTTGTACAACTTTACCCATGTGTTTGTGATTTCATCAACCGTCGGCGACTAGAGAACCTCCCTCACGCCAATTACACTTCCTTTGGTGTATGGCCAAGAGATCACAAAATAGCCTTTACAAAGGGATTACTAGCCTATTTAGACCCCACTGAGGTTTCACCGGTGGCGATGTCTCCCACAGAGCATATCTTAAACCAAGAGCCCCCTCTGGAGCCATACAGATCCCAGGGTAGTCCCACCAATCATCAACAAACCCAATCCGACTACCCCTTCCCTGAGCATCCATAATGGTCCAAATAGCACTGGCAAAGCCCTCATTAATCAACTACGCCGCACCCATACTTGGCCTCGTGGTGGCACTGTAGTCCTGGCTTATTCTGGCATGAACCGGTCCTTAGATCTAAAGCAAGCAGACAACCATAACATCCAACCCATCCACATACCAGGATTTCTTAGATCACCACTTACCATATCATATTGACCAGTTCACATTAACCTGAATAACATTAATGCATAATTAAATGTGTAGTGTTGTTTTCCCATCCCAATTAATTAAGCGAAGCAAAAAGATAAAAAGCCCTTCCGACTCTCTACCATATATTCTTGGTGACAAGGGTGGTCAACAAAACTAGTAAACTTCCTACCATAGGATTCCCATCAAATTGACACAAGCATGCAGTTTTGCAAACAAAAACATTTATTTCAAACAGGATCAATATGCTTCAATGACACTTGCCTTGCTCTTGCGATTGATTAGGGTCAAATCCATCAAACTCTTGGTGTTGTAGATCCTCCGCGGCACTCTCTAGCGCAAATCCGTCTAATCCACACAATAAACATACAAGACAAGGAACACAATCAAAGAGTGCACAAATATTACTCAATATGACATGACATGCATGATTGATGCAAATGCAAGGTAGAACATGTTAATAGATTGCTTTTAATGATCACTAACTAGATCTAATAGATTTTAGCAAGTTTATACAGGTTTCGATGTGATTAGATCTAATTTTAGAATTAGTTCAACAGAATTTAGTCAACAAAATTGGACTAGTCTGCAGAAGGCCGGACTAGCTCGCACTTTGCAGAACTAGCGAACTAGGGTTTTCTAGATCGACGTAAATTTGGAGATTAGGGGTAAAATTCACGTAAGGAAAAGAGAATAGAAGGTATACCAGGTGTTTATAACTCCAATGAATCAAGAAACTTGGAGGTAACATTTGGATCTTGATGATCTAGGGTTGGGGATGAACTTCGAGATGAATTGGTGATGAAGAACAAAACTTGATGGAGATCTTGATCCTCTTTTGTTTCCTCCTCCTCTTCTTCTTGCTTGGGATCTCCTCCTCCTTCCTTGATGGTGGCTCTCCACGAACTAGGGTTTTGGTGGGGTGGAAAAGTGGCAAATAGATGTCAAGCCAAGGGGTGAGGTTGTTTATATAGAGGTGGAGGCTAGGGTTAGATGGATTTCGAGTTTGAGAGGAGTAGAGGCCAGTTTAGAGTCCCTCATGGGCTCTAAAAGAGTTAGGCACGATGTCCCTAGGCCCACTTAACGTGAAACCCACGAAACAAGTCATAAAACAAAAGATAAATTTGGAGTCGCAAAATATCGAACATGTCCAAAAAGGACAGGACTAGTCCGAAGTCAGTCAGAAAGAAATCAGACAAGTCTGGCCAAAAATCGGACAATTCCGACTTTAGTCGGAGAGGAAAATGGACAAGTCCGCTGGAGCACCGAACTAGTCCGGAAAAGTCCAGGGACTTAGGAAATTTTAATGGATTCTTGGAATATCAGACTAGTCCACATAAAATCGGACAAGTCCAAAAGTGTCCAGAGGCAAAATTGGACTAGTCCGCAGCAAAAACGAACAAGTATGATTTTAGTCAGAGAGAAATTGGACTAGTCCTCACCAAAATCGGACTAGTACTCACTTTTCAGCATTTTATGTGCGGTTTTTCTCCAAATCAATTTTAAACTCGTTCTTCTTTATGTGGGTTAATGTTAAACATGTATATGAATGTATGTACACTACAGGAAACGCGACGATTTCGACGGCCATGGCCGTCGCAAATAGCCAAATGCCGTCGCAAATAAGCAATTTGCGACAGCTTTCTTTATTTGTGACAGTTTTTGGCCGTCGCAAATAAGTTGTCACAATTAAGCTTATTTGCGATGGCCACCGTCGCAAATAAGCTTAATTGCGACAGCTAGCAGCGGCCGTCGCAAGTTATTGCCGCGGGCAGGTGGGCCCCGCAACAATATTTGCGACGGCCTGACTGTCGCAATTAAAGCTTATTTGCGACCGCCAGGCCATCGCAATTAAGTGCCACTATTTGCGACGGCCAGGCTGTTGCAAATAAGTTCAGTGGGCAGGGCCCACCTGTCCTCCTCCGAGGCACACGCCGCTATTTGCGACAGCCAGGCTGCCGCAATTATTCCTTATTTGCGACAGCCGGGCCGTCGCAAATAGCAGTGGCTTAATTGCGACGGTCTGGAACCTTATTTGCGACGGTACTGTATAAAAAACCGTCGCAAATAAGGTTTTTTATTTTTTTAAAAAAAAAACTGAAAATACTAACCGGCTCGATGGCCAGAATCACATAACGGGCAATATTCATCGCAACATATCACAACAGTTTCAAAACACATCACACACATCGTCCAAACATCACATCAACATCAACAAACTAAACATGGGCTCACTCGCCCGTCTGACCTCCGTAGCCACCTCCGGAGCCACCTTCGAAGTCGAAGTCATCGCCGCGCCTAATTCCAGGTGGCGGTAGCGACGACGACGGTGTTTGTGCAGCCGTCGTGGATCCTTGCAATTAATGAAACTTATAGTTAGAGTATAAATGCATCAACATCTCTCTCCCTCTTCATCTCCTTCTATCTTCATCTAGATCCCCCTCTCTTCCTCTCTCTTTTTATTTCTCTCTTTGTCTCTCACTCTATATTTCTCTCTCACTCTATCTCTCTATTGCTATCATTTACCCTCTATCTTCCTCCCTTATCTCCATCTACATCTCCCTCCCTGTATCTTCCCCTCCCTCTATTTCCATCTACATCTTCCTCTCCCTCTTCATTCCCCTCCTGCTCTATCTAACTTCTTTCACTCTTTCTTCTGTCTCTCTCTTTCATCTATCTCTCTCTTTCTTCTATCTCAATCATTTTCTTCTATATAACTATCTCCCTCTTTCTTCTATCTCAATCTTTTTATGCTGGAGAAGAAGTATTACATAGAAAATTACCTGACCCGCAGAAGAAGGATCGCCTGGAAGGACCGGTGGTAGTACCGGTAGCTGGATCCCTAGACCTTGCACCCGAGCCATGGTCTGTCATTGCAAACATTAATGCTATCTATTAGTAAGTCATTTATGTTGAATTAAAGATAACTTTAGTTTTTATTTTGTTACCTCCATTGCTTCCCGCAGCTGCGCCAACGCTGCTGCCTGGGTTTGGATCGTCGCCTCCATCGCGATCCTTTGGCGTTCCGACTCCTCCTGTGGCCTGAAGAGGGACTGCATCCCAATGTCCCTCTGCGAGGCGCGATGACTAGTCGTGCCCATTGAAGAAGCCTGTGTGGAGCTGCCTCTCGCTAGTCTCCCCGCCCTCAAGTCGACAACTCCGTCGAATATGGCGAGCCTATAAAAAAGAGAGTCAGTAATTTGAAATTGAAATATCTTGAATACTTTGAATTGAAAATGATAAAATGACTTGTAAACTCACCTTCCGTGTGCTTTTCCACCACTGCTTGCATACGCGGCTTGATGATCGATTGGTTGACGTTCCAAATCGAAATCCTCGCCGTGTATCTTCCTAGCCACCTCCCCGTACTTAGCCTGCAAAACAAGAAAACCATGTAAGTTCAACAATCTATATAGTTATATTTAATATAAATGATTTCTAGACTTACCAATCGCTCGGCTGCAGCGTTACTGCACCCCATCGGCTGAGAAGGGTCCATGTGACCTCTCTTCCAGATCTCAGCAGGGGTCGGACGGCACCCCCGTCTCGCGCTCCTGTCAATACGTGTTAGTACAAACAATATATTATGAATATATAAACATAAGTTACATACACTTACCATGCGTTTAGCTAAACGCAAGTGGTTATCTTGCCTGTGCCTGCTCTTCCCCTCGACCCCTCTGCAGTATCGAGCGTTCTCGGACTTAGCTTTAAACTCATCGCTAGCCCAGTAGCGACAAAGGGCCCGAAATGCATCGGTCCGACCCTGTAACCAGTTCACGTGGCCCTGCACATAGTTGGAAGTCGTTAAAAATACCATCAAGGAAATTATAAAAATAAATACTTACTACACTCCACGTACCTGTGCGTACTCCTCCTCCGTCAGGTGCATCTCGCTCGCTTGCCGAAAGTGTAGCACGGGCTGCTGGTTCGCCTTCAAGTGCTCATTAATAATTTGAACATGGGCATTCGACAAAGCTTGTCGAAGTGCCTTGGCAGCATTGTAGTGAAACACTCACCTCGCATCCTCAAACTGGCGATGGTCGTTCGGGTCCTCTAAAGTATATCTTGCCTGCGATAAAGAATATATTGATGAGATGTTCACTAAAAGAGTTTAAGAGTTGAAACATAGAAACTTTTTTTAACATACTTACCATAAAATTGGCCCATACGGCCTCCTAAAGGTTGCCGTATTCCTGGTGATGGACGCGTGCGTAGTCCTCCCACGAAAGAGCAGGCACCCCGTCGATGACCCCGGGATAGTGCAAACGCACTATGGACCCGAGGACACCGTTCACCGGTCTGTGGTGTCTCTCACCAGTGAAAGACGTGTCGTCCCAAGACCTGCAAGATATTTATTAATTCATTACTTAAGTATTCAAAAGAAACTAAAATCGAACACTATAATTATTATTACCTGTCTCCGACTGGACGAATCACGATCCTCTGTGAAGGGACCGCAGGAGGACTGACAAAGTGAGTCCTCCTCGTCCTCCGCGTCTGTTGGGGCGCCATGTTAGGTGACCCAGACGGCTCCTCACCAGCCGAGCTAAAGGCCTCGGGAACAGAAGGATCACCAGCCGAGGGCTGGCTCGCCGAGGGCTGGCTCACCGAGGGGTTGCCAGGATCAACTAGCGACGTAGCCTCTGAGTCAGCCGGTGAGGACTACAACATTCAAATGATTCATAAGTAAGATTAATGTGAAATTTAATTTAAAGAATTTGTTAAAAGCGTGTGAAATTTACCTGTGACGAAGCTCTAGAGTTGCTCAGAACGTGCCCCAGCAGCTGAGAGCGTCTACTCCCAATCGACGAGGCACCAGCGAAAGCGTCCTCAGGTCTAGAGGGGTAGAACCCCCTCGTCGGCGGCTCCTTCTTACCCTTCTTTGACGCCATCCTGTTTTAATTAGATTATCAGTAAATATGCAAATAAAATATACAAAATTCATGTTACTATCTTCAAGAATACATTACTTGTAATCACTTTCAAAATTCATCAACATCATTATCATGTGCCTGTGCCCTATTCCTGAAACTAGCCCAACGATCTTCCATCGTGGCTTGTTCTAATTTCCGTTTTCGCATATCACTTGCCTCTACATCTTCAACGTCTTCAACATCTCCAACTAATTGATCGAGTCCTGCACCAAGCTCGACGATAAAAATGTCTGGCAACTCTTCTTCTTGGTACACTTCTTCAACGTCTTTGCTATCATGGTAACCATCATCTCCAGGAGTATATAAGCGCTCATGAGGATTCACCTTATATACCACCCACCAAGCACTGAGCTTTGTGCATGGATAAGGTAGACAATACACTTGTTCCACTTGATGTGCAAGAACAAATGTATCGTAACCTCATAATCGGTCCTTATGTTTCACTTCCACCATTCCAAATTAGTTTTTTCGAGTTCCATGAGTGCGGTCAAACCAATCACAATCAAAGAAGACAACTCGAAGTGTCTTATTTCCGATAAAAGTAAATTCAAGAATTTTGTTAATGATACCATAATAATCGGTTAAATTCCCTTGAGTGTGCATTGCTCTCGTCACAACACCGGAATTTGATGTTGCTGCGAGAGGACGAAGAGCTTCAAAATGATTTGTACGGAATCGAAAGCCATTTATGTCATATCGACCGTAGCTTCTAACATTTACCAATCCATAAAATAGTTGCCGCAAATCTTCATGGACATTGTGAGTCCGACACTGTCATAAATGATTGTAAGTTAAAATAATACTTCTTTAATAATAGTAACTTATAATACATAGAAGACGAGAGAATATTACATAATCTCGAAACCTGGATAGGAAACTCTGCCCCCCATTTATTCCTTCTTTTCGCATCGCTTCTACTTGTTTGGGCGTAGGTTGATGCCTATGTGGCCAACATTGTCTGTGGAACTCGCTGAACATGAAAAACATCTTTTAGAGTACATGTGTAGCAAAATATGTCGATTAGCATAAATGTAGGACAAACACTTACTCGGAGTATTGTTTCATGCCTTCTATATTTGCATACATGTAGAGTAAAGCAACAGTCCTTTCATGATACGATAGCACGTAGGTCGTGTAGCTACCAACGGTGGTGCCTCTCGTTTGAAAAATGGAATGGTCGCTTAGAGGGGGTGTTTCGTCCACATTGTACCACATCGCCGAAGTATTGATATTGTTTTCTTCCGCAAAGTAGACACTTGAAAAGTATCCTACTTCCTTAAGAGCATATGCTTCAGCGATGCACCCTTCCACCCTTGCCCTGTTGCCAACCATTGGTTTCAGATATCATAGCACTCTTTCAATGTGATACATCCACCTATATTGCACAGGACCGCCAACTTTAGCTTCGAATGGAAGATGGATAAGCAGATGTTGCATTGGATTGAATAAACCCGGTGGAAATTTTTTTCCATCTTATATAAAAGTATGGGTATCTCCTTCTCTAACTTATCCATCATCCCGATCTTAATTTCTTTAGCACAAAGTTGTCTGTAGAAATAGCTGAGCTCGGCTAAAACCTTCCACACCGCATCATCTAGATAGCCTCGAAACATAACAGGTAAGAGTCTTTCCATTATAATGTGATAATCATGACTCTTCAACCCAGTGAGGTTTCCTGTGTTAACATTTACGGCTCGTTTCAAGCTAGCTACATAACCATCTGGGAATTTCAAAGTTTTTATCCATTTCATAACTTCTTTCTTTTCTTTCGATCGAAGACAGAAAGAAGCGTGTGGCTTTCCACCACTTCCAGAGATTTCAAGAGTTGGACGGTGACAAATGTCTGCCAAATCTAGTCTAGCTTTATAATTGTCTTTCGTTTTGCCAGGAATATCCATGCAAGTGCTTATGATACTTACGCTCATGTTACGCTCCTGATGCATGACATTATTGTTGTGCATTAGAATCAACGACTTCACATACGATAGCTCCCAAAGTCCACATATGTGAGTCCAATTGTGTTCCTCACCATAACCTATGAAATATCCAGGACGACCTTCATCAGGCACCAGTTTATCCAACATATTAGAAATTTCTGACCTATTGTGATGCTTCGCTGGTTCTTTAGTGACAACAGTGTTCTTTTGAAAGACGTGCCTCTGCTGCCTAAATATATGATTCGAGGGCAGCCAACGTCTGTGACAATCAAAGTAAGATATTTTGCCTCCATGAGTTAGTCGAAAGCAATCCGTGTCTGAAGCACATATCGGACACGTCAGACGACCATGAGTGCTCCATCCGGAAAACATGCTGTATGCCGGCAAATCATTGACGGACCACAAATAAGCAGCTCAAAGGTTGAATTTCTGCTTCTTGTAACTGTCATACGCTTCGACTCCTGTCCACAAGACTTTCAATTCTTCGATCAGCGGTTTTAACATCACGTTGAGATGTGACCCGGGAAGATCAGGTCCATGTACAATGAGGCTGAGAAACATGAACTCGTTCTTCGTACAAAAAGCAGGTGGCGGGTTGTACGGAATGACAAAGACAGACCAACATGAGTATGGCATGGTGTTCGTACTGAACGGTGAGAATCCGTTTGTCGCTAATCCGATGCGAACATTCCTTGCATCACGAGAAAAGTCTAGATCAAAACAGTCTAGCACCTTCCATGCATCACCATCAGACGAATGCGTCAAGAATTCTTTGTTCTCACGTTTACCTTCTTTGTGCCATCTCATGTGTCTTGCGGTTCTTTTTGAAAGAAACATCCGCTTCAATCGAGGTGTCATAGGCAAGTAACGAAGCTGCTTATGTGCGACATCTGTTATCACATTATCGCCATCGTCATTAACAACTTCAACATACCTCGATTTACCACATTTCAAGCACATCTTCTCAATGGTGTGCTCTTTCTAAAATAGCATGCAGTTGTCTGGGCACACATCAATTTTCTCATACTTCATACCGAGACCAGATATCTTGATCTTTGAATGATACATATCGGCAGGCGCATTGTGAGGTTGTGGAAGGATACCGCAGATCAATTTCATGAGATCATTGTAGCAGTTGATGGAAAAAAGTACTTGGACTTAATTGCCATAAATATGGTCAAGAAAGCAAGTACGGTCACAACCGTGTGTTCATGCAACGGCTCTTGTGATTTCTTCAGCTCCTCGAAGAACTTATCTTCCTCATTTGTAAGAGGATCCTCCGCTTCCAGAGCTTCTAGCATCTCATCCATCCTATCATCCTCTGTTATATCATCATCCTCATCCACTTTAGCTATGACTCGAGAATTATTCTCGCCATGAAAGGTCCACACTTCATAATGTGGAGTGAAACCATTTTGACATAAGTGAAACAAAAGCTCCAATCTTCTCAAAAACTTGGTGTTCCGGTATTTTGTACATAGGCACCACACCATATCTTCCATTGACAATGAAAATGCTCGATCCAAAAATTGATCTAACTTGATAAACCACTCATCGGAGTGACCACCAGTTCTGCTCTTCCAGCCAGAATACATCCAACTACGGTCTTCACCCATGTTTGGCTCTGCAGTTTAACGCGAAAGAAATTGTTGTTAATGTATTGTTATGTTATGTCATGGCCCTACAACCTAGGCAGATAGATCCTAAACCCACCGAAGAGTGACCGAGCGGAGCGTGCTCATGATGAGACGAGACGCGTGATCCGGATTCAAACAGAATTTCGGCAGCATAACCCCTCTGTTCTCCACTGCACGCCCAAAAATGGTGCAGCAGAGAACAACAAGGTTACGCCACCGAAATCTTGTCCAAATCCATACCCGTGTCTCGTCACAAGCCACGCCCCCTCGGTCACTCTGAGGCTGTCCAAAAAGGGACAATTCCAAACCTGCACATCTCACATGCCAATGGCATGTGAGACATGCCGATCCGAAATGGGTAATACATTGCTATAGGTTACATTGCTCATTTTCATTT
This sequence comes from Tuctoria greenei, assembly GCA_036927565.1. Lineage (NCBI taxonomy): Eukaryota > Viridiplantae > Streptophyta > Magnoliopsida > Poales > Poaceae > Tuctoria > Tuctoria greenei. The sequence continues at coordinate 36,828,805 of JAYESD010000011.1, read as the reverse complement.
TCAGATCATTTAAGAGAGAGGAAAGAACTAGAGAAAGAGTGAGAGGAACGTTCGTCTTAGATGACAATTCCACATCCATTTCCACCGTCCACACAATCGCGGGTCATTGACGTCCTTACCAACCCGTTCGCTTCCGTGTCGACTTGACGCATACGGTACCACTACAATGGTCTACATGGCACGATCACACTTATTGCATGTCGTGCCCTTCCGGGTTGGTCCGAGCCGGTCCAAAACCCCTTTATTTATATATATTAAGTAGTCACTCGAAAACATTATATGAATACACTAAAGTCCAAACATACACTAAACAAAATAGAAAAAAATTATTAATTTTAAACACTAATGCAATCAAAATAACAAGAGAAAAAATTATTAATTCTAGTAACCTGCATAATAAATATATTTACCAAAGCATGACAATTAGGATCAAATTAGGATCTAATTCTCCGACTCAACCTGGCCAGGTTCTGGACTAAACCCAGACCCAATCCATTTTTTCTGTATCAATCAACCCGACCCAACCCAGCCTGTAAAATAAACATACAAAACCAAACCAACCCAACCCACACCTACTTTTGAGCCCAACCCAAACCGATCTGTTTTCAATAACCACGGTTTGGAACCGGTTCCAACCCACAAGCTCAGCCCAGTAGCCAGACAAGGAGGTTTGTCCTCCTCCATCGCCTCTCCCCTCAGACGCCATGCGTCATGTCCGGCAAGGTGACCTGCCCCATCGATGCATTCCCCTCCGCCCCCTCCCGCGGTCTCTTGGGCCCCATCCCAACTGATATCGCCGCCCACCAGCGGAGCGCGAGGCCCCCAGATCGCCACTGTTGCGCCCCCACATCGTCACCCCCCGCGAGGCCAGGCTCTTGCAGCTCCCAGCACGGCGACGAGCGGTTGCGCCTCCCGGCCATGGTGATGATGTTCGCCGCGCAGGCACCCCCCCCCCCAACCGGCAATTCCGCCTCCCCGTCATGGCGACAATATTTGCCCTTGCATGCCCCCTGCCATGACGCCACCGGCGGGTGCACGGGGACACAACGACGATGCGCGGCCACTCGCTTCCCACGAACGCGATGTCCGGCTCACCCGATCCCCAACGCATGTCGGTGCTGGCAGTGGGCCCCACCCCCACAAGTCGGCAACAGAGTTCCAAAGCAGTTCTAGTATCATCAAAACAATACCAGCTGCTCTCTCAAAAAAAATGTTGACCAAGCTAAACATCTTATTATTTTTTCTCTAAAATTTTTTGTACTGTGTAGAAACTTTTAAAGTCTAATCTCAACAAAAGAGAATCAAAATTCAATTTACAGGGCTGCTGTACTAGATAACATGCTACAGGAATGATCGACAAGCAGGGATATAGCTAAAATGATCGACAAGCAGGGATATAGCTAAATATACACTAGGATTACAGAACAAAACATATGTAACAGTGCATTATGCAGATAATGCAACCAAAAAGAAGATAAGGCAATCGAACTCACTCGGTGCCGGAGGCGTCGGGGTCTGGGGGCGGCGGGGGCACAGCGTGGGCGTGGCGGTCTAGGGCCGGCGAGGCCAGGGGCGGCGAGGCCGGGGGCGCGCGGACCGGGGGCAGCGAGCAGGAGTAGCGGCGGGGCAGCGGGCCGGCGGCGGGGCGGCGACGGCGGGTAGGCAGCAGGGCGTGGCAGGGCGGCGGGCAAGCAGCGGGGCTGTGGAGTTGAGTGGACGAGAATGAACCATCGGGGTCGGGATAAAAGCCCTTATTTGCGACGGCCTCCTCAATTGCAATGGCCCCACCATATGGCCGTCGCAATTAATGTTACTTGCAATGGCCTTTTTAGCAGTCGTCGCAAATAAACTTTTATTTGCGACGGCTTTTTTAGTTGCAACGGCCCTAGGGTTGGCTGTCGCAAATAAGTAGTTATTTGCGACGGTACTAGGGTTGGCCGTCGCAAATAAGCTGTTATTTGCGACGGCCATGTTATTTGCGATGGCCACAGGCGGGCCATCGCAATTTAATCTATTTGCGACGGCTAGCAATCGCAAATAAATCCAGCCGTCGCAAATGATCGCGTTTCCTGTAGTGGTAGGGCATGATGCATGAAAATGAGGGTGTTACAAACCTACCCCCCTTAAAATGAATCTCGCCCTCGAGATTCGACGCGGAAGAGAAGAGATAGGGAAATTCCTTCTTGATATCATCCTCCAATTCCCATGTTGCTTCTTTTTCTATGTGGTTCTTCCATTGAACTTTACACCATCTAATAACCTTGTTCCTTGTGACTCTCTCCTTGGCTTCCAAAATTTTGATCGGTTGTTCGGTATAAGTCAAATCTTCCTCTAGTTCCAATCCTTCCATGGGCACTTGTTCTTCCGGTACTCTCAAGCATTTCTTGAGCTGGGAAACATGAAAGACATCATGTACGTCTGAATGATGAGTTGGCATCTTCAACATATACACTACTTCTCCTCTTTTGTCCAAAATCTTGAATGGTCCATTGTAGCGAGGTGCTAGCTTGCCTCTTATGTTAAACCTCTTATGACCTCTCATCGGTGACACCTTGAGGTAAACAAAATCTCCCACTTCAAAGGTTAATTTCCTTCTCCTATTGTCCGCATAGCCTTTTTGTCTTGATTGAGCAGCCCTCAAATTTTCACGAATAACCTGGACTTGTTTTTTCAGCTTCTTGCAACACATCCAGACCAAATACTTGAGTTTCTCCTGCCTCATTCCAGAATAAAGGTGTCCTACACTTCCTTCCATAAAGCGCTTCATATGGTGACATTTTCAAGCTTGCTTGGTAACTATTGTTGTATGAATATTCTGCATATGGCAAGCTCTTGTCCCAATCTTTCCCATGCTTCAAAGCACAAGCTCTTAACATGTCCTTTAAAATCTGATCGGTCCTATCAGTTTGTCCATCCGTTTGAGGGTGGTATGTTGAACTAATATTCAACATTGTTCTAATGCTTCATGTAACTTTTGCCAAAACCTGGAGGTAAATTGAGAACCTCTATCCGAGACTATCTTCTTAGGGACTCCATGTCGACAGACAATATGCTCCATGTATTTTTCGGGCAATTGTGCAGATGTATACTTGGTCTTGACAGGAACAAAATGAGCTGACTTGGTCAATCGATCCACGATTACCCAAATTGAGTCATACCCAGACTGGGTACACGGTAAACCAACTATGAAGTCTATAGCGATGTCTTCCTACTTCCATTCCGGAATCTTTAATGGTTGTAATAGTCCAACTGGCCTTTGATGTTCCGCCTTGACTCGTTGGCACACATCACACAATGCTACATATTCAACTATGTCCTTCTTCATGCTAGCCCACCAATAGCAAGTATGTCTTCAAGTCTTTGTACATCTTCATACAATTGGGGTGAATTGAGTAAGGTGAGTCACGTGCCTCTTTTAATATCGTCTCCCGAATATGCTTCACATTAGGCACGACAATCCTTTTTCCAAGCCATAAGGTACTATGTTCATCCTCATCAAATCTGAATTCTCTCCCCTCTTGGGTCCTTTCCTTGATTTCCTGAATTTCCTCACCCTTGGTATGTGCCTCTCGAATTTCTTGCTCCATGGTTGGCTTTAACTCCATCATCTCCATATCATTTACAAATCCAAGGTTCAACCTTTCAAACTACTTACATAACTCGGATGGTAACTCTCAAACTGTGAGTTGATGACTTACTCCTTTTATATCAAAGCGTCGGCCACTACATTGGCTTTTTCTGGATGATAGTTGATCCCCAAATCATAATCTTTGATGAGCTCCAACCATCTTTGTTGCCTCAAATTCAGATCCGTTTGTGTGAAGATATACTTAAGACTATTGTGATCCATATAAATTTCACACCTATTTCCAAGGATATAGTGCCTCCAAATCTTCAATGCGTGTACCACGGCTGCGAGTTCCAAATCATTCATTGGGTAATTCTGCTCATGTTTCTTCAATTGTCTCGATGCATAGGCTACTACTTGACCTTCCTGCATAAGCACACATCCAAGTCCTTGTCTTGATGCATCGCAATATATGTCAAAACTCTTTCTTACATCCGGCAGTACCAAAACTGGGGCTGTTGTCAACCTCTTCTTTAACTCCTCAAAACTGTTTTGACAAGCTTGAGCCCATTGGAATGCCTTTCCCTTTATTATCAATTCCTTCATTGGCTTTTCTATCTTGGAAAAGTCCTTGTTGAATCTATGCTAATATCCAACCATCCCAAGAAAACTCCTTATTTCCTTTACATTCTGCAGAGGTTCCCATTTCAACATGTCTCTCACTTTTCCGGGGTCAACCGATACTCCTCCTCCTGAGATGATATGACCCAAAAACGACATCTCTCTCAACCAAAACTGACACTTGTTGAACTTGACATACAATTGATGCTCCCTCAATTTTTGTAGCGTAAGCCTCAAGTGTTCCTCATGTTCCTTCTCATCATTCGAGTAGATCATAATGTCATCAATAAACACCACAACGAACTCCAAGTAGTCCATGAAGACCTTATTCATGAGGTACATAAAGTAGGCAGGCGCATTTGTCAATCCAAAGGATATCACGGTGTACTCATAAGACCCATACCGCGTCCGAAAAGCTGTCTTGGGTATGTCTGATGGTATAATCTTCATTTGAAAGTATCCCGACCTCAAATCAATCTTAGAGAAGACACAAGCACCCTTCATCTGATCAAACAAGTCTTCTATGCGTGGCAAGGTGTACTTGTTCTTAATTGTTACCTCATTGAGAGCTTGGTAATCTATGCACATGCTTTGGGATCCATCCTTCTTGTACACAAATAGAACGGGCGCTCCCCAAGATGAATAGCATGGTCGATTACAACCCTTCTCTAGTTGCTCTTGAATTTGCTTCTTGAGCTCCGCTAATTCCATAGGAGGCATCATATATGGCCTCTTAGCTATAGGTGCAGTTCTAGGTATTAAATCAATAACAAACTCAATATCTCAATAAGGTGGCATACCTGGCAACTCGTCTAGAAAAACATCCAAAAATTCACACACCACCGAAATCTCCTCAATTACGACACCGTCCATATGTTTCAGCTCAAATTGCTTCGGTGCGGTTTGAGATGCTTCAAATTCTACTTTGATCCCTTCCTCATTAGTCAACTTCACCGTCTTCATGGCACACTCAATAACTCCATTGTGCATCCTCAACCAGTCCATACCAAGTATAATGTCCAATCCTTGAGAATCCAAAACAATGAGGTTGGCAGAGAAGTCTACCCCCCTTATTCTAAGGCTTACTTTTGGACATACTATATTTGTCCTCATCTCTCCTATAGGAGACTTAACCAATAGATTAAACTTCATATGAGAGATAGGCAAACTATACTTGGCAACATACTTTGATACAATGAATGAATGCGATGCTCCAGAATCATACATAGTCGCGGGGTTGGAGTTGGCGAGAAACATACCAATGACCACGTCATCCGCTTGTTGAGCATCCACCATAGAGACATGGTTCACGTTGCCACGAGTGAAATTCTATTGTCCACGGTTCCCTTGTGGCTGTATTCCATTGGGTCTTGGGTTTTGTCTCGGCGCATTGCTTCCTTGACCAAGGCCTGACTTAGGACATTGATGCGCAAAGTGTCCAACTTCTCCACAAGTATAGCACTTCTTGAATCCACCAGAATTATTGGGACGAGCTTGGTTTTGAACATTTGCACCACGAAAATTAGCACGAGGGGCAAAAGGCATTGGAGGCATAGGTGCTTGCATAACGGGGCGCTACTGCACAAATTGAGCTGGGCACGGTGCATAACCAGGGCGTTGTGCAGGAGTAGAGCAGCTGTAATATGGTGCATTAGGAGGCACAAAGCGAGGGCACACATTACTTACTTGTTGCTGTCCTTGGTATGGCGCCTTCCTCTTGTTGTCCTGTTCCATCTCACGGACCTGGTTCTCCACCACAATTTCTTTGTCCACAAGCTTCTGGATATTTGCATAGTCACAATTGAGCAATTGAACTTGGATCTCATTGTTCAAGCCTCTCATGAACAAATAATGCTTCCGGCTGTACCGGCTCACATCCTCAGGCGCATACCTTGAGAGTTGAGTGAACTTATTGAGATATTCACTCACGCTTGATCTTCCTTGCCTCAAGTTCTCGAAATTCTTGCCTCTTCAAGATCATAACACCTTCCGGCACATAATGAGAACGAAAACTCTCCTTGAATTCAACCCAAGTAATTCTCTCTTGGTTCTCATGAGCATTGCATAGTGAATCCCACCAATTGGTAGCTACTCCAACTAGTTGATGAGAAGCAAATAAGACCTTCTCCCGGTCACTGCATTGGACAATAGCTAGCTTCTTCTCCACGGACTTGAGCCAATCATCCACATCCATAGGGTCAGTGGCTTGAGCAAAGGTTGGCGGCCTAGTCCTCATAAACTCTCCCAACTGGTTATGAGGAGGTGGGGGTGGTCGTGGAGGCATGTGGGGCTGATTGTTGATATTGCCAGCCTGCAGCTGTCTCATAGTTTGTATCATGGTCTGCATGAGCTGGTTTTGCATAGCCAATAGCTGCTCAATGTTGATAGCTCCATGAGCAGGTCCTTGCCCATTGTTGTTCTGAGGTGCTCCATGGTTCTCCTCCTCATCATTAGCATCCCTCTAGTTGCGAGTACTCACCATCTGGAGAAAAGCAATAGGTAAGAATTAGAAAATGTCCCCAACTATATGCATCAAGGGATATGAAACTAAACAACTCACTAGCCTACGTGGACATGGCAATGCTGAAGCATCCCAAAATCCTCTATTAAGCACACAAGCAAACAATATATAGTGAACAACACACCAAGCAAGGACACATTGATTCCTGAGTGTTCCTATGTGCTCTAAAGTGTCCATTCTATCTAGGCTGCATCCTACGGTCAACCTGTGGTTCTGATACCAAATTGTGACACCCGGTTCCAAAAATGAACCAAGTGCAGTATATGTGTGCCCAGAATGTTCAACACGCATCACAAACGATATATAGATAATTACCACATCACAAGATTAATTAACCAAATTTTATTGCACAAACCATATTATCCTCGAATACAAGTTCTAATGAATATTAATGACAAGTTAACATAATGCAGCGGAAATAAACTAAATAAGCAAACTAAACAGCTAGGTAGTATAAGCAATAGGGTAGTGCAGCTCAAATCAACACCACAGGCAAAGCTGACGGTAGACACGGCCTAGAACTCCGCATTATCAACATTAAACTGTCAATCCTAACCTGCAACTGTTGGGGGGGATTGCAAGAATGAGTACATGTCGTACTCAGCAAGTGTGGAAAGTATGACATGTGGTTGATTCAAATGATGACAATAATAAGGGCTGAGTGCTAAGAAGTACATTAAAACATTTGAAAAGTAATATATTACATGTATGTGAAGTAAACCCATCATAATCATAAATAATATCATAATACCAGTCTAAATTCATTACCGTCATCAATAATTCCAGATTTCACCATTTGCCAATAACCATATTCAATACCAGAAATTAATCCATAACTAGCCATAACCATTACCAAACCATAACCATCCCAAAACAAGTTCCCTCTAATCATGGAAGTTGTCCAGGTGCTCATAACTGGGAGCACGACTATCATGATAGTTTTATTATACTCTGCAGTGTTTGTACCACTTTACCCACGTGTTTGTTATTTCATCACCCGTCGGCGACTAGAGAACCCCCCCTCATGCCAATTACACTTCCTTTGGTGTATGGCCAAGAGATCACAAAATAGCCTTTACAAAGGGATTACTAGCCTATTTAGACCCCACTGAGGTCTCACCGGTGGTGATGTCTCCCACAGAGCACATCTTCAACCTAGGGTCCCCTCTTGAGCCATTCGGATCCCAGGGTAGTCCCACCAATCATCAACAAACCCAATCCGACTACCCCTTCCCCGAGCATCCATAATGGTCCAAATAGCACTAGCAAAGCCCTAATTAATCATCTACGCCGCACCCATACTTGGCCTCGTTGTGGAACTGTAGTCCTGGCTTATTCTCGCATGAACTGGTCCTTAGATCTAAAGCAAGCAGACCACCATAACATCCAACCTATCCACATACCAGGCTTGCTTAGATCACCCATTACCATATCATATTGACCAGTTCACATTAACCAAAATAACATTAATGCATAATTAAATGTGTAGTGTTGTTTTCCCATCCCAATTAATTAAGCGAAGCAAAAAGGTAAAAAGCCCTTCCCAACTCTCTACCTTATATTACAGGTGACAAGGGTGGTCAACAAAACTAGTAAACTTCCTACCATAGGATTCCCATCAAATTGACACAAGCATGCAATTTTGCAAACAGAATATTTATTTGAAATAGGATCAATATGGTTCAAGGACACTTGCCTTGCTCTTGTGGTTGATTAGGGTCAAAGCCTTCAAACTCTTGGTGCAGTAGATCCTCCGCGGCACTCTCTACCGCAAATCCGTCTAATCCACACAATAAACATACAAGACAAGAAACACAATCAAAGAGTGCATAAATATTACTCAATATGACATGACATGCATGATTGATGCAAATGCAAGGTAGAACATGTTAATAGATTGCTTTTAATGATCACTAACTAGTTCTAATAGATTTTAACAAGTTTATACAGGTTTGGATGTGATTATATATAATTATAGAATTAATTCAACAGAATTTAGCCAGCAAAATCGAATTAGTCTGCAGAAGGCCGGACTAGTCAACACTTCGCAGAACTAGCGAACTAGGGTTTTCTAGATCGATGTAAATTTGGAGATTAGGGGTCAAATTCACGTATGGAAAAGAGAATAGAAGGTATACTAGGTGTTTAGAACTCCAATGAATCAAGAAACTTGGAGGTAACACTTGGATCTTTATGATCTAGGGTTGGGGATGAACTTGGAGATGAATTGGTGATGAATAACAAAACTTGATGGAGATCTTGATCCTCTTTCATTTCCTCCTCTTCTTCTTCTTGCTTGGGATCTCCTCCCCCCTCCTTGATGGTGGCTCTCCACGAACTAGGGTTTGGGTGGGGTGGAAAAGTTGCAAATAGATGTCAAGCCAAGGGGTGGGGTTGTTTATATAGAGGTGGAGGCTAGGGTTATATGGATTTCGAGTTTGAGAGGAGTAGAGGTCGGTTTAGAGTCCCTCATGGGCTCTAAAAGAGTTAGGTACGACGTCCCTAGGTCCACTTAACTTGAAACCCATAAACAAGTCATAAAACAAAAGATAAATTCGGAGTCGCGAAATATCGAACAAGTTCGAAAAGGACCGGACTAGTCCAAAGTTAGTCAGAAAGAAATCGGACAAGTCTGGCCAAAAATCGGACAAGTTCGACTTTAGACGGAGAGGAAAACAAACAAGTCCGCTGGAACACCGGACTAGTCCAGAAAAGTCCAGGGACTTAGCAAATTTTCAAGGATTCTTGGAATATCGGACTAGTCCACATAAACTCAGACAAGTCCGAAAGTGTCCAGAGGCAAAATCGGACTAGTCCGCATCAAAAAACGAACAAGTCTGATTTTAGTCAGAGAGAAATCGGACTAGTCGTCACCAAAATCGGACTAGTCCGCACTTTTCAGCATTTTAAATGTGGTTTTGCTCCAAAACAATTTTAAACTCATTCCTAAGACCTATGTGTGCTGAATACATTGGCTTGTAGTGAATACACTTGGCTTTGATGATAAAAGTTTTTAATATCACCAAAACATCTTTTTCTCAAGGTCCGACTCTAGCTCCGAGCTACAGCAAGGTCCGACGATAGGTCCGGCTTGCTTTGGGTAGCTCCGGTTACGTTTGATGCTAGGTCCGACTTCTTGGTAAGGTCCGACCAGCTTTGGTTAGCTCCGGTGAGCTTTATCTTTAGCTCTGGCATATATTTGATAGCTCCGGCATATATTTGATAGCTCCGGCATATTTTCGTTAGCTCCGGGATGCTAAGCTTCGACGTACTTTGTCTAGCTCCGGGTTTTGGGTTGACTAGTTCCGACTAGTTTTGATAAGCTCCGGATCCAGGATCTACTAGTTTTGATAAGCTCCGGATCCAGGATCTACTAGTTTTGATAAGTTCCGGATCCAGGATCTACTAGTTTTGATAAGCTCCGGATCTAGGATCTACTAGTTCTGATAAGCTCCGGATTCAGGATCTACTAGTTTTGGTAAGCTCCGGCGCTAGGTTCGACTAGCTCTTGTTAGCTCCGGCTCTAGCTCCGGGTTGCTCTGGCAAGGTCCGGAACTTGACCGCAGTGCTTCTGCTTTGCATTTGCAATGTCTCGTACTTGCTTTACTTGATTGGTAAGATTGCTTAGTTTTCATTTGCTAAGTTTTTGGTGCGTTTTGGATGATACGGTTGATATCGTTTCTACTGTGGTTTTGCAACATGCTTATGTGAGGTTCTCACGTAAGGTGTTGTGTTCGGAACTAACGTGAGTCAAGTCGAGGACTTGGGCTCGTATAGATTGGTTGTTTATTCATGTGCAGGTGTTGCTTGAGTTCAAGTCATGGCTGGTGACGGGATCCATTGGACTAGTCTCAGGAGGAGATGAGGTTCCAACAACCAAGTTCAGGAGGAACTGTGGTTGAGCGGGTCAGGAGGTCGCGCAGGATGATTGAATCAAGGGCAGTGCATATGAAGGTCGAAGGAAGGTGTTCGCACGTATGCATGTGGTGCATGACGTGGAAATATGCTTCTAGAGACGGATTATGGAAGGAAGATCTGATCGGAAGGATCGGATCGTATCGGTTGATGACTTAGGCTGCTAGCTGAGTCGGTTATGGCTCGGTATGGAAATATCGAGTTGGTTATGTTAGGATTTCGTGTGTGTCACGAATTTGAGTTGTTTAGGAATGTGGGATACGTTCCTAAGGTGTTTGGAAGTCTTAAGATTGCTTCTATCTGCGTATAGAAGAGTCCTAAGCAGTTATGGAAAGTTCCGATTGTGATCGGATTAGGATTGGAGTCCTAGTTGAGATTGGGATGGCCTAAGGGCTGGTTATATAAGCAAGGGAAGGCCAAAGTTCGGGGAGACGACTTTGGGGCTGTTCCTCTCGTGTTCTATTGAATAAAATTCGTACTTTGAAGGAACTTTTGTGCCTTGTTCGACCGACTTGTTCCAGACAAGTTTTACTCGTCGAGTTTCTGGACAGCACTACCTTTTGTTGGTGGTTTTATCATAACTCAAGTTTTTCTGATCCAATTGACGTGATTCTTTTTGTGTTGTCTTTGTGACTTGATTATCTCTGATATATATCACCTTTTTCATGGTGAAAAACGTTTAGATTAGTCTCATACACGATTTCTTTAACAGATCGTTTTTCTACTCAAGGGATTAGGGTTTTATTGTTTCCGCTGCGTAAGATTTTTAAATCTACCATTCACCCCCCTCTGGTAGCTTTTCACGTGCTCTTCGATCCTACAATTGGTATCAGAGCCACGGTGCTCTAATCTTTGTGATTTGCACGTGTTTTTGACTAATCATCATGGAGAAGTACTCCGTCAAACCTTGTGTGTTTGCTGGTATTGATTTTCAGGTTTGGAAGGCACGCATGGAGGCTTTTATCCAGGCACAAGGCTTTGCAATATGGGAGAAGGTGTATAAGCCTTATGAAGTGCCACCCAATGATCAAGTCACGGCCACGAACCTCCGGGACGTCGACAACAACAACAAAGCCCGAAACTTGATCATCCAAGGACTCACTCAAAGCGACTTTGATCGTGTCGCGCACCTCCGGTCAGCATACGACGTTTGGAGAGCTCTCTGTGATTATCATGAAGGCTCCAACACAATCAAGGAGGTAAAACAAGATATGTTCAAGAAAGAATATATGCGTTTTGAGATGCAACCAGGTGAGTCGATCGATGACCTCTTTGCTCGTTTCAATAAAATTCTCAGCAACTTACGTAGTGTCAATGTAAATTTTTCTGATGCTGAGAATGCTAGACAACTTCTTAGTGCATTAGACATGACAATTTGGGAGATGAAAGTAACATCTATTCGTGAATCAACTGTCATGAGTTCTCTTACATTAGATGTACTTTATTCTAAACTAAAAACTCATGAAATTGACATCCTAGCACGTAAGAACCCAAACAAGTCTATTGCATTTGTCTCACAACGTGATATGTATAGCTCCGGCCAGTCATTATCCTGCAATACTCTTGCTTTATTGTCCTCACTAACCCTGGAGCAGATCGAAGAAATTCCAGAAGAGGAGTTGGCACTCATCTCTACTAGATTCTCAAAAGCATTGCAAAATGTGAGAACTAGAAGGAGAGGAAGCTCCGGACCTCAACGCTGTTTTGAATGTGGTAAAACAGGACACTTTCGTACAGAATGCCCTAACCTTTCAGGTCCGACCACCCGGGAAGAAAAACAAAGCAAGATCCGGACCTCCTCTGGAAATTCCAACAAGAAGAAGAAAGGTACCATAGGACGCAAGATGATCAACAGCTTCATCACCGCGCTTCAAGAGCTCAGTTCAAGTGATGTATACTTTGAAAGTGATGAAGATAATGATGATCTGGCCAACTTATGCTTCATGGCGGGCAAAGCAAGATCAAGATCAAGTCAGGAGGAAGCAGAACACAACAGTGACGATGATGAGGTATGTGCTACCTGCAATGAAATGTGTGATGCTATTTCTCGTGCAACTATTATTGTCAAGAAAAAGGACAAAAAGCTTAGGGATAGTGCTGCTAAAATTGAATCACTAGAATCTGAAATTAACCGTTTAAAAACTTTGATTCCTAGTGATGATGCATGTCCCTCATGTGACTTAATCTATGAACAATTGTCCACAATAAGAAGTGCACACTCCTCCACTCTAGATAAACTTGATGAAGAAATTAAAAAGAACAAAGAGCTTGCTGCACTTAATGATAAAAACTTGAAGGATGCTAGCTGTTCTACAATTGACTTGCATTGTTCTGCATGTGAAAATCTTGATAAGAAACTGCAAGATGCTATGAATGAAATTTTTATGTTGAACAATGCTTTACGTTCTCATGAAGTTAAATTTTGTTCCAATTGCAAACTAAAAGGAAAAACTTCATGTGAAAACTGCCTAGACTTGTCCAAGAAACTTGATGACATGAATAGGACACTAGGTCGGTTTTGTAATGGGGATAAGAATCTAAACTTGCTGCTGAATTCTTCCAAGTCTAGCAAAGATAAAACTGGTTTAGGTTTTGATTCTCATGTTCATGCTAAGGCACATCCACCTAAAATTGTAAGGTCATTAGGAAGTGGTTTGATTCAAACAGTTCCTAAACAAAAAGAAGTGGTTTTCAAATCTGCAGGAGTGTTGCCTCATTCGGTTCCAAATAAAAATATTGCTTTCTCATCTAGACATGAACACAAAGTTAAATTTCATTGTACCTTCTGTGGTAGAGATGGTCATGTCATAGATTTTTGTTATAGACTAGCTAAACAACAGAAAAAGGAAAGAAAAATTGCTAGATCTTATAACTTTCATGCAATTAGAAAAACACAACCTGCTCTAGTGAGTCAAAAATTTGAGAAGGTAGCTTCCAGACCTTCTGGTAAGAAATCCGCAAAAGCAGCTCCGATAGTTCCAATAGCTCCGAGAGCTACCGGATCTTCTATTGTTCCCTCTGGAGCTTCAGTTTTTGCCTCCGGACCTTCTGCTTTTACCTCCGGAGCTACCGGTTTTCACTCTAAACAAGTAACAACTTCTAAATCAACTGTTAAGAAAAGAAAACCTCAATCTTTGACTCATAAACCTGCTGTTTTATCTCAGCATTCGCGTGTTTTTCCTGGTGCACGTCGCGTGACTCAGTACTGGATTCCTAAATACCTTTTGACTAACCCCAGTATTGAGTCATCGGCGTATTGTGCTTCTATGTAGGTTACACGCTTGAGGAAGGAGAATATTTGGATTGTGGATTCAGGTTGCTCACGCCACATGACCGGTAACAAAGATTGGTTCTCCTCCCTCACCTTTGTGTCACGTGTAGAGAATGTTACTTTTGCCGATAATTCTTCCACTCCTATAATTGCTAAGGGTTCGGTTAGAGTAAATGATCACTACACTTTGAAGGATGTGGCACTTGTCAAAAATTTGAAATATAACTTGCTTTCTGTTTCACAATTGCTAGATGAAAATCTAGAAATTAGTTTCAATAAAAACTGCTGCAAAGTTGTAGATTCAAATAGTGAGCTTATTTTTAACATGTCTCGGTTTGGAAGAGTTTTTAAAGCTGATTTTGATATGTCTTCTTCTAAGCATAGGTGTCTAGTTGCTAATGATTCAAAGGACTTATATTTTTGGCATCGTAGACTTGGTCACGTAGGCTTTGATCACCTAACGCGTGTTAGTGCTCTTGATCGCATACGTGGGCTGCCTAACCTTAAAGGGGACAAAGAAATTGTGTGCTCTTCTTGTAGACATGCTAAGATGGTTGCAGGTTCACATAGTCCTCTCACAATGATCATGACAACTGAACCATGTCAACTTTTGCATCTTGACACCGTAGGACCTTCACGTGTTCAATCCTTCGGAGGTAAATGGTATGCTCTTGTTATTGTTGATGATTATTCTAGATATTCTTGGGTGTATTTTATGGCGTCTAAGAATGAAGTCTTTAGTCACTTTAGAACTTTATTTCTTAGATTATCAATTGATCACCCAGGATCATTAAAAGCAATTAGAAGTGATAATGGAACTGAATTTAAAAATCAATTCTTTGATCACTTTTGTGCTGAAAATAGAATAGATCATCAATTTTCTTCACCATATGTACCTCAACAAAACGGTGTTGTAGAAAGAAAGAACAGAACCCTAGTTAAGATGGCTAGGACTATGCTTGATGAATATCAAACCCCTAGGAAATTTTGGGCTGATGCGTTAGCAACCGCTTGTTATGTCTCAAATCGTGTTTTCTTGTGTGCTAAGCTAGGTAAAACACCATATGAGCTCCGGTTTGGACATAGGCCTAGTGTTACACACTTTCGGGTCTTTGGTTGCAAATGCTTTGTTAAGAAACATGGTAATCTTGATAAATTTGAACCTAGATCCAATGATGGCATGTTTCTTGGTTATCCATCTCATACTAGAGGCTACCGTGTGCTTTTACTTGACACTAACAAAATTGTGGAGACTTGTGAAGTGTCTTTTGATGAAGCTAGCCCAGGTACTAGCTACGGTGTTGCAGGACCAGATTCATATTCTCAGGGGGAGGGTATTTTCGAAGATGAAGAAGAGCCGGTGATACTACCTGGTAGTTCCGAAGTTGACACGTGTCCAGCTCCGGACATTGAACAAGCTCCGGCTGTCACCTCTGCTGGTCCTGATCGTCCACAAATCACAAGCTCATCAATCTACAATGAACCTAATGAAAAAGAAGCTTGTGAGACATCTGTTCCCCTACGATTTTACAAAGATCACCCCCCACAACAGATGATTGGAAGCTTGCATGAACGAGTCACACGGTCCAGGTTTTGTGATCCAAACTCTCATGCTCATTCTGCTTTTGTTGCTTCTTTTGAACCCAAAGATATATCACACGCACTCACTAATGAATCTTGGATTATTGCCATGCAAGAAGAGTTATAAAATTTTGAAAGAAATAATGTTTGGAAACTTGTACCTCCACCTCAAGGCCACACTTTAATTGGAACTAAATGGGTATATAAAAATAAACAAAGTGAGGATGGGGTTGTGATTAGGAATAAGGCTAGGTTGGTTGCTCAAGGTTTTACTCAAGTTGAAGGTCTAGATTTTGATGAAACTTTTGCTCCTGTCGCTAGATTAGAAGCCATAAGAATTTTGTTAGCTTTCGCAGCATCTAAAGGTTTTAAGCTATATCAAATGGATGTTAAAAGTGCTTTTCTTAATGGCTACATAGATGAGGAGGTTTATGTCAAACAACCACCAGGTTTTGAAAATCCAGATTTTCCTAATCATGTTTACAAACTGTCCAAAGCCTTATATGGTCTCAAACAAGCCCCTAGAGCATGGTATGATAGGTTAAAAACATTCTTACTTGAAAAGGGGTTTAAAATGGGAAAGGCTGATAAAACTCTTTTTGTGCTTAATCATGGCAATGACTCATTATTCGTTCAAGTGTATGTGGATGATATTATCTTTGGTTGTGCTTCTCATGATCTTGTGTCCAAATTTTCAGCAATGATGAGTTCCGAATTTGAAATGAGTATGATGGGTGAACTCACTTACTTTTTGGGGCTGCAAATCAAGCAAACCAAGGAGGGTACCTTTGTGCATCAAACAAAGTATACCAAAGATCTCCTAAGGCGCTTCAACATGGACAAAAGCAAGCCTCTTCGGACACCAATGGGAACAGCAACAACACTTGAACTTGATGAAGATGGTGAATCCGTGGATCAAAAAGAACATAGAAGTATGATCGGATCACTTTTGTACCTTACAGCATCAAGACCGGACATACAATTCAGCGTATGTCTTTGTGCACGGTTTCAAGCTTCCCCACGTGTTTCACATCGTCAAGCCGTCAAAAGGATTCTCAGGTACTTACATGGAACTCAAGAATTTGGCATTTTTCTTCCTTCTTCCTCAATCGTTTCTTTGAAAGCTTTTTCGGATGCTGATTTTGGGGGTTGTAGGATTGATAGGAAAAGTACTTCCGGTGCTTGTCATTTTCTTGGTAATTCTCTTGTTGCTTGGTCCTCTAGAAAACAAAGTTCAATTGCACAATCCACAGCCAAATCTGAGTATGTAGCTGCTGCTAGTGCTTGTTCACAAATTCTTTGGATTGTTCAAACACTTAAGGACTATGGGGTTGATCTAGATAGTGTTCCACTGTTCTGTGATAACACTAGTGCTATTTGCATTGCTAAAAACCCCGTGCAACATTCTAGAACTAAGCACAGTGACATTAGGTATCACTTTCTCCGTGATAATGTTGAAAAAGGAAACATTGTGCTTCACCATGTAGATACCGAACAACAATTGGCTGACATTTTTACAAAACCTTTGGATTTCACTCGTTTTTGTTACATTCGTAGTGAAATAGGGGTTATGCATCCTCATGGCTTAAATTGAGGGGGAGTTTTTGAAACTTAGGAAGTCTATGTGTGAATCTGAAATTAAAATAATATGAGCATATTATTTCATACATATATGACTTTGTGATTCCTTTTACATGCTGAAAGTTCTTACTACATTACTCGTGTTATACTTTTTGTAGTTTTTGCCATGTCTAGTAATTGGAATAATTACTTACACTAAATCTGGTCATGGTCAAACTTTCTTGCTTTTTTGAACTTGTTGCATGCTCACAAATGCTTTTAATCATTAAGAATTTATCAAGTAATCAACTCAAATGTTGAGTTTTTATGAACAAATATAAATTGAGAAAAGATCAAGAGAATATGCATGCATCGCACTTCTTCTTTCGAGATGGCTTGTCATTGCACTTAGATATGAACTTGGAAGAAGTTGTGTATGACTAAAACCATGTCCTTAAGCTTCTGATTGTCAAATGACATAGGCTTGGCTTGGTTGGTTAGAATAAGGCAGATGAGCATATAATCTCTTGCAAATATCATATTATCTAAATTTATGCTTTGAAAAATAATAAGATGCAGCAACAAATGTCATGCTTTCAGGTTTTGAAATAGTTGAGTTTGTGAGATCATGACCTGCTAAAATTGAAAATCACACTTGCTTTCTAGCATGGCTTACACTACATTATGTATCTCATTGATGTGATAGTGTAAGTTACTTGATAGTATGACTTGGGTGAGCTTTGTTTATATGTATATGTTATAATATGCTCATAACAACTAAAGAAGGAGAGATAATTTGTTTATATCGCATAACAATTAAAATTTCTCTTTTACCTTGCTGAATACATTGTCAAAGGGGGAGAGATTAATCACACATTCAAAAAGGAAGAGATAAGCATGAAGAGAATATGAGCATAAGGAAAGTTAATAAAGGGGGAGAGATAATATGGGATGGAGAGATAATATGGGATATTTTTTTTCTTTCTCATTTTATTTTTTATTTAAACAAAAAGGGGAGAAATTGTTTTCAAAACTTTTATTTGAATAAGCCAATGTTCGGAATTTTAAATGGTGTTGCCAATGCATTCATCAAGGGGGAGATTGTAAGACCTATGTGTGCTGAATACATTGGCTTGTAGTGAATACACTTGGCTTTGATGATAAAAGTTTTTAATATCACCAAAACACCTTTTTATCAAGGTCCGACTCTAGCTCCGAGCTACAGCAAGGTCCGACGATAGGTCCGGCTTGCTTTGGGTAGCTCCGGTTACGTTTGATGCTAGGTCCGACTTCTTGGTAAGGTCCGACCAGCTTTGGTTAGCTCCGGTGAGCTTTATCTTTAGCTCCGGCATATATTTGATAGCTCCGGCATATATTTGATAGCTCCGCCATATTTTCGTTAGCTCCGGGATGCTAAGCTTCGACGTACTTTGTCTAGCTCCGGGTTTTGGGTTGACTAGTTCCGACTAGTTTTGATAAGCTCCGGATCCAGGATCTACTAGTTTTGATAAGCTCCGGATCCAGGATCTACTAGTTCTGATAAGCTCCGGATCCAGGATCTACTAGTTTTGATAAGCTCCGGATCCAGGATCTACTAGTTCTAATAAGCTCCGGATCCAGGATCTACTAGTTTTGGTAAGCTCCGGCGCTAGGTTCTACTAGCTATTGTTAGCTCTGGCTCAAGCTCCGGGTTGCTCTGGCAAGGTTCGGAACTTGACCGCAGTGCTTCTGCTTTGCATTTGCAATGTCACGTACTTGCTTTACTTGATTGGTAAGATTGCTTAGTTTTCATTTGCTAAGTTTTTGGTGCGTTTTGGATGATACGGTTGATATCGTTTCTACTGTGGTTTTGCAACATGCTTATGTGAGGTTCTCACGTAAGGTGTTGTGTTCGGAACTAACGTGAGTCAAGTCGAGGACTTGGGCTCGTATAGATTGGTTGTTTATTCATGTGCAGGTGTTGCTTGAGTTCAAGTCATGGCTGGTGACGGGATCCATTGGACTAGTCTCAGGAGATGAGGTTCCAACAACCAAGTTCAGGAGGAACTGTGGTTGAGCGGGTCAGGAGGTCGCGCAGGATGATTGAATCAAGGGCAGTGCATATGAAGGTCGAAGGAAGGTGTTCGCACGTATGCATGCGGTGCATGACGTGGAAATATGCTTCTAGAGACGGATTATGGAAGGAAGATCTGATCGGAAGGATCGGATCGTATCGGTTGATGACTTAGGCTGCTAGCTGAGTCGGTTATGGCTCGGTATGGAAATATCGAGTTGGTTATGTTAGGATTTCGTGTGTGTCACGAATTTGAGTTGTTTAGGAATGTGGGATACGTTCCTAAGGTGTTTGGAAGTCTTAAGATTGCTTCTATCTGCGTATAGAAGAGTCCTAAGCAGTTATGGAAAGTTCCGATTGTGATCGGATTAGGATTGGAGTCCTAGTTGAGATTGGGATGGCCTAAGGGCTGGTTATATAAGCAAGGGAAGGCCAAAGTTCGGGGAGACGACTTTGGGGCTGTTCCTCTCGTGTTCTATTGAATAAAATTCGTACTTTGAAGGAACTTTTGTGCCTTGTTCGACCGACTTGTTCCAGACAAGTTTTACTCGTCGAGTTTCTGGACAGCACTACCTTTTGTCGGTGGTTTTATCATAACTCAAGTTTTTCTGATCCAATTGACGTGATTCTTTTTGTGTTGTCTTCGTGACTTGATTCTCTCTGATATATATCACCTTTTTCACGGCGAAAAACGTTTAGATTAGTCTCATACACGATTTCTTTAACAGATCGTTTTTCTACTGAAGGGATTAGGGTTTTATTGTTTCCGCTGCGTAAGATTTTTAAATCTACCATTCACCCCCCCTCTGGTAGCTTTTCACGTGCTCTTCGATCCTACACTCTTTATGTGGGTTAATGTTAAACATGTATATGAATGTATGTTGGGCATGATGCATGAAAATGAGGGTGTTACACTACATAGTAATTCCTTATGTTCCAGTTCCAGGAGTTCACCAAGCTCATCTGGACAATCTTGCAAAGGACACTGCAATAGTGTCATGTACGAACTTGACGATGCTGGTGAAGATAGTCGTAGTGACTGATTTACCTAAAGGTCCTTTTAACGTGTCTTGGTACTCATGTTAGGTTAGCAGTGCTTGTGATGACTCTTTGAGTCCATGCAATGCCGATCTCACTTCTTTTCCAAGTGTCGCTAGGGTTTCACTTCGATTCACCCTTATCAGAACCCTGCGACCACACTTATCACATAACTAGGTTTACTCCTACATGAGTTAAAACAACTTTTTTGGTCGACTTCTAAGTCACGACCTCTTGTTGCACAGTTCAATCATATCTTGATCTATCAATGTTCCACTTGATCCCTTGGACATCCTTACCTGAATCAGTCGAACACCCTTTCACCATTCAGTCTTATCAATTTTGAGTGGCATAGCTCCAAGTGTTAAGTGAATAATTGCACTGCGTTCTTGCATTGCACCTTTCGATTCACGTCTCGACACTACTATGACCACTTGACTTATCCAATGTTTCTCCACCCATCTGAGACATATCTAATCTTCCTAGTCAAGCCTCTTCTTCTTAAGGTTTATAAAACTCGTCGAGTCCATTATTAGATTACCTTAATTACTTATATGCATATCATGTCAATAGGAACATGATGATAGGTGATCAACGAGGAGCTTCTCTTGGAGGAGAAGGTCGAGGAGTTCCAACTTCAAGATTCCATGGTGGATTCTTTGGAGGAAGACCAAGCCATAACAACTGACATTGATGTAGAGTCGCAAACAAAGGCAAGCCCCGGTTTGCATTTAAGAGCTTTTCAAAGTTTTCTAGTTTTATTCATTTACGTCTTCAGTTGTTATTGTGCATTACGTATAAGGTGTTTTATAATCCACTTGCATATCCACAAATCCTATGGGAGGTCTGGAAAGGTTTACAGCTTGATGTGTAGAACTGCCAATGCTAATAGTGTAGATATACCGGCAGAAGTCGAGTAGTTGGAATCTACTCGCGAGATAGGAATAACAGTTTGTATGAGGGTGAAAGATGAAAGAATGGCTTATGAAATGAATACGAGACCGGGCAGGGGGAATAGGAGTCGATGAGATGGAGTCTCGGGCCCATAACCCTGCCTGTGTCACTTGAGGATCGTGTCTTATGCGGCACCGTTAGGCAAGCTTGAACTGTACCGGTTGCATAATGGGATATGGGCCCAATAAACTGATGTAACTCCAGACTGTAGTCTGGAGACTCCTCGGTTGTCCTTGAATGGAGATGCGAAGGCATAAATGTGTAAATCTCCTAGCGGGCAACTTCGACGTGTCCGTGTACGGGACCTTTTGCTCGGGATGAAGAGGTGTGTCAACATTGGGGTCTTGGGTGAAATATGGCCACGTATTACGTGGGGAGGAGAGCACGTAGGTGTCTCCCACGTGGGTGTGCGTGTCGCGCAGTCCGAGTGTGTCCTGATTGCAATCACCATCCCTCGCGGTTACTGAGTACCACTTGTCCGTCACTGTCGTGATATAGTAAATACTGAAGAAGCAAGAAGAATATAATGTATTGAATTATAAATGCTTTGCAACCTTGTGTGGCTTAGAGATAACACAATTAAAAGTTTACAGTTTCCCCATACTTTATCTGTAATAGCATTTTGTGCTTTGGGCATGTCATATCATCGGCAAAGCGTTTCTTGTTTATTGTGGAGTCTATGATATGCCGTGCCTGAACAATGTCATATGCTCCTTAAAACTTGATTATAAGGATCCACATGTAGGCGTATCCTTTATGCTATTCCTTACCAATGCTTAGTATTGACCGCTGCATATGTCTAGTGAGACGGGTAAGTCTTGCTGAGCCTTATGCTCATGTTTGCGCTTTCACTACTTTTGTAGGTATTAGGTTTATTTCTCAGGTTGTACATGAGATCTCGAGCTGTCGAGATAAATCTCATGTGAACCACGCCGCTGCTGAATGTTCTTCATGTGGCTAGTGAGAAGCGTCATAGGGCATGGACGTCTTCTCTCCTGCTTAGTTAAGTGAGATTATGAGTATGTATTTTCCGTTGTGTGTGTACCTCTGTTGTACACTCTTTTGTAAACTCTTCTTATTATGAAATGAAAACATTATATGTTTTGGTATCCTCTTCGTGTGTGCTGTTAGGTGTCGCATCGCACGGCACCACCCAATGAGATCCTTGGACGTCGGGACCCCGGTCCCCACAGACATGGTATCAGAGCTTCATTGGGAATAGCACGCTCAAAAAGAGCCTATTTTCAAAAACTCCAAAGTAGTCGAGTGAGGATTAGCTATATGCCCATTAAGGACTATTACTAGTATAAGTTATAAAGTTGATGAACTAACTTACTTGTTATAATATTCTGTAATGACGCTCCATCTTCAAGGTAAGAGGTAAGGTATGCCACTGAGAGCGGATCAATCTCAGTAAGCTCTGCATATGAGATGTGGTATGTGATGTTTCCGTGGATTTGCACAGAAACTCAATATGAGTCTCTAAAACTTTTCATGTTTCTGAGAACATATGACACGCGGTACCCCAGTGTGACACAAAATTAGTGGGAGACCCCTTCGGGTGGTTGATAACTAGATTGTATGCATCTCTAGAACTATTCATGTTCTATGGGAGCATGCGAAACACATATGCCCGAGCGTGTATAATCCGGTTCGTGCGGTAGTATTTGCTGTACAGACATGGTACAACCATGTACCTCGAGACATGACTTCGCTCGAGGGTGACTCACGCCAGATTCGTATGCATTTACTTTTGATTATATATTATTGTGACTGCTTGTTGTGTTTACGCCTGTCGTGTTTCCCCGTGCTGCCCTTGAGGTGTGAAGGTGTGAAAGGGGATTGTTTGTCTTCTGCAGGTACACTAACTAGGTAGCGACCTGTGTAGCAAACTTTTGTGAGTGATCGATATTAGGACCACCTATAGGCGTATCCGGATATACCGGGTTAGACTTTTCTTTGGTAAGGAACGTAGTACCATCAGTATCACATTTGATACTTTGACCATCCCCCACGGAAGAAATGGCTTCATATTCATATTTAGGTCCAAGTATCAGTTGCTGGCATCTTATGGACAATGTAAAATTTTTCTCTTCAAGAGTAGGTGAACCAAACTTCTTTGTTTCTGGCGAGAGTTTAGCTCGACTTCGCCAAGTTGAGACTTTAGTTAAGCATCAAGAACCATAGTGGCATGCTATGGATGAGTAGGTTGTTAAGTCTTTTCACAAAGATCCAATTCAGCTTCTCGGCATAAATCAGGGTGTTAAGCAATTTCTAGCTATCGGACTTGAGTTTTGATCTAAGTTTCAAAAATTTGAGTTTGTTCCCAATTTTTGTGTTTCGAAGCCGGTGAGTTCTGTTTTCTAACAGAATTTGACCTGATTTTGAAAATCCATATCTCTTCAACCTGAATGGCTATGGACGCAAATGAATACTTTTTGGAAATATCATGAAGTATTCTATAAGTTTTCTATTGACCTCCAAGCCAATAGACCGTTGTAAGGTGATGAAAATCTTCTCTGACTAAATCAGCTGCTGTTTTGAAACTGTATGAAGAATTTTTGCCATAATTATCTATAGAAAGCTCCTTTAGTCTATTGTGATACATTTTTCAAAAGCAGAAGATCTATTCTACAACTTTTCTATTCATTGTTACTTCAAATTCAGTTTAGAACAAATTAGAAACTGGAGTTGAAATTAGTACCTGTGTACAGTGCTATCTCAAAACAGCCAGAAAAGTTCTGAACTTTGAACAGTCATAACATTTAAATTAGAAAGGCAACCTATGCATAGCTATACATTTATAGAAATCTTAATGAGTCCTCTATCAATTTCCTATTCAACACTAATGCTAAAACTTGCAATAACAAGGTCTAAATCGAAGTATCGTTTATAGTGTCGTGACAGTCCAAAATCTAAACTGTTATATAAACAGTTGCTGTTTGGATCGTAAATTCTATTAGGATCGTCAAAAGACTTCATAATTTACATTTATGGAATCCTGGGAATGTTTGTAACAAGTTTTCAATATATTGTTTCTGCAAATATCAATGTTTCTCTATTTAAAAATTATGGACAAAATCAGCAACATACAAAGGAAGCTTTGCCAAATTTTCAGTTAAAAATCTGGAAACTTGGGCGAATTTTAAAATTCCATATCTCCTCAACCAGAAGTGATATGCGGGCAAGTAAATACTCTTTAGAATGATTTGGATGTCCTATACAAGTTTTATATTCAACTCAAGACCATAATCCTTTTCTATGTGGGTGAAATTTTGACAATCGCACAAACTTTTCAGAATAAATCAAACTGGACAGAAATCTGTATATTTCTGATTTTGAACCATAACTCGCAGACCTTACGTCCCATAGGGTCACACGAGTAACCGTTGGAAAGGTTAGGGAGTCAGCTACAATTTATGTAATTGGCTCCAGATCTGAATCAGTCATATACCTATCCCAAATCGAGTTTGAATGCAGGGTGGTTAGTCTGAACTGAACCCCCATTTCCTCTGAATGCTGAATTTTTAGCAAATTTAAAAAATTCATATCCTTTGAACCAAGACTTTTATGCATACAAATAAATACATTCTGGAAATATTATTACATTGTCTACAACTTTGTTAGTAAGAATATTTCCAGATTTCTAACAGAACAGTCTGAAAACTTAAGATCAAAACTGGTACTTTTTATGCAGGTTCTGCTGAAAGTGCAGAAAAATCTGCTAACTTTAAAATAGCATAACATGCAAACCAAAGATTATATAGAGGCAAACCAATACTTTTTAGAAGTGTCTTGAAGTTTAATTTAACTTTGTTATTCACCTCATGATCTGATTTTTCCATTAACTTGATCAAAATCGAGTTTGAGTCCAGACTGGTCATTTGTCACCATAGTCTGGTCAGTTTGAAACTTTTGGGTTTTGTTAGGGATTCTGTTCTCGATTTCAACTCGAGGAGTATCGTAACCAACCAAGAGTTTGGACTCAACTATTGACCACGTTGAATGGAGTGTTAAACTCATTTGAAGCCTTTTCCCTTGGATAGACATACTAGTGTTTGATTTATGTGACTTGTCACATCACTTCTTGTGATTTCTAGCGCAAGTCGCAATTGCTCGAGTTGCATATCGTCTTCCCATGAGGATTGTTTGAGGTACTCTTCGACATCCTAGTCCAAAACTTTAAGGGGGACGGTGAGCACTCAAGTAACTATAATTTTCAATTAGCACTCTTTGCCACACTGAGATGTGTCAAAGACAACGCAAACAAGTGAGATTACATCTTCAATAGGATCCAACCTCCACCACCAGATTGAGTTACTCTAAGAAGAGCGTGACTTCAACTCCACTAAAGTAATCGAGAAGGATATCTGTTCCTCCTGACTGATCAAAGCAGAGGTTAAGTGAAGTATCACTATAGATGTGTCTAGTGATCTCGACCAGGTGTCTAGGGATAACCTTCGACATATAGTTAGTTGTTTTTCCTCGGTTGAAGATACTCCTCAAGTATACTGGTACCTCTAATACCTAGTTGATGATATAATAAAGTTGAGTAGTACACGAACAAGCTTTCAAAAGGTCTAGATAACGTGGTATATTTCCCACATTCCTTATCAATCATTCTGTTATGAATTCCTTAACTATGGTCGAGTCATGAAAGGAACGCTACTCATTGACTGTCTTTCATGAACAAGGTATCCAAGCCTTGCAAATCATGAGTTAGTTCTTGAGTTTTGTGTGCGTGGTTCACTTAGGCTTGCTCAAACTATAAAAGCTAATGCACCATACATGTGCACCATTTGCACCATACATGTGCACCATTTGCACCATACCATGTGCATATTCATTGCACCATACAACATATGACACATCATGAAGCATCATTACCAATGAAACATCAATGATAGAATGCATGATAATACTAAAATTTTGAGCAAGATTATGTACTTCTGTGGGGACCGGAATCCACACATCCGAGGATCTCATTGGGTGGTGTCGTGCGATGCGACACCCAACAGTTTACAAGAATAGAACCAGAATAAAGTACAAGACCATGTCTTTTATTTAATACACAGCGGAAGTTTTCACAATACTAGCGGATGTAAAGAAATATATACATACCATAGCTACGCTCTCAGCACTAGCTATGCAAAAAGCAAAGTTTTCCATGCCAGGGATACTTTGCACTAGCAACACTCAATCTATGGCGGCGTGCAGGGTTCCCACTCGGCTGTACACCCTGGAGGGGGTGTTGCCTCATCGTCAAACCCATCCTCAAAGGGGTAACCTGCAAAAACTCGTTAACTGCAAACGTGAGCTTAAGGCTCGGCAAGACTTAACCGTCTCACTAGACAGATGCACGGGGACACTAAACATAGGTATGGAATAGCATAAATAACTCGCCTACAAGTGGATCCTTATATTCAAGTTTTAAGTAGCAAATGACATTCTCTGAGCACGGCACATCATGGGCTCCACAATCAAACAAGAAACGCTTTACCGATGATATGACATGCCCAAAGCACATAATGCCATTACAGCTAAAGTATGGGGAAATTGTAAATCTTTAGTTATACTATCTCTAAACCAAACAAAGTTGTAAAGTAATTATAATTCAATATCATATGACTTTCCTGACTTCTTTAGTATTTACTACGTCACGACACAGTGAACAAGTGGTACTCTATTACTGCGAGGGACAGTGATTGCAATCAGGACACACCCGGACAACACGACACATACGTCGTTCGGAAGTGTCAGCGAGCACACCCGTACCTACATAACACTTCAGTACTGGGCGTATATGGCCACCTTTCACAAGAAACTCAAATGCTGAGCCCGTCTCACCTCCGCAAACAGAAGGTCTCCGCACGGAACACCTCATGTGTCCGCCGACCGATTTACACCTTACTGTCCTCAACCCACCCCTATCGATGGTGAGTTAATGGGTCTCAACATCCCAGTTATCAAGTTACATCAGTTTATTGGATTCCATATGTCCATTATATTGCCGGTACAATTCAAGCTTGCCCAGCGGGGCCGCATACGGACGGGCCTTAATCAACACAGGCAGGGCTATGCGACCGAGACTCAATTCTCGCCGCTTCCTATCCATTCCCTACCCGGTCTCAGTTTCATTATATTAAGCCATGTTCTATTCAACCAATCCTGTGAGATACATCTCTCGCGAGTAGATTCCAACTACTCGACTTCTACCGGATCTCCTATGCATTTAGCAAAGCAGTTACTACAGGTCAAACTGTAACTCGTGCCAAATAAACCCCTGGGATTTTTGGTCATGCAAGTGGAGTATCATTCACCCTAAACTTAATGCACAATTCATATACTATTCATCATAGTGATAAAGCAAAAGCTCATAAACGACTTAAATGCAAACCGGGGCTTGCCTTGTTGCAGGTCAGGTTCTGAGTTAAAAATTGGAAGGTTCTCTTCCAAGGCTTCTGGCTCCTCCTCGACTTCGGTCACTATACGATATGCAGATAACATGGATATATAAATGACTTTGAAATTTATTTATTTTAAGACCATAAATTAATTCATGGTGATCACTATATGACAGGGACCTTAATTGGCTTTGGAACTTCGATGGTAGATACTAGGGAATATGATCAAGGCTCTTGCAAAGAACAGGAGTTGATCATAGCAGATTGTGGTCTCCGAAAGTATGGCAAGCAATCAACTTCCAAAAATTTCCGAGAGGAAACTGTAGCTTGAACCTAGCTAACAGTTGATAATCAAGATGGAGGGAGTGGTTCTGGTCTTAGTAAAATTTGTTTTCATAATTTTCTAAGCTGTGGGGAAGGAGTTATTGTATTTCTAATTCGGCAAGAATTTATGGATTTACTTTATAATTGAGTTTCTAGACATTAAATCAATATTTGGTTTGTAACTGTTTTAAGACTAGTATAGTAGGTTACTTAAATCCAAGACTTTAACAGGAGCTAGGGTATGACTAAAGGAAGACTCAGTAAAATTTTGGGACCTAATAAAGCAACCTAATAGCTGTGAAAATTCAATAACTGAGAAAGGAAATTGAATTATACAGAGAGTTAAACAGGTGCTATGGCTCCCAAACTTTGCCTGATAATCAAGAATAGGACAATAAATTTAATGTGAATTTTTGGGATTTTTCCTGTGGATATCTTGTCTGGAAAAATTTCATTTGCATTAGGAAAGATTATTTTCTACAGAATTTAACTCTGAGTTTCACAGAACCTAATTGGTATTGACAGAAACTAGAGCTCGAGAGCTTTCGAACTAAATTTGTTTGAAAAATTTTGGAGTATCCTACAGAAAGTTATGGATTTTCCAAGTTGGAGCCTATTCTGGAATAATTTCCTAATTTGATTTAACTCGTGGGCCCCACTGTTTTAAAATGAACCAATAGCATTTAACCCACACGGGGGCCACAGAGTCCCACCGCGTAGCCACAGCAAATCCCGTGGCCACACCTGATCCGACGGGGTTTACCGCCGCTGACACGCGGGACCCGCCGCGTCGTCTTCTACCTCCCGACGCGGGCGGCGCGCGGGGCTCCCGCGGCGGTGCTCTCCGGCGAGCCTCGCCGCCGGCCAATCCAACGCACCAGAATCGCGGAAACTTGCCGCCTGGGGGTTTTTGGGGTCGCTGAGCACGATGGTGAGGTCAGTAGGTCTTGAAACTCGCCGGAAAAGGTCGTGCGACGGCGGTGGCGGCGATGAGCGCTCGGGCATCATAGAACTCTCTATAGAGTAGCTCAAATCACTTGGGAATTGCTCCAAAACCTTTCTGGGATGATGGAGTTCAAGGATATGGGCGCAGAAGGGGAGTGAGTTGCCGGGAATCACGAGTTCGACGGTGAACCGAGGTTTTCTCACCGGCGGCGAGCAAAACTCGAAATTCAGAGCCGTTGCTTGACGATCCTTAAAGGTTTTTGCTCAGACAGGATCGCTAGGGCCTATAGAAACTATCTCTAAGTAATTGCAAAGGATGATTGCTTGCCGAAAAGGAATTTGACATGAAATCATAGCTAGCTATCTACCCTCGGCCGTAGAGGAAACGAACAATATCTTGCTCAGGCTTCAACGATAAGGGAAATGGTTTGTACCATGAGCTAGAGTTTGATCAGGCGCACCTTTTTGCTCTTTGGAGCTAGGCTTGAAACGGCGCGGAACGGCGGTACCCGCGGAGCAGTGGCGAGCGGCGGCGATGGCGCGCGGCGGAAGAAAAATGGCGAGGCAGTGGAGCTGTGATCGGGGATGAGGATTAAAGGGGCTTCGGCTGGCCTTTTATAGAGCCGCGGCGAGCAGGCAGGCAGCTCGCTGGAGCTGCATGCGCGCGCGGTGTCGAGCGGGGGCGCGGCGGTGCAGAGGTGTCGGGGTTGAGCTGATCCGTTTAAAAGGGGAGCTGACATGTGGGGCCCACTGTCCAGTGATTCTCCCCACAGCTCAGTTACTAATTCATTTAAAAATAGAAGATCAACTCCAAAAATCATGAAATTTTGTGGAGATGGCAAATGAATTATTCTGAACACAATGGTGAATTCAATTCTTATGTTTAAAGAAGTTGGAGAAGAATTTAAAATTCAGATTTGAATTTGATTCAAATTTGCTAAGCACCTCAATAAAAATAGTAGATGAGTTTCTAAAATCTTGAAACTTTGTAAGCATGCTAGTGAGGAATTTAGGAGCTCATGGAAAAATTTAGAGCCCTTAATTTGAATATTTGGTTTAGAGCTTATTAGGGCTTCATTGTGCATTGCTTACTAATCCTTATCCAAAAATTCTTATTCTTAAAAGGTGAATAGAATATAATTTGGATTCATGGTGAAGTCTAATACCCATGATAAAAGAATCTAACACAGAGTGCAAGAAAAGTTTTGGATGGCATAGTTCATGTGTACCATTATATTGGAGATCCAAAATAGTTGATCACAAAACCCACATGAACTTAACATGCCATAAAAGTGGGGTTTTACACAAGGTGTCTAATGACTACTGTCGACTGTTGGAGTCGGCAGATCCCGTGACACTGTGAAAGTGTTTGAAGGAGTTTGTGGTTCGGTTTGGGCGCGCGGAGATCTAAGAAAGTGAAATGCGATTTGGACACGAGTGACACGGTGGTTTACGTGGTTCGGGCCGCCTGAGCGTAATACCCTACTCCACGGGTGTGTGTGTGTGTTGTATTAACTTGTGAGCTTCAGAGTGTTCCCGCCC
This sequence comes from Tuctoria greenei, assembly GCA_036927565.1. Taxonomy (NCBI): domain Eukaryota; kingdom Viridiplantae; phylum Streptophyta; class Magnoliopsida; order Poales; family Poaceae; genus Tuctoria; species Tuctoria greenei. The sequence continues at coordinate 36,798,508 of JAYESD010000011.1, read as the reverse complement.
CCTCATGTATTGTTAGTTTGTCCTTTTATAGCATAAGGACAAACCGTTACAAGTCAGCCTGGCCCGACAGGTGGCCCTGGCGGTTATTAGTATTGATACACGAGATTAATTGTTGTTAATAACCCTGTAACGGCTCCGACAGTGCCGTTACAGGTGTTAAGGTCGTCCGATTAATTACCATTAACGTGGAATTAATGGTAATTAATCGGGTCTTGAAGTCTGCGGCTGTCCTTTGGAGATCCGGAGCCGTTACAACGTCTCCCGGGGGCTTTAAGCAGCTAGCTCCGACGTATGGACACGTGGCAGCTCCGGAGCTTGCTCGTGGGAAGCGGGAAGCTCCGGGGCGGCCTGCTACGTGTCAGGTCCGGAGCTTCTCTTGGTCAGGGGCTACCTCCGGAGGTGCCGTTTCAGTACTTGGTCCGGAGCTTCACCCTTGCGTGTAATAGCTCTGGTCTGACAGTACACGTGGCAACCTAGAGGTTAACTATGTTGGAGAAGCGGGTCCGGTCACGTCTGGCGAGTGGGCCCCCGAGGGTCTTCAATTTGAGTTGATGTCCTTCCCTTGAGATCTTTGTAACCTCAGGGGGTGTATGGTTTTTAGGGTACCGACAGTGGCCCCCTGGACCTACCTCCGGGGAAGGCTAACGGGATGAAGTCATTCCACCGGAGGTGGGTCCACACTTGCGACTCTTGAACTGGGTCTTCAAGGGTCTTCGGAGGTGCCTTTGGCGGGGCTTTACGGTTAAGTCCTGACGCGTGGCGCACCTCAGGCGGCAGATAAGATCTTTGACGTGTGGATCTCTCGCTATTGAAGGTCGTCGGTTCCCGATACGAAAACCGTATCGGTTCCGCGCGCCTTGTCAGTCCGCCGCCTTTGGGTTTCCCGCCTCGTGATGACAACTGTTCGCCTGGGTAAGAGCCTCGACTTGATCGTCGGGGTGGTCCCGGGCCCTCTTGTCATCGGCTGGGTTGAATTCTTGAGTAGTATGCTTGACTCTCCTGCAGTTTCCATCCAAGCGTTGCGAGGGCTTACTTAAGAAGGAAAGCGCACCGTCGGGAGTTCTTTACGCTTTCCATCTGTTCTTGCGCTCAAACTCCCAACTCGTGCTTTGCTTCCCTTCTCTCGCCTAGCTGTGCTGCGATGGAGTTGGGCCTGCGTGAGAGTCGTTTGAAGACGGAGAGCGATCTGAAGAAGGTCCGAGCCCTCATGGGGTGGTCGTCGGACTTCTTCAACCGTTCAGTCCGCGCCGGCGGGGAGCTTCCCTTTAAAAAGGAGCACTCCGGCGAAATGGTGTACTTTTCATCGTACGCCATGGTGGGGCTGATCCCACCGTTTTCTTCCTTCTTCTTGATGCTGCTGGACTTCTATGGTCTGCAGCTATACCACCTTGGCCCTCACTCTCTCCTCCTTGTGTCCATCTTTGTCCACTTCTGCGAGATGTGGGTGGGCATCCCTCCCTGCATCGAGCTCTTCCGCACCTTCTTCACCGTCCAAACCACCGGCCGAAGTGACGAGTACCTTGGCTTCTACTACTTTGTGAAGCGCAAGAAGTGCCCGTTCAAGTACCTCCGGTCGTTCCCTTCCGGGAAGTGGGATGACTGGAAGAAAGATTGGGTAGTTGTCCGGGTGGAGGAGCACGAGCGGTTGGAGCTGCCAGACGGTCTGCCCGGCATTGACACGTCGGTGTGGAGCGAAGTTCCGGTGTTGGCGGCATCTTTCGACCCTGTCCTGTCCAGGATCCGCCAATGTGTGGAGGGAGGATTGACTCCCCAGGCGGTGTTCTGCAACTTCCTGTCCAACAGGTGGGCGCCGCTGAAGAGGAGGGAGAAGCTCGCCTGGGCCCTCAACAGCGTGATGGACGAAGACCGGGTTGAGACCGGGTTGAAGTCCAATATGGTGGGGAAGTCCTTGGAGTTTCACCTCAAGAAATTCCAGCACGGCATCGATGTAGACGGAGAGTACCTGACTCCGCCACCGGCTTTCCTCCCCCTGAACGTGGAAGTTGAGTTCAGCAGGGAGCTCCGGCGGAAGATGCCCGCGCTTGACGACCTTGGCGTCGTCGAGAGAAGATCGACCGCCCGGTTGGCGATCCCCAGGTTGTCGGAAGGCGGCTCCGCCCCTGTTTCCCAGCCAAGAGCTGAAGTCACCAGCAAAGGCAAGGAGCTGGCGGAGGAGCCGGAGAGCCGGAAGAGGAAGCTGCGGCATGCTGACGGAAGGTCCGTTGGGCTTGCTACTTCCCCGCCAATTCCCCGTCCTCAGGAAGGAAGATCCTCCGCTGCTGTAGCGTCTGTCCCCGTGGTGGGATCTTTTCGGAGCGCTACTGTTCCGGCAGTGGGATCCTCCCGGAGTGCGGCTGTCCCCGTGATGGGTCCCTCCGGAGGTGCCAGCTCCGGACAGGCGACTCCGGTTCGAGAAGCGGTGAGGGCCTCCAGGTCTAGGAGTTCCTCCCGGTCAAGGAGAGCTCCGACCCGGGAAACGCCCGTGACTACGGCAAGTCCTGGGAGTCCTCCCGGGGCTCCTACGCCGACCGTGGTCAGCCCGGAACGTCCGGGAAAGAGGTTCCGCGCAAGCTGGTGCGTGAGCCTCCCAAGGTAATTTTTCTTGCTTACCTCAATTAACTTTTAATTATAGCATCTGTTTGCTCAATTTCTTCATTCTTCATCTGCAGCGTTCCCAAGAAGGGGAGTGAAGCTCCGCCCTCAGCCACAGTGTCTGAGGCTACGAGGGCTTCCGCTCCAGCTCCGGTGCCGCCCCAGGCGGAGGCTGCGACAGCTCCGGCGCCGGCTGTCGTGGTCATGGACCTCGACTCGTCTCCAGAAGTTCCCGTGGTAGCGCCGGACCACGGGATTGAAGATGCGCCAGCGGCACCCGCTCCGGAGGTTGAAGCTCCGGGCCCCTGTGCTGCAGAAGTAGAGGCTCCGGCTGTCGAGCCGGAGGAAGTAGCAGTCCCGGCTTCAGAGCCGGAAAGTGCTGAAGCCCCGGCGGTTGAGCCGGAAGTAGCTGAAGCCTCGGCGTGCGAGCCGGAAGTTGAAGTGGTTCTGGCAATTGAGCCGGTTACTTCTGAAGCTCCGGTCGCAGGGCCGGTAGTTATTGGAGCGCCGGCTGCAGAGCCGGTGGTGGTGGAGGCGCTGGCTGTAGAGCCGGTGGTTGAAGAGGCGAGGGAGCTTGAGCTTCCCTCAGAAGAGGCGTCCCAGCCGGAGCCATTGGAGGCGACGACGTCAATGGTACCCGTGGCGGAGCCAGAGTGCCTGGACGAAGTCACCGGCCCCCAGCCTGAGGGGGCGAATGAGGATTTGGTGGCGGGACCTTCTTCAGTGGCGACTGAGGCCATCCCGGAGGAGGGCCCTAGTGCCTTGGAAGCTCGGGGTTCCGCTCTCGCAGAGTGGGACCCAATTTTTGTAAATGAAGACCCGCTGGAACCAGCGGAGGAGACCCCAGAAGGTCCGGAGCCCATCTCGCTGTCGATGTCCATCGACAACGCTTGCTCCAGTCTGCGCCAAGTCCAACTAGCCTTCTTCCACGACAGCAAGGTTCTTGAAGAGGAGCGCCAAACCCTTAGGAGGTGGCGTAATAGACTCCAATTCGAGACCAAGCTGGCGCAGTCGAGGATCGCTGAGGACAAGGAATGGATCAAGCGGGAGAAGGTCCGCCTGGAGCTCTGGGGTGAGATGCTGGACGAGAGGGAGAGCATGACTCACAACCTCGACGCCCAATCCCGGGAGTACCATGACCAAGCTAAGGCTGCCAATGATGCGGCCAACGCTCGGTTCGATCAACTCGAAGCCATCAGTACCGCACTCATCAAGCGCCGAGAGGCACTTGAGGGAAGGGAAAAGCGGCTCGAGGATGAGGAGCAAAAACTCCTGGAACTACGGGACGACGTCTTGCGACGTGAAGAAGAGCTCGCCGAGAAGACAGCTCTGGCGGACAAGGGCCTCGAGGAGCGCGCTAAAAAATTGGAAGAGCGCTGCCTCGAGGAGGAGGAGAAGACCTGGGTGCGAGGGCAGGAACTCTACGAGTATGAGTGTGCCCTCGTCGCCCGGGAGAAGAAAATAGAGGCTAGGGAGAAAGACCTGGTCGACCGCCGGAACAAGATCCACCTCCGGGAGGAGGAGCTCGGAAGACTCGAAAAGCGGGTTGCTGCGAAGATTCAGCAAAACGCCAAAGAAGTTGAGCGCCTCTCCCGCGAGAACTCGGAGCTGGCGGCGGCCCGGAGGTCCTTGGAAGAGATGAAGGGCCTGAGGAAGACGGACTCCCTGCAAATTTGGGAGTTCCTGAGCAAGGCCGACGATGCGCTAGCGCCGATGGGTTTCAGCCCCGTGCTTCCGGATGATCCGGAGCCGGAGCCGGACCTTGCGCTGCAAGCGTTGGGCGCTGCGGGCAGCAAGCTCTCCAAGGTGGGCGACGTCATCGCGGACCAGTTGGAGGTCGAGGGGCAATCCCTGGCTAGGAACGTCACAGAATATGTGTTGACGTGCTACACTAGCCGGAACCCTCGATTCCCTCTGGACCCGGTGCTTGAAGGCCCTGTTGAAGGAGAAGGCGAAGCTACCCGAGCCAGCGTGTCGGAGGTCGCCCAGAAGGTCGCTGAGTTCTTCCATAGGGTCTAGGACTATCTTTCTTAGCCTTTATTTGTATCTTCTCTTCTTCCTCAATTTTGTAATCCTTTGTCCCCAGATGTAATCTCCGGTCTTCAAATGAAATGAAATCCTCAATTTTTCGTGAATTTCACTTTTTGTCTTCAACATCTTTGTCTTCACTTGGCCCCCTGGTAAATGTGCACAATTTGATTGTGGACATGTACCAAAAGGATGTTGATTTTTGTTGAAGACAAATTTGCTTCGAACTCATATAGTTTAGGTCCGAAGTTTTCGATAGTGAAGGTCCCTTGAAGTCGTCGGAGCTTAGAAGCTCCGGCACTGTCCATCGTCGGAGCTTAGTAGCTCCGGCAGGAGCCTCTACCAACACGTTGAGTGTCGATAGTTAATACTTCAAGGTGTCGGAGCTTAGTAGCTCTGGCAATGACCCTTGCCACGCCTGGCTGGCAACAGACTCTAATGATAGAGTCTTCTCACCATCTTTAAGTTAACGCCGGTGGGTGTCGGAGCTTGGTTAACTCCGATTTTTCTTCATCAATGTTGGGTTTATTTTTCCTGCACACTTAAGCCAAGAAAAACAGTAAAATTCGTTCCTTATCTATAACTTCGTCGCGGCTTACGGTTCTTAAGAGAATTTCAAGTTGAACACGATTTTTAGTACAATTGGATGAATTGTCTTTTCTTTTAGATCCAATTGTCCGTGAACCCACCTTACTTTGGCCTGCCGGGATGTAGGTAGAGTGGCGTACTTAGGGTGCTTGACCAGGCTAAGTCGATAGCACACTCCGGCCCTACAATGGCTTGGCGGCTTTCAGGCGAGTTGGCCACAGATGATATTTAAATCTAAAAAATCTGACAATTCAACTCAAATTATACATAAACCGGTTTAACTAGAACTTCTTAAGAATTGCACGTTTCTGTTATAGACAAGAAAGAGAAAAATAAAAATGTCGAGCCTTATGCAAAAATGAATGCACGTGGAGTCTATTTCACATGAAGATGTCTTTCATTATAGGTCCGGGGTACAGGGGAAACAAGTACACTCTTAGGGTACGGAACCAGGCTAAGCGTGTTCGGTTTCTCGTTTAACCCAGGGTAATTAGCTACACTTCTAGTCCGGAGACTGTATCAAGTGTTGCATGAGCTTTCCAAACCTTTTGGGAAAGGTCCGGCTGCTCTCCCGGAGGAACTACCCGACTCTGTACAATGACTCTATAACATACACTTCAAGTTACTTAAGACTCACCTCCGTGGAATTAAGTGTAGAACTTACGGAGGTGCTCGATGTTCCAAGGATTTGGGAGAGGTGTCCCATCCTCGGCAGCCAAGCGAACGCTTCCGGGACGGGATACTTTGATCACTCGGAAGGGCCCTTCCCAGCCGGGGGAGAGTTTGTTTTGCCCTTCTCTGGATAGTATTCTCCGTAGCACCAGATCGCCTTCCTCGAGCTGTCGGTTGTGTACATGCCGCTGATGATAGCGCTGTAGAGCTTGGCGGTATCGGGCGTTCCGAACAGCTGCTTGGCACCTTCCCTCCTCGAGGAGGTCTAGGTCTTCACGCTGGAGCTGGTCCTGCGCGGCTTCGTCGAAGGTCCGGACTCGGAGGGAACCCAGGGTGATTTCCGGAGGAATGATCGCTTCTGCTCCGTACACCAGGAAGAAGGGTGTTTCTCCGGTTGCCCGACTTGGAGAAGTCCTGTTAGCCCATAGAGTGGGCGGAAGCTCTTCGATCCAATTAGCTCCGTGCTTTTTCAAACGCTCATAAGTGCGAGTTTTTAATCCTTTAAGGATCTCTGCGTTTGCTCTCTCGGCTTGCCCATTGCTGGCAGGATGAGCTACGGAAGCGTAGCAAACTTGTATGCCGAGGTCTTCGCAATATCCTTGAAATGCGGAGCTTGTGAATTGAGTCCCATTATCAGTGATGATCTTGTTTGGGACTCCGAATCTGCTCACGATAGATTGTAGGAAATTGATTGCAGATTGTTTGTTGATCGTCACAACAGGAGTAGCTTCCGGCCACTTGGTGAACTTGTCGATGGCGACATACAGGAACTTGTAACCTCCGACGGCTCTTGGGAAGGGTCCCAAGATGTCCATCCCCCACATAGCGAAAGGCCATGTAGGAGGTATCATTTGTAAGGATTGAGCAGGTGCATGAATTTGCTTTGCATGAAATTGACATGCTTTGCATTTCTTCACTAGCTCAGTGGCATCCTGGAGCGCTGTAGGCCAGTAGAAGCCGTGCCGAAAGGCTTTTCCGACCAGCGTGCGGGAAGACGCGTGGTTCCCACACTCACCTCCATGGATTTCTGCGAGGAGCTCGCAGCCTTCTTCCTTTGTGATGCACCGCATTAGGATGCCGTTGGCACCGCGTCGGTAGAGATCCCCTTCTACCAACGTGTATCTTTTAGCCAATCTGACTACCCGGTCAGCGGATACATCATCGTCAGGAAGGATGTTGTCTTTCAAGTAGTTCCGGATTTCCGAGATCCATGCATCGGAACTGACTTGAGCATTTGAGTCTTGCGTGCTGGGTTGCTCGGAGCTTCCGGCAGCACCTACGACCCTTGATGGCTGCCATGGTAACAGGGCCATCGGGACCGTCAGCTTAGGGATGCTGATCTCGCCCCCTTTGTTCAGTTCGGCAGGCTGAACTGTGGGTTTTGACAACCTCCGGACAAAGGTTCCGTCGGGAGCCGGAGCTCCGGTTGACGCCTTAGTCGAGAGTTCGTCAGCTTCAGCGTTGTGAGCACGCTGAACATGGTGAAGGTCTAGGACTTCGAAGTCCCTCTGAAGCCTCTGGACTTCAAGGAGATAAGCAGCCAGCTGGAGATTATTGCAGGAGCACTCACCCTTCACCTGTTTGATGACAAGTTGTGAATCTCCTTTGACCAGCAATTGCTTGACACCATATGATAGTGCCACCTTTAATCCATATATGAGTGCTTCGTACTCCGCCATGTTGTTGGTTGCCTTGAAGTCAAGGTGCACCATGTATTTCACCTTCTCCCCAGTTGGGGCGAGGAGAAGGATTCCAGCTCCGGCTCCCTGCTTCTGCATGGAGCCGTCGAAGTAAAGGGTCCAGTGAGGCTTAGTGAAGGCCGGAACTTGTGGTTCCGTCTTCTGCTCGCTGGGGCCCCCAGGGTTTAATGGAGAGGGAGTCCATTCTGCCACGAAATCTGCCAACGCTTGACTCTTGATTGCTTGTCTTGGAATGAATTCAAGGTCGAATTCAGCCAGTTCCGCTGCCCACTTTGCTATATTCCCAGTTGAATTGGGATTATGCAGAATCGCTCGAAGTGGATATGAGGTTACCACCGAGACTTTGTGAGCTTGGAAATAGTGTCGAAGCTTCCTTGAGGCAATAAGAACTGCGTAGAGCAGCTTATGTACCTCTAGGTATCGAGTCTTGGCATCATGTACTACTTCACTGATGAAGTATACTGGGCGTTGAATGGTCCGGACCCTCCCGAAGGGGTCCAGAGCTTCCTCTCCATTGGTCCGGATCCTGTCGGAGGGGTCCAGACTATCTTCGGGGACCTCCGGGTTCTGGGTGGAGGAACCCGGAGCTTCTTCAGGAATGACCTGGATCCTATCAGAAGGATACGGGTCCTCTGAAGTGGCTTCTTGAGGGTTCAAGTCTGGGAGCTGGGACCCAAACCCGCTTTCAGGAACCTCCGGATCCTCCCGAAGGGATCTAGATTCCTGAGTATTGGGTAGTTCCGGTCTCTCCGCAACCAGAACCATGCTGACGACTTCGTCAGTTGCTGAAATGTAAAGCAATAAAGGCTCACCAGGGTTCGGAGCTACCAAGACTGGTAGGGTGGTGAGGAACTGTTTCAGCTCCTGGAATGCCTTCTCTGCTTCTTCAGACCATTGGAATGGTCCGGACTTCCTCAGCATCTTGAAGAAGGGAAGTGCCCTTTCCGCCAGTCTTGAAATGAACCGGCTAAGGGCTGCTAGGCATCCGGTTAATTTTTGGACGTCTTTGATGCGGGTTGGTGGCCGCATGTCTTCAATGGCTTTTATCTTCGCTGGATTAGCCTCTATACCCCGGTGACTTACCAGGAAACCAAGAAGCTTTCCGGAACTAACCCCGAAGACGCACTTGTCCGGGTTTAGCTTCGTGCGGGTGGCCCGCAGCTTGTCGAAGACAGCCTGCAAGGTGTCCAAGAGGGACTCCTTGTTTTTGACTTTGACCACGATGTCATCAACGTACACTTCCACTATGTCCCTGATGAGTTCTTCGAAAGTTTTGTACATTGCTCGTACAAAAGTTGAAGCTGCATTCTTGAGACCAAAAGGCATGGCTGTGTAACAATACAATCCATCTACTGTGATGAATGAAGTATGTTCTTCATCTTCCCTAGACATCCGGATGTGATGATATCCTGAATATGCGTCTAGGAAACACAGTAACTCACACCCGGAGGTGGAATCCACTATCTGGTCTATTCTAGGTAGTGGGAATGGATCTTTGGGACATGCCTTATTCAGTGTGGTGTAGTCGATGCACATCCGAAGTTTCTCGCCGGCCTTAGGCACAACGACTGGGTTTGCCAGCCATTTTGGATGGTAGACTTCTCGGATGAATCCGGCTTCGAGCAACTTCTTCACTTCTTGTCGGATGAAGTTCTGTCGCTCTACAGATTGCTTCCGAGGTTTCTGGTGTACAGGCCGAGCGTCGGGGAAAATCTTCAGATTGTGCTCAATCACTTCCCTGGGGATCCCAGGCATTTGTGACGGTTGCCAGGCAAACACGTCAATGTTAGCCCGGAGGAAAGTGATGAGCGCGAGTTCCTATTTGTCGTTCAAGCCACCCGATATGCGGGTAGTTTGGGTGACATCGGAACCAATTTGGACGACTTTGACGGGAATGTCGGTGTCGCCGCTTGGCTGCACACGGGGTGCAGAGGTCGAGCCTCGTTGACGAATGCTCGGAGGTTGTGGAGCTTGCTTCTGTCTGGAGTCCTCCTCTTGCGCTGTGGTGAGTGCATGGAGTTCCTCCAGAGCAGTTACTCCGGCAGTGCGATCTCCACGAATCCGGAGAACGCCTACTGGTGTTGGCATCTTCAATACCAGGTATCCATAATGAGCAGCTGCCATGAATTTGTACAAGGCAGGTCTACCCAAAATGGCATTGAATGGTAAGTTGATCTGAGCAACGTCGAAGATCAACTTTTCGGTGCGATACTTCTCCCGGGTCCCGAAGGTAACAGGGAGAGTAATAGCTCCGAGTGGGGTTATGGCCCCCGGACCTACTCCGGAGAAAGGTCGAGAGGGCTGGAGGTCCGAAGGTCGGAGCTGAAGCTTAGTGAAAGCCTCGAAGCTAATGAGATTAAGCCCCGAACCTCCATCTACCAGGACATGATGGAGCTGGATGTTGTTGATGGTGGGAGATACCATCAAGGGTAGCTGACCAGCTCCGACCATGCTTTGAGGACAGTCCGAAGCATCAAAAGTGATGGGTGTGTCCATCCACTTTCGATGTGGCTCCGGTCTAGCTGTAGGAGCTACAGCAGCCATATCCCGTCGCATAGTCTTGATGACACGACGAGAGGTGATGTCCCATGATCCACCAAAGATAGTGTTCATGGTTTTTCGACGCTCGTTGTCGGAGACGTCGGAATCATCGTCGACAGAGGTGTAGACGGCTTTCAAGACCTTTTTGGGGTCCTGAAACCCTAACTCCTCCTCAGCCGGAGCTTCATCGACCTTTTGTTTCCCCTCCCCCTGTCGGAAGGGAGACCCTTCCCGGCGCTTGTGGTAGCGCTCGGCAAGGTTTTGGACCTCCCGGCAGTCCTCCAGTCTGTGGCTGCCCGTTTTGTGAATGGGGCACCACATCTTGGATTTGCCACTGTCTTCGGAAGACGGTCGAGGTCGCTTCTCGGGGCGTGGCCCCCGGCCACCAGGAGTTGCAGTGGCTGCAACGTTGGATGTGCCGGCCGACGGCTTCTTCTTGCCGTTGGTCTTCTTTTTCTTCTTGCCACTCCCGGAGGTAGCGGCTTCTTCTTTGGAGGATTTTTTATGATCCTCCAAGGCTGGTTTGGAGTGCATTTCACGGCCCTCCGCAGCTCTGGCACATTTGTCAGCCAGGCTGAAGAGCTCCGTGACGCTGGTGATCTCTTTGATCGCCAACTTCTCCAACATCTTCTTGTCTCGTACACCCTGTCTAAATGCCACAATGACAGAAGCGCTTGAGATAGAAGGGATTGTGTTACGTACCTGAGAGAATCTCTGGATGAATGACCGCAAAGATTCTCCTCCTTTTTGCACGACCGCAAAAAGGTCCAGTTCAGTGCCTGGACGGGTGTATGAACTCCCGAAATTGGCAGTGAACTGACGGCACAGCTCCTCCCAACTGTCGATAGAGTTGGGTGGAAGGCTCATAAACCAGGACCTGGCGGTCCCAGTTAAGGCCACTGGAAAGTAATTGGCCATTACAGCCTCGTTTCCTCCAGCTGCTAGGATCGCAGTGGAGTATATCTGTAGGAATTCTACGGGATTGACAGTCCCGTCGAATTTTTCCGGCAAGTGTGGCCGGAACTTCTGTGGCCATCTAACCATGCGCAGGTGCATGGCTAGGGCTGAACAGCCTCCTCCTACTCCTTCCAGAGTAGAAAGGTCTTGAGCATCTCGTCTTTCTCGAGCTCGCTCGATGTGTACACGGCCATCCTGTTGGCGGTATCGGCGATCAAGCTCCGCCCGGAGGTCGTGTGTCGAAAGCCGAGATGCAGTATGAGCGCGTCGTGCCCCAGAGGGCAACGACGTCACTTGCTGTGACGCAGCTCTTCTCCGGTTGTTGGAGACATGTGGACCAAGTCTTCCAGACAACGTTCGTCGCTGCGACGGGGCTCGCCCTGAAGGAGGTGGACCCTGATTGTTGAGGCGTTCGGCCGCTGCTGCGACCAAATGCTCAATATCAGCTCTCCATTGCTCCATGGCACCTTGAGATGCATCCGGAGGTGGTGGTCGCTGAAGGAGAGCACGCGCTGCATGGAGCGCGTGTTCTGGGTTGTCACGACTTGCCGGCGCAGAATGTGACGCCGGTGCACCATCATGCCGTTTGGCATGTCTTGCCGGAGAAGATGGTGGTGGTGGGAGTGTGACTCCCGCTGGAACCGAGGCTCCTGCCGGTGGTTGCATGTTGGAGGGATTGCCTCCAACAGCCTGAGCAGCAGGTTGCCCGTTGGATGATCCAGCCGCAGAATTCACCATTCTTGAAGATCTCAGGCGCCCCTACCTGGCGCGCCAACTGTCGACTGTTGGAGTCGGCAGATCCCCTGACACTGTGAAAGTGTTTGAAGGAGTTTGTGGTTCGGTTTGGGCGCGCGGAGATCTAAGAAAGTGAAATGCGATTTGGACACGAGTGACACGGTGGTTTACGTGGTTCGGGCCGCCTGAGCGTAATACCCTACTCCACGGGTGTGTGTGTGTGTTGTATTAACTTGTGAGCTTCAGAGTGTTCCCGCCCCCTCGTGTATCGTCAGTTTGTCCTTTTATAGCATAAGGACAAACCGTTACAAGTCAGCCTGGCCCGACAGGTGGCCCTGGCGGTTATTAGTATTGATACACGAGATTAATTGTTGTTAATAACCCTGTAACGGCTCCGACAGTGCCGTTACAGGTGTTAAGGTCGTCCGATTAATTACCATTAACGTGGAATTAATGGTAATTAATCGGGTCTTGAAGTCTGCGGCTGTCCTTTGGAGATCCGGAGCCGTTACAACGTCTCCCGGGGGCTTTAAGCAGCTAGCTCCGACGTATGGACACGTGGCAGCTCCGGAGCTTGCTCGTGGGAAGCGGGAAGCTCCGGGGCGGCCTGCTACGTGTCAGGTCCGGAGCTTCTCTTGGTCAGGGGCTACCTCCGGAGGTGCCGTTTCAGTACTTGGTCCGGAGCTTCACCCTTGCGGGTAATAGCTCTGGTCTGACAGTACACGTGGCAACCTAGAGGTTAACTATGTTGGAGAAGCGGGTCCGGTCACGTCTGGCGAGTGGGCCCCCGAGGGTCTTCAATTTGAGTTGATGTCCTTCCCTTGAGATCTTTGTAACCTCAGGGGGTGTATGGTTTTTAGGGTACCGACAACTACGATCGTTTCACCATCTTCATTTGACTTCTTACATTGTTGATCTCCTTTCCATTGAGTAATATTTGGGAAACCGATTACTCAACCTCACTTGCAACTAAACAAACACTTGAACTTCCATCCTTGACTTGTTTAGGTTCAAGTACCTTGATTGTTGCAACTATACCGTTCATCATTGAGTGGTCATCAGTTTGATAATCAACCTTGTAAAATCCATGAAATCTCCTTACTCGTGAAGATACCGTTCGATTGTCAACCTCGTGAAACTCTTTGGGTCCATCTAAGATATTGCGTTGGTATATGGTAACCTTGATACTCTGAGAACCTTGTAGTTATCTTATGATTGAGTTCTTTGCTATGTTGGAAACATATGAGGATATTGAATCCTTAAATGCTCGTGTGCCACCACAAGGAGTCTTCATCTTCTACTACTAGTGTTTGAAGATGTTGATATATCCAAGAACCTTGTAGTCGCCATATCTTCAGTGTTCCTGCTGTTTTAATCACATAATAGCATTGCGTTCTTTGCTACTCTTATCACACAGCTAAAGGACCCTATGGTTGACCAAACCTCAAACGAGGTTAATGAATTGTTGTTTAACCTCATAAACCATCTTAACTCATGTCAGGGGAAATACCACATTAAGTTATAGGACCTATGCAAAACCAAGCAAGCAACCTAGAATCAATGCAAAGATAGTTTCAAACTATCAAGGTGACCTAGAGAAGCAAAGAACAAGTGCTAATTCTTCAAGTCAAGACTAGGACAGAACAAGATGTCATGCCAGTGTAAGAGGACAACAATAAAGGTTAAGTAACAGATGTGAAAGCTTTACGACGTGATATTGTCATGGCGAGCATCCTGTCAAGATTATCAACGTAAAGACTGGAATCACCTAAAGCAAACTTTAGAAATTCATAAGATGCCTTAAGATAATCACTATTTTGTAGAACCCAAGTCTTTAAGGGCATTGTCATTTTCCTTAGTCAATGACCCTCTTTTACGGATCATTCCATACTCGTTTATGCTATTCTACTTGTTAGAATCTCGGGACGAGATTCCTTTAAGGGGGGAGGATTGTAAAAGACCGCTTTTTGGAAGAACAAAAACGCAAAAATGCGAACTTATAAATTTTGAAAGTGGACTTGGAAATTCAAACTCACATGAACCATATGAGTTAACCAATGTTCACTAAAAATAGGAACTTGTTAAAATTTTACATATAGAACATGGTTGCTAATGTATTTTGGAATTTAAGGTGTAAAATCCTTAATTTCCAAGTATTCACATTTTCAATGAAAATTAAAGGAGAAAAGAAGAAAAAATAGAGAGAAAGGAAAAGGAATTATTCCAACCCTAAAATGGGACATTCAAAAATTCAAATCAAGCTACTGTTCAAACTAGGTTCACATGAAGATTTGAGCTGCCCAATAGATGCCCCATATATCAAATAGCCCCCAGGCAAAATTTAAGAATTTTGGAAGCACTATTACTATTTAATACACTTTTTAGATTGAAATGCCTTTGAATTAAAATTCAAAATTTAATTTCAAATGAAACTTGATCAAAACCAGAATTTGACTTCAGAATCAAATCCTACACATTTGTTTTAGGCTAGCTGCAAATTTTTACTAAATCTGGAGCTTGTTTGGTAATGATTTAAATCAGCAAAATAGGGACAAGGAAGAGGAGGGAAGTGGGTCCCACATGTCATGTATATCTTCAGAGGTAGAAATCAAGTTTGCTTCTTCCTGCTCGATCCCTGCTCTGCTCCATATAGCCACCCGACTCCCTCCTGCACCACAGCACTCCACTGCCCCCACGACACCCCGCCTTCCTTACAGGCGCACCCTGTCGCCCCTAGGCTCGTCTCCCCGCTCCGCCAGCGCACCCCCGTCTGCGACCGCATCTGCTTACCGCCGACCGCGCGCTCCATCTCCCGGCCACACTCCACAGCATCTGCTCACTGCCAGTTGCGCACTCCTCCCTTCGTCTACCACGACGCGTCGCTCGCCCCATGACGATCGTCGCGCGCCTTCTCCTGCTCGCCACAGTGAGCACCGCACCAAGCTCTACCGCACATCGGCCTCTACCCACGCCTTGGCCGCGCTATACCATGCGCCATGGCCGCCATGGTCGAGCTCCTTGCCACCCTGTTCTTCCTTCCTTCCAACTCGCGCCTAGCTCGCCGGCCTCAGCTCACTCCACGCCGCGACACTGACCCCTCGCCGCACACCTACACACCCTTGGCTGGTCCTTACTCCAGCACACCACACGCCTGCACACCGCCATGCGCCCGTATGTCATGGCCGCTCTGCACCCGTGTTGCTCCCCACCTCCTGCTGGCGTCACCCCTGATGCTGCACGCTGCACCCTAGCCAGTCACCGTGACAGCCGCCCATACCTCCCTAGTGCACAACCACCCATACCTCCCCATTGCACAGCACCATCACTCTGCCTGGTTTCAAGCCCCACTGTGCGCACCACGACCTAGCGCCATGCCTTGCTCATCTGCTGCCCCGACTTCAACGCCTCCTATCCGTCATCGCGACGTTCTGCTCTGTAGTTGCATCCTGGCAGGGAGGCAAGTGATGTCTGTGATGAAGGAGATGCATGAACATCTCAATGACACTACAACTAAGACAACTGGGCCAAGGTTAGTCCCAATTTGTGCAATATTAGGACATGACAAGGCTGTAGCCCTACTGCCCGATGAAATGCTTACAAGGAAAGGATCGGCTGTGATGACGTCCAATGCTAGTCTATGATTGTAGGGAAGTTGTGGTGTCGCCAACAACAAGGACATAATCCAAGTTGATTTTTGAATGGTGCAAGATTGACCGGGTCGAGAATACACTCAAGGTGTTCGATTAAATGGGTACAAGGCGAAACTAGATGTGTTGACGTTCAATGTTGGTCTATGAATGCAAGTCTGTTGTATGGTTGCAAATCAACCGGGACATGTGCCAAGGTGCTCTTGGAATGTTGATGAAGTAACCGGATCAAGAACACAACCATGATGTTCGCTAAAATGCTTACAAGGTCAGTCACTACCGTTGTCCTTCGCCCTCTGGTCGATGTTCCGCATTGATATCATTCCTATAGAAATCCCCAAGTTGACCTTCTTTGTCTTTTGTATCGCGTTGGCTTATCCGTGCGTGCTCGTGATGCTCCACCATGAGCCGCGTCGATGTCGTTGACCACATGACGTCGTCGTGATGTTCCGAGTCGTCATCGTGCCCTGGCATCGAGATGAAGGATGTCTATGATGTGTGTGGTGCTGGAACACTAGCATGACTCGTCGGACAATGGTTGTCAAGACAAATTAGGTTTTAGTCGCTGTGAGAGTGATCGAGTCCTAGGTGTAGCCAAGGTGCTCAATAAAATGCCTTCCAGGTCAAACCAAGGTTGTCGGTGATCTGTGGTTGGGTAATGCGACAACGTTGCGACTGACAAGGAAAACTAGACCAAGGGGAACCTTGGATAAGAGTTTCTTGATCGTGTCGACGATGTTTCCTAATCGTTTGCAGAATTGCTTAACTAGGTGTGTTGTTTCATCGATGACAGGTTCATCGAGTCGCTTGTCGAAGATCGAGTCGACATCACTAACCTTGAGACTCATAAGGTGGTGTTTGCGATTCCGCTCACTACCAGGGACGAGTACGGGTCGATGTGAACGTCAATGAGATGATCTTCCCGAGATGGCAAAGAACGTCGTCGCTACATAGTAATGTCTTATGTTCGAGTACCAGGAGTTCACCAAGCTCATCAGGACAATCTTGTAAAGGACACTGCAATAGTGTCATGTAAGAACTTGGACGATGCTGGCGAAGATAGTCATAGCGACTGATTTACCTACAAGTCCTTTGAACATTTCTTGGTACTCACGTTAGGTTAGCAGTGCTTGCGATGACTCTTTGAGTCCAAGCAATGTCAATCTCACTTATTTTCCAAGTGTCACTAGGGTTTTGATTCGATCCACCCTTATTAAAACCCTGCGACCACACTTATCACTTAACTAGGTTTACTCCTACATGAGTTGAAACAACTTCTTTGGTCGACTTCTGAGTCACGACCTCTTGTTGCACAGTTCACTCATATCATGATCTATCAATGTTCCACTCGATCCCTTGGACATCCTTACCTGAATCAGTCGAACACCCTTTCACCGTCCAGTCTTATCAATCTTGAGTGGCATAACTCCAAGTGTTAAGTGAATAATTGCACTACGTGCTTGCATTGCACCTTTCGATTCACGTCTCGACACTACTATGACCACTTGACTCATCCAATGTTTCTCCACCCATCCGAGACATATCTAATCTTCCTAGTGAAGCCTCTTATTCATAAGGTTTATACAACTCGTCGAGTCCATTATTAGATTACCTTAATTACTTATATGCATTTCATGTCGATAGGAACGTGATGATAGGTGATCAACGAGGAGCTTCTCTTGGAGGAGAAGGTCTAGGATTTCCAACTTCAAGATTCTATGGTGGATTCCCGAGAGGAAGACCAAGCCATAACAACTCACATTGGTGTAGAGTCACAAACTAAGGCAAGCCCCAGTTTGCATTTAAGAGCTTTTCAAAGTTTTCCAATTTTATTCATTTACGTCATCAGTTGTTATTGTGCATTACGTATAAGGTGTTTGATACTCCACTTGCATATCCACAAATACTACGGGAGGTCTGGAAAGGTTTACAGCTTGACGTGTAGAGCTGGCAATGCTAATAGTGTAGATATACCGGTAGAAATCAAGTAGTTGGAATCTACTCGTGAGATAGGAATAACAGTTCATATGAGGGTGAAAGATGAAAGAATGGCTTATGAAATTAATAAGAGACCGGGCAGGGGGAATAGGAGTCAGCGAGATGGAGTCTCGGGCACATAGCCCTGCCTGTGTCGCTTGAGTACGGTGCCGTATGCGGCACTGTTGGGCAAGCTTGAACTGTACCAATTGCATAATGGGATATGGGCCCAATAAACTGATGTAACTCTAGACTGTAGTGTGGAGACTTCGGTTGTCCTTGAATGGAGATGCGAAGTCATAAAGTTGTAAATCTCCTAGCGGGCAACTTCGACGTGTCCATGTAGGGGACCTTGTAAGACCTATGTGTGCTGAATAAATTGGCTTGTAGTGAATACACTTGCTTTGACGATAAAAGTTTTGAATATCACCAAAACACCTTTTTATCAAGGTCTGACTCTAGCACCGAGCTACAGCAAGGTCCGACGGTAGGTTCAGCTTGTTTTGGGTAGCTCCGACTACGTTAGATGCTAGGTCCGACTTGTTGGTAAGGTCCGACTAGTTTTTGTTAGCTCCGGCTCAAGGTCCGGGTTGCTCTGGCAAGGTCCGGAACTTGACCGCAATGCTTCTGTTTTTCATTTACAATGTTTCGTACTTGCTTTACATCTCTGGAAAGATTGCTTAGTATTCATTTGCTAAGTTTTTGGTGTTTTGGTTGATAAGGATGATATTGTGTTACTGTGGTTTTGCAACATGCTTATGTGAGGTTCTCACGTAAGGTGTTGTGTTCGGAACTAACTTGAGTCAAGTCGAGGACTTGGGCTCGTATGGATTGGTTGTTTATTCATGTGCAGGTGTTGCTTGAGTTCAAGACATGGCTGGTGATGGGATCCATTGGACTAGTCTCGGGGAGGAGATGATGTTCCAACAACCAAATTCAGGAGGAATTGTGGTTGAGCTGATCAGGAGGTTGCGCAGCATGATTGAATTAAGAACAGTGCATGTGAAGGTATCGTGAACGTCATTGGAACATGTTTGCACGTGTGCAAGGAGTACATGGACGTGGCTACATTGTTCCGAGACGTGATGAAGAGATGTGGACGCAAAGAGTTGGTCGGAAATGTCCAACCGACTAGGTTATGGACTTAGGCTACAGCTGAGTCGGGTTTGACTCCAATATGGAAAGATTTGAGTTGGTTATGATAGGATTTCATGTGGGTCACGAATTTGAGTTGTTTAGAAATGTGGGATACGTTCCTAAGGTGTTTGGGAGTCTTAAGATTGCTTCTATCTGCGTATAGAAGAATCCTAAGCAGTTATCGAAAGTTACGATTCGTGAACGGAGTAGGATTAGGCTCCTGATCTAAGTTGAGTTGGCTTTTGAGCTGGTTATATAAGCAAGGGATCCCAGAGCTCGTGGAGCACGACTTTGGGGCTGTTCCTCTTGTGTTTTATTGAATAAAATTCGTAGTTTGAAGGAACTTTTGTGCCTTGTTCGTCCGACTTGTTCCAGACAAGTTTTACTCGTCGAGTTTCTAGACAGCACTACCTTTCGTCGGTGGTTTTATCATAACTCGAGTTTTACAGATCCAGACGTGATTCTTTTTGGGTTGTATTCACAACTTTATTATCTATCATCTGTCAAAATTCACGGTCATTAGATTTGTGGTCTATGATCTACACGAGTTTCTTTGCAGCGTTCCAGAACTGTTTTTTCTCGGGTAGGGCAGATTGACCTTTGTTTGATCTTTCGATCATAACTTGAGTTTTTCTCGACGGATTTGAGTGATTCTTGTTGTGTTGTTTTCGTGACTTGATTCTCTCTGATATCTGTCACTTTTGTCATGGTGCAACACGTTTAGATTAGTCTCACACACAATTTCTTTAATAGATCATTTTTCTGCAAAAGGGGTTGGGGTTTAATTGTTTCCGCTGTGTAAGATTTTTAAATCTACCATTCACCCCCCTCTGGTAGCTTTTCACGTGCTCTTCGATCCTACAATTGGTATTAGAGCCATGGTTCTCTAGACTTTGAGATTTGCGCGTGTTTTTGACTAGTCATCATGGAGAAGTACTCTGCCAAACCTTGTGTGTTCGCTGGCATTGATTTTCAGGTTTGGAAGGCACGCATGGAGGCTTTCATCCAGGCACAAGGCTTTGCAATATGGGAGCAGGTATACAAGCCTTATTAAGTGCCATCAAACTATCAAGTTACAGCTACAAATCTGAGAGATGTCGACAACAACAACAAGGCTCGGAACATGATCATACAAGGATTAACACAAAGCGACTTCGACCGTGTTGCATACCTCCGATCTGCATACGATGTGTGGAAAGCACTTTGTGACTACCATGAAGGATCCAACACGATCAAAGAGGTCAGGCAAGACATGTTCAAGAAAGAATACATGCGCTTCGAGATGCAACCCGGTGAGTCTATTGATGACCTTTTTGCCACTTTAATAAGATTCCCAACAACTTTTGTAGTGTCAATATTCATTTTTCAGATGCTGAAAAATCTAGACAATTTCTAAGTGCATTAGATATGTCAATTTGGGAGATGAAAGTCACATCTATTCGTGAATCTACTGTCATGAGTTCACTTACTTTAGATGTGCTATATTCCAAGTTAAAAACTCATGAAATTGACATAATCAGACGTAAGAACCCCAACAAGTCTATTGCTTTTGTTTCTCAATGTGACATGCCTAGTTCCGATCAAACATCATCTTGTGGTACACTTGCTTTGCTGTCCTCTCTAACCCTTGAACAGATTGAGGAGTTTCCAGAGGAGGAGCTAGCGCTCGTCTCTACCCGGTTCTCAAAAGCATTGCAAAATGTGAGGACTAGAAGGAGAGGAAGCTTTGGACCTCAATGATGCTTTGAATGTGGTAAGACAGGACCTTTTCGTTCAGATTTCCCTAACCTTTCAGGTCCTACTACCCATGAAGAAAAACAAAACAAGGTCAAGACCACCTCTGGAAACCCCAACAAGAAAAAGAAGGGTACCATAGGAAGCAAGATGATTAACAGCTTCATCACTGCACTTCAAGAGCTCGGTTCAAGCGATGTAGACTTTGAAAGTGATGAAGATGATGATGATCTGGCCAACTTATGCTTCATGGCGGGCAAAACAAGATCAAGACCAAGTCAGGAGGATGCAGAACACAACAGTGACGACGATGAGGTTACACGTTTGAGGAAGAAGAACATTTGGATTGTGGATTCAGGTTGCTCACGCCACATGACCAGTAACAAAGATTGGTTCTCCTCCCTCTCTTTTGTGTCATGTGTAGAGAATGTTACTTTTGCCGATAATTCCTCAACTCCTATAATTACTAAGGGTTCGGTTAGAGTAAATGATCATTACACTTTGAAGGATGTGGCACTTGTCAAAAATTTGAAATACAACTTGCTTTTTGTTTCACAATTGCTAGATGGAAATCTGGAAATTATTTTCAATAAAAATTGCTGCAAAGTTGTAAGTTAAAATAGTGAGCTTATTTTTAACATGTCTCGGTTTCGAAGAGTTTTTAAAGCTGATTTTGATATGTCTTCCTCTAAGCATAGGTGTCTAGTTGCTAATGATTCAGAGGACCTATATTTTTGGCATCATAGACTTGGTCACGTAGGCTTTGATCACCTAACGTGTGTTAGTGCTCTTGATCGCATAGAGGGGACAAAGAAATTGTGTGCTCTTCTTGTAGACATGCTAAGATGGTTGCAGGTTCACATACTCCTCTAACAATGATCATGACAACTGAACCATGTCAACTTTAGCATCTTGACACCATAGGACCTTCACGTGTTCAATCCTTCGGAGGTAAATGGTATGTACTTGTGATTGTTGATGATTATTCTAGATACTCTTGGGTTTACTTTATGGCGTCTAAGAATGAAGTTTTTAGTCACTTTAGAACTTTATTTCTTAGATTATCAATTGATTACCCAGGATCTTTAAAAGCAATTAGAAATGATAATGGAACTGAATTTAAAAATCAATCTTTTGATCACTTTTGTGCTGAAAATAGTATAGATCATCAATTTTCTTCACCATATGTACCTCAACAAAACAGTGTTGTAGAAAGAAATAATAGAACCTTTGTTGAGATGGCTAGGACTATGCTTGATGAATATCAAACTCCTAGGAAATTTTGGGCTGATGCGTTAGCAACCGCTTGTTATGTCTCAAATCGTGTTTTCTTGCGTGCTAAGCTAGGTAAAACACCATATGAGCTTCGGTTTGGACATAGGCCTAGTGTTACACACTTTCGCGTCTTTGGTTGCAAATTCTTTGTTATGAAACATGGTAATCTTGATAAATTTGAACCTAGATCCATTGATGGCATGTTTCTTGGTTATCCATCTCATACTAGAGACTACCGTGTGCTTTTACTTGACACTAACAAAAATGTGGAGACTTGTGAAGTGTCTTTTGATGAAGCTAGCCCAGGTAGTAGCTCAAACATTGCAGGTCTAGATCCATATCCGCAGGGGGGGAGCATTTTCGTTGAAGATGAGGAAGAATTGGAGCTGCTGCCCGAAAATTCAGCAGCTAAAGATTTTGGTTCAGCTCCGGATGTTAATTCTCAACCAGCACTGACAACCATCAATGCTGATTCAAATCATCCTCAAGTCACAAGCTCATCGATTTGTGATGAACATGAAGAAGAAGAAGCTTGTGAGACATCTGTTCCCCTACGGTTTTACAAAGATCATCACCCACAAAAGATAATTGGAAGCTTGCACGAACGAGTCACACGGTCCAGGTTTTGCGATCCAAACTCTTATGCTCATTCTGCTTTTTTTTGCTTCTTTTGAACCCAAAGATATATCACACGCACTCACTAATGAATATTGGATTATTTCCATGCAAGAAGAGTTAGAAAATTTTGAAAGAAATAATGTTTGGAAACTTGTACCTCCACCTCAAGGTCACACTTTAATTGGAACTAAATGGGTATTTAAAAATAAACAAAGTGAGGATGGGGTTGTGGTTAGGAATAAGGCTAGGTTGGTTGCTCAAGGTTTCACTCAAGTTGAAGGTCTAGATTTTGATGAAACTTTTGCTCGTGTTGCTAGATTAGAAGCCATAAAAATTTTATTAGCTTTTGCTGCATCAAATGGTTTTAAGCTATATCAAATGGATGTTAAAAGTGCTTTTCTTAATGGCTACATAGATGAGGAGGTTTATGTGAAACAACCACCGAGTTTTGAAAATCCAGATTTTCCTAATCATGTTTACAAACTGTCCAAAGCCTTGTACGGTCTCAAACAAGCCCCTAAAGCAAGGTATGATAGGTTAAAAACATTCTTACTTGAAAAAGGGTTTACCATGGGCAAGGTAGATACAACTCTTTTTGTGCTTAAGCATGGCAATGACTCATTATTCGTTCAAGTGTATGTGGATGATATTATATTTGGTTGTGCTTCTCATGATCTTGTGTCCAAGTTTTCAGCAATGATAATTTCCTAATTTGAAATGAGAATGATGGGTGAACTCACTTACTTTTTGGGGCTGCAAATCAAGCAAACTAAGGAGGGTACCTTTGTGCATCAAACGAAGTATACAAAAGATCTCCTAAGGCGCTTCAACATGGACAAAAGCAAGCCTCTTCGGACACCAATGGGAACAGCAACAACACTTGGACTTGATAAAGATGGTGAACCCGTGGATCAAAAGAATATAGAAGCATGATCGGATCACTTTTGTACCTCACGGCATCAAGACCAGACATACAATTCAGCATATGTCTTTGTGCACGGTTTCAAGCCTCCCCACGTTCTTCACATCGTCAAGCAGTCAAAAGGATTCTCAGGTACTTACTTTGAAAGTTTTTTCGGATGCTGATTTTGGGGGTTGTAGGATTGATAGGAAAAGTACTTCTGGTGCTTGTCATTTTCTTGGTAATTCTCTTGTTGCTTGGTCCTCTAGAAAACAAAATTCAGTTGCACAATCTACAGCCGAATCTGAATATGTAGCTGCTGCTAGTGCTTGCTCACAAATTCTTTGGATTGTTCAAACACTTAAGGACTATGAGGTTGATCTAGATAGTGTTCCAATGTTCTGTGATAACACTAGTGCCATTTGCATTGCTAAAAACCCCGTGCAACATTCTAGAACAAAGCACATTGACATTAGGTATCACTTTCTCTGAGATAATGTTGAAAAATGAAACATTATGCTTCACCATGTAGATACCGAACACCAATTGGCTGACATTTTTACAAAACCTTTGGATTTCACTCGTTTTTGTTACATTCGTAGTGAAATAGGGGTTATGCGTCCTCATGGCTTAAATTGAGGGGGAGTTATTAAGCTTGGGAAGCCTATGTGTGAATTTGAAATTAAAATAATATGAGCATAGTATTTCATACATATATGACTTTGTCCTTTTACATGCTGAAGTTCTTACTACATTCCTCGTGTTATACATTTTGTAGTTTTTGCCATGTCTAGTAATTGGAATAATTACTTACACTAAAACTGGTCATGGTCGAACTTTCTTGCTGTTTTGAATTTGTTACATGTTCACAAGTGCTTTTAATCATTAAGAATTAATCAAGTAATCAACTCACATGTTGAGTTTTTATGAACAAATATAAATTGAGAAAAGATCAAGAGAATATGCATGCATCACACTTCTTCTTTTGAGATGGCTTATGATTGACTTAGATATGAACTTGGAAGAAGTTGTGTATGACTAAAACCATGTCCTTAAGCTTCTGATTGTCAAGTGACATATGCTTGGCTTGGTTGGTTAGAATAAGGCAGTTGCACATATAATCTCTTGCAAATATCATATGATCTAAATTTATGCTTCGAAAAATAATAAAATGCAGCAACTAGTGTCATGATTTCATGTTTTGAAATAGTTAAGTTTGTGAGATCATGACTTACTTAAATTTAAAATTACATTTGATCTCTAGCATGGCTTACACTACTTTATGTATTTCATTAATGTGATAATGCAAGGTACTTGATAGTATGACATGGATGAGCTTTGTTTATATGTATATGTTATAATATGCTCATAACAACTAAAGTTGGAGAGATAATTTGTTTATATTCTCATGACTTGCTGAATACATTGTCAAAGGGGGAGAGATAAGCATGAAGAGAAAGAGAATATGTGCATAAGGAGAGAAAATAAAGGGGGAGAGATAATATAGGATTATTTTTGGATTTTCTTCTCATTTTACTTTTGATTTACAAAGGGGGAGAAATTGTCTTCAAAACTTTTATGTGAATAAGCCAATGTTCGGATTTTAAATGGTGTTGCCAATGCATTCATCAAGGGGGAGATTGTAAGACCTATGTGTGCTGAATACATTGGCTTGTAGTGAATACACTTGCTTTGACGATAAAAGTTTTGAATATCACCAAAACACCTTTTTATCAAGGTCCTACTCTAGCACCGAGCTACGGCAAGGTCTGACAGTAGGTTCATCTTGTTTTGGGTAGCTCCAGCTACGTTAGATGCTAAGTCCGACTTGTTGGTAAGGTCCCACTAGTTTTTGTTAGCTCCAGCTCAAGGTCCGGGTTGCTCTGGAAAGGTCCGAAACTTGACCGCAATGCTTCTGTTTTTCATTTGCAATGTTTCGTACTTTCTTTACATCTCTGGAAAGATTGCTTAGTATTCATTTGCTAAGTTTTTGGTGCGTTTTGGTTGATAAGGATGATATCGTGTTACTGTGGTTTTGCAACATGCTTATGTGAGATTCTCACGTAAGATGTTGTGTTCGGAACTAACTTCAGTCAAGTCGAGGACTTGGGCTCGTATGGATTGGTTGTTTATTCATGTGCAGGTGTTGCTTGAGTTCAAGACATGGCTGGTGATGGGATCCATTGGACTAGTCTCAGGGAGGAGATGAGGTTCCAACAACCAAATTCAGGACGAATTGTGGTTGAGCTGATCAGGAGGTTGCGCAACATGATTGAATCAAGAACAATGCATGTGATGGCATCGTGGACGTCATTGGAAGATGTTTGCATGTGTGCAAGGAGTGCATGGACGTGGCTACATGGTTCTGAGACGTGATGAAGAGATGTGGATGTAAAGAGTTGGTCGGAAAGGTCCAACCGACTAGGTTATGGACTTAGGCTACGGCTGAGTCGGGTTTGACTCAAATATGGAAAGATTTGAGTTGGTTATGATAGGATTTTGTGTCGGTTACGAATTTGAGTTGTTTAGGAATGTGGGATACGTTCCTAAGGTGTTTGGAAGTCTTAAGATTGCTTCTATCTGCGTATAGAAGAATCCTAAGCAGTTATGGAAAGTTACGATTAGTGAACAGAGTAGGATTAGGTTCCTGATCTGAGTTGAGTTGACTTTCGAGCTGGTTATATAAGCAAGGGAGCCTAGAGCTCATGGAGCACGACTTTGGGGCTGTTCTTCTTGTCTTCTATTGAATAAAATTCGTATTTTGAAAGAACTTTTGTGCCTTGTTCGTCGGACTTGTTCCAGACAAGTTTTACTCGTCTAGTTTCTGGACAGCACTACCTTTCGTCAGTGGTTTTATCATAACTAGAGTTTTACTGATCCAATTGACGTGATTCTTTTTGGGTTGTCTTCATAACTTGATTATCTATCATCTGTCAAAATTTCACGGTCACTGGATTTGTTGTCTATGATCTACACGAGTTTCTTTGCAGCGTTCCAGAACTGTTTTTTTCTCGGGTGGGGCAGATTGACCTTTGTTTGATCTTTCGATCATAACTTGAGTTTTTCTCGACGGATTTGAGTGATTCTTGTTTTGTTGTTTTCTTGACTTGATTCTCTCTGATATATATTACTTTTGTCATGGTGAAACACGTTTAAATTAGTCTCACACACTATTTCTTTAACAGATCGTTTTTCTGCCAAAGGGGTTGGGGTTTAATTGTTTCCGCTGCGTAAGATTTTTAAATCTACCATTCACCCCCCCTATGGTAGCTTTTCACGTGCTCTTCGATCCTACGGACCTTTTGCTCGGGATGAAGAGATTTGTTGACATTGGGGTCTTGGGTGAAAGTTGGCCATGTATTACGCGGGGAGGAGAGCACGTAGGTGTCTCCCACGCTGGTGTGCGTGTCGTGCAGTCCGGGTGTGTCCTTATTGCAATCACTATCCCTCGTGGTTATTGAGTACCACATGTCCGTCGCTGTCGTGACGTAGTAAATACTGAAGAAGCCAGAAGAATATGATGTATTGAATTAAAATTTCTTTGACACCTTGTGTGGCCTAGAGATAGCACAATTAAAAGTTTACAGTTTCCCCATACTTTACCTGTAATAGCATTATGTGCTTTGGGCATGTCATATCATCGGCAAAGCATTTCTTGTTTGATTGTGCAGTCTATGATATGTCGTGCCTGAACAATGTCATATGCTCCTTAAAACTTTATTATAAGGATCCACTTGTAGGCGTGTCATTTATGCTATTCCTTACCTATGCTTAGTATTCACCGCTGCATATGTCTAGTGAGATGGGTTAGTCCTGCTGAGCCTTATGCTCACGTTTGCGCTTTAACGATTTTTGCAAGTATTAGGTTTATTTCTGTTGTTCAGGTTGTACATGAGACCTCGAGGTGTCGAGATAAATCTCATGTGAGCCACGCCGCTGCTGAATGTTCTTCATGTTGCTAGTGAGAAGCGTCTTAGGGCATGGACGTCTTCTCTCCTGCTTAGTTAAGTGAGATTATGAGTATGTATTTTCCGTTGTGTGTGTACCTCTGTTGTACACTCTTTTGTAAACTCTTCTTATTATGAAATGAAAACTTTATATGTTTTGGTATCCTTTTCGTGTGTGCTGTTAGGTGCCGCATCGCACGACACCACCCAATGAAATCCTTAGACGTCGGGACCCCGGTCCCCACAATTATTACTATCATCATCATTCATGTCTAATTATCATAATTGAATCAATAACCACAACCATAACCATAACCAACCATACCAAATCCCAAGTTCCCTCTAATCATGTAGGTCATCCAGGTGCTCTTAACTGGGATTATGGCTATCATGATAGTTTTTAACAATCTGCCGAGGTTGTACCACTTTACTCACGTGTTCATGATTTCATCACCTTTCGGTGAATAAAAACCTCCCTTACGCCTGTGACCCATCGGTCACATTACACACTTCCGTTGGTGTGTGGCCAAGACATCACAAAATAGCCTTTACAAAAGGACTACTGGCATGTATGGACCCGTTTCACTGGTGGCGATGTCTCCAACTGAGCACAACCTAAAAAAAGGGCCCCCTCTTGTGCCATTCAGATCCCAGGGAGTCCCGCCACTCATACAAATCCAATCCGACTCCCCTTCTCCGCTCTTTCAAATGGTCTGCGCAATACTAGCAATACCCTAATTAATCAGCTATGCCGCACCCATACTTGGCCTCGTGGTGGCACTATTGTCCTGGCCTATTCTCGCATTAATCGGTCCTTAGTTCTAAAGCAAACAACCCACCATATCGACCAACCCAATCCACAAACCATGTTTTTTTAGATCTCCCAAGTCCCACAT
This sequence comes from Tuctoria greenei, assembly GCA_036927565.1. Classification (NCBI taxonomy): domain Eukaryota; kingdom Viridiplantae; phylum Streptophyta; class Magnoliopsida; order Poales; family Poaceae; genus Tuctoria; species Tuctoria greenei. The sequence goes on along the minus strand of JAYESD010000011.1, from coordinate 36,770,563 downwards.
TACCATATAACCATGTTCATCAATTTACATCATCCATTAATTCATAGTTAGGTCATTTGGTTGTTTTCCCACCCCAATTTATCATAGCAAAGCAAAAAATTATAAATCCCTTCCCAACTCTCTACAATGTATCCCGAGCGACAAGGATGGTCAAACAAGTCTAATAAACACCTATAAGTGGGTTTCCCATCAAATTGACGCAAGCATGCACTTTTGCAAACAAAACATTTAAAAATAGGATCAATATGATCAAAGACACTTGCCTTGCTTCGACGGATAGGGTTGCTCAAGCGCTTCGAAGTCCTGAATCTGGAAATCCTCGTATACAACCTCTTGAGCACGTCCCTCTACTCGTGATCACACACATACAAGAATACACATACGAATCAACATAATGCACACATATTAATCAATATGCAATGACATGAATGCATGCATGTTCGATAATTAATTATTTATGGTTGTTTATTAATTAGATGCAACTAGTTTATATGTGTTCATAGAGTTTACGGAGGTTTCAGCGACAATTAGTTCTGCTGAAATAAAATAGATCTATGCGCAACTACGATTAAATTCAGGTATTAGATCTATTATGTCGCCAAAATTCGTGTTGGAAAAGGAATCCTACCATAGATGCGATGGCTTCGAAGATCGTGGTACGAAGGCATAGTGTAGATGAAGTAGACAGCGCAGCGGTACTCTGACGGCACAACGACGGCGGCACAACGATCTACGGTGGACGGTGGCTTCTACCTCCTTTTTCTCTTCTTCCTCCCTTTTTTTCTCCTCTTTTTTTTCTCTGGCGCAGCCTCTGTTCCTTTTCTACCGGCGCGAGGGTTTTCTGGCGGCGGGATCACTTGTGTCAAAGAAATAACGGAGCCTTCAACTCCTTATATAGGCGCCAGGCACCGAGTCCCTGTGTGGCACAGCAGGCCGAGCTGCACCCGACTTGGCCCAGACGAAATGCGGCGCTGGACCGTAAGCGGCTCAGGGCGCGTGGGTGTGCATGGACGCACTTGGTGGCTCGAGCACGCGGCTGAACAGTGCGCGCGGTGGCTCGGCCGTCGGCTCGGGCGCGCCTGGCTTCGGCCGCTAGGCACCTTTTTTGTTCTTTATGATCTCATATACAATTGTTATATATATATATATATATATATATATATATCTTTTTTCTATTTGTTTATATTTACTTCCTAATGTGAGACCTATGTGTGCTGAATACATTGACTATTGTGGTAAAAGTTTTGAATACTACCAAAACACCTATACCATTAAAGTCCGACTCTAGCTCCGAGCTTCTGGAAGGTCCGACAATAGGTCCGGCTTGTTTTGGGTAGATCCAACAAGGTCCGATGTTAGGTCCGACTTGTTTTGCTAAGTTCCAACTTATGTTGGTTAGTTTTGACATGTTTTTAGGTAGCTCCAGTGAGCTTTGCTTTTAGCTCCGGCATGTCTTTGATAGCTCTGATATGTTTTGCTAGGACCGACTTGTGTTGGTTAGCTCCGACATGTTTTTCTAGCTCCGGGTTTTGGGTTGACTAGTTCCGACTAGCTTTGGTAAGCTCCAGAGCTAGGTTGTACTAGCTTCGGTAAGCTCCGGTGCTAAGTTGAACTAGCTTTGGTAAGCTCTGGCGCTAGGTTCTATTAGCTTTGGAAAGCTCCAGCGCTAGGTTGTACTAGTTTTGGTAAGCTCTGGCTCAACCACTGGTTAGCTTTGGCAAGATTTGGAGCTTGATCACAATGTTCTTGTGTTTTACTGTGTATTGTTTCGTACTTGCTTTACATAGATGGAAAGATTGCTTAGTATTCATTTTCTAAGTTTTTGGTGTGTTTTGGTGGTTATGGTTGATATCATTTTGCTATGTTTTGTAACATGCTTATGTGAGGTGCTCACGTAAGATGTTGTAGTTTCGGAACTAACGTGAGTTAAGTTGAGGACTTGTGCTCGAAAGTATTGGTTGTTTGTTCATGTGCAGGTGTTTTTTGAGTTCAAGACATGGCTGGTGACGAGATCCATTGAACTAGTCTTAGGGAGAAGATGAGGTTCAACAACTAAGTTCGGGAGGAATTGTGGTTGAGTTGATCGGGAGGTCACGCATCATGTATGAATCAAGAACAATGCATATGAAGGTATTGTGGACGTCGTTGGTAGATGTTTGCACGTATGCAAGGAGTGCATGGATGTGGCTACATGGTTCCGAGGCATTATGAAGAGATGTGGACATAAAGAATTGGTCGGAAAGGTCCAACCGACTAGGTTATGGACTCAAGATGCGCTTGAGTCGTGTTTGACTCAAATATGGAAAGATTTGAGTTGGTTATGATAGAATTTTGTGTTGGTCACGAATTTGAGTTGTTTTAGGAATGTGGGATCCATTCCTAAGGTGTTTGGAAGTCTTAAGATTGCTTCTATCGATGTATAGAAGAGTCCTAAGCAGTTATGGAATGTTTCGGTTCGTGATTTGAGTAGGATTAGAGTCCTAGTTGAGATTGGATTGGCCTAAGGGCTGATTATATAAGCAAGAAAGGCCAGAGCTCGTGGGAAACAACTTTGGGGCTGTTCCTCTTGTGTTCTATTAAATAAATTCGTAGTTGAAAGGAACTTTTGTGCCTTGTTCGTTCAACTTGTTCCAGATAAGTTTTTCTCGTCGAGTTTCTGCACAACAATATCTTTCTTCGGTGGTTTTATCATAACTCGAGTTTTACAGATCCATTTGACGTGATTCTTTTTGGGTTGTCTTCAAAACTTTATTATATATCATCTGTCAAAATTTCACGGTCATTGGATTTGTGGTTTCTGATCTACACGAGTTTCTTTGCAGCGTTCCAAAACTGTTTTTCTCGGATAGGACAGATTGACCTTTGTTCGATATTACGATCGTAACTTGAGTTTTTCTCAACGGATTTGAGTAATTCTTTTTGTGTTGTCTTCTTGACTTGATTCTCTCTGATATCTATCATTTTCGTCACGGTGAAACACATTTAGATTAGTCTCACACATGATTTCTTTAACGGATCGTTTTTCTGCCAAGGGGTTTTCGTTGCTTCCGCTGAAAAAGTTTTAGTCTACCATTCACCCCCCTCTGGTAGCTTTTCACATGCTCTTCGATCCTACAATTGGTATCAGAGCCATGGTGCTCTAATCTTTGTGATTTTCACATGTTTTGACTAATCATCATGGAGAAATACTTCGCAAAACCTTGTGTCTTTAGTGGTATTGATTTTCAGGTTTAGAAGGCACGTATGGAAGCCTTCATCCAGGCTCAAGGCTTCGCAATATGGAATAAGGTATACATGCCTTACAAAGTGTCGTCAAACGATCAAGTTACAGCTACAAATCTAAGAGATGTCGACAACAACAACAAGGCTCAAAACTTGATCATATAAGGATTAACTCAAAGCGACTTCGATCGTGTTGCACACCTCCGATCTGCATATGATGTGTGGGAAGCACTTTGTGACTACCACGAAGGATCAAACATGATCAAGGAGGTAAGGCAAGATATGTTCAAGAAAGAATACATGCACTTCGAGATGCAGCCCTGTGAGTCTATTGATGACCTTTTTGCTCGCTTTAATAAAATTCTCAGCAACTTGTGTAGTGTCAATGTTAATTTTTCATATGCTGAAAATTCTAGGCAATTGTTAAGTGTAATAGATATGTCAATTTGGGAGATGAAAGTCACATCAATTCGTGAATCTACTGTCATGAGTACACTTACTTTAGATGTGCTATATTCCAAGTTAAAAACACATGAAATTGACATAATATCACGTCAGAACCCCAACAAGTCTATTGCTTTTGTTTCTCAACGTGACATGCCTAGCTCCCGTCAATCTTCATCTTGTGTACTTCTTTCTTGTTCTCTCTAACCCTTGAACAGATTGAGGAATTTCCAGAGGAGGAGCTAGTACTTCTCTCTACTAGGTTCTCAAAAGCATTGCAAAATGTTAGAACTAGAAGGAGAGGAAGCTCTGGACCTCAACGATGTTTCGAATGTGGTAAGACAGGACATTTTAGTTCAGATTGCCCTAACCTTTCAGGTCCTACTTCCCGGGATGAAAATCAAACAAGGACGAAGCACTCCTCAGCAAACGATAAGAAGAAAAAGAAGGGTTTTACAGGACGTCAATTGTTGAGCAGTTTTATCTCCGCACATCAAGAACTTGGCTCAAGCGATGTCGACATTGGAAGTGACGAAGATGAAGATGATTTGGCAAACTTGTGCTTCATGGCAGGCAAATCAAGATCAAGTATGGAGGATGCAGAACACAACAGCAACAATGAAGAGGTATGTCCTACTTGGATTCCTAGTGATGATGCATGTCCCTCCTGTGATTTAATATATGAACCATTGTCCTAATTAAGAAGTGCGCACACCTCCACGCTTGATAAACTTGAGTTAGAAATCAAAAATAATAGAGAGCTTGCTGCACTTAATGATAAAAACTTGAAAGATGCTAGTTGTTCTACATTTTATTTGCATTGTTCTACTTGTGATGATCTTAAAAAGAAACTACAAGATGCTATGAATGAAATTTCTATATTGAACAATGCTTTACATTCTCATGAAGTTAAATTTTGTTCCAATTGCAAATTAAAAGGAAAAACTTCATGTGAAAATTGCCTTGATCTGTCCAATAAACTTGATAACATGCATAAGAAATTAGATCGGTTTTGTAATGGGAATAAGAACCTAAACTTGCTGCTGAATTCTTCCAAGTCTTCCAATGATAAAACTGGTTTAGGTTTTGATTCTCACGCTCATGCTAAGGCACATCCACCTAAAATTGTAAAGTCATTAGGAAGTGGTTTGATTCAAACAGTTCCTAAAAAAAAGTGGTTTTCAAATCTGCAGGTGTGTTGTCTCATTCGGTTTCAAATAAAAATGTTGCTTTCTCATCTAGACATGAACACAAAGTTAAATTTCATTCTACCAACTGTGGTAGAGATGGTCATGTCATAGACTTTTGTTATAGACTAGCTAAACAACAGAAAAGGGAAAGAATGATTGTTGGATCTCATAACTTTCATGCAAAATTTGCTGCACTTGCTAAACCAAATGATAGGAACATGCAATCTGATGTAATGAGTCGAAAACATGCAAAGGTTGCTTCCAAACCTACTCTTTTTTGTGCTACACACGTAACATCTAGTAGGACAGCAGTTAGGTACAAAAATCCTCAAGTTTTGGCTCATAAACCTGCTGCTTTATCTCAGCTTTCGCGTGATATTCCTGCTGGACGTCGAGTGACTCAGTACTGGATTCCTAAATGCCTTTTGACTAACCCCAGTATTTAGTCATCGACGTATTGTTCTTCTATGTAGGTTACACGCTTGAGGAAGGAGAACAATTGGATTGTGGATTCAGGTTGCTCACGCCACATGACTGGTAACAAAGAATGGTTCTCCTCCCTCTCTTTTGTGTCATGTGTAAAGAATGTTACTTTTGCCGATAATTCTTCAACTCCTATAACGTCTAAGTGTTCAGTTAGAGTAAATGATCAATACACTTTGAAGAATGTGGCACTTGTTAAAAATCTAAAATACAACTTGCTTTCTGTTTCACAACTGCTAGATGAAAATATAGAAATTATTTTCACTAAAAATTGCTGCAAAGTTGTAAATTCGAACAGTGATCTTATTTTTAACATGTCACGGTTTGGAAGAGTTTTTAAAGATGATTTTGATATGTCTTCCTCTAAGTATAGGTGTCTAGTTGCTAATGATTCTAAGGACTTATATTTTTGGCATTGTAGACTTGGTCACGTAGGCTTTGATCATCTAACACGTGTTAGTGCTCTTGATCGCATATGTGGGCTGCCTAAGCTTAAAGGGGACAAAGAAATTGTGTGCTCTTCTTGTAGACATGCTAAGATGGTTCCAGGTTCACATACTCCTCTCACAACGATCATGACAACTGAACCGGGTCAACTTTTGCACCTTGACACCGTAGGACCTTCACGCGTTCAATCCTTCGGGGGTAAATGGTATGTTCTTGTGATTGTTGATGATTATTCTAGATACTATTGGGTTTACTTTATGGCATCTAAGAATAAAGCTTTTAGTCACTTTAGAACTTTATTTCTTAGATTATAAATTGGTCACCCAGGATCTTTAAAAGCGATTAGAAGTGATAACGGAACTGAATTTAAAAATCAATCTTTTGATCACTTTTGTGTTGAAAATGGAATAGATCATCAATTTTCTTCACCATATGTACCATAACAAAATGGTGTTGTAGAAAGAAAGAACAAAATCTTAGTTGAGATTGTTAGGACTATGCTTGATGAATATCAAACTCCTGGGAAATTTTGGGCTGATGCGATTGCAACTGCTTGTTATGTCTCAAATTATGTTTTCTTGCGTGCTAAGCTAGGTAAAACACCACATGAGCTCCGATTTTGACATAGGCCTAGTGTTACACACTTTCGGGTCTTTGGTTGCAAATGCTTTGTTCAGACCACATGGTAATCATGATAAATTTGAACTTAGATCCATTGATGGCATGTTTCTTGGTTATCCATCTCATACTAGAGGCTACCGTGTGCTTTTACTTGACACTAACAAAATTGTGGAGACTTGTGAAGTGTCTTCTGATGAAGCTAGCACAGGTACTAGCTCAAACATTGCAGGTACGGATCCATATCTGTAGGGGGAGAGCATTTTCGTTGAAGATGAGGAAGAAGTGGTGCTGCTACCCGAAAATTCAGCAGCTAATGACATTGTTCAAGCTCCTGATTTTGATTCATAGCCAGCACCAACGACCACCATTGCTGGTCCAGATCCTCCTCAAGTCACAAGCTCATTGATTTATGATGAACATTAAGAAGAAGAAGCTTGTGAAGTGTCCACTCCCCTTTGGGTTCTCAAAAGTCATTCCACACAACAAATTATTGGAAGCTTGCACAAATGAGTCTCACGGTCTAGGTTTTGCGATCCAAACTCTCATGCTCATTCCGCTTTTGTTGCTGCTTTTTGAACCCAAAGATATATCACATGCACTCACTAATGAATCTTGGATTATTGCCATGCAAGAAGAGTTAGAAAATTTTGAAAAAAATAATGTTTGGAAACTTGTACCTCCACCTCAAGTTCACACTTTAACTGGAACTAAATGGGTGTTTAAAAATAAAAAAAGTGAGGATGGGGTTGTGGTTAGGAATAAAGCTAGGTTGGTTGCTCAAGGTTTCACTCAAGTTGAAGGTCTATATTTTGATGAAACTTTTGCTCCTGTTGCTAGATTAGAAGCCATAAGAATTTTGTTAGCTTTTGCTGCATCTAAAAGTTTTAAGCTATATCAAATGGATGTTAAAAGTGATTTTCTTAATGGCTACATAGATGAGGAGGTTTATGTCAAACAACCACCAGGTTTTGAAAATCCATATTTTCCTAATCATGTTTACAAATTGTCCAAAGCCTTGTACGGTCTCAAACAAGCCCCTAGAGCATGGTATGATAGGTTAAAAACATTCTTACTTGAAAAGGGGTTTACCATGGGCATGGTTGATAAAACTCCTTTTGTTCTTAAGCATGGCAATGGCTCATTATTCATTCAAGTGTATGTGGATGATATTATCTTTGGTTGTGCTTCTCATGATCTTGTGTCCAAGTTTTCAGCTATGATGAGTTCAGAATTTGAGATGAGTATGATAGGAGAACCCAAGTACTTTTTGGGGCTGCAAGTCAAGCAAACCAAGGAGGATACCTTTATGCATCAAATGAAGTATACAAAAGACCTCCTACGGCGCTTCAACATGGTCAAAAGCAAGCCTCTTTGGACACCAATGGGAACAGCAACAACACTTGAACTTGATGAAGATGGTGAACCCATGGATAAAAAAGAATATAGAAACATGATCGGATCACTTTTGTACCTCACGGCATCAAGACCGGACGTACAATTCAGCGTATGTCTTTGTGCACGGTTTCAACCATCCCCACGTGCTTCACATCGTCAAGCCGTCAAAAGAATTCTCAGGTACTTACATGGAACTCAATAATTTGATATTTTTCTTCCTTCTTCCTCAACCGTTACTTTGTAAGATTTTCGGATGCTGATTTTGGAGGTTCTAGGATTGATAGGAAAAGTACTTCCGATGCTTGTCATTTCCTTGGTAATTCACTTGTTGCTTGGTCCTCTAGAAAACAAAACTCAGTTGCACAATCCACAACTGGATCTGAATATGTAGCTACTGCTAGTGCTTGCTCACAAATTCTTTGGATTGTTCAAACACTTAAGGACTATGGGGTTGATCTACATAGTGTTCCACTGTTTTGTGATAATGCTAGTGCCATTTGCATTGCTAAAAAACCCGTGATAATGTTGAAAAAGGAAACATTGTGCTTCACCATGTAGATACCGAACAACAATTGGCTGACATTTTTACAAAACCTTTGTATTTCACTCATTTTTTGTTTCATTCGTAGTGAAATGGGGGTTATGTATCCTCATGGCTTAAATTGATGGGGAGTTTTCAAACTTGAGATGTCTATGTGTGAATATGAAATTAAAATAATATGAGCATAGTATTTCATACATATATGACTTTGTGATTCTTTTTACATGCTGAATGTTCTTACTACATTACTCGTGTTATACATTTTATAGTTTTTGCCATGTCTAGTAATTGTAACAATTACTTACACTAAATCTGGTCATGGTCGATCTTTCTTGTTGTTTTGAACTTGTTGCATGCTCACAAGTGCTTTTAATCATAAAGAATTAATCAAGTAATCAACTCACATGTTGAGTTTTTATGAACAAATATAAATTAAGAAAAGATCAAGAGAATATGCATGCATCGCACTTCTTCTTTTGATATGGCTTATCATTACATTTAGATATGAACTTGGAAGAAGTTGTGTATGACTAAAACCATGTCCTTAAGCTTCTGATTGTCAAATGACATAGGCTTGGCTTGGTTGGTTAGAATAAGGCAGATGCGCATATAATGTCTTGCAAATATCATATGATATAATTTTGTGCTTTGAAAAATAATAAAATGCAGCAACAAGTGTCATGCTTTCAGGTTTTGAAATAGTTAAGTTTGTGAGATCGTGACTTGCCAAATTGGAAATTACATTTGATCTCTAGCATAGCTTACACTACTTTATGTATTTCATTGATGTGATAGTGTAGGTTATTTGATATTATGACTTGGATGAGCTTTGTTTTATATGTATATGTTATAATATGCTCATAACAATTAAAATTTCTCTTTTGTACCTTGATGAATAAATTGTCAAAGGGGGAGAGACAATATGTGAATTCTAAAAAAAAAAGATAAGTATGCAAGGGGGAGAAATTGATTACACATCACATATTCGCAATTGTTTTGGCACGATTCTTCTCAGGGGGAGAATTTGTTTTTCTTCTCATTTTATTTCTGTTTTACAAAGGGGGAGAAATTGTTTTCAAAACCTTTAATGTGAATAAGACAATGTTCGGATTTTAAATTTAGTTGCCAATGCATTCATCAAGGGGGTAATTGTGAGACCTATGTGTGTTGAATACATTGGCTATTGCGGTAAAAGTTTTGAATACTACCAAAACACCTTTACCATTAAGGTTCGACTCTAGCTCCGAGCTTCTGTAAGGTCCAACGATAGGTACGACTTGTTTTGGGTAGATCCAGCAAGGTACGATGTTAGGTTCGACTTGTTTTGCTAAGTTCCAACTTATGTTAGTTAGCTTTGACATGTTTTTGGGTAGCTCCGGTGAACTTTGCTTTTAGCTCCGGCGTGTATTTGATAGCTCCGATATGTTTTGCTAGGTCGGACTTGTGTTGGTTAGCTCCGACATGTTTTTCTAGCTCCGGCTTTTGGGTTGACTAGTTCTGACTAGCTTTGGTAAGCTTTCAGAGCTAGGTTGTACTAGCTTTGGTAAGCTCCGACACTAGGTTGTACTAGCTTTGGTAAGCTCCAGCACTAGGTTCTAATAGCTTTGGTAATCTCTAACACTAGGTTGTACTAGTTTTGGTAAGCTCCGGCTCAAGCTCCGGTTAGCTTTGGCAAGATTCAGAGCTTGATCGCAATGTTCTTGTTTTTACTGTGAATTGTTTTGTACTTACTTTACATTGATGGAAAGATTGCTTAGTATTCATTTTCTATGTTTTTGGTGTGTTTTGGTGGTTATGGTTGATATCATTTTGCTATGTTTTGCAACATGCTTATGTGAGGTGCTCACGTAAGATGTTGTAGTTTCAGAACTAACGTGAGTCAAGTCGAGGACTTGTGCTCGAAAGTATTGGTTATTTGTTCATGTGCATGTGTTGCTTGACTTCAAGACATGGCTGGTGACGGGATCCATTGAACAATTCTTAGGGAGAAGATAAGGTTCAACAACCAAGTTCGGGAGGAATTGTGGTTGAGTTGATCAGGAGGTCACGCAACATGTATGAATCAAGAACAATGCATATGAAGGTATTGTGGACATCGTTAGAAGATGTTTGCACATATGCAAGGAGTTCATGGACGTGGCTACATGGTTCCGAGGCGTGATGAAGAGATGTGGACGTAAAGAATTGGTCGGAAAGGTCCAACCGACTTGGTTATAGACTCAAGCTGTGGCTGAGTCGTGTTTGACTCAAATATGGAAAGATTTGAGTTGGTTATGATAGGATTTCGTGTGGGTCACGAATTTGAGTTTTTTTTAGGAATGTTCCTAAGGTTTTTGGAAGTCTTAGTGTTGCTTCTATCTGCGTATAGAGGAGTCCTATGCAGTTATGGAAAGTTTCGATTCGTGATTTGAGTAGGATTAGAGTCCAAGTTGAGACTGGGTTGGCCTAAGGGCTGGTTATATAAGCAAGAAAGGCCAGAGATCGTGGGAGATTACTTTGGGGCTGTTCCTCTTGTGTTCTATTGAATAAAATTAGTAGTTGAAAGGAACTTTTGTGCCTTGTTCATTCGAGTTGTTCCAGACAAGTTATTCTTGTCGAGTTTCTGCACAGCAATACCTTTCTTCACTGGTTTTATCATAACTCGAGTTTTATAGATCCATTTGACGTGATTCTTTTTGGATTGTCTTCAAAACATGATTATATATCATCTTTCAAAATTTGACGGTCATTAAATTTGTGGTTTCTGATCTACACGAGTTTCTTTGCAGCGTTCCAGAACTGTTTTTCTCGGGTAGGACAGATTGACCTTTGTTCGATCTTTCGATCGTAACTTGAGTTTCTCTCGACGGATTTGAGTAATTCTTTTTGTGTTGTCTTTTTGATTCGATTCTCTATGATATATATTACTTTTGTCACGGTGAAACACATTTATATTAGTCTCACACACGATTTCCTTAACGGATCGTTTTTCTGCCAAGGGGTTTTCATTGCTTCCGCTGAAAAAGTTTGAATCTACCATTCACCCCCCTCTGGTAGCTTTTAACATGCTCCTCAATCCTACACCTAATATATATATATATATATATATATATATATATATATATATATATTCTTTCTTCACTTTTCTTATTGCCTACACATATATTTTTTTATACATATGTTTTATCTTTTATTTTTATTCTCTTTTGTTCTACTAATGATTTATGCATGAAAATGCTATGCAGTGCATAATGCTAAAAGAAAATTATGGCGTTACACAATTTGAGGACAACGACGGGAAACCCCTAAAGTGGCACAACTTTCTAAGGAGTTAGTTTCTCTCTGTTTGGAGAAGAAGAAGCTATCGGACTTAGTGGCTGAAGGGAACATTGAGAGGGCGGAACTGAAGGATGAACTCATATCCCTCAAGGAGGAGATTGATGGCGTTAGCCGTGGCATGAGCGCCAAGCTGCAGCGCATATGCAATGCCATCAGGAAGCCTGACATCTACAACACTCCTTAGTGTAGATGTCCGGACCGCATAGGATGCTTACTAGTTTCTTTTAGTTTTATTCCAAAATTTTTATTTCATTAAGTTTAGGTTGAATAATGTAAGCATCTCTATATTTGAGTTCAATAAAACAAACTTACCAGTTCATCTAACCCGATAAAGTTCCATCTTTAGTTTATTTTGTGTGAATAAAGAATTCAGGGAACAAGTGTGGGGGAGGTACCCCAAATTTGCAAAATCCCGACGTATAAAATTAGCGTTGCATCTCAAAATATGTTGCAACCGATTATATGACTCAACACATCGAAACAGAGCAACAGAGAGGCCATAAGGGGGTCAGCCAAACCCCCTTGTCAGCCGACTTGGTGTGGGCCCCACACAGCTTCATTTTGCTTCACAAATTTGGTTTGGATCTCCTACCCCTAAATATGCATGCTACAATACTATTTGAGTTGATTCGATATTTAATACTGGATATACAAAGGAAATTCAACTCAACAATTAACATTTAAAACTTGGTAGTCAAAATTTGCTTGAGTTGAAAATTTGAGTACTTTATATTTTGATTTATTGCCCTGTTTATGATTCCCACAAGCATAATAGGAAAACATGTCATCTAAGTATTTGATTAGTGTGATATGGTAAAGGAGTTACTTGAGGAGATATTTCCTTGCTTGAAATTGGTTGTTGATGTTTGCACAATTTGAAATCTTGAACTTTGCTTGACTCTCTCATTGGAGATTTACATACCCACCAGGCCCATATGTTACAAGGTCATGAAAACCACATGCATATGTCACTTTGCCTTTCATTGAACTTTGTCAAACTCGTGACCCAATTGAGTGACATGCAGGAACCTTTGATATAGAAATTCTTGTGCACCCTATTCATGCAAAAATTTCTCGCTTTGAGAATTTGCATCCACCATTCATCCATCCAATAAAGAAACTCCATACATTTTGGTCATTAAAATCTCTCTAGAAAAAATAAAAAGGAGTAGAAGACATGGCTACGGAATTCAATTAAAAAAAAGAGTAGCCATGTTTCATCCTTAAAAAGAGAAAATCATGGAGTTCATATGTGTCCATCCCATTCATGTGCACAAGGATTTCCTTTGTCAATTTGCTTGTTTCATAAATCTCTCCTAGGATCAAGTTTTTGACTTAGTAATACATGAATTGCAATGTGTGCCACATTTATCCCTACCAAGCTCCAGATATAGCCATATTTAGTATAGGGACAAAATTGGCACAACATGCCAAGGTGAGAATAAAAACACTTTGAGAGACTTGAGAGATTCCGAATGAGAGATAAGGGTAATTGTTCCTTAGACCTTCCGAATGTAGCAAATTGTCAAATCATTTCAGCAAGAGAAGATCCAAGAGAACTACATTCCAACCATTCCACTCTTCAAACACCCAAGATTGATGTGGTAGCCACACTCCACAAAGGGAATTCATGAATTGAGGTATGAGTTGAAATATATTGTATTCCCTTATAAGAAAATTTATGACAGCACCTTAGTTCTTTCTCTTGCCTTCACTCGAGGACGAGCAAAGGACTAAGTTTTGGGGAGTTTGTTGACGGTCCTTAAGTGCCATATTTAGACCATCAATTCACCTCATAATGTGCATAAAAGAGAAACACAACGTAGTGGTAGGGTTAAAAACTAACCAATTCCACAAGTGTTGGTGCTTATTTGTATACAGGTGAATTTAGACCCAAAATACCAAGACATGCAGGGAGTAATCCATAAAATTGGGTTTCTTTAGATTCAAAGAGAACGTGTAAAGCTACCAGGTTGGAATGGTAGATTAAAACTTTTCAGCAGAAGCAACAAAACACCCCTTAGCAGAAAAACGATCTCTTAAAGAAACCGTGTGTGTGACTAATCTTAACCTATTCAACGTGACAAAACTAGTATAGATTGCAGAGCATCAAGTCACGAAAACTTCAGAATAAGAATCACAAAAATCTGTCAAGAGAAACTAAATTTACGAGCGAAAGATCAAACAAAGATCAATCTGTCCTACTCGAGAAAAACAGTTCTGAAATTCTATAAAGAAACTCGTGTAGATTAGAAACCACAAATCCAATGACCGTGAATTTTTCATAGGTGATAGAAAATTAAGTTGTGAAGACAACCCAAGAAGAATCACGTCAAATGGATCTGTAAAACTCGGGTTATGATAAAACCACCAAACAAAGGTAGTGCTATGCAGAAACTTGATGAGAAAGACTTGAAGAAAAAAAGTCAGACGAACAAGGCACAAAAGTTCCTTCAAACTACAAATTTTATTGATCATCCATAAGAGTAACAACCCCAAAGTCGTCTACCACGAGCTCTGGCCTCCCTTGCTTATATAACCAGACCTTAGGCCAACCCAAACTTAACTAGGACTCTAATCCTACTCAATTCACGAATCGAAACTTTCCATAACTGCTCAAGACTCTTCTATACGCAAATACAAGCAATCTTAAGACTTCCAAACACCATAGGAACGTATCCCACATTCCTAAAATAACTCAAATTCGTGACCCACATGAAATCCTATCGTAACCAACTCAAAACTTTCATATTTGAGTCAAACACGACTCAGTCGCAGCCTGGGTCCTCAACCTAGTCGGTTGGACCTTTCTGACCAATTCTTTACGTCCACATCTCTTCATCATGCCTCAGAACCATGTAGCCACATCCATGCACTCCTTGCACATGTGCAAACATCTTCCAATGACATCCACGATACATTCATATGCATTGTTCTTGATTCATACATGTTGTGCGACCTCCCGATCAACTCAACCACAATTCCTCCCTAACTTGGTTGTTGAACCTCATTCTCTCTAAGACTAGTTCAACGGATACCATCACCAGCCATGTCTTGAACTCAAGCAACACCTGCACATAAAAAAACAACCAATAGTTCTGAGAACAAGTCATCCACTTGACTCTCATTAGTTCCGAAACCACAACACCTTACGTGAGAACCTCACATAAGCATGTTGCAAACCATAGCATATTGATAACAACAATTACCACCGAAACACACCAAAAACTCAATAAAATAATACTAAGCAGACTTTCCATAATCCAAAAAACAAGTTCGAAACATTGCAAGTTAAAAGCAGAACCACTGCAATCAAGCTCCGAACCTTGCCAAAACTAACCGAACCTTGAACCGGAGCTTACCAAAGCTAGCAGGACCTAGCGCTGGAGCCTATAAAAGCTAGTCGCACCTAGCGCTGGAGCTTACCAAAGCTAGTCGGACCTAGAGCCGGAGCTAACCAATGTTAGTCGGACCTAGACAAAGAAGTCGGACCTAGTGTCGGACCTTGCCGGAGCTACCCAAAACAAGTCGTACCTATTGTCGGACCTTGCTGGAGCTCGGACCTAGATGATAAAGGTGTTTTGGTAGTATTGAAAACTTTTTATTGCCATAGCCAATCTATTCAGCACATGTAGGTCTCACAATCCCCCCTCGATGAATGCATTGTCAACACCACTTAAAATCCGAACATTGGCATGAAAAGTTTTGAAAACAACTTCTCCCCATTTTTGAAAATCAAATGAGATAGAAATAAATTTCTCCCCCTTGCATACTCCCCCCCCCCCTTTGACAATGTATTCAGCAAGGTTCAAAAGAGAAATTTTAATTTGTTATAAGCACATTATAACATATACATATAAAACTAAGCTCATTCAAGTCATACTATCAAGTAACTTACACTATCACAACAATGAGATACAGAAAGTAGTGTAAGCCATGGTAGAGATCAAATGTAATTTTCAATTTTAGCAAGTAATGATCTCACAAACATCACTATTTCAAAACCTGAAAGCATGACACTTGATGCTGTATTTTATTATTTTTCGAAACACAAATTTAGATTCTATAATATTTGGAAGAGATTATATGCGCATCTTCCTTATTGTAACCAACCAAGCCAAGCCTGTGTCATTTGACAATAAGAAGCTTAAGGACATGGTTTTAGTCATACACAACTTCTTCCAAATTCATATCTAATTGCAATGATAAGCCATCTCAAAAGAAGAGGTGCGATGCATGCATATTCTCTTGATCTTTTCTCAATTTATATTTGTTCATAAAACTCAACATGTGAGCTGATTACTTGATTAATTCATTACGATTAAATGCACTTGTGATCATGCAACAAGTTCAAAACAGCAAGAAAGTTTGATCATGACCAGATTTAGTGTAAGTAATTATTCCAATTACTAGTCATGGCACAAACTACAAAATGTATAACATGAGTAATGTAGTAAGAACTTTCAACATGTAAAAGGAATCACAAAGTCATATGTGTATGAAATGCTATGCTCATATTATTTTAAGTTCAGATTCACACATAGACTTCCCAAGTTTCAAAACTCCCCCCCCCCTAATTTAAGCCATGAGGATGCGTAACCCCAATTTCACTACGAATGTAACAAAACGAGTGAAATCCAAAGTTTTGTGAAAATATCAGCCAATTGTTGTTCGGTATCTACATGGTGAAGCACAATGTTTCCTTTTCCAATATTATCATGGAGAAAGTGGTACCGAATATCAATGTGCTTAGTTCTAGAATGTTGCACGGAGTTTTAGCAATGCATATGACACTATTATTATAACAAAACAGTGGAACACTATCTAGATCAACCCCATAGTCCTTAAGTGTTTGAACAATCCAAAGAATTTGTGAGCAAGCCTTAGCAGCAGCTACATATTCGGATTTGGTTGTGGATTGTGCAACTGAGTTTTGTTTTCTAGAGGACCAAGCAACAAATGAATTACCAAGAAAATAATAAGAACCAGAAGTACTTTTCCTAGCAATCCTACAACCCCCAAAATCAGCATTCGAAAAAGCTTCCAAAGTAACGGTGAGGAAGAAGGAAGTAAAATGCCAAATTCTTGAGTTCCATGTAAGTACCTGAGAATCCTTTTGATGGCTTGACGATGTGAAACACGTGGGGAAGCTTGAAACTGTGCACAAAGACATACGCTGAATTGTATGTCCAGTCTTGATGTCGTGAGGTACAAAAGTGATCTGATCTTGCTTCTATATTCTTTTTGATTAACGGGTTCACCATGTTCATCAAGTTCAAGTGTTGATGTTGTTTCCATTGGTGTCCGAGGAGGCTTGCTTTTGTCCATGTTGAAGCGCTCGAGAAGGTCCCTTGTATACTTCATTTGATGCACAAAGGTACCTTCCTTGGTTTGCTTGATTTGCATCCCCAAAAAGTAAGTGAGTTCACCCATCATACTCATTTAAAATTCTGAACTCATCATTGCTGAAACTTGGACACAAGATCATGAGAAGCACAACCAAAGATAATGTCATCCACATACACTTGAACGAATAATGAGTCATTGCCATGCTTAAGAACAAAAAAGTTTTATTAACCTTGCCCATGGTAAACTTCTTTTCAAGTAAGAATGTTTTTAACCTATCATACCATGCTCTGGGAGCTTGTTTTAGACCATACAGGGCTTTAGTCAAGTTGAAAACATGATTAGGAAAATCTAGATTTTCAAAACCAGGTGGTTGCTTAACATAAACCTCCTCCTCTATGTAGCCATTAAGAAAAGCACTTTTTACATCCATTTGATATAATTTGAAACCTTCAGATGCAGCAAAAGGTAATAAAATTCTTATATCTTCTAATCTAGCAACAGGAGTAAAAGTTTCATCAAACTTGAGTGAAACCTTGAGCAACCAATCTAGCCTTATTCCTAACCACAACCCTTTCGTCACTTGGTTTATTTTTAAACACCCATTTAGTTCCAATTAAAGTGTGATCTTGAGGTGGAGATACAAGATTCCAAACATTATTTCTTTCAATGTTTTCCAACCCTTCTTGAATGGCAATAATCTAAGATTCATTAGTGTGTGTGTGTGATATATAATTGGGTTCAAAAGAAGCAACAAAAGCAGAATGAGCATGAGAATTGGGCTCAGAAAACATGGATCTTGTAACTCATTCATGCAAGCTTCCAATTATCTGTTGCGGGGGATGATTCTTGTAAATCCTTAGGGGAATAGATGTCTCACAAGATTCTTCTTCATCAGTTTTGTCGGAGTGTTTTTCTGGCAATTCTCTTGATACTACCATTTGTAGCTCGCGGAGTTTGTAGTTCGGTATTGGCTGCGCAGATATTCCGAAGAGTATGGCAAATGGACACAAGGATTTACGCGGTTCGGGCCGCCTGAGCGTAATACCCTACTCCACGGGGTGTGTAGCCGTTATATTGAGCGTCTAAGAGCTTCTAGAGAGTTTTCAGCCCAGAGACCATGTCCGTCCCCTGTGTATCGTCGACCAGTCCTTTTATAGTACAAGGACCGGTCGTTACACCGTTAGCCTGGCTCGACATGTGGCCCTGGCGGTTATTGAAGCTTAATACACACTTAAAGAGATTAATTACCCTGAATAGCATGGTAACAGGCTTGACAATGCCGTTATCGGTATTAAGGGCCTTCCGATCGTGTGTCATTAATATGGTATTAATGACACTTAATCGGGTCTTGAAGTCTTTGATTGCCCCTTAAAGGTCCGAGCCGTTGGGGGTCCACAAGTCTGATTGTTAAGGCTGAAGGTCCAACATTTGGACACGTGGCAGCATCAGAGCTATCCGTCTTGGGACGGGTAGGTCCGGTGTAGATGTACACGTGTCAGTACCGGAGCTTCCCTCTATCAAAGGTTAGGTCCGGAGGTGCCGCTCATGTGTTTAGCCCGGAGCTATCCCATGTGTGGCATGTAGGTCCGGTTGCAGTATACACGTGGCAGCACCAGGACTAACCATAGATGGGAGGCAGGTCCGGTCCCGAATGACATGTGGGGTCTTCGCAGGTCTTCAACTCAGCCAGGTGAAGTTCCTTCGGTCTTTTTGTAATCCCAAGGGGTATACGGTACGCAGGGTACCGACAGTGGCCCCTTGGGCCCACCTCTGGGAGAGACCTTTTGGATGACGTCTTTCTGCCGTAGGTGGGTCCATCCTTTGATTATTGTGTCGTGTCTTCAAGAATCTGTCGATGTGTCGTTGGCGGTGGTTCGTAGTTAAACCAATGCCGCGTGAAATATCCTGGATGCGGCATGTGAGATCTTAGCATGCGGATCTCACGCAATTGATGGTCGCCGGTTCCCGATACGAAAATCGTATCGGTTCCGCGCGCCTTGTCAGGCCGCCGCCTTCCGGTTTCCCGCCTTTCATGATGACAACTGTTCGCCTGGGGTAAGGACCTCGGCTTGATCGTCGGGGTGGCCCCGGGCCCCCTTGTCATTGACAGGGTGAAGTTTTTGACTTGTACCGTCGGCTCCTCTGCGGTTTCTATCCAAGCGTTGCGGGGGCTTACTTAAGAAGGAAAGTGTGCACTGTTTGGGGGTTCTTTATGCCTTCATTTGATCCGCTCAAATCCTCCAAACTTTTGCTTGCTTTTCGTCCCTAGCCCCGCTTGTGCTGCGATGGAGTTGGGTCTTTGCGAGAGCCGACTTAAGACCAACGGCAACTTGAAGAAGGTCCGGGCACTCATGGGGTGGTCCAGTGACTTCTTCAACCACCAGGTCCGCGCCGGCAAGCTTCCATTCGAGAAGGAGCATGCCGGCGACATGGTGTACTTCTCTGCGTACACCATGGTGGGACTGATCCCACCCTTTTGTTCTTTTCTCTTGATGCTGCTAGACTTCTATGGTCTGCAGCTGTACCACGTTGGCCCCCACTCCATTCTTTTGGTGTCGATCTTTGTCCACTTATGTGAGATGTGGGTGGGTATTCCTCCCTGCATCGAGCTCTGCCGCACTTTCTTCACTATCCACACCACCGGCAAGAGTGACGAGTACCTTGGCTTCTATTACATTGTGAAGCGCAAGAAGTGCCCATTCAAGTACTTGCAGTTATTCCCCTCTGGCAAGTGAGACGACTGGAAGAAGGATTGGATTGCCATCAGGACAGAGGAGCATGAGAGGCTGGAGTTGCCCGTAGGCCTCCCCAACGTCGTCACTGAAGCTTGGAACGAAGTTCCAATGTTATCAGACGCTTTTAACCCTGCTCTGACTAGGATCCGCCAATGCGTGGAAGGAGAGGTGACTCCTCAGACGGTATTTTGCCACTTCCTGGCCAACAGGTGGGCTCCGCTGAAGAAGAGGGAGAAGTTTGCTTGGGCCCTCGACAGCGTGATGGACGATGACCGGATCGAAACCAGTTTGAAGTCAAACCTGGAAGGCGCAACCTTGGAGCTTCACCTCAAGAAGTTCCAGCATGGCATCGACGTAGAGGGCGACTACTTGTCTCCGCCGGCGACTTTCCTCCCTCTGAACATGGAGGCAAAGTTCAGCAGGGAGCTCCGGCGGAAGATGTCGGTGCTTGATGACCTTGGTGTCATTGAGAGGCATTCAACCACCGGGTTGTTGATCTCTGGAGCTTCCGAGGGTGGTCCCCCTTCTGTCCCGGAACATAGATTTGAAGTCGCGGGCAAGGGCAAAGAGTTGGCCAAGCCCTCGAGCCCAAAAAGGAAGCTGAAGCACTATGATGGGAGGTTTGTCAGGCCTGCTCCTTCCACAGCGGCTCCTTCTCCCTGGAGGGGGAGGTCTTCAATGGCGGCATCCTCTCCAGCATCGGCGTCCCCCCGGGGTGCTAGTTCCGGCCGTGCGACTACAGTACTAGGACCAGTTGAAGGCTCTGGGTCCAGAAGTTCCTCCCGATCGAGGGGGGCCTCGACCAAAGCAACGCCTACGGTTGCAGCCAGCGTCCGGAGAAGAGGTTCTGTTCTAACTACTGTGGAAGCCTTCCAAGGAAATTTTTTTACCTCAATTGGTTGTTTCATGTTGTAACTGTGTTTTGAGTGTCTTCATCCTTCATCCACAGGGTACCCAAGAGAGGGGCTGAAGGTCCTGTTCCTGCTACAACATCTAATGCTATGCAGGCGGAGGCTCGAGCTCCAATCTCAGTGCCGCCCCAAGGAGTGGCTGAGGCTGCGACAGCTCCGGCATCGGCTGTCGTGGTCTTGGACATTGACTCATCCCCAGAAGCTCTCGTGGTAGCACCAGACCACGGGAATGAAGATGTGCCAGCGGCACCTGCCCCGGAGGTTCAAGCTCCGGGTTTTGACGCTGAAATGGTGGTCGCTCCGGCCTCAGAATCGGAGATATCTGCGATTCTGGTCTTAGAGACGGATGTTGTTGAAGCCCCGGCGGTGGAGCCGATGTTTGATGATGCCCCGGCGGTAGAGCCGGTGGTTGATGAAGCTCCGGTGCCTGAGGCGGTTATCGAAGAAGTTCTGGTGGTAGAGCCGGTTGTTGCAGAAGGTCCGACGCCTGAGCCAATCGCTGCAGAGGTGTCGGCGCCTGAGCCCATGATGGTCGAAGCATCAGCGCCTGGGCCGGCAGTGGAGGAGGTGCCAGTGTCGGAGTCGGAGATAGCTTCAGCTCCGATCGAACCTTCAATGTCTGCCTCAAATGTGGTGGTCCCGAAGGTGCCCACGCGCCAGGGTGCCTAGATGAAGTTGTTGGCCCACCGCTTGAGGGACCAGTTGTTGATGACCTGGCGGCGGGACCTTCGGAGCCAACTCCGGAGGTTGAAACTTCTGTAGCAGGACCATCCTCGACGGCGATTGAGGCTATTCTGGATGGCGTCCCTAGTGCCGTGGAAGCTCAGGGAACCGCTCTTGTAGAGTGGGACCCAATTTTTGTCACCGAGAACCCACTAGAACCGTCGGAGATGACCCCGGCAGTCCTGGACCCGATCCCTCTTTCGTTGTCTATTAACAACGCCTGCTTTAGTCTTCGCCAGGTTTAGCTGGCTTTTTACCACGACAGCAAGGCTCTCGAGGAGGAGCGTCAAATTCTTAGAAGGTGGCGCAACCGGCTCCAATTCGAGACCAAGCTGGCGCATTCGAGGCTGGCTGACGACAAAGAGTGGGTGAGGAAGGAGAAGATCCTCCTGGAGTATTGGGGTAAGCTGCTGGATGAGAGGGAAAGCATGATGCGATCCCTTGACAACCAGTCCCGGCCATCTACGAACAGGCCAAAGCTGCTAATAGCGCAGTGGATGATTGCCAAGAGAGGCTCAACGCCATCCACGCCAATCTCGTCAAGCGTCGGGAGGCTCTTGAGGAGTGGGAGAGAAAGCTCGAGGATGAAGAGCAAAAACTCCTGGAGCTACAGGACAACATCGTGAAGAGGGAAGAAGAGCTTACTCAGAGGCTAACTCTGGGTGACAAGAGTCTCGAGGAGCGCACCAAGAAATTGGACGAGCGCTGCGAGAAAGAGGAGAAGAAGGCCTGCCAGCGAGGACAGGAACTCCACGGGAGGGAAACTGACGTTGCTGCCAGGGAGAAGAAGGTGCGAGGCCGAGAGAAGGACCTGGTTAACCGCTGTAATGAGATCCACCTCCGGGAGGAAGAGCTCAGTAAAATCGAAAGGCGGGTTGCTGAAAATATTCAGCAGAACGCCAAAGAGGTGGAGCGTCTTGATCGGGAGAACTCAGAGCTTGCGGTGGCCAGAAGATCCTTGGAGGAGATGCGGAGTTGCAGGGTTGCGGAGTCCCAACAAGTTTGGGACTTCCTGGGCAAATCCAAAGACGCACTGACGCCAATGGGTTTTAGTCCCGTGCGTCCGGATGATCCGGAACCGGAGCTGGACTAGGCGTTGCAGGCGCCGAGTTCGGCAGGCAACAAGCTCACCAAGATGAGCGATGTCATCGCGGACCAGCTGGAAACCGAGGGACAATCCCTGGCCAGGAGCATCACATAATTTGTTCTGTCGTGCTACACAAGCCGTGACCCCCAATTCCCCCTGGCCCCAGTGCTCAAAGGCCCCATCGACGGAGAGGGAGAAGCTGCCCAGGCCAGCGTTTCTGAGGTTGCCCTGAAGGTCACCTCGTTCTTCCATAGGGTCTAGGACCATCTCTTTGTAGCTCCCGCTTGTATCCTCTCTTCTTTTTCTCAAATTTTGTAATCTCTTGTCTCCAGATGAATGAAATCCAAGTTTTTTATGAATTTCATTTTTTGTCTTCAACACCTTTGTCCCACTTGGCCCCCTTGTAGATGTACGCAATTTGATTGTGAACATGTACCAAGAGGATGTAACAGTTGTTGAAGACTCGCGTGCTTCAGACTTGTAGAGTGTAGGTCCAAAGTCTTCGGTAGTGAAGGCCCCCTGAGGCTATCGGAGCTTAAGGGCTCCAGCCTTGACCATCATCGGAGCTTGGTAGCTCCAGCAGTGGTCTCCATCAACGCGTAGAGTGTCGACAGTTAGTCCTCTAGAGTCTTCCTACCATTTTTTGTTCACTTTGAAGGCTAGCCCCATGGCTTTACCAGAACTGAGCAATTCCAGTGATGCTTGATATCAATGTTTAAAACATCGACTACAAGCTATCTAGGAGATGTCAGAGCTTTAATAGCTCCGGCTTACTTCACCATCATCATGAGATCTTTATTTTTCCTGCACACTGAAGTCATGAAAAATAGTAAAATTCGTTTCCTATCTAAACTCAGTTGCAACTTACTATTCTCGTAAGAAATTTTTGGGTCG
This sequence comes from Tuctoria greenei, assembly GCA_036927565.1. NCBI lineage: Eukaryota > Viridiplantae > Streptophyta > Magnoliopsida > Poales > Poaceae > Tuctoria > Tuctoria greenei. Next base: position 36,747,203 of record JAYESD010000011.1, on the reverse strand, counting down.
AGCGCAATTCTTCATACAATCAAGTGCACTGAGTTGTTTTCTCCAAGTTCAATTGTTTTGAGGACCCGCCTTACTTTGGTCTATCAGGGTGTAGGTAGAGTGACGTACTTAGGGTGCAGGACCAGGCTAAGTCGATAGCACACTCTGGACCTAGATTGGCTGGTGGCATTCAGGCAAGTGAGCCATTCAACAACATGAAAACCCGGAGGAATTATCAATGCGACTCAAGATGTACATGAATTAGTCGATCTAAAAAATTCATGAGAATCGCACAACTTTGTTATAGACAAGAAAGAGAAAAATAGATATAATGAGCTTGTACAAAGTAAATGCACGTGGAGTCTGTTTTCACACAAAGATGTCTTTCATTATAGGTTCGGGGTACTGGGGAAACAAGTACACCCGTAGGGTACGGAACCAGGCTAAGTGTGTTTTGTTTCTTGTTTGACCCAAGGTCGCCATCTACACTTTTAGTTCTGAGACTTTGACAAGTGTTGCCTGAATTTTGCGGACCTTCTAGAGGAGGTCCGGCTGTTCTCCCGAAGGAGCCACCCGACTCTATACAATGACTCTATAACATATATCACGTGTAACTACAGACTCACCTCCATGATATTAAGCGTAGAACTTACGGAGGTGCTCAATGTTCCAAGGATTAGGGAGAGGTGTCCCATCCTCGGTTGCCAAGCGAACGCATCCGGGACGGGTTACTTTAATCAGTCGGAAGGGTCCTTCCCAACTGGGGGAGAGTTTGTTTAACCCTTCTCTGGATTGTATTCTCCGTAGCACCAGATCGCCTTCCTCGAGCTGTCAGCTGTGAACATGCCTTTGGTGACAGCGCCGGAGAGCTTGGCTGTATCAGGCATTCCGAATAGCTGCTCGACACCTACCCTCTTCAAGGAGGTCAAGGTCTTCGCGCCGGAGCTGGTCCTGCGCGGCATCATCGAAGGTCCGGACCCGGAGCGACCCCAAGGTGATTTCTAGAGGAAGGACTGCTTCAGCTCCATACACCAGGAAAAAGGGTCTCTCTCCAGTTGACCGGTTTGAAGTTGTCCTGTTGGCCCACAGAGTGGGCGAAAGCTCTTCAATCCAGTTGGCTCCATGTTTTTCAGACGCTCATATGTGCACGTCTTGAGTCGTTTTAGGATTTCTGCATTTGCTCTCTCGGCTTGGCCATTGCTTGCCGGGTGAGCTACGGAAGTGTAGCTGACTTGAATGTCGAGATCTTTGCAATATTCTTGGAGTGCAGAGCTAGTGAATTGGGTCCCATTATCGGTTTTGATTTTGTTTGGGACTCCAAATCTGCATACGATGGACTGTAAGAAGTTGCTGGCTGATTGCTTGTTTATTGTCACAACTAGAGTTGCTTCCGGCCATTTGGTGAATTTGTCAATGGTGACGTACAAGAACTTGTAACCTCCAACGGCTCTTGGGAAAGGTCCCAAGATATCCATCCCCCACACAGCGAAAGGCCATGTAGGAGGTATCATTTGTTGAGGTTGAGCCAGTGTGTGAATTTGTTTTGCATGAAACTGGCATGCTTCACATTTCTTCACCAGCTCAGTTGCATCCTGCAGCGGTGTAGGCCAATAAAAGCCATGCCGAAAGGCTTTACCGACCAGCGTGCGGGAAGACGCGTGGTTCCCACACTTACCTCCATGGATTTCTGCGAGGAGCTCGCAACCTTCTTCCTTTGTAATGCACCGCATTAGGACGCCGTTAGCACCGTGTCAGTAGAGATCCCCTTCTACCAGCGTGTATCTTTTAGCCAATCTGACTATCCGGTCAGCGGATACATTATATTCAGGAAGGAACTCGTCTTTCAAGTAGCTTCGGATCTCCAAGATCCATGCATCGGAGCTAGCTTGAGCATTCGAGTCTTGTGTGCTGGGTTGCTCAGAGCTTCTGGCAGCACCTACGACCCTTGATGGCTGCCATGGTAACAGGGCCATCAGGACTGCCAGCTTTGAGGTGTTCGTCTCGCCCCCTTCGCTCAGTTCGGTAGGCTGAGCTGTCGGTTTAGAAAACCTCTGGACAAAGGTTCTGTCGAGAGCCGGAGCTCCAGTTGACGCTTTTGTCGACAGTTCATCAGCTTTAGCGTTATCGAGACGTTGTACATGGTGGAGGTCCAGGACTTTGAAGTCCTTCTGAAGCCACTGGACTTCAAGGAGATAGGCAGCTAGTTGGGGATGGTTGCAGGAGGATTCACCCTTCACCTGTTTAATGATGAGCTGCAAATCTCCCTTGACCAACAACTGCTTGACACCATATGATTGTGCCACCTTTACTCCAAAAATGAGTGCTTCATACTCCGCCATGTTGTTGGTCGCCTTGAAGTCAAGGTGTACCATGTATTTAACCTTCTCCCCAGTCAGAGCACGGAGAAGGACTCCAGCTCCGGCCCCCTGCTTCTGCATGGAGCCGTCGAAGTAGAGAGTCCAGTGAGGCTCGGTGAAGATCGGAGCCTTGATTTCCGGCTTCTACTCACTAGGGCCCCCAGGGTTTGATGGAGAGGGGGTCCATTCCGCCACAAAGTCCACCAATGCTTGACTTTTGATTGCTTGTCTTGGGATGAATTCAAGGTCAAACTTGTCCTATTCTGCTGCCCACTTTGCAATGTTCCCAGTGGAGTTGGGATTATGCAAAATCGCTCACAGTGGATATGAAGTCACCACTGAGATCTTGTGAGCTTGGAAATAGTGTCGGAGCTTCCTGGAAGCAATAAGAACTGCGTATAGCAGTTTATGTACTTCCAGGTACTGAGTTTTGGCATCATGGAGTACTTCGCTGATGAAGTACATTGGGCATTGGACTGTCTGGACCCACCCGGAGGGGCTTGGAGCTTCCTCCTCATTGACCCGAACCCTATTAGAGGGGTCAGGACCTTCTTCGGGGATCGTCGGGTCCTTCTTGGAGGAACCCAGAGCTTCTTTAGGAGTGACCTGGACCCTCCAAGGAGGGTCCGACTCTTCTTTCTCAACAAGAGTAACTCCTTGTTGACTCAAGTCCGGGCGCTGGGACCCAGACTCGCCTTCACGAACCTCCTGACTCTCCCGGAGGGGTCTGGATTCCTGAGCTTGTAATGGTTATGGTCTCTCCGCAACCAGGACCATGCTGACAACTTTGTCAGTTGCCGAAATGTAAAGCAGTAGAGGCTCACCAGGGTTCGGAGCTACCATGGTTGGTAGAGTGGTGAGGAGTTGCTTCAGCTCCTGGAATGCTATTTCTGCTTCTTCAGACCATCGGAATGGACCGGACTTCCTCAATCGCTTGAAGAAGGGTAGCGCCCGTTCCGCTAGTCTTGATATGAACTGACTGAGGGCGGCTAGACATCCAGTCAGCTTCTGGACGTCCTTGATGCGGGCTGGTGGCCGCATATCTTCAATGGTTTTAATCTTCACCAGATTTGCCTCTATGCCTCAGTGGTTTACCAGGAAACCAAGAAGCTTTCCAGAGCTAACCTCAAAGACAGCTTGCAAGGTGTCAAGAAGTGACTCCTTGTCCTTAATCTTGATGCTGATGTCATCAACATACACTTCTACTACGTCTCTGATGAGCTCTCCAAAGGTTTTGTACATAGCTCGTACAAATGTTGAAGCCGCATTCTTGAGACCAAATGGCATGGCAGTATAACAATACAATCCATCTACTGTGATGAAAGAAGTTATGCTCTTCATCTTCCCTAGACATCCTGATTTGATGGTACCCAGAATATGTGTCTAGGAAACACAGTAATTCACACCCGGAGGTGGAATCCACTATCTGATCTATTCTAGGTAGTGGGAAAGGATCTTTTGGACATGCCTTATTTATTGTTGTGTAGTCGATACACATCTGAAGCTTCCCGCCGGCCTTGGGTACAACAACTGCGTTTGCCAGCCATTTTGCGTGGAAGACTTCTCGGATGAATCCAGCTTCGAGCAACTTCTTCACTTCTTGTCGTATGAAGTTTTGTCGCTCTACAGATCGCTTCTGAGGCTTCTGATGTACAGGCCAAACGTCAGGGTAGATCTTTAGATTATGCTCGATCACTTCCGTAGGGATACCGGGCATTTGTGAAGGTTGACAGGCAAACACGTCGACATTAGCCCAGAGGAAAGTGATGAGCGCGAGTTCCTATTTGTCATTCAGACCTCCCGATATATGGCTGGTCTGAGTGGCATCGGAACCGATTTGGACCACTTTGACGTGAATGTCGGTGTCGCTGCTTTGTTGCACGCGAGGTGCAGAGGTTGAGCCTCGATGACGAATGCTCGGTGGTTTCGGATCTTGCTCCTTTCCAGATTCTTCTTCTTGCGCTTTGGCAAGCACGTGAAGTTCTTCCAAAGCTGTCACTCTGGCTGTGCGATCTCCACGGATCCGGAGAACACCAGCTGGTGTTGGCATCTTCAACACCAAGTAGCCATAATGAGCAGCAACCATGAACTTGTATAAGGCAGGCCTGCCCAGAATGGCATTGAAGGGTAAGTTGATCTGAGCAATGTCAAAGACCAACTTCTCAGTGCAATAGTTCTCCTGAGTCCCAAAGGTTACGGGGAGAGTAATGGCACCAAGTGGGGTTATGGCCCTCGGACCTACTCCAGAGAAAGGTCAGGATGGGCGAAGGTCTGAAGGTCGGAGCTGAAGCTTGAAGAAAGCTTCGAAGCTTATGAGGTTTAGCCCCGAACCTCTATCTACCATAACGTGGTGGAGTTGGACGTTGTTGATGGTCAAATACCATCAATGGGAGTTGGCTAGCTCCGATCATATTCGGAGGGCAGTATGACGCGTCAAAAGTGATGGCAGTATCCATCCACTGCCGGTGCGGCTCCGCCCTGCCGGTGGGAGCCACTGAAGCCATGTCCCGCCGCATGGTCTTGAGGACACGGCTGGAGGTGATGTCCCACGAGCCACCAAAAATGGTGTTCATGGTTTTCCGACGTTCATTGTCGGAGACGTCGGAGTCGTCGTCTACGGAGGTGTAAACAGCCTTCAAGACCTTTTTAGGGTCCTTAAATCCTAACTCCTCTTCAGCTGGAGCTTCGTCGACTTTCTGTTTTCCTTCCCTTTGTCGGAAAGGAACTTCTTCCTGGCTCTTGTTGCAGTGCTCGGCAAGGTTCTGGACCTCTCGGCAGTCTTCCAAGTTGTGGATGTTCGACTTATGAATAGGACACCACGCTTTGGAGTTTCCGCCGTCTTCTGATGACGGCCGAGGTCGTTTCTCAAGGCGTGGCCCCCGGCCACCCGGAGTTGCGGCAGCTGCATCAGTAGGTGTGCTGGCCGACAACTTTTTCTTGCCGTTGGACTTTTTCTTCTTTTTGCCACTCCTGGAGGTAGTGTCTTCGCCCTTGGAGGATTTTTTATTATCCTCCGGAGGTGGTTTGGAGTGCATTTCATGGCCCTCGGCAGCTTTGGAACACTTGTCTGCCAAACTGAAGAGCTCCGTGACGCTGGTGATCTCCTTGATCGCCAGCTTCTCCAGCATCTTCTTGTCTCGTACGCCCAGTCTAAATGCCACAATAATAGAGGCGCTGGAGATAGAAGGAATAGTGTTTCGTACCTGGGAGAACCTCTGGATGAAGGAACACAGGGATTCTCCCCCCTTCTGCGTGACAGCAAAAGGTCTAGTTCGGTGCTTGGTCAGGTGTATGAACTCCCAAAATTGGCGGTGAACTGTTGGCATAGTTCCGCCCAACTATTGATGGAGTTGGGCAGAAGGCTCATGAACTAGGACCTAGCGGTCCAAGTTAAAGCCACTGGGAAGTAGTTGGCCATTATAGCCTCGTTACCTCCGGCCACAAGGATTGCAGTGAAGTAAATTTGGAGAAACTCAGCAGGATTGACAGTCCCGTCAAATTTCTCCGGCAGGTGAGGCCGGAACTTTTGTGGCCATCTGACCATGCGTAGGTGCATGGCCAGGGCAGAATAGCCTGCCCCTACTCCTTCGGGAGCAGGACTGTCTCGAGCCTCTCGCCTTTCGCGACCACCCTCAATATGGATGTGGCCGTCTTGTTGACGGTAACGGCGATCAAGCTCTGCCCGGAGGTCATGAGTTGAAAGCATGGTTACTGTATGGGTGCATCGCACCCCGAAAGGCAGCGACGTCACTTGTTGAGACGCAGTACGCCTCCTATTTTGGGAAGCGTGCGGACCAAGTCTACCAGACAAAGTCCGATGGTGCGATGGGGCCCGCCCTGAGGGGGGGGGGGAGGACCTTGGTTGCTGATGCGATCGGCTGCTGCTGCAACCAAATGTTCCACATCAGCCCTCCAGTGCTCCATTGCACCCTGGGATGCACCCGGAGGTGGTGGGCGTTGGAGAAGTGCACGTGCAACATGGATCGCGTGTTCAGGATTGTTATTATTCGTTGATGTTGTGACCGACGCAGATGCCCCGTCTCGTTGTTCAGCTTGATTTGCTGGTGCAGACGGTGGCGGCAGAGGCATGACTCCTACTGGAGCCGCGACACCTACTGGTTGTTGCATGTTGGAGGGATTGCCTCTAGCAGGTTGCGCAGCGGGGTTGTCGTTGGACGATCCAGCAGCTGAGTTCACCATTCTTGAAATCTCGGGCACCGCACCCCTACCTGGCGCGGCAACTGTCGAAGTGTTTTTCTGGCGATTCTCCCGATACTACCATTGGTAGCTCGCGGAGTTTGTAGTTCGGTATTCGGTGCGCAGAGATTCCGAAGAGTATGGCAAATGGACACAAGGATTTACGTGGTTTGGGCCGCCTGAGCGTAATACCCTACTCCACGGGGTGTGTAGCTGTTATATTGAGCGTCTAAGAGCTCCTAGAGAGTTTTTAGCCCAGAGACCGTGTTCGACCCCTGTGTATCGTCGACCAGTCCTTTTATAGTACAAGGACCGGTCGTTACACTGTTAGCTTTGCCCGACATGTGGACCTGGCGGTTACTGATGCTTAATACACAATTAAAGAGATTAATTACCCTTAATAGCATGGTAACGGGCTTGACAATGCCGTTACCGGTATTAAGGGCCTTCCGATCGTGTGTCATTAATATGGTATTAATGACACTTAATCGGGTCTTGAAGTCTTTGATTGCCCCTTAAAGGTTCGAGCTGTTGGGGGTCCACCAGTCTGATTGTTAAGGCTGAAGGTCCGGCGTTTGGACACGTGGCAGCATCGGAGCTATTTGTCTTAGGACGGGTAGGTCCGGTGTAGATGTACACGTGTTAGTATCGGAGCTTCCCTCTATCGAAGGTTAGGTCCGGAGGTGCCGCTCAAGTGTTTGGCCCGGAGCTATCCCATGTGTGGGATGTAGGTCCGGTTGCAGTATACATGTGGCAGCAATAGGACTAACCATAGATGGGAGGCAAGTCTGGTCCCGTATGTCACCGACTCTTCTTCCTCTTCAAAACTACCCTCCCCCTGAGGATATGGATCCGGTGCTGCAATGTTTGAGCTAGTACCTGTGTTAGCTTCATCAAAAGACGCCTCACAAGTCTCCACAATTTTGTTAGTGTCAAGTAAAAGCACACGGTAGCCTCTAGTATGAGATGTATAACCAAGAAACATGCCATCAATGGATCTAGGTTCAAATTTATCAAGATTACCATGTTTCTTAACAAAGCATTTGCATCCAAAGAACCGAAAGTGTGTAACACTAGGCCTATTTCCAAACTGGAGCTCATATGGTGTTTTACCTAGCTTAGCGCGCAAGAAAACACGATTTGGGAAATAACAAGCGGTTGCAATTGCATCAGCCCAAAATTTCTTGGAGTTTGATATTCATCAAGCATAGTCCTAGCCATCTAAACTAAGGTTCTGTTCATTCTTTCTACAACACCATTTTGTTGAGGTACATATGGTGAAGAAAATTGATGATCTATTCTATTTTCAGCACAAAAGTGATCAAAATATTGATTTTTAAATTTGGTTCCATTACCACTTCTAATTGCTTTTAAAGATCCTGGGTGATCAATTGATAATCCAAGAAATAAATTTCTAAAGTGACTAAAAGCTTCATTCTTAGATGTCATAATGTAAACCCAAGAGTATCTAGAATAATCATCAACAATCACAAGAACATACCATTTACCTCAGAAGGACTGAACACGTGAAGGTCCTATGGTGTCAAGGTGCAGAAGTTGACCCGGTTCAGTTGTCATGATCATTGTGAGAGGAGTATGTGAACCTGCAACTATCTTAGCATGTCTACAAGAATAGCACACAATTTCTTTGTCCCCTTTAAGCTTAGGCAGCTCACATATGCGATCAAGAGCACTAACACTAGTTAGATGATCAAAGCCTACATGACCAAGTATACGATGCCAAAAATATAAGTCCATTGAATCATTAGCAACTAGACACCTATGCTTAGAGGAAGACATATAAAAATCAGCTTTCAAAACTCTTCCAAACCGAGACATGTTAAAAATAAGCTCACTGTTTGAATTTACATCTTTGCAAAAATTTTTAGTGAAAATAATTTCCAAATTTTCATCTAGTAGTTGTGAAACAGAAAACATGTTGTATTTCAAAATTTTAACAAGTGCCACATCCTTCAAAGTGTAGTGATCATTTACTCTAACCGAACCCTTAGCAATTATAGGAGTTGAAGAATTATCGGCAAAAGTAACATTCTCTACACGTGACACAAAAGAGTGGGAGGGGAACCATTCTTTGTTACCGGTCATGGGCGTGAGCAACCTAAATCTATAATACAAATATTCTCCTTCCTCAAGCGTGTAACCTACATAAAAGAACAATACGTCAATGACTCAATACTGGGATTAGTCAAAAGGCATTTAGAAATCCAGTACTGAGTCATACGATGTGCAGCAGGAAAAACACGCGAGAACTGAGATAAAACAGAAGGTTTATGTGTCAATGTTTGAGATAAACTTTGAATGTTTTTGACTCATGACAGCAGGTTGCATATTCCTGACATTCGATTTAGTATGTGCAACAAATTTTGCATGAGTTATAAGATCTAGCTTGCATTTTTTCCTTTTTATGTTGTTTAGATAGTCTATAACAAAAATTTATTACATGACCATCTCTACCACAATAGGTACAATAAATTTAACTTTGTGTTCATGTCTAGATGAGCATGCAGTATATTTATTTGAACCTGAACATGACAACACTCCTGCGGATTTATAAACCACCTTTTTGGTTTAGGAACTGTTCTAATCAAACCACTTCCTATGACTTTACAATTATAGTTGGATGTGCTTTAGCATGAGCATGAGAATCAAAACCTAAACAAGTTTTATCATTGCAAGATTTGGATGAATTCAGTAGCAAGTTTAGATTTTTGTTCCCAATGTAAAACCGCTCTAGTATCTTATTTTTATTGTCAAGTTCTTTAGATAAAACTAGGCAGTTATTACATGAAGCTTTTCCTTTAAGTTTGCAGTTAGAACAGTTTCTAACTTCACGTGTTCGTAAAGTATTGTTCAGAATTGAAATTTCATTCATTGCATCTTTTAGTTTCTTATCAATATTATCACATGCAGAACAATGCAGATCATTTGTAGAACAAGAAGAATCTTTAAAGTTTTTAACATTAAAATCAGGCTTCTTTTTGTTCTTTTCAATTTCTTCATCAAGTCTATCTAGAGTGGAGGAGTGTGCACTTCTTAATGTGGACAATTGTTCATAGATTAAGTCACAAGAGGGACATGCATCATCACTAGGAATCAAAGTTTTTAAATGATTGATTTCAGATTCTAATGATTCAATTTTAGCAGCATTATCCCTAAGCTTTTTGTCCCTTTTCTTGACAATAATAGTTGCACGAGAAATTGCATCACATATTTCATTACAAGTAGAACATACCTCATCGTCGTCACTGTTGTGTTCTGCATCCTCCTAACTTGATCTTGATCTTGTTTTGCCCGCCATGAAGCATAAGTTGGCCATATCGTCATCATCTTCATCACTTCCAATGTCTACATCACTTGAACTGAGCTCTTGAAGTGAGATGATGAAGTTGTTTATTATCTTGTGTCCTATGGTACCCTCTTTTTCCTGTTGGAGTTTCCAAAGGTGGCCTTGACTTTATTTTGCTTTTCTTCAGTGGTAGTAGGACCTGAAAGGTTATGTCATTCTGTACGAAAGTATCTTGTCTTACCACATTCAAAACAGCGTTGTGGTCCGGAGCTTCCTCTCCTTCTAGTTCTCACATTTTGGAGTGCTTTTGAGAATCTAGTAGAGATGAGTGCTAACTGCTCTTTTGGAAATTCCTCGATCTGCTCCAGGGTTAGTGAGGACAACAGAGCAAGAGTATTCCAAGATGATGATTGGTTGGGCTAGGCATATCACGTTGTGAAACGAATGCAATAGACTTATTGGGATTCTTACGTGATAAAATGCCAATTTCATGAGTTTTTAGTAAAGAACATCTAAAGCAAGAGTACTCATGACAGTTGATTCATGAATGGATTTTACTTTCATCTCTCATATTGTCATGTCTAATGCACTAAGCAGTTGCCTAGCATTCTCAGCATCAGAAAAGTTTGCGTTGACACTACGTAGATTACTAAGAATTTTATTAAACCGGGCAAAGAGTTGATAGATGGACTCACCAGGATCTCAAAACGCATGTATTCCTTTATGAACATATCTTGTTTTACCTCCTTTATTGTGTTGGAGCCTTCGTGATAATCAAAGAGAGCTCTCCAAACATCGTATATTGATCGGAGGTGTGCGACACGATCAAACTCGCTTTGAGTGAGTCCCTGAATGATCAATTTGCAGGCTTTGTTGTTGTTGTCAACGTCCCGTAGGTTTGCAGCCGAAACTTGATCGTTTGGTGGCACTTCATAAGGTTTGTATACCTTTTCCCATATGGCGAAGCCTTGCGCCTGGATGAAAGCTTCCATACGTGCCTTCCAAACCTGAATATCAATACCACTGAACACACAAGGTTCAACAGATTATTTCTCCATGATGATTAGTCAAAACACGTGAAAATCACAAAGATTGGAGCAACCTAGCTATGATACTGATTGTAGGATCTAAGATCACTGGTAAAGCTACCAGAGGGGGTGGTGAATGGTAGATTAAAACTTTTCAGCAGAAGCAATGAAACACCCCTCGGCAAAAAACCGATCTATTAAAGAAACCATGTGTCCGACTAATCTAAAAGTACTCAACTGTGACAAAACTAGTGTACATTGTAGAGAATCAAGTAACGAAGACGTCACAATAAGAATCACAAAAATCCGTCGATAGAAACTCAAGTTACGATAAAAAAATCGAACAAAGGTCAATCTGTCCTACCCGAGAAAAACCTTTCTGGAATACTGCAAAGAAACTCGTGTAGATCAGAAACCACAAATCCAATGATCGTGAAATTTTCACAGATGATAGAAAATTAAGTTGTGAAGAGAAGAATCACGTCAAATGGATCTGTAAAACTCGAGTTATGATAAAACCACCAAAGAAAGGTAGTGTTGTGCAAAAACTCGACGAGAAAGACTTGAAGAAAACAACTTGGACGAACAAGACACAAAACTTACTTCAAACTATGAATTTTATCGATCAAACCACAAGAGGAACAGCCCCAAAGTCATCCACCACGAGCTCTGGCCTCCCATGCTTATATAACCAGCCCTTAGGCCAACCCAAACTTAACTAGGACTCTAATCATACTCAATTCATGAATCGAAACTTTCCATAACTGCTCAAGACTCTTCTATACGCAGATAGAAGCAATCTTAAGACTTCCAAACACCTTAGGAATGTATCACACATTCCTAAAACAACTCAAATTCGTGACCTACATGAAATCCTATCATAACCAACTCAAAACTTTCCATATTTGAGTCAAACACGACTCAGTCGCAGCCTGAGTCCTCAACCTACTCGGTTGGACCTTTCCGACCAATTCTTTACGTCCACATCTCTTCATCACGCCTTGGAACCATGTAGCCACGTTCATGCACTCCTTGCACACGTGCAAACATCTTCAAATGATGTCCACAATACCTTCATCTGCATTGTTCTTGATTCATACATTCTGTGCAACATCCCGATCAACTCAACCACAATTCCTCCCGAACATGGTAGTTGAACCTCATTCTCACTAAGAATAGTTCAACGGATCCCGTCACCAGCCATGTCTTGAACTCAAGCAAGGCACATGAATAAACAACCGATACTTCCGTGCACAAGTCCTCGACATGACTCTCCTTAGTTCTGAAACCACAACACCTTATGTGAGAACATCACATAAGCATGTTGCAAACCATAGCAAATTGATAACAGCAATTACCACCAAAACACACCAAAAACTTTGGAAAATAATACTAAGGAAACTTTACATAATCCAAAAAACAAGTTCGAAATTTTGCAAGTTAAAAGCAGAACCACTGCGATCAAGCTCCAAACCTTGCCAAAACTAACCGGAGCTTTCCAAAGCTAGTAGGACCTAGCGCTGGAGCTTATCAAATCTAGTCATACCTTGCACCATAGCTTACCAAAACTAATCGGACCTAGAGCTGGAGCTAACCAAAGTTAGTCAGACCTAGAAAAAGAAGTCGGACCTAGCGTTGGACCTTGCCCGAGCTACCCAAAACAAGCCGAACCTATCTTCGGACCTTGCTGGAGCTCGGATCTAGATGATAAAGGTGTTTTGGTAGTATTGAAAACATTTTATCGCCATAGCCAATGTATTCAGCACACATAGGTCTCACAGTTTTGATGAATCAAGCGACGCCACATGTCATCACATGGATCAAATGGCCCAAAAACAGAAGTATCTGGGACCCACCTGGCAGGGACCTTGAGGAAGCACAACCCAAAGGGGGCTGAGACCAGGTGGGCCGACCCCCCTAGTCGGCCGACTAGGTCATGGCACTAATTGCAGTCAAACGTCACGTGTTGGCTCCTCCCGGCTTGAAAAAGTCATGTGACGGATTCACGCGCATTTGGTGGCGGGAACCGACTCTTCTCCCCCCTATAAATAGAACCCCACACCTCACTTCACAGACACACAAAAAGTGTAGAATAGCATACCACTCCAAAGGTTTAGAGTAGTCCTAAAGGTTGCCAAGTAGAAGGAGAGTGTGGTGAAGAGTTTAGGAGAAGGAGGCCTGGGATTTTCAAGTCCCTCTTCTACACTTGTACCACTACAAAGGTGTTATTCAAATCAAGTAAGCCTTTGTGAATTCAGTTCAAGTTTGATTCTCAATTCATAGTAGTTTGCATAAGTTGTACTTGTGGGATCATTGCTTTAAGTTATTCGAGGCTCTAGTTGTAGCTTTGTGTTCGAGACAACTAGAGTTGTGATTTAGAACATAAGCGTGGTTCTTAGGTTAGAAATCACCAGTGAATATCTCTTAGACCCACAGATTGAAGAGGTAGGCAGTAGGTGGTGACAGCCCTATCTGTCCTTTTTAATCCTCCACGTTCGGCTATGGCATAGGCTCTTGACGGGAGTCGCCTAGTGTTGCTAGGGGTAAACCCATGCCCAAAGCAAGCAACTACTGCAAATTCCATTGAATTGGAATCAATACGTTGAATTCCTCTCTCTTCCTTGCCTATTAAACAACTTTGTGTCCTGGGTTGTATTAGTTCGTAAGATTACACACCTGTTCCTTGGATTCGATACTCTTGGAATACCCTCTTAAGGGGATGTGCTACACGACAGTTTCCCTTTTAGAGTATTCTCAAAAAGTGTCATTTATATTCTCCCAAAGGAAGGATAGGTGGAAGCAAAGCAATCATCAAATGGAGAGACTAGGTTGGTCTAGGTTACGTTCTAGCAAGGATGGATAAATGATAATTGGACGTAGTGTGACAAACACATGAGCATTCTATCCTAAAGGGGTAAATGAGGTAAAGAGGGACTAAGCTAAGAGTTAGGTAGATACTCCTACCATGCTTCCAATATACATATATACAGCCTAAGTTAGTTACTAATGATTATATCAATTATGAATTCTCATGCTAAGTGGATTAACACATCAGGCTAAACGTGAAGGATTACAAAGGACGGATAGGACTGTCACCACCAACTGCCTACCTCTTCAATACGTGGGTCTACGAGACATTCAACGCTACTTATCTATCCTAGCACCATGGTAGCATATTAAGTAATTACCTTAAGACCTAGGCACAAGCCATCCTAAAGCAATGAACTAGATCATCGTTGAACCAATGTTAATTCATAGCCTAAGTGATTCATATTAACATAATCATGTCATAACTAATTAGACTATAGTGGGGGTTTGTAGTGTTTATGATGATATAATGAGAATGGTATAGCATAATCATAACTACTACTCCTACCACATATATGGAATCCACAATCAAACAAGAAATGCCTCATCCAAGTATATAAACAATAGAAGACTAAAGATAGCATCTTGATTAAGAGCAAAGTCACAAATACAAATAGGAGTATGAGAGCCATACCTTTCCAAATTAGAAATTGGGAAGATACTCCTTCTACTCCTCTCCTAATTGGACTATGGACTAGAGGCTCTCCTCTCTATAGCCTACACTCCTCTAAACCTATGGAGAATAGTGTATACAATGGATTAATACTCAAGTGGTGTGTGTATGAAGTGACGATAGGGGGTCCTATTTATAGGTGGAGAAGGGTCGGTTCCTGCCACCAAGAGCGCGCGAATCAATCTTCATCATGATCAGGGCACCACAGGGAGTCAACACGTGGAAGCTGACCGAGTATGGCGCCAGAAAGGGGTCGGCTGAACCCCCTAGTTGGCCGAATAGAAACTTGGCCCAATTCTATTATGCTTCCTCGGGGTGACTTCCAGGTGGGTCCCATTGACTGATATGGGTGATACACCATTGGATGTCCTTGAATACTTCTGTTTGTATGCCATTTGATCCATGTGGTGCCACATGTCATCGCTTGATTGGCTAGGATGGTATTTTATAGGATTGCTCCCCCTCTTTTACCTGATTTCCTACAATAATTCCCTGCATGCACTATTTCTCCAAGGACAAGTTGAAATAGGTCAAATAGAAAGGTGATGTGTGCAAAAAATGATAATTCCTTCACATAACTGAGTTATATTGACGGGTGAAACTGGTATATAACAGCCGTCAACAGATGGCATGTATGTAATGATACAGGGCGTTAGATTGGAAATGATATACTATTGTGACTGCCTGAAATGATCGCCCGTGTGAGCCGTGCCGTACGACACTGTTGACAGTTGTTATATACCAATCACCAGTCAATATAACTTAATTATGTGAAGGAAATGTCACTTCTTGCACACATCACCTTTCTATTTAACCTATTTCCATTTGTCTTTGGAGAAAGTAGTGCATGCAGGGATTTTATGCAGAAATGAAGTGAAATACGGGGATGGATCCTATAAACTATCATTCTAGCCAATTAGGTGACGCCACAAGGACCCACATGGATCAAATAGCCCACACACAGAAGTATCAAAGCCATCCAATAGTGTAGCACCAATATCAGTCAATAGGACCCACCTGTTAGTCACCTGGAGGAAGCACACCGCAAAAAGGGGCCAAGACCAGGTCAGCCGACCCCCCTAGTCAGCCGACTAGGCCCTGGCGCCTTTCTCGGTCAAACTCCACGTGTTGGCTCCCCCCGGCTTGAAGAGGTCATGGGTGACTATTCGCGAGCTTTTGATGGCATAAACCCACCCTTCTCCAAGCCATAAATAGGACCCCTCACCCCTCACTTCAACACACACCACTTGAGTATTGATCCATTGTATACACTACTCTACATAGGTTTAGAGGAGTATAGGCTGTAGAGAGGAGAGTCTCTAGTCCATAGTCCAAGTAGAAGAGGAGTAGAAGGAGTCTCTTCCCAATTGGGAAAGGTATGTCTCCCATATTCCTATTTGTATTTGTGACTTTATTCATAATAAAGATAAGCTACTATTATTCATATACTTGGATGAAGCGTTTCTTGTTTGATTGTGGATTCCATGTATGTGGTAGGAATAGAATGTATGATTGTGCTATACCATGCTCATTACATTATCATAAACACTATAAACCCCGACTATAGTCTAATCGGCTATGACATGACTATATTAATGAATCACTTATGCTATGAATTAACATTGGTTCAACAATGATTTACTTCATTGCCTTAGGATGGATTGTGGCTCGGCTCTTAAGGTAATTACTTAATATGCTAGCATGGTTCTAGGATAGAGAGTAGTGTTGAATGTCTCGTAGGCACACGGATTGAAGAGGTAGGCAGTAGGTGGTGACAGCCCTATCTGTCTTATGTAATCCTCCATGTTCGGCTATGCCACAGGATCTTGGCGGGAGTCGCCTATTGTTGCTATAGGTAAACCCGTGCTTGATGTGTTAATCCACTTAGCATGAGAATTCATAATTAACATGATCATTAGTAACTAACTTAGGCTATGTATATGTACATTAGAAGCTCTGTTGGAGTATCTACCTAACTCTTAGCCTAATCCCTCTTTACCCCATTTATCCCCATAGGATAGGATGCTCTTATGTGTGTCACACTACCTCCACTTATCAATTAACCCTCCATGCTATAACCCTACCTAGACCAACCTAGCCTCTCCATTTGATGATTGCTTTGCTTCCATCTAGCCTTCCTTTGGGGAAATATAAATGACACCCCTTGGGAATACTCTTAAAAGGGGAAATGTTACATCGATAGTTTCTGTGCGCTTGCCGATGTTCATTTAAGAATCAAAACCTACCAACAAGCATTTCTGGCACCACTGCTAGGGATGAATTGTTAGTAGTGCGTAGGAAATATCAATAAGCATTTCTGGCGCTGTTGTTGGGGAAGGCAGCTGAAGTATTTCATGATTGAGTGAATAGGATAGGACCCTGGTATGTTTTAGTAGGATGACCCTGCTTTGTTTTTGCATTTTATGTGAAAATAGGATAGTGTATGTCTTGTTTCTGCTTGCTAGAAAACTTTGTTGAAGATCCTGAATCCCTTCTGAGAGATCGACCTCGTGTCATTACTCCTCAGAAACGTCGAGTGGCAAAGCAAGCCAGCACAACTGCACCAACAACTGAAACACCAATGACCCAGAAGACCCTTTGTGAGTTTTTGGCTCCCTCTGCTAACAATGTGCCTATTGGGCCCACTGTTAACACGGGCTACATAAACTTCAAAATCAAGACAGGCCTTATCACTATGTTGCGAGCCAACCCATTTTGTGGGAAGGCTAACAAGGATGCAAGTGCTCACCTGCAATAGTTCCTTGAGATCTGCAACACTTTTAAGATTCAGGACGTATCCCCTGATGTTGTCCGTCTTAGGCTGTTCCCCTTCTCTCTTCTTGGGAGAGTGAAACATTGGTTCTACACGAACTGAAGTGCTATAGATACTTGGGAGAAATGTTCTGCAGCATTCCTCGATAAGTTTTTCTCATTGGGCAAGACCAATACTCTACGTGCAAAAATTCCAGCTTCCACCAAGATGCCAACAAATTTATTCCCGGGGCTTGGGAAAGGCTTCAGAAGTATATCCTAGCCTGTCCCCACCATGGGATGGATGACTGGCTCATCATCCAAAACTTTTACAACTAGTTGATCACTTTCACCCGTGACCATGTTGATGCTGCTGCTGGAGGTGCTTTCTTCTCAATGACGGTGTCCAAAGCCAATGATTTGATTGAGAAGATGGTGTCAAACATGGGTTGGAGCAACGAGCGTCTCCATAACCGCCAGCGAGGCATGCACACCATGAAGGAGGTGGATATGATAGCTGCCAAATTGGACCTCCTTATGAAAAAGATTGATGGACAAAGCAATGGTGAGGTATGTGGCAATGCATATGCCTTAGACTCTCACATCACTTGTGAAGTTTGTGGCAGCACGAGCCATTTGGGCAATGACTGCCCAGAAACCCGTGAGGATGCCCTATACGTAGCCAACAATGGAAACAATAATGGCTATCATCCAGGAGGTCAAGGGTGGGGCTAACCACGCCTATTCTTTGAAGGAGGATACAACAACAATGGCAACAATGGAAATCAACCAGACTTGAGAGAACATGCCATTAGCTAACTCAAGATCAATAATGCTTTATCCAAGAAGCTGTCGACTAATGACAAGACCCTAGAGAGCATAAATGTGAAGATTGAAGGACTATCCTCAGCCATCAAGAATCAATTGAGCTTCAACAAGATGTTCGAGACTCAGTTGGCTCAACTAGAAGTCGTTTTCCTCCAATGGAGAATGGCAAGATGCCAGGACACCCCGAACCTCCCATGGAAATTGCCAACAGGATTTCTCTACAAGGAGGCAACTAGCTGAAGGACCCCAAATGTCCTACAATCTCATGCTCAATGGGGGCACACAACTTTGACAAGGCCCTTTGTGACCTTGGAGCAAGTGTGAGTGTGATGCCAAAGGTGGTTTTCGACCAGCTGAACTTCATGGAACATACTCCAACACTAATGCAGCTCCAACTGGCAGATTCCTCAGTCCGTTATCTGGCGGGTATTGCCGAATATCTCCCGATGAAAATCTAGAACTGCTTCATACTCGTGGATTCGTGGTGCTCAACATGGAAATCGAAAAGGATACGCCATTCATTCCTGGGCGCCCGTTCCTAAACACCGCGAAGGCTCGCATAGATGTGGAAGATGGAGAAATCCACTTCCATATCAATGGCAAGGAGGAGAAGTTTAACTTTCGCCCAAAGTTGGAGCAATGCTACATGATCTGTATCAAGTATGGGCCGAATGTTAAACACATTCAAGATGTCGAAATCACATGTCCAAAGGTCGCATTCATGAGCTGAAATTTGGTTAACACCTTTCTTATGACATATGTGCATTTCTGCAAAAATCCCAGCTTTCTTACACTTTGTATTCACCAGATTATGACAGTAGTATGCTTGATATACTTCTATGTCATAATGAATTTAACAAATTCCTTACTCCCCAAATCAACTTTGGTAAACCCATCCTTTCAACCAGAATTAATATTAATCAAGTCATCTCTCTTTGCTATGTCCTAATTATTATATGTGCATTTCATATTGATAGTTATCAAGACGAGGAACTTGGAGGACTTGGAGAAGGGATTTCTTCTAAACGGACCAGCAACTGATCACTTATATACTCTCGCTGACTTTGACTAACTGTTAAGCAACGCAAGCCTTGGTTTGCATTTAAGAGCTTTTATAAAATTTTGCTTTGTATCACATTACGTCTTGGAGATGAAATTGTGCAATAAATCTAGATGATTTTGATACTCCACTTGCATGACCAGAACACCCATGGAGTATTTGGGTAGCTGTTAAGTTCTCGTGTAGCTGCTGCTATGCTAAATATTGTATAGAAATCCGGTAGAAGTCGAGTAGTTGGAATCTACTCGTGAGATAGGTTTCACCTCACATGGGATTGGTTATTGTAGAGAATGACTTATGGAGATAAATATGAGACCGTGCAGCGGGGTAGGATGTGTAGTCCTGCCTGTGTCAATTGAGGACCGATCCGTGTGCGGCCCTGTTGGGCAAGTTTGAGTTGTATCAGATGCATACTGTTATATCGGACCCAGGAAACTGATGTAACTCGTAGACCTTGGTGTGGAAACTTCTCTGTTCTTGAATGGAGTTGATAAGGCATCAAGGTGCAAATCTTCTAGCAGACAACTTTGACGTGTCCGTGTAAAGGACCTTTTGCTCGGGATGGAGAGTTGATTCCATATTAGGGCCTCTTGTGAAAAGTGGATGCATATGGCGTAGAATGATGTGCACCGACGTGGCTTCCTTGCGGGCGTATGTGTCGTGCATTCCGGGTTGTTACTGATTGCAATCACGGTCGCTCGTGGTTATGCACTTAGCATACTTGTTCGCTGAGTCGTGATGTAGTAGATTAAGAATAATGGAATCATATCAATTATGCTCTATGCTTAATCATCGTTTACTACTTGTATGCTATTGTTATATTTCTAACTAAATTTATTTTTAGAACTGTAAACTGCTGCTAAAATCTGAAAAAAAGGACATACTTTAGGCGAGTTTCTTGTATGCAAATTCAGCTACCTATGTATTAGAGTTTCTAGCATGTAGAGTTGCATGTTTAGGTGAGACGGTTAAGTCTTGCTGAGCGTTTTGCTCACGGTTTGTAAATTAATATGTTTTGCAGGTAACATCGCATATGACGGGTTCTGTAGTGTAGCATCAACCCTCTCAGGTTGTATTGCCGAGCGGAAGCCCCACGAGCTGCTGCTTTGCTTCGTGTTCCTAGTGTGAAGTATTCCGGGTTGAGTACTCTCACTTGTGCAGTAGCTAGGTTCGAGTGAGTGTATTATGTATCTTCCGCTGCTTATGTACTCTTCATGTACATTATTTTGTAAACTCACATATCTTATGAAATAAAACTTTGATATGTTTCTAGTATTCTTTTCGTGGGTGCTGTTGGGTGTCGGCACCACCCAATGCGATTCCTCGAATGCTGGGACCTCGATCCTCATAGCCTGGTATCAGAGCCGTGTTGGAAATAGCACGCTCGAAAAGAGCCTTTTTTTTTGAAAATTTCTAAGTAGTCGAGTGAGAATTAGTCACTATGCCCACATAAGGTCTATTATAGTTTTAGTTAGTTAAGGTGGCAAGCTAACATACTTGTTATTATATTCTATAACGATAATCCGACATCAGGTAAGAGTTAAGGTACGCCATCGAGAGTGGATCAATCTCGGTAAGCTCTTCCATGCGAGATGTGGTATGTGATTGTTTCTGTGGCTTGGCATGGAAAGTCAATATGAGTCTCTGAAACTCTCCATGTTTCTGAGAACATACGACACGCGGTATACCAGCGTGCTTTAAAATTAGTGGGAGCCCCCATCGGGTGGTGTATAACACAATAATGTGCTTTCCAGAACATATGGAAGCATGCGAACACGTATTACGAGCGTGTATATTCCCGTTCGTACGGGATCCCTTGCCGTGCTGGTATTAGTACGGACATGTACCTCGAGACATGACTTTGGTCGGGGGCGACTCGCGCATGAGTCGTATGCATTTACTTTCATATATATATATATATATATCTGTATATTGTGACTGACTGTCGTGTTTCCCAGAGCCGCCCTTGTGGTGTGAAGGTGTGAAATGGGATTGATTGTCTTCTGCAGGTACAATAACCACGATAGCGACCCGTGTAGAACATGTTTGCGAGTGAACGATAATAGGGCCACCTATAGACGTATCCGGATATACCGGTTAGATTTTCATTGGTGAGGCACGTAGTACCGCCGTATCATATTTTATACATTGACCATTCCCCATGAAAGAATGGATGCATTGTGTCTTAAAGTCCGACTACCAGTTCCTGGTAGGTTTTGGACATCGCAAAGTGAATTTGAATCATAACTAGTGAAGAATCAAGGTTCTTTATTTCTGGCAGATGTTTGCTCAAATTTGCCAGGTTGAAACCTTGATTAGTTTATATAACAAATAGTCTTATGCTATATGGATGGAAAGATCATCAAGTCCACTACAATTTTGGTCATTAGGACTTAAAATGATCCTAACTTGGTGTAAACTGAACTCCATAAAAACTACTCCAAATGTCTTACCCAACTAAAAAGTCTCTGTATTTTCACAATAACATCTGGTAGAAAAATCTTCTGCCCTATTGTGATACATATCTGGAGAGTGAAGAATCATAACTACAATTTTGTCAATTGAAGTGTTTTCTAATTCGACAGTTAACCAATTCAAATTCCAGGTTGAAACTGGTACACTGCAGAGCTGCTGGCAGAAACCAGTCAGCTCATCTGTCAACTTTAGACAGTCATATATCCTAATATTAAAACAAGACATAGGCATAACTATACGTTTTTGGAAATATTAATAAGTCCTATATCAACTTCTTATTCAACTCCTAAGCTGAAAATGGCAGAAACATGGTCTAATTGCATTTGTCGCAAAAACCTGTGCTGGCTGTCCAGAACCAGAACACAATGGGGCAGAGTTTGGTAATTGCGCGCTATAACCTGTATAACAACCATTTAATTTCTGGGGTGTTAACTTAATATTGTAAAATTTTGTAATTGAAATTACCTCAATATATTGTACTTCTTTATCTGTATAATCTGTGGGAAAAAAAACACATATACAGGGGAGGTTCTGTCAAAATTCCCAGAAATGTCCATAAATTTCAAACCTGTATAACTTCTATTCCAGAGCTCACCTGGTAGTGCGCGAGTACAATCTGGAAAGGTTTGGAATTTCTACAAACCTTTTGTATTCAACTCAAATCCTATTCCTGCCATTTACTGGGAGCAAATTTCGAGTTTATACAGGATGGTCAGCTGGAACAGAACTGAAGTTCATATTCCAGATCTGAACTGTCTTGTAACCCTTAATCAAACATCCATATCTTACACTCCACAAATGCTATGGGGGCAAATGTATACACGCTGGAAATTCTTTTGAGTGTACTGCAACTTTGTAGTTGAACTCCAGACAAAATTTTGCATTTAATTGTGAGAATTAATTACATTTCTACAGACTGGTCTGATGGACCAAAAAACTGGGCAGCTAAACAGTGTGTGATGTTATCAACTCAAATCGTTTTAGTTTCACCTTCTTGTGTCACTCATAGTGTCTAGAGGTGATTACTTGACATGATAGATTAACATAAAGTTGAAACACCTTGTTAAGTAATTGGTGAGCAGTATCACTTATTTGAGTCTAGTTCAATGTTCTAATCGTTATTTACACCTTGCCTACTGCATTGTTAAGTGATGCGTATTACGGTCTTTATCATGATTCCAGTTGATATTGCAACTTTGGATTTTAACCGTAATGCTCAAGCTTGCAGCATGGATACACTCATTCTGAGGGTGAATCGGATACTTCTGCTCATGGTGGAGATGACTCAACTCTACCACAAGTGCCATCATCAACCGGATTGACAGAAGTCTTATTGAGGATGGCGAGTCTCCGCATACGTTGGTACAGCGGAGTGTACAACCTGAGGCTCGACCACTTGATCAACCTCAAGTCATATATCTGGATTTCTTGGCGACTCAACCGCCGATTTTCACATAAGCATTGGAACCATTGGAGTCGGGGCATTGGCTCCGGGTGATTGAAGCCAAGTTTGAGTTACTCCAGTGTGACGAATATCAAAAGGCTTTGTTTTCCGCTCAACAACTTCACGGATCTGCAGGAGCTTGATAGTCTGAATATCTCACCACTCTCCCTGATTGTCATCGTGTGACCTGGCTAGAGATCCGTGATGCTTTCCGTGCACATCACATATCTTATGGGATGATTAAAACCAAATTGGAGGAGTTTGTGGAGTTGAAGCAAGGAGATATGGGTGCTTATGAATACTCCAAGGCACTCAATCGTTTGGCTCAATATGCGCCTAAGTATGTAAATATTGAGGCGTTGAAGTGTGGTTGCTTCTTTTGAGGGCTGAACATCAAGCTTCGAGCTCGACTGGTGTTATTAAATAATGGCAACTAGAATGACTTGGTTGATGCCGCTACTGTTCAAGAGGATGCAACTCTTCGCTATCAAGCGGAGAAGAGGAAGAGGAAGACGTCAGAGGAGGTTATTAGTGATGTTCCTCAGGAGTATCGAGCGGTGTATTGCTTACTATCCGGTCGAGAGCTTTGGTCGAGTGAGCAACCACCGCAGATTCGGTATCAATCCTATCCAGTGGAGGTTTTACCTGCACCTCAGCAAAGCGTGCAAGTGTGTCCTGGTCCTCCACCACAGCAGTATGATCTCACTCTTGCAGCCCCATCTCTGCATGATGTGCAGGTTCTCAGTTCACCCCAATTCAGTGGAAAGCAGGGGATGCATTTAGCACGGGAACATCGCAAGACGGAACATGACCGTGTCCATTTGTCCTCTTCCAAGAATTCTAATCAGCACCATGAACTTAAAAAGAAAGCTTCATTGAAGTCTGCCAGTGTTAATTATGCTGCGATTGAGGACATTCCAGAAGGAGAACCTGTTTTAGCAGGCAAGTTCACTTTACATGAGCAACTAGCTCTCATTCTATTCGATTTTGTGCCACCCATAATTTCATTTGCAAAGCCTTTGTGCTGAACCATCGAATACCGTTCACCACCATGAAGTATCCATTTCATATCAGCTTACCTGGAGGTAAGATTTCAGCCGATGAAATTGTCTACCGGGCACCTCTATGCTTGGGTGGAAAAATCTATCCTGCGAGTCTTATCATACTCAAGGATCAAAAGGTTGATCTCATTTTGGGAATGTCATAGTTGACACAGTATGGAGCTATCTTCGACATTGGCTCTCGGACTGTTCAATTGAATTCTCCAATACATGGCTGCAACAAATTGCATCTTGTGGTTTCATTTTTGGAAGTTTCAGCAGTGTATAATGTTGAAGCCGCCAAGCTTGATGATATTCCAGTTGTCTGTGAATATCCTGACGTGTTTCTCGATGACTTACCGGGTATGCCACCGGACAGGGACATAGTGTTCAAGATTGAGCTTGTTCCGGGAACCATGCCTATTTCTCGAAGGCCTTATAAAATGGCACCGAATGAATTAGCAGAGTTGAAGGAACATTTGAAGTACCTGCTGGACAAAGGTCTAATACGCCCAAGTTCATCACCTTGGGGCTGCTCTGCACTATTTGTGAAAAAGAAAGACAAGACATTACATCTATGTGTGGATTATCGGCTGCTCAATGCCGTGACGATCAAGAACAAGTATCCACTACCATGCATCGACATCTTATTCGATCAAATAGTGGGTACTAAAGTATTCTCGAAGATGGATCTCCGGTCCAGATATCATCAGATTAAGATCCGACCAGAAGATATTCCAAAGACGACATTTTCGACGAGATACGGGCTCCATGAATATCTTGTCATGTCGTTTGGACTTACCAACACACCAGCTCACTTCATGTATCTCATGAATTCTATTTTCATGGCGGAGTTGGACAACTTTGTCGTGGTCTTAATCGACGACATTCTAGTTTATTCTAAATCGGAGGAAGAACATGCCAAACACTTGCATATCGTGCTCCAACGATTGCGAGATCACAAGCTTTATGCGAAATTCAACAAATGTGAGTTTTGGATCAACCAGGTGCCATTTCTGGGACATATTATTTCAGCAGATGGTATCGCTGTTGATCCAAGCAAGATTGTACGAGTGCTGAAGTGGGAGTTTCCAAAGTCTGTTCATGAAGTTCGCAGCTTCCTCAGATTAGAGGGATATTATCGGAGGTTCATTCCGAGCTTTTCAAAAGTCGCTAAACCAATGACGGAGCTGCTGAAAAAGGGGACTAAATATTTTTGGAGCAAGGCATGTGAGGATGCTTTTCAGGCGTTGGTGAAACATCTCACAACAGCCCTAGTGCTTGCTCAGCCGGATACGACAAAATCTTTCAGTATTTATTGTGATGTGTCCCGTATCGGTTTTGGCTGCGTATTAATGCAAGAAGGACACTTGATCGCATATGGATGACGGCAGCTGTGGAATCATGAGCAACATTATCCAACACATGACCTTGAGCTCACTGCCGTGGTACTTGCACTTAAAATGTGGAGACATTATTTGCTAGGTAATCTAGTGCATCTCTACACCGATCACAAAAGTCTGAAATATACTTCACTCAGAAGGAGTTGAATATGCGGCAATGGAGATGGTTAGAGATGATCAAAGATTATGACATTGAAGTTCACTACCATCCCAGCAAGGTGAATGTGGTTGCCGATGTGTTAAGCCGAAAGTCACATGTCAACAATTTGTCTATTATTCTGATGGAAAAGGACGAGCCGGGTTTATACTTGGTTCCATATGGAGCATTATATAATATTGCTCTCATTCCCACAATACGAGAGGTGATTATGGAAGCTCAGAGAGAAGACAAAGGCATGTGTCACATACGTGAGAGATTGAACAAAGGTAAGATGAAGTGTTTTCCAAAGGATGATCATGGTACGCTATGGTTTAACAACCGTATAGTGGTACCCCGTGATATGACACTTCGGAAAAAAATAAAGGATGAAGCTCACTTGTCCGGGTATTCCATTCATCCGGGTAGTGACAAGATGAACCAAGATTTAAAGACTAAATTTTGGTGGACATGGATGAAAAGAGAAATACCTAAATACGTATCCGAATGTGATACATGTCGGCGTGTAAAAGCTGATCATATGAGGAAGTCAGGGCTGCTGCAACCATTGAAAATTTCCGCATGGAAATAGGAGGATGTGAGTATGGACTTCATTGTCGGATTACCTCTCACATTCCGGAAGCATGATTTGATATGGGTGATCGTGGACCGATTAACTAAATCAGCTCACTTCATCCCGGTAAATATTGGATTCAATGCCAAGAAGTATGCTGAGTTTTATATTGCACGGATCTTGTGCTTACACCGAGTTCTGAAGACCATTATTTCAGATCGTGGTGCGCTGTTCGTCGCTCGTTTCTGGGAGTAGCTGCACGCGCATTTGGAACCAAACTAATTAGAAGCTCCGCATATCACCCACAAACTGATGGGCAAACCGAGATGGTGAACCAAGTCTTGGAAGACATGTTGAGAGCGCGTACCATCCACCACGGTAAAAATTGGGATGATCATTTACCGTTGGCAGAATTCTCATACAACAATGGTTATCAAGCGAGTATCAAGATGGCACCGTATGAGGCTCTCTACGACCGGAGATGTCGCACACTGCTGAATTGGTGGGAGTCCGGTGAATGGGTGACATTCGGGATTGATCTCATTAACAAAGCCGAAGAACGAGTTCAGGTCATCCAAGCAAACATGAAGGCTGCACAAGCACACCAGAAAAGCTATGCAGATCCGCTACGTCGACCTCTGTATTTTGACGTTGGAGAGCACATTTATCTCCTTGTGTCTCCGACGAAGGGAATTCACCGGTTCGGTGTTAAGGGAAAGCTTGCTCCTCGATTTATTGGTCCATTTGCTATCACAGAGAAGTGTAGACCGTAGCCTACCGGCTGGAATTACTGGCAACTATGGCCGGTGTACATGATGTTTTTCACGTGTCACAGCTCCGAAAATTTCTCAAATACACCGCTGCTGTCCGCACTGAGGAAATTGAAGAGTTGCAACTGGATCCCACCTACACGAAACATCTGGTTCAGATTATAGAAGAAAAGACTCGTGCCACAAGGAACCGGACATTGTGTTTCTACAATGTCTTGTGGAGCAACCATACCGCTGAAGAAGCGACATGAAAACGAGGATTATCTCCGATCAAACTATCCGGATTTGCTATCATCATATATCCGGTATCCTCTCCTGCTTCGTGTCTCTCTTATTGTAATCTCGGGACGAGATTCTTTTAGGGGGGGGGGGATGTAAAAGCCCTAAAACTTAGGTGTTCATCTCAGATATAAAATACAATGTTAAAAAAATCAAAATGGCAATTGAAAGATCAAATTAATTTAAACCTAAAGTGGGGGGGGGGGGTTAAAATTTTAAAACTTACTACGGTTCAAACTTTGTCAAACTAAATATTTGAGTTGCCAAATAAATTGCACATAATTCAAAAAGTACCTCTGTCAAGGTTCATTATTTTTGAAGCCCATTTGCTATTTGAAACAATTGGTTCAAGGAAATCCATTTAAATTCAAATTCAGATTTGAATTCAGATGAAACTTGATCAAATGTGGGAATTGAATCCAGATTTGGATTCTACATAATTTCTTTAGGCTACCTGCCAAGTTTCATGACTTTTGACCAAAGTTTGGTGAGATATTTGAGTAAACAGAGAGGAGGGATAAGAATGGGAGTGTGGGACCCACTGGTCAGCCTCCCAAGTGTTGAACCGCCTCCCTGCTTTGCTTCTCCAGGCGCCACCGCGATGTGTTCCATGCTCCAGCACTTGGCCTCGGTCAGAAGCTGAAACCAGCGAGGCTTTGCTCCCTTATCACCTCAGCACATGGTCCACTAGATATTTGCTTCTTCCTTCCAGTCCAGAGCAAACACAAAACCTCTGTTTTTTCCTGCCGCCGCCGAGCTTCCGGCTGGTTCACGGTGCATGGCGCATGTGGATGTCTCCGTGCTCCACCATGCTCTCGGACGACTCCGCGCGGACCTTCTCTTATTCCCCGACGCCAACCATCGGTGCCCTCCCGTGCTGTCCGCAAGAACAGAGGCGCGGCATCTCCATCATTTCCTCTGTACTGCCTCCGATGATTCCTTGTCGCACCGGTGCTACAAACCATTTTTCACCTTGCTGCAAACACGAAAAAGGTGCTTCCTAATCTTGTTAAACTCCTTGTTGAGTAACTCAAGCTATCATGGGTTAATCTCGTCGGAATATAAGTTTTTGTTACCGCCAGTTCTATGAACTGCGGCTAGAACACCAAGAAATTCGGTTTCCATGTTCAAGTATTTTTCAATCGAATTATATAAAGCCTTAGAACCTTCTTTTGAACATTATCAAACATAAAGCACTGAAAATAATCGATCATAGGTGTACAATCACCGCTTTTCCCATCCTCCATCATTTTCGACCTAGGTCGCCGTCGATTCCTACCTTGTAGCCACGTTCCGGCCGATTAGAGGTCGTATTCGGGTTCCTCGTCACCAAATAGTGCTTTGTGATCCGATCCCGAGTCGAATTGACCTCCTGCGGCGCGATTTTCTCCATGGCCGACGAAGCTCACCGCCGTCTTACCGTCGCCCGCCGGATTTCGGCCATCTCGGTGCGTGCGAGGTTGCCCGGCGTGTTGGCTGTGGACTGAGGGTCCGGATTCCCTAAATTCCTCTGCCTATTGGTGCTGTCAGGCTTGAGGAACGGCAAGCCCCGCCAGTGGCCGGCCGCCCGTGGAGATCTGGCGAGAGGAAGGTGATGACAGTGTGGGCCCACCTATGAAGCGTTGCCCATTCGTGGATCTAGTGTGGCTTTGGGATCCTTTGTGATGAGGCACCCGCAGCCCTGTCGCCTCAGTAATGCCGTGTGCTGACTGGCTGAGTCAGCTCTGGGCCCCACGCGCAACCCTGTGGCACTTAAACTTTTCCCTTTTCCTTTTAAATTTCCAGATTTTGTCGAAAGTTTGAAAATTCATTTCTCCTAGTAGAAGTGTCCAAAAATTATGAAACAGATTTTTTTAGATTCCTTTTGACTAGTACATTGCAGTGGTGCAAAGGTATTGGTATGAAAATCCCTGTATTTTGCTCCATAATTCCTTAAAGCCAGGATTTGGGAATTAATTACAGGAAATCCACTTTACGGAAAATTCCCAATTTTGGCCACAAAGTCCTCCATAAATGTATTGATATTCAATCAAAATTTCAGCTTCATTAGACTTTATTCGCTCAGTCAATCTGTGTTGCT
Organism: Tuctoria greenei; assembly: GCA_036927565.1. NCBI lineage: Eukaryota > Viridiplantae > Streptophyta > Magnoliopsida > Poales > Poaceae > Tuctoria > Tuctoria greenei. The sequence goes on along the minus strand of JAYESD010000011.1, from coordinate 36,717,954 downwards.
TAATCATATGTTCGTGAAAGTTTTAAACACAACAGAAACTTTTTCAGAATATTGTAAGAACTTGTAAAATTCATATCTCCCTATAGGAAGCTTAGAAAAATGTAAACCAATATTGCTAGACTTCATTCGACCGTATCTACATGAAAACCATGATTTCCTGGATGACAAAACTCCAGTTCTTCCAGGGAAATTCCGTGCAGCTTAAAGCTTTGTAGATTTTTGTAGACCACATTCTGTCATTGCTTTAGCTGAAATTTGGCTAAAACCTTTCTTATGACATATGTGTATTTCTGCAAAAATCCCAGCTTTATTACACTTTGTATTGACCAGATTATGACAGTAGTCTGCTTTGTATACTTCTATGAAGTTCACAAATTCCTTACTCCCCAAATCAACTTTGGTAAACCCATCCTTTCCACCAGAATTAAAATGCAACCTAGACCCTTTCTGTAGTACTTATACAGCATACTTAGTCATACTAAGAATCATTAAGTTTTCTCTCTTTGCTAAGTCCAAATTCTTATATGTGCATTCCGTATCGATAGTTATCGAGACGAGGAACTTGGAGGACTTGAAGGAGGGATTTCTTCTGGATGGACCAGCAACTGATCACTTATATACTCTCACTGACTTTGACTAACTGTTAAGCAAGGCAAGCCCCAATTTGCATTTAAGAGCTTTTATAAAATTTTGCTTTGTATCACATTACGTCTTGGAGATGAATTGTGCATTAAGTCTAGATGATTTTGATACTCCACTTGCATGACCAGAACACCCATGGAGTATTTGGGTAGCTGCTAAGTTCTCGGGTAGCTGCTGCTATGCTAAATGTTGTATAGAAATCCGGTTGAAGTCCAGCAGTTGGAATCTACTCGTGAGATAGGTTTCACCTCACATGGGACTGGTTATTGTAGAGAATGACTTATGGAGATAAGTATGAGACTGGGCAGCGGGGTAGGATGTGTAGCCCTGCCTGTGTCAATTGAGGACTAGTCTGTGTGCGGCCCTGTTGGGCAAGGTTGAGCTATACCGGATGCATACTGGTATATGGGACCCAAGAAACTGATGTAACTCAAAGACCTTGGTGTGGAAACCTCTCTGTTGTTCTTGAATGGAGTTGAGAAGGCATAAAGGTGTAAATCTTCTAGCAGACAACTTTGATGTGTCCGTGTTGGGGACCTTTTGCTCGAGATGGAGTTGATTCCATATTTTGGCCTCTTGTAAAAAGTGGATGCATATGGCGTAGACTGAAGCGCACCAGCGTGGCTTCCTTGTGGGTGAATGTGTCGTGCATTCTGGGTTGTTGTTGATTGTAATTATCGTCCCTCGCGGTTATGGACTTAGCATACTTGTTCGCTGAGTCATGATGTAGAGAATAATGGAATCATATGAATTATGCTCTATCCTTAATCATTGTTTACTACTTGTATGCTATAGTTATATTGCTAACTAAGGCCCTGTTTGGCACAGCTTCTGATGCAGCTTCTTCATAAAGATAAGCTGAGAGTGTGCCAAACAGGAAGCTTCTGTAACAACTTATTAGTTCAGCTGCTTCTCAGGATGAACTAAAAGCAGGACATAAGCAGAAGCTGCTTTCCACCAGCTTTTCAAACAAGCTTCTTTTGTGATAAGTTCCAGCTGTGCCAAACAGGGCCTAAATTTGTTTTTATGGAACTGTAAACTGCTGCTAAAATCTCAAAATAATGGACATACTTTAGACGAGTTTCTTCTATGAAAATTCAGCTACCTATGTACTAGAGTTTCCAGCATGTAGAGTTGCATGTCTAGGTGAGACGGTTAAGTCTTGCTGAGCGTTTTGCTCAGGGTTTATGGATTAATATGTTTTGCAGGTAACATCGCATATGACGGGTTATGTAGTGCGGCATCACCCCTCTCAGGTTGTATTGTCGAGCAGAAACCCCACGAGCCGCTACTTTGCTTCGTTTTGCTAATGTGAGGTATTTCGGGCTGAGTACTCTCACTTGTGCAGTAGCTAGATTTGAGTGGGTGTATTATGTATCTTCCGCTGCTTATGTACTCCCCATGTACATTATTTGATAAACTCGCATATGTTATGAAATAAAACTTTGGTACGTTTCACGTATTCTTTTCATGTGTGCTATTGGGTGGCGCATCGCATGGCACCACCCAATGCGATTCCTGGAATGTCGAGACCCCAGTCCCCACAACTACAAGTCTACAACCGTTAGACTTAATGAACCAGCCTCTGTATTTTGAGGTATCTCCTAGTAGGAATGTCTTTTGGAGTATTGTGATACAGTTCTGGAATATCTTTGTAATTCAATGTTGTCCCAAATTCGGCTCAGAATAATTTGAAAATTTTAGTTGAAACTGGTATACATAAGGAGGTGCTGCTATATATATATATATATATATATATATATATATATATATATATATGAAAATCTTAAGAAGTCCTCTACCAACGTTTTACTCAACCCTAAAGCTAAAACTCACTATAACTTTGTGAAATTCAAATTATCGTTCAAACTGTCAGGACATTCCAGAATCTGGACCCATTGTGCACATTAATGATTTTTCGAGCAACCACCTGTATGAAAGTTTTTAAGAGGTGAATGTATGCATTTCTTGGAAGCCAATGTGATGTAATATAATGTTGTAATTGAAAGTTTGTATAAATTTTGAATATATTATCTGTATAAATGGTGGCCAAAACATCCACTTTTAGGAGTCCTATCAAAATTTGACCAGAAAAACGGTTACCTATAAAATGTCATAACTCTCAAGCCAAAAATGAAATGAGGTCATATGAGTAACCATTAGAAATATATCAAAGTTAAATAAAACTTTAATATTCACCTCAAGTCACCAAACTGCCATTAACTGAAGCAAAATCAAGATGTGAATAGACTGGTCAGTTTACACAACAATGGTTAGGCTTAAGCATACATGATGGATCCGGTTGGACGTGGATATTGTTAGACTTCCCTAAAGCTTTTAACATGTTCATGTTCCACTTATCATCATGTTGCTGTCGGATTTGAGAATATCTGAATGATTAATGGAAAAGTTATGAATGGCTTGGAGCATTACTATTCACTTGTGCAAGCATAAATCATTTTATCACCACCAACGACTAAGAGAACCAAACTTCTACAATGAAACCATCGATTGTGCGAAACTCTTTGTGCACAACACCTCCCCATGAGTATGTATGGAGTGCATTCTCAAGATATTACAAAGGAACTTAAGAGGGAAGGAGTGGATTGGAATCAATCAAGGTGTTGATCGTCGATTCAGTCTCCACCATAACACATCAACACCGAAGAACCTAAATATAATTGGATCATCAAGTGATCAAATTCAAGCACGAGACCAAATCATCGAACAAACACTACAGGAATCAATTAATAGGCCGTCGGCCATATAGCTGTTGGTTGGCTACTATAGCCGACATATGTAATTTAAAAGCGTCGGGGAGCCGACGGTCTTATCCGACGGCTTTTACTCGACGTATTTATCAACTAGAGCCATCGGACCCGATGGTTCTAACACTTAAGACCTTCGGTTTGAGATCCCAACACCTTTATTGAAGAAAAGTGTCAGCCATCCACCGACGCATTTAATCTGTTAGAATCGTCAGTTCCCTGACCAAACCGACATCTTTAGCTTTTTTGTTTTTTTTACACTGCCAGAGGCTAGTAGGCTACGCATTCATTGGTTCTTTTTTTTGTTCTTTAGTTTTTTTACACCAACAAATCTATATCTCAGTGATGAACAAAAGTAGAAGATGAACAAGATCACAAGCACGAAAAAATGAACTTCATATATCAACACAAAAAAGATGAACACATGCATGGAATCTCAGTATGAGGCTATGAGCTCAAAAATTTTGAGCTCTAGATCTGCTAAAAAACATAACACAAGAACCATTACTGCTCATATGGATGGAGGCCAGCACGATTACAGCACTGCTTCAGATCTGCTAAAAAAGATAACTCAAGATGGCGGTGGCGAGGAAGCAGGTCGCGGTGGACTCCAAACCGTCGCTGTAGCAGATGCCGAAGCCTCAGACTTTTTTCTCGACTCCCTAGAAACAAAAGGACGAGAAGATTAAAATCATAATAAAAACAAGATTATCATTTCAAGGTCAGTTGACGATGCTTACCTGGAGATGCTACCATCCCAGTCGCCTCATAATCTCTTCTTCTGAGGCCCGAAGTTAGATCCCACCAAATCTGGTGAGATAGTAACTTCGGACCTTGGTCGAGGGCCATCTGCAGTAGCTGGAGTCTTCTCAGTCGGAACCTACCTCGACTGGGAAGGACCTCCGGACCTGGAGCCCACAGCCAGCACTGGAACTGGAACCAGAGCTTGAGTCCCTTGAGGGCACTGGCACCGAAGCAGGTGTAGTCACCGAAGGTCTCCTTCGTCGGGGAGAAGGGGTCGTTGGAGTTGGAGTAGACCCGATGGATCTCCCATCAATGTGCCTCAACTTCCTCTTCCGTCTGGAAGATTCGGCTGGCTCCATGCCCTTGTCCTTGCCGACATTATCAACCCTTTGGCTCAGGGTAGCGGTGACCACCCTCTCGGAAGCTCCAGGAATTACAACCCTAGAGGTCTTGTGCTTCTCCACTTCACCGAGGTCATCTAGCATCGGCATCTTCCTCCGAAGGTCCCTGCTGAACTCTGGAATCATGTTCAGAGGTAGGAATGCAGCCGGCAGAGTCAGGGCATCATCGGTGATGGACCCGTGCTGAAGTTTCTTGAGATTGAGCCTCAAGGCTTTGTCATCCAAGTTGGAGATGAAACCAGTTTCAATCCGATCTTCATCCATCACACTATTTAAGGCCTATGCGAGCCTCTCCCTTCTCTTCAGCGGAGCCCACCTGTTTACCAAGAAATTTCCGAAGACCATCTGGGGGGTCACTCCACCCTCCACACATTCTTGGATTCTGGCCAGGACAGGCTTGAATGCATCTAACAGCTTCGGAACTACGTTCCAAGCATCAGTGTCGACATTGGGGAGTTCCTAGAGCAGCTCCAGCCTATCGTGCTCCTCCACTACGATGATGAACCAATCCTTTTTCCCGTCGTCCCATTTGTCAGATGGGAACGACTTCAAGTACTTGAAGGGGCAGTTCTTGTGCTTCACGAGGTAGTAGAAGCCAAGCGGCTCAGTTCCCTTGCTAGTGGTATGGACCGTGAAGAAGGTCCGGAACAGCTCGATGTAGGGAGGAACACCCACCCACATCCCGCAGAAGTGGAGAAAAGTGGCCAACAGCAGGGGGGTGGGGGCCGAGATGATACAATTGGAGGCCGTAGAAGTCCAGCAACATCAAGATGAAACTTGAAAAAGGTGGGATCAGTCCCACCATAGCGTACTCTGAGAAATACACCATCTCGCCACGACGCTCCTTCTTGAAGGGGAGCTTGCCAATGCGAATCATGTTGTGGAAGGAATTGCTGCACCACCCCATGAAGGTCAGGACCTTCATCAGATCGTCCTTGCTCTGGATGCTTCTTTTGGGAAGACCTAACTCCATCCCGGCAAATTGGAGTGAAAGAAGAGAAAGCTAGGCAAAGGTTGGAAGGCTCCGAGCATGAGTTCAATCGAAAGCGTAAACATCCTCAAATCGTGCGGGCTTTTCTTCTTATGTAAGTCTCTGCAATGATTGGATGGAAACCACAATAAGAGCTAGGACACATTTCAAAAATCTACCCCCTCAATGATGAAAGGGAGGAAGTCGAGGTTATTACCCGAGGCGAACCATTGTCATGATGGGCGGTGGGAAGCCCGAGGGTGGCAGCCTGACAAGGCGCTCGGAATCGATATGGTTTTTGTATTGGAAACCGGCGACCTTCAATTTCGTGAGATCTGCCGCACGGGTATCACCTACTGCATTCAAGGAAAGCCATGCGACGATAGTTCAACAACGAACCATCACCCCAACTCCACCTTTGGAGCCACGACACAGGAATCGAAGATGCCCCACCTCCGGTAGAATAACTTAACCCAAACGGTTTCTCCCGGAGGTGGGCTCGGGGGCCACTGTCAGTACCCTGCGTATCGGGTACCCTATGATACCGCAAGAAAAGCTAAGGAGCTCCCCCCATTCAAGTTGAAGTCCTCCAATGGCCACACGTGTTACACAATACTGGACCCGCCTCCCTCGTTTGGGTAGCTCCGACACTGACACGTGTATCACAAGGCCGGACTTAACACCCATCATAGGGAAGCTCCAGCCTTGCCACGTGTCCAGTGACCCCAGACCTAACCCCCAGTAGAGGGAAGCTCCCGTGCTGCCATGTGTATAGTGGCTTCGGACCTGACTCCCCACGACGGGATGCTCCAGAGTCACCACGTGTCGAACCTCCAAAGCTAGGACTTCAACGGAAGATAGAGAGATCTCCAACGGCTCGGACCTTCAAGAGACAGTTAAAGTGACTGTTACCAGACCTGATTAAGTGTCATTAATGCTATATTAATGACACATGATCAGTAGACTGTTAATAGGGGTAACTCCATCATTAAGGCGCGTTATCACTCTATTAACCACATTTAATAATCGTTGATCGTGTATTAGACAGTTTACTACGCTAGGGCCACATGTCGGGTCGGGCAAGTGATGTAAAGGGCTACGCCGCACGGTACATGACAACTAAGCTCATATGCATGCAAGCACCAGTGAATCTGTAATACAACAACACACACCCCGTTGATTAGGGTATTACGCTCTGGTGGCCCGAACCACATAAATCCTCTGTGTCATCATCTTGTCTAGAATCTCCGCACGCCCAAACCAATACAAGAACCTCCACGGGCTACAATTTAGTAGTACCAGCGGATGTGTCATTCATACGCTTCGACAGTATGCAATAAGGATCAACTCTTAGGCGAGTCCTTTTTGTGCACATTAACTACCTATGTCCTAAGTTTCTACATGTAGAGTTCCATGTTTAGGTGAGACAGTTCAGCCTTGCTGAGCTTCTTGCTCACGTTTGTATATTAAACGTTTGGAAGGATTATGCCACTGCATTACTTCTGTGTTGCTAGAGTGGAGTATACGCGGGCTCGATACGACCACTACTACTATAGCTTATGCTCGAGAGAGTTTATGATGAAGACTTCCGTTGTATTATCTATTTTATTTAAAAAACAAGGAATAATATAACATAAGCTTTTAGGTTATGTATTTTGAGTTCCATTTGTGTTGTGCTATATGGTGTAGCATCGCGCAGCACCACCCATTGTGATTACTAGAATGTTGGGACCCTGGTCCCCACACACTAAGGACTCGCATGTCCTCCCACAAAGGATGGCCCGATTACATCGGCGTTGACGATGTCGGGGAGCTTGTTGCAATTTTTTGAGAAGCGCAATATATATTGTCAGAGGACTTCATCCTACATTTGTTGTCAACCCTTGAGGTCCCAAGGGTTATCGGGGCGTGCGTAGGTTCCCTAGAAGTTACCAACAAACGTCTCCCGGAGCTTGGCCCAATCTCGAATGCAATCGGGAGAGAGATATTCCAGGCAAGCCCGACCTGACTCAGCTAGGAATATGGGGAGGTACTGAATGATAAAGTCATCATCATCCACTCTGTGGCAAGGTAGATGGGGAGGTACTGGATGATGAAGTTGTCATCATCCGCTCTGTCGGCTCTACAGGCCATGCGTAGTCCTCCAGCGAAATGTTGAGGTTGGTTTCCCCCTCGTACTTCTTGATGTTGGTCAGGCCTTGGAACCTATGCGTGAAAGGTGCACTGCATATCAACTTTCCGTAAGCTTTGGGCCCAAGACAGTTTGGGCGCTAGCTTCGCCATCCTAGCGGTCAACCTGACGGGGCTGGCACTGCTAAGGCTTAGGCAGGGAATCTACGAAGCCTTCATGAGCTCGTCACCTGGCATTGAGGGTCCAGTGAAGGTCACAAGTCCCTACGCGCTGGTGTACCGAGTTGCACAATGGGGTTGACGATCCAGCCCTCTCAGGTCGGGTCACTTGGCTTGATGCTCGTGCCCCAGCAGGTCCCGCACCGCTCTGGCTGCGTCTTCAGCTCTGATCAGGGGTCGATGAGCATCGGGCTCTGGTGAGGGAGCTTTTGGCTTGCTGGGCAGCGGTCATAGCCAAAAGAGCTCGGAGACCTGGGTGGGCCTACCGGACCTCAAGGTCAGTTGGCTCGAACATCTGGCATAGTATGGCGAACGCGGCTGCCATGCTCAAGCTGGCTCACTAAAAACATGGGATGCGATCATCATTGATGATGTCGGCCTAGACCTGGTGGGCGTGGAGGCACGCCACATTCGAGCGCGTGCTAAGGCCGGGACACGTTGTTGCTATAAAAGCGACAACGTCCGCGTCTAGCTGGGTCTGGTCGACATTTAAAGCAGTGCGCTGAGCCACCAGCTAGATGGCGCTCGAGGCGTTGTGCTTCTAGCAGCTCAAGGTTGGCCTGCGGACTGGCATTTGATTGTTTGTCGAGCTGGGAGGTGTTGGCTGTCTCGATGACATGGCACTCTCATGAGGAGTTCTCACTTGCCTCGGTGCTGTCGTCGGAGCTCGAGTTGTACTCGAGAATAGTGGAGGGATGTCGGCGCGTGCTCGATTATCCCTGCGAAGGGTGGCACCAAGATGTCACAAGCAGTGCATGCGCGGGAGTCGATAGTCACTCAACATGCCCTGGATCGGGCATGGGGCCCCCTGTTGGAGACCTGGAGGGTGGTAGAGGTGCTGGCAAAGAAGTCCAGGCTCTCAAAGTGGAGGGCCTAATGCATGAGGGCTAAGTTAGACTTCAGCTCGTCGTCTCTGGTGGCAACAAACTTGAAGTCGCCGAAGAGGACTCTCGTGCCATGCATGAGAGCTGAAATTAGTGACGCCATCGAGGAAGCATAGAGAGGAAACGTGCAATAGACACCTACCTATTACACCAATTGTCGGTGTTTTATCTTCCAACTAGTACCGAATATGCGGCGTGTTCGTCCTCGAGGTGTCGTAGCTAAGTAGACGGTAGGATTATACTGGTTCGGGCAAGTTGTCCTACGTCCAGTTCGTGCGTCTCGCTGTTCTTTGTTGAAAATGGGGTGGTTCGAGTTGCCTCTCTCGCAAAGGAGACCATTAGTCCTCTTTTATATGCCTTCAACCAGCGCTTTTCACCCTCTCACACCCGCCTCTTAGCTCTCGATAAGGGGTGCCCCAGTTACAGAGGGCATGTCCTATCACTCCTCAATCGGTGCGGCTTGATGAAGCCGCATCATCAAGAGATCATTGTTCAGCGTGCCCATGTATTGTCGCTGGAGCAATCGCACCGGGATGCACACGCACCCGCTGTACAGCGCACGCGCCCATTGCACCATTGGACATTACGGGGCATCAAGCACGCGCCAGAGAGCACTCGGGTGCTTCTAACTTGATCGTGAAAGCGCTCACACTGCATTGAAGGCTACTTACCTCGTTACTTCATGGGCACTCGAGGCCTCATCCCACCGTCTTGATCCTCCGTAGGTGTTGCCCGTCAGGAAATACGTCACCTCGCAAAGTGACATATCTGCACAACCACAAATAACTCATACATCTTGGTAGTTGGGGATCTGCACCCCATCATGAAGGCGCCGAGGAATAAGACCTCGAGGACTAGGACGAGGCAACGCTCAACTAGGGGTGGGCATTCGGTTAACCGGTACAATTTGGTTTGGTTTTTCAGTTTTTTTCGAATTCGGTTTTTGGAAAATGAAAACCGAAATGTAAGATGCAAAAAAAAAAAATTGGCCAATTGGTTAACCGGCAAATTTGTTTTAGTCTCTGGTTAACCGAAAAGAACCGGACCTCAAGGCTTATTCCTCGATCTCTCTTGATCTAGTCATGTTGGTTAACTGACGATGATTGTGCGCTGAAGGGCAGCGAGCAATGTGTCAGGGGCTCTGGGCAGTGTGTCGGCGAGGCACTCGGTAGATGGTGGATAGGGGCAGAGGTAGCGCATCTTGGGTTGGCATAAGGCAGGGCAGCGCACCTCGAGTGCATTTGACGGCTAGCTTGTTCGAGGCGTCGGGGCTTGGTGCAGCGCCACCGGTGGAACACACTACAGCTAGTGAGGGAGGGTAGGGGCAGGGGCGGTACATCTCGAGCAAGGGCAACAGCATATCAGCGCTTCTCGAGCGTCTGCGCCTAGCGGCTGGTGCATTTGGGGCGGAGGGTAGGGTGCAGCATCCAGACGAGTGGGTGTCGTGGCCTGTGGGATATTTGGGATGTTAGGGTTGCAAGTTTCTATATGGGTTGGGCCATTGTGGGTTGGGTTAGTTGCTGGGCCCAGCGGTGGGCTGACTAGAAGTTCGAGTCACCCGGTTAACCAAAATAAAAAACCAAAACTAGATAAAAATCGGTTATCACAGACTGAGAACCGATATAGAGATCGGTTTTGTCAGTTTCAGTGATTTCGGTTTTGGTTCCTGTTAATTCAGTTCAAGTTTTCGGTTTCCGATTTTTTCGCCCATCCCTACACTCAACCCGATCACGATGAAGATGGACTCGAGGCGAGCGACGCGGAGCAGAGGCCAGGGCAGGGAGGACAAGGCCTACGGAGCCAGGGTGGATGATGTCAAGCGGAGGACAAGTCTGGCAAAAGCGGGGAGGGTGACATGGAGTGGAGGACCGAGCAAGTGCGGAGAGGCTGCGAAGTGGCAGCCCCCCTATCCGGCCGGCATGGGGAGGCGGCAGCGCTCGCATGAAGCGAGTACGAAGGCGGCGGAATGTTGACGTTTCTTACTTTAACACTCCAGCCACTACGGGCCTGGCGGTCGTTACTTCTGGCAGCTCTCTAGGATCACAGACTAGCCCCACAGACAAACACTAGTCTTTTTGCACATTTTGTCCTCACTCGTGTGCACCCGAGAAGACTTCCTGATAGGTTGGTCTAGGTAGGATTCTAGTAAGGATGGGTAATAGATAATTATAGAGGTAGTGTGACATTGTTGATGTTTCTTACATCACAGATAAAACTCTGCATGCGTATAGAGACTATCGGTGTAGCATTTCCCCATAAAAGAGTATTCTAAGGGTGTCATTTATATTCTCCCAAATGAAGGCTAGATGGAAGCATAGCAATCATCAAATAGAGGTGATAGGTTGGTCTAGGTAGGGTTCTAGTAAGGATGGGAAATAGATAAGTGAGGTAGTGTGACACACACAAGATCATTCTATCCTAAGGCCCTGTTTGGTATAGCTGGAACTTGTTACAAAAGCAGCTTGTTTGAAAAGCTGGTGGAAAGCAGCTTCTGCTTATATCCTACTTTTAGTTCATTCTGAGAAGCAGCTGAACTAATAAGTTGTTACAGAAGCTTCCTGTTTGGCACACCCTCAGCTTATTTTTATGAAGAACCTGCAGCAGAAGTTGTGCCAAATAGGTCCTAAGGGGGATAAATGGGTCAAGAGGGATTAGGGTAAGAGTTAGGTAGATACTCCTTCTATGCTTCTAGTATACATATACATATCCTAAGTTTGATACTAATGATCATATTAATGTTGAATTCTAATGCTAAGTTGTTCAATACATCGGTCACGGGTTTACCCCTAGCAATACTAGGATGACTCCCGCAAAGAGCCTGTAGCATAGCCGAACGTGGAGGATTACAAGGACAGATATGGCTTTCACCACCTACTGCATACCTCTTCAATTCGTGTGTCTACCAGACATCCAACGCTACTTAACTATCCTAGCAGCATGCTAGCATATTAATTAAATACCTTAAGAGTTGCAGCACAAGCCATCCTAAGGCAATGACTAACCTAAACATTGTTGAACCAATGTTGAAACATAGCATAAGTCATTCATATTAACATGATCATGTCATAACTAATTAGACTATAGTGGGGGTTTGTAGTGTTTATGATGATATAATGAGAGTGGTATAGCGTAATCATAAATACTACTCCTACCACATATATTGAATCCACAATCAAACAAGAAACACTTCATCCAAGTATATGAATAAAAGAAGCTAAAGATAACATCTTTATTAGGAATAAAGTCACAAATACAAATAGGAATATGAGAGCCATACCTTTCCCAATTTGGAAGAGACTCCTTCTACTCCTTTCCTACTTGGACTATGGACCAGAGGCTCTCCTCACTATAGCCTAAACTCCTCTAAACCTATAGAGAGTAGTGGATACAATAGAGTGAATACTCAAGTGGTGTGTGTGTGAAGTGAGGGTAGGGGGTCCTATTTATAGGTGGTGAAGAGTCGGTTCCCGCCACCAAATGCGCGTGAATCATTCATAATCATCTTCAGGAAGCCGGGAGGAGCCAACACGTGTTGATTGACCGAGTTTGGCATCAAGAACTAGTAGGCCGACGAGGGGGGTCGGCCGCCCTGGTCAGGGCTCCGTCGGAGCTATGTTTTCTCTAGGTTTTTGACAGGTGGGTCCCCTTTATTGATATAGGTGATACACCATTGGATGGCCTCGAATACTTCTGTTTGTGTGCCATTTGATCCATGTGGTGCCACATGTCGGTGCTTGATTGGCTGGGATGATATTTTATAGGATTGCTCCTCCTCTTTTATCTCATTTCCTACAATAAATGCATGCATGCACTATTTTTCCATAGACAAGTGGAAATAGGTTAAATAGAAAGGTGATGTGTGCAAGAAATCGTATTTCCTTCACATAATTGAGTTATATTGACGGGTGAAATTGGTATATAACAACCTTCAACAAACTTCCCCAAGCTTATCTTTTGCTCGTCCCGAGCAAAGTAAAGACTTTATGTTGATGATCAGGAGTTGCTACAAAGTTTTATTTTTTTTCAAAAGTACCATGTGCACAACAAAATACTCTACCTAGTATAACAAAAATTGACATGGTACTTCACCCATATTAAGTCATTATGGGGCTTATGGCTTCCCCTATTCATGGGTGGTTGAAAGATAGAACAACAATTGTAGCAAGCATACCTTAGAGATCAAGTTCCACTTAAATTCTGAAGAGATCAATTTAGATTTGAAGTACCTCAAATTTATTCTCTCAATCACTCCTTTGTGTGTAATGGAAATATTTCCTCACCATGACATTTTGCCTAAACTCATCCTACCACTAAATAAGGCTTGTATGTGGAGCTTGGTAGGGAATGTAGTAGGCATACTTGCAACACATAATATTGCTAAGTCAAATAAGCAAGCACTAGGAGAAATCAATTCAAAACTATTTGATTCAACACTTGTGCATGTGTGATGGAGTGGAAGTGGATGTGGATATTTGAGATGACTCCTATTTGTGTAGACTCTCTTATTTTGCAGGGATGAAACATGGCTACTTTTTCTTTTTCTTTCTCTCTCCTTCTTTTTCTCATGCTTTGATGTAAGCATGCATTTTCTTTGTCTTGTAGCCATGTCTTCGACTCCCTTTTTATGCAATAAACTTGGAGAGAGTACTAAGCATGAAGGGTATGGAGTTTCTCTTTTTATTGTGGAACGATAGTATGAACTTCTACTGTAGAAGTATAGCATGTGCAAGTGAAGTCTTGAACTAAAAAAGAAATGAATGAATTCTCACATAGGTATATACTAGTTTGACTAGGCTCAATGTGAAGACAAATAGCATATGCATAAGGTTCATCAATTTAAAAATATCATATGGCTTTGATAGGTATTTCCAATCAAATGAGAGTAACTTAAATATTTTTAGAATTTTTCCGGAAATATAAGTTTCACCTTCAAACAAGAAATAGCAGCTCGATCACTATATCACATCCCGCAACAACATAGAATTGGATTAAGCTTTTGCTACCCACAATTTCTAAATCAAAGCAAATGTAATTTTAGCCAATGAAAGCAATAGTTTGGAGAGTAGTAAGTTGTAAACTAGGGACTTAGGAAAATTAAAACAGAGCAACTATTCATCATTTCATCTATGTGAATTCTAAACCATTCTTACCGCACATCCTTTATTTTATTTGAAAACAAATCTACTCTACTTCTTTTTTATGCAAGGTGAATGGTGGATGAATGGAGAATAAATACTCAAGGGGTGTGATATAATTAATCTCAAGAGGGGGTCCTCCTCTGTAACACCCTCATTTTCATCCATCATGCATTGCTTACACTCTTATACATGTTTAGCATTAAGCAACATAAAAAGGAACAAGATTAAAATGAATTAGAACCGAAACAACATTTAAATTCTGCAGCAATGCGGACTTGTCCGGTTGGTACCCCAGACTAGTTCGTTTGGCTCTCTATTGCCCTACGGACTTATCCGGTTTCTGCCCCGAATTAGTCTGAATTTGCTTCTGTTGATTCTTCGAACTTGTCCATTGTTGAGTACGGACTAGTCCATTCTTTGCTACTCGAACTCTTCGGAGTTGTTCGGTAATCCCTCCTTCAGTCTGGTTTTTGGAAAAATGCCAAGCCTCCGAACTCGTCCGGCCTACACCAGACTTGTCCGTTTTCCTTTATGGACAAGATCGGTCTTGTTCGAAACCTGAACAGACTTATCCGTTCAACTTTCTGACCTCCAACGTACTGGTCTAGCCCCCTACTGGACTTGTCCGATGTGCCCGACTTGGATTCAATCTTTTCCTCCGTGATATGTTATTGGGTATTCACCTTAATTGGGCCAAAGAACATCGTGCTAAACCCCTGTGGAGCCCATGTGGGACCCCTACAAGGCCTCCACCACCTTGAACTCGAAATCCACCCAATCCCTACCTATCCACCTCTATATAAACACCCCACCACTCCAACTTTTCATCTCTTTGTCAAGTTGGGAGAGAACCCTAAACCCTAGTTCGTGTGCCACCATCAAGAGGGGTCATCGCAACCAGGAGAAGGGAAGGAGGAAGGAGAAGGATCAAGCAACATCGATCTTCGTCAACTCATCGACACCATCGTCAATTCTCCACCAATTTTCCATCTTCTTTGGATCTAGATGTCAAGATCTCGAGTTTCGTCGAATTCTCGACCCTTGAGTTGTTGATTTCACGGTAATTAACTTAGATCATTTTTCTACATCAATCTTGGTCCTATAATTCAACTCAACTATGATCTGGTTGGAAATTCGCCAAAACCCCCAGCCGAGTGAACTTGTCCGACCAAGTGCGGACTAGTCCAATCGACTTTCTGGTCGAGGGCAGACTAGTCTGGTCCCTAGTACGGACTTGTACGACCACCTGAATCTGAAGTTGCTGAATTAATTCCAATTTCACTCAAATCAACTCGAAACATGTTCAAACTTGTTTAACACCATGTAACTAGTGAGTAAACATTACTAGCAACTCATGAACAAGTTTCACCTCATAATTGCATTAATCATGCATGTCATGGCATATTGAGTAATATATGGGCATTTATTGATTGTAATGTCTATTTTGTATGTCTTTTGCGCTAAATAGAAGGTGTTGCGCTACAGGTGGGGATGAAAATGGTTGGAAGCGTACGGAAAAAGAGTGAAATTATTTTCATTTTCATATAAATTTTTCAGAAATGGAATCGAAAACGGTATTATCAGAAACGGTTATGGTATTAGAAATTTCGGAAATATCGGATCCAGGTATATCGGATCGGAAGTATGTCGATATCGGAACGGTTCCAATTTTTATTCGGAAACAACGCACCAAAATATTGTTCATCTATAACATCAACAAGTTAGGTATAAAATATGAGACAACAACTTTTAGTTTCATTTTATAAAAAAAAAAATTCAATATGAAACAAAATTACTTTAAAAACACATTTTAAAGTAAATAAATATTTCTATGTAATTAAAGTTAACTCCTTATCCAAATTAATATCTGAATAAAAAAATTTAAAGAATCAAGCTTATTACATGTCAGCCCATTAGACCCAACCTACTATTTGGAAATTATCCGGTTATTGTTCGGAAATTTTCCATTAAAATACGGTATTCTGACAATTCAGTCGAAAATCAGTTCAAATCGTTTCTGTTCCGTTTACCAAATTTCAAAGTCCGATAAAAACAGTAATCGAATCTCAAATTTCAGAAATTGTCGAAAATGATAATTGCATCGGAAATTTTTGAAAATGGCGTCGGATGATCTGGATATTTACCATACAATTTTCATCCCTAGCTAGAGGGTGCTGTCGAGGACCTCAAGTACCAGAACTTCGAAGCTTTTGACCCTAATCAATCTCAGGAGCAAGGCAAGTGTCCTTGATCATTTTTATCCTGTTTTTAGATATTTTGTTTGCAAAACTGCATGCTTGCGTCAATATAATGAGAAACCCGAGATAGGTGTTTACTTGACTTGTTGACCATCCTTGTCGCTTGGGGTACATTGTAGAGAGTCGAGAAGGGCTTTTTTTACCTTTTTACTTCGCTCTAATTAATTAGGATGGGAAAACAACTGGATAGCTTAACTATGAATTAATAAACTTATGGATGATTTGAATTGATGAACATGGTTAATTAGTAACATGGGACTTCGGAGATCTAAGCACGCATGGTTTGTGGATTGGGTTGAATGATATGGTGGTTTGCTTGCCTTGGATCTAAGGACCGGTTCATGCGAGAATATACCAGGACAACAGTGTCACCACAAGGCGAAGTATGGGTGTGGCTTAGCCAATTAATTAGGAGTATTACCAACATTGATTCAGATCATTTGGAGGAGCGGGGAATGGTAGTCGGTTGGGTTTACAATAATGGCAGGACAACCCTGGGATCCGAACGGCACAAGAGGAGGCCCCTTGTCAGATGTGCTCAATTGGAGGCATCACCACCAGTGAAACCTTAGTGGATCTGAATATGCTGGTAGTCCTTTTGTAAAGGCTATTTTGTGATCTCCTTGCCATACACCTAAGTGTAATTGGCATAAGGGAGGTTTCTTTAGTCGTTGACGGGTGACGAAATCAGGAACTTGTGGGTGAAGTGCTACAACACTTGTAGAGTGTTAAAAACTATCATGATAGTCGTGCTCCCGGTTAAAAGCACTTGGATGACCTACATGATTAGAGTGGAACTTGGGATATTTGGTTTGGTAATGGTTATGGGTTGGATGGTCATTGATGGTCATGGTTAATGATAATGGTGAGAATCTAATGAATGGATGATTAATGAATGATGGACATGTTAATTATCTTCATTTGGGATATGATGAGATTATTTCACATAGGCATTGTAGGATGCTTTTTACATGTTTTCAATGTACTTTTCGGCAAATAAGCCATTGTTTATTATCGTACCTTGTTTAAGCTACATGTCATTATCTCCCAAACTTTCTGAGTACGACATGTGCTCACCCTTGCAATTCCCCCACCAACAATTTCGAGTGATATTTGGGAATACCCTTAGGATAATGCAGAGTACTAGGTTGTGTGCTACCGTCGACTTGCCTGTGGTGTTGCTTGGAGTCGCGCATTCCCCTATGCTCAGTTTGTTTAGTTGCTTATTTAGCATATTTTCGCAGCAGAACTTTTTAATAACGATCATTAGAGTTTGTAATTTGAGGAATATTTGAATATTGTAATAAAAGTACTTAATTAACTTGTGTTGTGGTAATTTTCTGTATATCGTTTGTGATGCACTCGTGTATGTGTGTTAAACATCTTGGGCACACATATGCGTCGCACTTGGTTCATTTTCAGAACCGGGTGTCACAAATTGGTATCAGAGCCACAAGTTGACCGTAGGATACAATCTAGATAGAATGGACACTTTAGAGTATATAGGAACACTCAGGGTGTGTTGCGGTTTGTTTGGTGTGCTGATTGATCTGTAATGGTTGCTTATGTGCTTAGTAGAGGATTGGGGGATGCTTTAGTGTTGCCACATCTATATGGGCTAGTACCGGTAGTTGCTTAATTTCATATCTCTTGATGCATATAGTTGGGGTCGTTTTCTAAATCCTTCTATGTCTTGATCTTTCTTCAGATGTCGTGGACTCGCAACCAAAGGGATGCCAATGAGAATTAGAAGAACAATGGAGCACCTTAGAATAACAACAGTGGACCTGGATCTAAGGCTGTCAACCTTCAGCAGTCGTTGGCAATTCAAAATTAACTTATGCAAACTTTAATGCAAACCTTGGGACAGCTGCGGGCCAATAATCAGAATCAGCCCCATATGCCTCCTGCGCCACCACCTCCACCGCCTCATAACAGGTTGGGAGAGTTTATGAGGACTAGGCCACCCACCTTTGCTCATGCCAATGATCCTATGGAAGCTGATGATTGGCTGAAATCTGTGGAGAAGAAGCTCGCTATTGTCCAATGCAATGATCGGGAGAAGGTTCTCTTTGCTTCCCATCAAATAGTTGGAGCAGCTGCGGATTGGTGGGACTCACATTGCAGTGCCCATGAAAATCAAGAGAGGATCACTTGGGATGAATTCAAGGAGAGCTTTCGTTCTCATTTTGTGTACGAGGGTGTTATGATCTTAAAGAGGCAAGAATTTGAGAACCTAAGGCAAGGAAAGTCAAGTGTGAGTAAGTATCTCAATAAATTCACTCAACTCTCAAGGTATGTTCCGGAGGATGTCAACCGGGACAGCCGCAAGCAATATTTGTTCATGAGAGGTCTAAACAATGAGATTCAAGTCCAATTGCTCAATTGTGACTATGCAAATTTCCAGAAGCTTGTGGTCAAAGCTATTGTGGTTGAGAACAAGGTTCGTTAGATGGAGGAAGATAACAAGAGGAAGGCGCCATATCAAGGATAGCCACAAGGAAGCACAGTTCACCCCCGCTTTGCGCCACCAAATGCATCATACTACAACCCCTCTGCTCCTGCATATCGTGCTACTATTCCACCGCGCCCAGCTCAGCCCATGCAGCAATGCCCCACTATGCAAGCACCTCGCCCTCCAATGCCTCATGTGCCTTGTGCCAATTTTCCTGCTAATGTTCAAAATCAAATTCGTCCAAACAATTTTGGTGCAGCAAGGTCATGCTATACTTGTGGTGAGATCGGACACTTTGCATCTCAATGTTATGAGTTAGGCCTTGGTCAAGGGAACAATGCTCCAAGATAGAATCCAGGACCAAATGGAGGAGCGCCACAAGGCAACCATGGACCGCAGAATTTCGTTTGTAGCATGGTGAACCATGTATCTACAGAGGAAGCCCAACAAGCGAATGACGTGGTGATTGGTATATTTCTCGTAAACTCCAACTCGCTGACTATGTTATTTATTCTGAAGCATCGCATTCATTCATTGCATCAAAGTATGTTGCCAAGTATAGTTTGCCCATATCCCATATGAAGTATACCTTGTTGGTTAAGTCTACTGGAGGGGAGATGAGGATGAATATAGTATGCCCAAAAGTAAGCCTTAGAATATGGGGGTAGATTTCTTCGTAAACCTTATCATTTTGGATTCACAAGGACTGGACATAATACTTGGTATGGACTGGTTAAGGAAGCATAATGGAATAATTCAATGTGCCACAAAGTCGGTGAAGTTGACAAATGAGGAAGGGGTCAACATAGAATTTGAAGCATCTCAACACACACCAAAGCAAGTGGATCTAAATCAAATGGACGGTGCAACAATAAAGGAGATCCCAGTGGTGTGCGAATTTTTGGATGTGTTTTTGGATGAATTGTCAAGTATGTCACCTGATCGTGACATAGAGTTTGTTATTGAATTAAAACCTGGAACAACACCTATAGCTAAGAGGCCATATAGGATGCCTCCTATGGAGTTAGCGGAGCTCAAGAAGCAAATTCAAGAGCAGCTAGAAAAGGGTTTCATTTGCCCAAGCTCTTCGCCTTGGGGAGCGTCGATGCTATTCGTGGATAAGAAGGATGGATCACAAAGGATGTGTGTGGACTACCAAGCTCTCAACAGGGTGACGATTAAGAACAAGTACACATCGCCCCGTATAGAGTATTTGTTCGATCAGATGAAGGGCGCCTGTGTCTTCTCCAAGATTGACTTGAGGTCAGGTTACATTCAAATGAATAATAGGCCGTCAGATATACGATATAGGTTTTCGAACAAGGTATGGATCCTATGAGTACACCATTATGTCTTTTGGTTTGGTGAATGCACCTGCATACTTTATGTACCTCATGAATAAGGCTTTCATAAAGTACTTGAATAAATTTTTTGTGGTGCTCATCGATGACATTATGATCTATTCGAGAAGCAAGGAGGAACATGAGTGTTGAAGGCTGCTATATACCAATTTCAGCTGTCAATATAACTCAATTATGTGAAGATTAATCATTTCTTGCACACATCACCTTTCTACTTGACCTATTTCCACTTGTACTTGGAGAAATATGTGTATGCAAATACTTATATAGGAATTGAGGAAAAGTATGGGGAGCAATCCTATAAAATATCATCCCAGCCAATCAGGTGACGACAAGTGGCACCACATGAATCAAATGGCCCACAAAGAGAAGTATCCGAGGCCATTCAACGGTGTAGCACCAATATCAGTCAATGGGACCCACCTGGCAACCACCTGGAGGAAGTACGGGCCGTTTGGAGCCCTGGCCAGGTCGGCTGAACCAGGGGGTCGGCCGACCTGGTCCTCGCGCCAAACGCGGTCAACATCCATGTGTTGGCTCCTCCCGGCTCCCTAGAGTCAATGATGACTGATTCGCATGCTTTTGGTGGCGGGAACCGACCTCAACACTAGTTTAAATAGGACCCCATACCCCTCACTTCAACACACACCACTTGGGCATCATTCTATTGTATACACTATCTTCCATAGTCCTTAGATGAGTTAGGATGTAGAGAGGAGAGCCTCTAGTCCCAAGTCCAAATTGGGAAAGGAGTAGAAGGAGTCTCTCTTCCTAGTTCCACATTGGGAAAGGTATGTCTCATGTATTCCTTCTTGTATTTGTGACTTTGTGCTCAATAAAGATATTATCTTTAGTCTTCTTTTATACGTATACTTGGACAAAGCGTTTCTTGTTTGATTGTGGAGTCCATGTAAGTGGAAGGTATAGTCTTTATGATTGTACTCTCATGATCACATCTTATGGTCATAAACACTATAGACCCCCACTATAGTCGATGTAGTTATGATATGATTATTTTAATATGAAAAACTATGCTATGCAATCACCATTGGTTCAACGATGATTTAGTTCATTGCCTTAGGATGGCTTGTGCTGCAGCTCTTAAGGTATTTGCTTAGTATGCTAGCATGGTGCTAGGATATTTAAGTAGCGTTGGATGTCTCGTAGACCCACGAATTGAAGATGTATGAAGTAGGTGGTGATAGCCCTATCTGTCCTTTGTAATCCTCCATGTTTGGCTATGCCACAGGCTCTTGGCGGGAGACGCCCTAGTATTGCTAGGGGTAAGCCCGTGCCCGATGTGTTGAATAGCATTGCATAGGAATTCATCATTGACATGACCATTAGTATATACCTTAGCCTATGTATATGTATTAGGATCATTGTAGGAGCAACTCTCTAACTCTTAATCCAATCTCCCTTTAGGACCCATTTACCCTTTAGAATAGATGGCCTAGGTGTGTGTCACACTACCCCTATTATCAACTTACCCCCTGTCTAGATATATGCTTAGTATCCCATAGATTTACCATAAGAGTAGTATATAATTTACTCCATTGCCTTCCTTTGGGATAAATACGATACCCTTGGTAATACTCATGGGTGCAATGCTACAACGGTATCTTCCGTCCGCTTGCGGATCTCATCTCTTTACCGGAGATGATATGTGGTGTTAAGAAATACCAACAAGCATTTTTGGCGCCATTGCCGGGGATGATTTGTTAGTATATCTTAGGATCTATCAACAAACATTTTTGGCGCCGTTGTTGGGGATGATTTGTTAGTATATCTCAGGAGCCGTCAATAAGAATTTCTGGCACCGTTGCCGGGGAAGGCAAAGGAAGTGAAGGATAGCTATCACTTGTAATTAAGCTATAGGTACTAATAGTTATTAGACAGGATTACCGTTGTTTGTTTTCTCCTTTTTGTGAAAACAAGGTATTGCTGGACAACCCATTGTATGGGATGGCCAACGAGGACGCAAGTGCTAAACTGCAAGATGATTCAAGGCATACCTCAACAAATGTCCGCTAGGCAACACCATTGCCTTTTGCGGAAGAATTTCAGCTTTCAGTAGGAGCCAAAGTCATCCATACCCAAGCTTGGGGAAGGCTCGAAGAAGTTCTTCTTGGTTTGCCTCCACCATGGGGTGGATAGTTGTCTCTTCATCCAACACTCATGTCATGGGTTGGCTCCACCAATCCATAACCACATTCATGTTGGAGCTGAAGGAGTCCTATTCTCGTTCATCATGGATGAGAGGAAGGTCTCCACTCAAGGGGTGGATTGAAGAATGCTCGAGTTCCCATAGCTTGTCATGCACACCACTTCACAAGGTGGATATGCTAGTTATGGAACTACACCTCCCATTGAAGTGTCATGAATATCCAAGTCGTTGGAGATTTGTTTGGATAATCCAAGTCATGGATATTCACATGATTTGTGAAAATCCATGTCATCATAGGACGCGTGGGGATTATTTCCTTAAAACCCATGAGGACCTTTTTCAAACAAAAACTCCAATGGCTACCATTCACAAGGAGGTCAAGGGTGGAATTAACATCACCCTTGTATTCAAGGAGGCTATGGCTTTCCAAGGGACTAAAGTTCAACTAGCCTACCTGGAAGTATCTTGGCCAAGCAGAAATCAAGACAACATTCACATGAATATCTTGGCCATGGACAAGAACATAAGGAGCATTCAAAGTCCAAGATATCCCACATCACTTGTTGGGATTCCCACACTTCGACCAGACCCATTCAACCTAGGGCAAGTGACATTGTGGATGAAGCATTTCATGTTTGATTGTGGAGTCCACATGTCATCATGCCCAAGGAAGCCTTTGATCCATGATCAAGGTATGGGTTGATTCAATGGAATATCAATATGGTCAGAGTGGCACCCCTTAGAAGGACAAAGCCTCACCATGCTCATGAAGGAATACATTTAAGAGGGAGAACCCGTCGCTACAACAACATGTCTATGTCAATACAACGGGGAGAGGCTAGGGCCACCATGTGTCCAAATGACAGCCAAATGAGTTTGGCATGTCAAAATAGAAGAAGTCGTCTACATCTTCAACTCCGGGATTGGACAAGAAATCATCGCGCTGAACAGAATGGAGGTAAGTCCTACTCACCGGACTTCAAAAATTCGGTGAGTCCTCGCCAATAGGTTAATTGGTAGTTATCTCATATTTGTTTTCCAAATTGCATCAACCCTTGCATTTGCATGTTTGAAATTCCACACTTGCATGTTGGAAAGTAAAATTTCCAACCATCATAAAACAAAAAATTTGAATTAGGGGAGAATTTAATTAGATATGAACTACGTGCATGACCACTTGAATTTATCTTCCTAGTTCAAACCCAAAAGGTTTGCTTTGACCCTCATTGCATTTACAAGTTATTTCAAGCTGGGCAAGACAATTTGAAAATTGGGTTCAATTTGCTTTTGGCTAACGTAACCCATTTTTCGAGGTGTTTTGCGTGTTCTTGATTAAAGTGCAGCTAGGTCAAAACTGTGAAAAGGTGCTATGGCAAGAAAGTGGAAGGTTTCATCAAGCTCAAGTCACCATTGGGAGGATTCAAGAACACTTCTCTCCTTCAAACTCATTTTGAGTTTGAGGAAGAGAAATGTTCAAGATGATGACCCAATGGAGGAGCCAGAACCAAATCCAATCTCAACTTGGCATTTGACATCAACCATCAAGACTAAGCCGAAAATCAATGTTGTGAGTTTCTCACACAAAGACCTTCATCACCAACTGCTCTTCAAATGAGGTATGAGTTTAGAATTTTTCATTGTTTGGTTTGCCATAGAATTGAATGTATTTGCTTGCATTTGTGAGGAAGGTTGACACTTCCTCATCATTTAATTCTCATGCATCCTCACAAGAGTAAGTGTGGGTATTGACTTTTGGATATCCAAAAGGAAATCCCACCTTCCTTGGAAAAAATCTAAAACAAGTATCTAGAATCCTTTAAGCATTGTTTTGTAGACTTAGTCATTTTTGTCTAGGTTTAGAAAATAAAACTTTTGGGCATGACTTAATTGGTGAATTGGCATATAGAAACTTGGGCATAGTGACAACCATAATTTTTTAATTGAGCTTCGTGCATAGATGGTGTCACTAGATTTCAAACTCCTAGGAATAAGTGATATCCTTGCTCTAAAATTAATTGCATTTTTTGGAGGAGTCACTAAATTTTAAATTCCTAGTGAAGTTCAGGAGGATAAAATTGAGAATCTTGTTTGCCATGGTCTAAATGATAAAATTTGCTCTTGAAATCTAAGATGGTTAGAAACTTTAAAAGATGTAGGGATCCATATAGTATATTTCTATCACATGCATTTCTATGAGTAGGAGCTTTAGAAAATATGCAACATGAATTATCCATAAAGCTCCACTCTTATCAATGAATACCACATTGATCATGGATACAATTGACATTGGAACCAATGCATCTTTGATTTTGTTCTTCCCCGTATGTACAAATGAAAGTTCAGTTACCTAACCCGAACATTCATTTGTACAAGTATCAGGAGCTAACCATCCCTCTCCATTAAAGAGAGGAAGTTTGCAAGAGTAATATTACTATGCAGGCATTCAAGAAGCTAATTGTTGGGATCCCTAGAGGATTCCATTTCAACATCTCTTGGCCAAGGAGTAAATGAGGATGGTTACTACCTATCGGAAATTATGCTCAAAGGTCAATCATAACTATACGAGGCTAGAGATTTGAAATGGGAACCCTCCATGAGCAACCAATGGGCTGCCACGAATGGTTGAGAGCATTATGCTTTCAACTATTCTATGCACTCATTCAAGCTCAAGGGATTTGCCACCATCATTGAGTGAAAGTTGTTCCTATGTGGCTAGGAGGAATGACAAATCACACCCAACACATGGAGACCCTGATGTGCGGACGATCAACATCGAAAACACTCTATTCAACCACACTCATGGTGTCCATGGGAGGCAACACAACAATCAACACTCAACCCTGCATTCTCAAAGCCACGCTGCAACAAGGATAGGCCAACTCATGGCCTACCTCCGTCGTTAGGGTTTCAACCCCTATCACGGACCTTGATCAAGAATAAGCTTGGGGGAGGACCCCCACTTGAAGTAACTTGTATCACACCCACTGCATTTTTATTTCAAATCATCCGTTGCATATTTACTTTCCATTCATCCACCATCCGGCATGCATCTAAAAGAAACATAAAATAGGAACTTAGATTTGCTTTGCTTATCAAATAAAGATGTGCGGTAAGAATGATTTAGAATTCACATAGATGAAATGATGAATAGTTGCTCTGTTTTATTTTTCCTAAGTCCCTAGTTTACAACTTGCTACTCTCCGAATATTGCTTAAATTGTCTAAAATTAACTTTGCTTTGATTTAGAAATTGTGGGTAGCAAAATCTTAATCTACTTCTAGGTTGTTGGGAGATTTGAATTAGTAATAGGGCTGCTATTCCTATTTTGAATGTGAAACTTGGATTTCCGGAGAAATTCTATCAAGATTTATGTTTCCCTCATTTGATTTGAAATACCTACCAAAGCCATATGATATTCATACATAGACAACACCTTATGCATATGCTATTTGCTTTCACATTGAGCCTAGTCAAACTAGTATAGACCTATGTGAGAAATCATTCAATTCTTTTTGAATTCAAGACTTGACTTGCACATGCTATACTTCTACACTAGAAGGAAGCAAAATTCCATCATATCCACCATTCCACAATAAAAAAAGAAACTCCATGCTATTCATAGTTAGCACTCTCTTCAAGTTATTGCATAAAAAAGAGTAGAAAACATGGCTACAAGAAAAATAAAAAGGAAATGCATGCTTATATCATAAGCATGGGAAAAAAAAGAAGAAAAAATATTCTTACTCCATAGCATAAAAAAAGGGTAGCCATGTTTCATCCTTGCAATAAAGAGAGTCCACATCAAAAGGAGTCATCTCAATGTTTCCACATCCACCTCCATTCCATCACACATGCACAAGTCTTGATTCAAAAGTTTGAATTGATTTCTCCTAAGGCTTGCTCTTTTGACTTAGTAATATTATGTGTTGCAAATATGCCTACTTGACATTGTCGTGTAGAGCATCCTGTCAAGATTTTCAACCTAAAGATTGGAATCACCTGAAGCAAACTTTAGAATTTCTTAAGATGCCTGAAGATAATCACTATTTCGTAGAATCCAAGTCTTTAAGGGCATTGTCATTTTCCTTAGTCAATGACCCTCTTTTACGGATCGTTCCCTCATCGTTTCTGTTATTCTACTTGTTAGAATCTCAGGACGAGATTCCTTTAAGGGGGAAGGATTGTAAAAGCCCGCTTTTCGGAAGAACAAAAACGCAAAAATGCGAACTTAAAAATTTTGAAAGTGGACTTGGAAATCCAAACTCACATGAACCAGATGAGTTAACCAATATTCGCTAGAAATAGGAACTTGTTAAAATTTTACTATTGGAACTTAAGGTGTAAAATCTTTAATTTCCAGGTATTCACATTTTCAATAAAAAAATTAAAGGAGAAAAGAAAACAAAATAGAGGGAAACAAAAAGGAATTATTCCAACCCTAAAATGGGACATTCACAAAAATTCAAATCTAAGGCTGTAAATTTTTCCATGACCTTCTAATATTCCAAATAGACTCTCGGTAAAGTTTCAAAATTTTTGAAGCACGTTTTCCATTTATTGGACACGTACTGAGAGTTTAATCAGAGTCGACTTCAAATTTAAACTATGTACTTAACTTTGTCCAAATCCATTCCAAATTTTTCCTAAGGCCCCTTATGGTTCAAAAAGGGTAACTTCAAAGATTCAGGATTTTTGAACCTAATCTACTATTTATTTCCTTGAGTCGAATATCACCACTTGAATTCAAATTCAAAATTTAAATTTGAATGAAACTTTACCAAATACTGAAATTGATTTGCCCAATAAATTCCTCATATTGTGTTTAGTGTTCGTGCCCACTTTTAACACTTTTAGAGCCTGTTAGATATTTAATTGCAGTTAGAATGAAGATAAGAAGGAGAGAGTGGGTCCCACAAGTGGTCCCAACACGTCAGGTCAGCAACTGGCCATAGCGTGACACAGATACCATGCATGTGCCACCGTGATGCAAGTCGGTCTTTATCTACCAGCGCCGACTGCTTCCTATCCACACCACCGCTCGCGCTCTTCTTCCCGGCCGCTTGCAGCGCGACCTCCAGACGGCCATCGGCTCGCGTCCCTCCCCGCGTCGCGCGCTCAGTCCACCCCGCCGCCCGTCTCCTCGGCTCCGGCTACAGGTACGCACCCCACTCCTCCCGTCGGCCGCGCGCCCTAGCCTCCCTCTGCTCGCTCGCGCCCCACGGTGACTGCGCCGCCCAACGATGGCCGTCGGTTTGCCCCGCGCGCCCTGGCCGCCGCTCACGCCTCCTCGCCTCCCAGCTCCGCGCATGGTGCCTGCTCCCTCGCCGCCACCCTGCTGCATGATCGTCGAGCCGCCGAGCACCGCGCTGGCTCTGCCCCGGCCCCTGCTCCACGGCGCGCCGTGCGCTCCCACGGCCGAACTCATCGCCGAAGCCGCACCTCCACCCTGCTGCTTCCTCAGCGCCACAACCTGCTCAGCTCCCTACTCCCGTCAGCCATGGCCTTGCTCCAAGCTGCTCTCCCTGCTGTTGTCTCGCGCCCTCACCGTGCCCCCGCATGCGCGCCGCCCTCGCCGACGCCCCTGCAGCGCCGTGCCCGCGCAACACACCACCTTTCACTGGCTACTCGCCCACGGCCGCACATCTCTAGTGCCACAGATGCGTCCTTGCCACTGCTGCGTGCTGCACCTTTCCACGCCGGCCGTCCGCTCGCTGCCCAGGCCCACTATCTGCGCCTTGGCCGCGCTTCCCATGTGCTGTTTCAGATTTCATTGTCGACTTGTTGTCGTCACAGTGTTCTTCTCATATGCCGCGTCCGATAAGTGTGAGGATTGATGGAGGTGATGTATGAGATGCAAGAACACATCGATGACACAACGACAACAACAATTAGTTCAAGGTTAGCTCTGAATTGTGCAAAGATTAGTTGGGACAGTGCTGTAGCCAAGGTGTTCGATGAAATGTTCACAAGGAAGGAACCAACTTTGTTGATGTTTAGAACTGGTCTGTGATGCAGGGGTAGGATGATGTTGCGACCGACAAGCCAAAGTGCCAAGATACCCTTTGAATGGTGATGAAGTGACGGAAATCAAGTACAACCCCAAGATATTCGGTGAAATGCCTACGAGGTGAGACTTGCCCTAAAATGCCTTGTTTGACATCACCGAAGTCTGTTTGTCGTGATCGCTAATGGTACTCATGTGTCGTCAAGCCGTACGTCCATTTTCCGCCATGATATCATTCCTTTAGAAATCCCCAAGTCGACCTCCTTTGTCGTTTGTATCACGTTGGCTTGTCCGTGCGTGCTCGTGATGCTCCACCATGAGCCGCGTCGACGTCAGTGACCACATGATGTCGTCGTGACGCTCCGAGCCGTCATCATGCCCTGGCATTGAGATGAAGGATGCTTGTGATGAGTGTGGTACTAAAACACCAGCACGACTCGTTGGACAATGGTTGTCAAGCCAAATTAGGTTTAGACGTTGCGAGAGCAATTGAGTCCTAAGTGTAGCCAAGTTGCGCGATAAAAGGCCTTCTAGGTCAACCACGGGTATTGGTGATCACCGATCACCTATGGTTGAGTAATGCAAGAATGTTGCGACCAACAAGGAGAACTAGACCAAGGGGAACCTTGGATAAGAGTTCCTTGGTTGTGTCGAGAATGTTCCCTAACCGATCACAAGATTGGTTAACTTGGTGTACCACTTCTTCGGCGGCAGGTTCGTCCAGTCGCTTATCAACAACTGAGTCGAAATCACTAGCCTTAAGACTCACAAGGTGGTGTCCGACATTTCGCTCACCACTATTGACGAGTCTGGGTTGATGTGGACGTCGCTAAGACGATCTTCTCGAGATGGCAAAGCATGCCTTCACGGCAAGGTGTCACATCATTTTTAAGTCCTGAGAGCTTATCGAGCTCACCTGGACAGGCTTGTAGGAGACACTACATTAGTGTCGCCGTGTAAGCACTTGAACGGTGGTCGAGAAGCTTGCTGTAGAAACTACTTTACCTAAAAGTCATTTGAACGTTGTCTTGGTACTCATGCTAGGTTAATAGTGCTTGTAATGACTTCTTGAGTCCAAACCATGTTGATATCACTTCACTCCCAAGTGTCGCCAGAGTTTCACTTTAATTCATCCTAATTCAGGACCCTACAACAGCACTACTCACTTAACTAGGTTTACTCCTTTATGAGTTAAGTCAAGTTCATTAGTCGACTGCTAAATCGTGACCTTTGTCTTGTACACTCCACTCATACTAAAGCTTTCAACGTCCCACCTTAATTTTTGAGTCGTCCTTACACTTCTCTGCCCAACACTTCTTCACCATTCAGAATTGTCAATCTCGCTTGGCATAGCTTGAAGTGTGGTATGCTAAGTTGCAATGTAGCTTTATGTTGTACCTTTTAGTTCATACCGACACTGCTATGTCCACCTTGACTCATCCTCTGGTTACCCACACAACAGAGGCATAGCTGTCCTTCCTAGTCAAACTCCTCGTTCTTAAAGTTTACACAACCCCGTGGAGTCTATTATTAAACTACTTAATTACTTAATTACTTATATGCATATCATGTCGATAGGAATGTGATGATAGGTGATCAACGAGAAGTTTCGCTTGGAGGAGAAGGCCAGGGTGTCCACTTGAAGTCCTTGGCGGAGTCTGCACAGAAGGACCACTAACAATTTGACATTTATTCGAGTCGCAAACTAAGGCAAGCACCGATTTGCATTTAATAGCTTTTCAAAGTTTTGCAGTATTTCTCGCATTACGTCCTCAATTGATATTGTGCATTCACGTATAAGGTGATTGATACTCAACTTGCATGACCACAAATCCCAGGGTTTGGTTGGAACGGGTTACAGTTTGACCTTTAGTAACTGCTTTGCTAATGTATAGGAAATCCGGTAGAAGTCGAGTAGTTGGAATCTACTCGTGAGATAGGAATAACAGTTCACATGAAGGTGGAACATTAAAAATGGCTTATGAAATGAACACGAGACCGGGCAGGGGGAATAGGAGTCGACGAGATGGAGTCTCGATCGCATAGCCCTGCCTGTGTCGCTTGAGGACCGTGCCGTATGCGACACCGTTGGGCAAGCTTGAACTGTACCGGTTGCATAATGGTATATGGGCCCATTAAATTGATGTAACTCCACAATGTAGTGTGGAGACTCCTCGGTTGTTCTTGAATGGAGATGCGTAGGCAGAAAGGTGTAAATCTCCTAGCGGATCGTTTTGACGTGTCCGTGTAGGGGACCTTTTGCTCGGGATGAAGGGGTTTGTCGACATTGGGGTCTTTGGTGAAAGGTGGCCACATATGACGCGGGGAGGAGAGCACGTATGTGTCTCCCACGCGGGTGTGTGTGTCATGCAGTCTGGGTGTGTCCTGATTGCAATCACCGTCCCTCGCGGTAATAGAGTACCACTTGTCCGTCGCTGTCGTGACGTAGTAAATACTAAAGAAGCCAGAAAATTATATTGTATTGAAATGTTACTTGCTTTGCAACCTTGTATGATCTAGAGATAGTCACATTAAAGTTTACAGTTTCCCCATACTTTAGCTGTAATAGCATTATGTGGTCGGGGCATGTCATATCATCGGCAAAGCGTTTCTTGTTTGATTGTGGAACCCATGATGTTCCGTGCTTAGAGAATGCAACTTGCTACTTAAAACTTGATTATAAGGATCTAGTTGTAGGCGAGTCGTTCATGCTTCACCTTAGCTATGTTTAGTGTCCCCCTTGCATATGTCTTGTGAGACGGGTTAGTCTTGCTGAGCCTTATACTCACTTTGCACTTTAACGATTTTTGCAGGTATTAGTTTTATTTCTGCTGTTCAGGTTGTACATGAGACTCGAGGTGTCGAGATAAATCTCATGTGAACCACGCCGCTGCTGAATGTTCTTCATGTTGCTAGTGTGAATCATCCTAGGGCATTGACGTCTTCTCTCCTGCTTAGTTAGGTGAGATTATGAGTATGTATTTTTCCGTTGCGTGTGTACCCCTGTCGTACACTCTTTTGTAAACTCTTCTTATTATGAAATGAAAATTTTATATCTCTTGGTATCCTTTTCGTGAGTGCTGTTAGGTGCCGCATCGCACGGCACCATCCAATGAGATCCTCGGATGTGTGGACCCCGGTTCCCACATTACCGAGAGGGACAGTGATTGCAATCAGGACACACCCGGTCAACATGACACATACGCACTTTCGGAAGCGCCAGCAAGTACTTACAGAAGTACCTACATAGCACTTAAGTACTAGTCGTATATGGCCTCCTTTCACCCAACACTAGAATGACGAACCGGTCGATCCGTCACGAGCAGGAGGTCCCTGCGTGGGGCATACTCTGACATGCTGACCAGCTGATTTACACCCCACTGCCCTCAACCTATGCCTATCAAACGGAACGGTATGTCTGGACAAACCAGTATCAAGCTACGTCAGTTTGTTGGAGCCCATTTCTCCAGTATGTCGCCGGTACAATTCAAACTTGTCCAGCAGGGCCACACACGGATCGGTCCTCAATCGACACAAGCAGGGCTACGCACGTGAGACCACGTCTTGCTGCATCCTACCCGCTGCTCGGTCTCAATTTCATATTCATAAACCATTTCTTGATCCAATTCACCCCGTGTGATAAAATCCTATCTCGCGAGTAGATTCCAACTACTCGACTTCTACCGGATCCCTATGAATATAAGCATGGCAGTTTCTACTCATCGGGCTGTAGATCTACCCAAGACTCCATGGGAATTGTGGCCATGCAAGTGGATGTCAAACACCTTAAACGTAATGCACAAACATCTGAAGACGTAAGGTGATTGAAAACTGCAAGGACACTATAAGAACTTAAATGCAAACTGGGGCTTGCTTGAAAACGAGTCCGTGTCTTAGTTAGTCTCCGACAGATGGACTTCCAAAGCTTCCGGCTGCTCCTCGACCTCAGTTACTACACGATATGCATATACTATATATGAATAACTTTAAAAATAATTAATATGCTTAAGGTCACAAGCTAATATCATGTGATCAAAATAAGATAATGATCTTAATTGGCTTTGGGACTTTTATGGTAGATACTAGGGACTAAAATGGAGACTCTTGCAAAGAACATGAGATGATCAAGGAAGTTTGTCGTCTCTAAAATTATGGCAAGTAATAACCTTCTCTGAATTTTTGTTGAAATTGTGGAAGTCTATAATGGCTACCAGTGGTTTTACCATGTAGAGGGGGTCTCACTAGTTATAGAAAAAATTTTCTCACATTTTTCTGAGCTTCCTACAGGGAGAAATTAATTTTACAAGTTTAGGAGAATTTCTGAAATGTTTTCTCTATTTTTCCCAATTTTTCAATTACATAGATATTTGGAACATTGATCAACCCAGTAAAATAAGTCCAATGAAGTTGAAATGTTTACTGGAGATCAAGTGTATTGTTAAGAGCGTTCTTACCAAAATTCTGAATTTTCCAATTAATAGAACAAGAGCAATTAATTTCCCAAGCAGTTAGCTCAAAGGAATTAATTATGAAACATCTGAGGGTTTCATGTCCAACAAATTGCACCACTGCATATTTGAGATTGAGATGAGTCTACCAAAATTTATTTGGAAATTTTTGAGCAAATTTACTAGGAGTAATGAATTTTAGAAGTTTGATTGAATCCTGGAATTATTTTTCAATTGGAAAAATTTAAATAAAGCGGTCGGCCCCACTTCATTCGAATGGGCGAATTTCATCTGGGCCACATCGGGGGCCACGGGTTTAACCCGCGCAACCGCACCAGATCCAGTGCCGCAACCGATCCGCGCACTCGCACACGTCGCTGACAGGCGGGGCCCAGAGGGCCTTTGTCTACCTCACGACGCGCCGCTCGACCGCGGCAGCGCAGCGCCGGCGAGCTCGCCGGAATGGTTGTGTCGACCTCCTCCCGGCCTGTCCTTGACCGCCTAACCATAAAATCGACCGCGCAAGCCGATGGTGGGGTCCAATTGAGGCGGTGACAGCCAGAGACGGCGGTGCAACGGCGGCAGCGGAGCTAGGGTTTTGGCGATTGTCGGAATCGCTCAGGAATGGTGCAAGAAGATCTGGGAAAGGGGAATGTTCCTGGGAGCATGGGGGAGATAACTAGGGGGTGCAAACGGGATGAAATCACCGGAAACGTAGAATTAAATTGCTAACCTAGATACATAGGTATGAACTATCCCTTAACTATTGCCAAGAATTATTAGATGTAGAAAACGAATTAAATCGCTAAACTAGATACATATGTATGAACTATCATCAGGAAAAATGGAAATAAGAACGCTACAAGGCATGGCATGGCTTGAAACTTGGTGATCATGTGCAAGGCGCGATAAACACAACTTTTTCTTATAGAAGTCACATCCTGTAGAGGCCTCCTCCGTCTTGTCAATGGTGGAGCAGGGGTGGTTCTTGGCGGCTTCACCAGCGATCGTCGGAAAAGTGTGGAATACAGCGCAACCTGGTGAGAAAACACCGAACCAAAAGATTGAGAAGGTGCGCAAGCAAGTTGTGAACAAGTTTTTTAAAGAACTAACGATCGATCGTTGGCTATATGGAAAGTAATCGTCGGAGTCCCGAGGGGAGGTCAGCGGCGCGCGAGTGGGGCAGAACTGCGGCGTGGGAAGGCAAAACCAAACGGGATTTTGACGCCGGTGACCAGAGGGGGTTTAAATAGGCAGAAAGGGATGAGGGGAGCTTGCCACGGCGCAAGCAAGCAAGCAGCTCGGTGGCTTGCATGCCGGGAGGTGTCTCCACGGTGAAAACAAAGGAACCGCTCGGGAATGGGTAACTGGACAGTGGGACCCACATCCCCTTCCTAGTCAATCATGTCTGTAACTTTAATTCCCCTACCAAACTTGATCCAAAAATTCTAGATTTTTGTGGAGAAGACAAATCAAATGTGTAGAGTCAGATTCAGAAATTGGATTTCAAATTTGTACAAGTTTCAATTGGAATTCAAATTCAAATTTGAATTTGAATGAAATTCAATGGAGTCACTGAGTTAAATAGCAAATGAGCTTCAAAAATTATGAAAATTTGCAGGGGTGCTATTTGGAATATTATGAGGTCATGGAATATATTTAGCCTCATATTTGAATATTTTGATAGGGCCAAAATGTATAGTAGCTATATTCAAGTTTTGAAATAATTTGAATATATTTAGTACTGCATATGGTTTTTGCCCTAGCAAATCCCATTCAAATAAATTCCAAAATTTGCAGAGAGGTCACTTGATTTATCCTAGGGTCATTGGTGTTGTCCAACCCTTATGATAATAAAATTTAAGTATGAGTGAAAGAAAGATTTTTGATGATATCAAGTTCATGTGTACAACCATAATTGATCTCCACTATGGTTGAAAACAAATTGGTAACTGAAATTTATATTAATGAAAAACTGGGATTTTACAGTCTGCAATAGTGGCGGGACTGCCCTGGATCCAAACGGCACAAGAGGGGGCCCTTGGTTGGATGTGCTCAGTTGGAGGCATCACCACCGGTAAAACCTTAGTGGGTCTAAATATGCAGGTAGTCCCTTTGTAAAGGCTATTTTATGATCTCTTGGCCATACACCTAAAAAGTGTAATTGGATAAGGGAGGTTTCTTTAGTTACCGATGGATGACAAAATTATGAACTTGTGGGTAAAGTGTACAACCTCTGCATAGTGTTAAAAATTATCATGATAGCCATGCTCCCGGTTAAGAGCACCTGGATGACCTACATGATTAGAGTGGAACTTGGGATGGTTTGCTCATGGTTTGGTCATGGTTATGGTTTGGTTATGGTTATGGGTTGGATGGTCACTAATGGGCATGGTTAATGATAATGGTGAGAATCTGATGAATGGATGATTAATGAATGATGGATATGTTAATTATGTTCATTTGGGATATGATGAGATTATTTCACATAGACATTGTAGGATGCTTTTTACATGTTTTGAATGTACTTTTCAGCAAATAACCATTATTTATTATCGTCCATTGTTTAAGCTACATGTCATTATTTCCCACACTTGCTGAGTACGACATGTGCTCACCCTTGCAATTCCCCCACCAATAGTTTCAGGTGATGTTTGGGAGTACCCTGAGAATAATGCGGAGTACTAGGTTGTGTGCTGCCATCGACTTGCCTGTGGTGTTGCTTGGAGCCGCGCATTCCCTAATTAGCTTCTTTCCGCTGCATAACTTATTAATAATGATCATTAGAGTTTTTTTAATTTGAGGATTATTTTAATATTGTAATAAAAGTACGTAATTAACATGTGTTGTGGTAATTTTTTGCATATCGTTTGTGATGCACTCGTGTATGTGTGTTAAACATCCTGGACACACATCTACATTGCACTTGGTTCATTTTAAGAACTGGGTGTCACATCCCCCAAGATTGTTCTTCAATCACCTCCGTGATGAGGCTTGAACCAATGATGACGGAAGTATGCCATGAGATCGGCTTGTTCTAGCGTGGAGCTGAAGTTGGTGAATTTAGCGTCCATGTGTTGTTGCCAATCTTGGGCACCTTAAGCATGCTCATGGAGGGTGTTGTAGATGTCACTCATCCTCACTTCAAGGTCTTCCATACATCTAGTGAGATCCATCATTCCATGGCTATAGTCATGACGACTTCTAGCCGAAGAGGAACGACATCTTCTCGTGGATGTTGGAGGCAAGCTGCTAGATCTTGAAGTGGATAGGGTGGCTCCCACACGGCACCTGGCTATCCATGCCAAGACGGACCTTCGGTCTCATACGATGGAGGTTGAGTCCATCCGGGTGCATCATCCGTTGGGTTCTCTTCCTCTTCATACTCATGGACCGTGGAGGTTGTCCGAGGCATGGCCGCTCTCCTTGTACTGCTTCTAGTTACCCTGCCAAAGACATTACTTCTTCGAGCTTCCTCGATGGGAATAAGATCAATGGTTAGCCTCCGGCATTTGTACAAATTAAAATATGGGATAGCTAACCGAATTTCATTGAGAAAGCCGTGATAATAAAATACCAAAGAGCCATCTTGATCATGTTTAAGGGTATGTCCTTGCACTAGATAATCTGCATTAAATAATTCTAGTTAATTTTCAATATATTCAAATGAAGTATATTCCAGTGCTCCTACCCTAGTAGCAATGCGGTAATCAATGAAGCGCATTCAATTGGCCCTGCCCTTGAAATGTAATCTCACCATTGTGTCATTATGGCAATAACTGGAGCAACTTTTATCTTTTTAATTTTGGCAAATAAAATTTTTAGCTCATCGTCATGCATTGTTCTAACATCTCCTCTAGGGAACATAGTCATAGCCACCCATCTATGCATGAGCGTAAGTAGGATTGTGCAAGTGTCTATTCCTAGGAGCACTAAGTCTGACCTCACTAGTCAATTCATGCCAAAAACATTGTTTGTTAAACTTAGGCAAAGTGTCTAAATCTAGCAAACAACGTTTATGGAAGCCTTGGATTTCACTTAATTCCTTCCATATGATGTTGTATTCTTTTTGAACTAATCTACAGGAAATACCATGAAATCTTATTTTGAGGGTGCGAAGGAATTGCATGGAGAGATGGTGTGAACCTCTCTCTTCTATGTGAGCAAAAGTCTCCCATCCTAGAGCACGCCAAACGGAAAAGAATTCGACATCCATACCTATTTTGGAGATCAAATCCGGATCATAAGCTTTTGTATGAGAAAGCTCATGATCTTGGAGGAGCTTGCATGCTTGACCTTCAACATCACTTTGTATGTTGAGTTCGTCGTCGTGGAGAAGTTGATGCGGGTCGCTTCCCTCATCCATGGGAGTGTCCTCACATATACTCATTGGTGAACTTGGTGTAGCAATTGAAGAGGGACGTGCACTTGAGTCTCGACCATGGCTTGAGCTTGCGGCCTCCTTCCTCTTCACAAACAACCTCTTCATTCCTTTCGTGACCATAACAAATCAAAAACTCGAAGGAGGTGATGTTAGTGAAAGCGAAACACCCGACGAATTTTCCCTTGAAGAACTTGAGAGCAAATTGCAAATGCAAACAAAAGCAAATCTTTTTGACTTGGGTTTGAGAAAGAGCGCTTCTATGAAGAGAAAGAAAGTCAATGTGAGCAAAGAGTGACTTAGGGGAGGTGTGAAATGATGAGTGTGAAGAAGAGTGCTCCTAATGGCCAACATTTATAGTGTATACTGCCCAACGGTCACAAGGGAATCAAATGTAGCCGTTGGAGTAGAGAGAGACAAAATGGCCGTTTCCCTAGTCGGGCGAACAGGGGGCCGACCGAACTAAAAAGTGGGCCTCCCTTTTCCCCCTTTTGGCAGGTGGCTCCCCAACGGCTATAAAATTAGCACGTTGGTGAAATGCCACATTTGGAGCTCAACAAAATTGTTTTCTGAATAAAAACCCTTTTTTCAAAACCCAACAGTTTTCTTTTTTGTGAAAAATAGAGAAATAAAATAATAGTTGAGAATATAAGATTCTCAACTTGCCTAGAAAACTCAAATATGCAGTGGGGAAAATCAAACTAAGTGGGAAATACAAATGAAGGGAAAAGAAAAAACAAAGAAAAGATAACTACCAATTTAACCTATTGCCCATGTCTCACCACCGTCTGATGAGATGGACATTCCTCCTTCTTCATTTCTAGACATCCGGGCCCGGAAGGATGGGCTCGGTTGGCTTGTCTTGCTTCTTCCGCCATTCCTTCTTTGGCGGCTTGGTGGACTTGGGCCTTTGGGTAGGCCCAAAATTTTCCTTCTTCTTGGGGTGTCGGCGTGGAAGATAAGACCGGTTCTCCGCATAGTTCAATTCTCTCATGAATGCAATGAGCGGGTCCACCATTGGAGGTGTGACTTCGATCTCTTGAATTTGTTTAACATTTGTCCCATACTTTATACGGATCATGGAGCATTGCTCCAACTTTGGGCGAAAGTTGAACTTCTCCTCCTTACAATTGATATGGAAGTGGATTTCTCAGAATCCCACATCTATGCGAGCCTTCGCGGTGCTAAGGAATGGTCACCCAAAAATGAGTGGTGTATCCTTCTCGACCTCCATGTCAAGCACCACTACAGGAAAAGCGACAATAGACGACGGCCGGATAAATAGACGACGGGGCTGTCGTCTTTTATATTATTGACAATGGTCAATTTCAGCCATCGTCAATAAGCCTGTAATTAACGACAGTTAAGAATGTACCGTCGTCAATTAATTAAAGACGACAGTTGACCGTCGTCTATTATGGCCCGTCGCCAAAGTGGGCAGAAACCCAGTCCACCTGAGCCTGTTATTGACGACGGTTAACCTAGCACCGTCGTCACTAAATTAAAGACGACGGTGAACCGTCATAAATAACAGACCGTCGTCAATAATGGCCGAAACCTGGCCCACCTAAGCGCTTACAGACGACAGCTAGGGTACACCGTCGTCAATAAGTCCATAATTGACGACACGGGCATGATACCGTCATCTATTATAGTTAGGGATTATTTCCCGCCCGCACCTCTTCGTTTTCATTTACGCGCCGCCGCTTCCTCGCTAATCGTCGCCGCTGCCGCCCCCGCTCCTCGCCGCGCCGCGCCGCCGACCCTGCTCCTCGAGTGCCGCGCCGCCGTCCCCGCTCCTCGCCGTGCCGCGCCGCCGCCCCCGCTCCTCACCGCACCGTGCCGCTGCCCCCGCTCCGCGCCACCGCCTCCGCTCCACGCCGTCGCCCCGGTCGCGCCACCGTGACGCCGCCGTTGTCCACCGGGAAGGACCCGACAACTAGGTATGCCGCTTCCCCCTCCCCACGTTCATGCGCTAAGTCCTGGGGCATTTACTTGTGTAAAACCACCATTTGTTATCCCGCCCCCTGCTTGCGCCACTATTGCTACATCTTGTATCTGTAGAGTCTGGAGTTGTCGG
The DNA here is from genome assembly GCA_036927565.1 of Tuctoria greenei. Classification (NCBI taxonomy): domain Eukaryota; kingdom Viridiplantae; phylum Streptophyta; class Magnoliopsida; order Poales; family Poaceae; genus Tuctoria; species Tuctoria greenei. The sequence continues at coordinate 36,678,904 of JAYESD010000011.1, read as the reverse complement.
GAGGTGGCGCTATGGATAGTGTAATGTAGGGCAGGGGGAATGGGACGAAGGACGATTTAGTCGCTGGTGGGGAATGAAGACTTTGGATCTTGGCTCCCGTAGTTGGTAGGATGATTGATCCCTGGAGTGGAAATATGCAACAATGCACATGGTAGTCCTTAAATGCACGTATCTGATGTTAATCTTGTGTAAAACCTCCTTACCTTATGATGAGCACATTATTATGTATAATTTGGGTAATCTCAATAGGATCCAGGTTCATAACATTGTTAAGGCTTTAGAGAATTCAGAATTCTTTGTCCTTAGGTGATGGTAACGTTGTTAGTTTGTATGGCCTGCTCCGTATTCTGCTTGAGTTTAATAGAATCACTGTTTCTTATTGTACTATTGACACAGTGTTCTATACATCTATATTCAGGTTACCATTTAATTGTTTATGCTTCACGATAAAGTCATTTTGCTGCTATGCTGCTCCTGTACACAGTTAACCTATCTGTGTCCTGGTTAAGAATAATAGATTTCGGTACTTTTACATGTTATGTTTTCCAAGGATCCTTTATACTTTACTGAATATATGAATGTCATATATGCTTTTGTTGCTATTACACGTGGTTCCTGTTCCTTTTCAATGTGTTTGTTATTTTGGTGCCAACAAAAAGGCTGACAAATACGCACTTTGATTATGTATTGTTAGTACAACAGGCTAGTACAGTCTCATGTCATCACTCTTCAGTATCAGTTATAGCTTACTCCAGCACTTGGTTATTGGGCATGGTCTAAACTGAAGGGATTATTGGGCATGGTCTAATCTGTCATCCTCATTTGATACCTATAAGTAAAAATGGTACTTTTCAATGTCAGATATGTCAAACTACTACTACAATAAACAACTATTTCATTATTTTTCCTTTTTTATAGTGCTACTCATTGGCATTCATCTTTGTGGATAGTCCAATAATGCTGGTTAATATTATATCCCGAGTGATCATTAGTTAGTTAGTTTATTATGTCGTTCATCAATAATTGTTTATTATTTGTAATTCTTTATTAGTTGGTTTGTATATTAATATGTAAATATACGGGTTTTTTGGCTGGCCCGGCCCGACACAACATGACACGGAATAAATACGTCCGTGCCGTATAGACAGTTGTAGTCGTAATGTATGCGTCGAGACAACACAGAAGTGAACGACGATGGTGAGGAAGTCAATCACCCGCGATTGCACAGACGGTGGATCCGGACGTGGAATTGTCATCTAAGACCAACTTTCCTCCTCTTTCTCTCATTCCTTCCTCTTGTAAATGACTTAACAATGAAAATGAGGAACATAACCTATAGCAATGCGTCACCCGTTTCGGATCGACACGTCTCACATGCTATTGGCATGTGAGACGTGAAGGTTCGGAATTGTCCCTTTTTGGACAGCCTGGGAGTGACCGAGGGGGCGTGGCTTGTGACAAGACGCGGGTCTGGATCTGGACGAGATTTCGACGGCATAACCCTGTTGTTCTCTGCTGCACCATTTTCGGGTGTGCAGTGGAGAACAACGGGGTTATGCTGCCGAAATTTCGTCCGAATCTAGACCGCACGTCCCGTCATGAGCACGCTCCGCTCGGTCACTCTTGGGTGGGTTTAGGACCTATCTGCCTAGTTATAGGGCCGTGACATAACATAACAATGAAACTAATAATGATTTATCTGCTTTGAAGGTATACCCTCAAACATGGCTGAAGATCGCACTTGGATGTATACTGGTTGGAAAAAGGATGGGAGTCACTAGATGAGTGGTTCACCAAGACGGATGCTTTCATACAACGAGCTTTTTCGTTTTCAAACAACAGCAAGGTGCGGTGCCCATGTATCAAATGTCAAAATGCGAAGTGTTTCGACAAAGTGACATTGACGTTCCACTTGTGTCGATTGGTTTTATGCAACGTTATGAGTTATGGACCTTTCACGGCGAGACACCTTCTCAAGCCGTAGAAGATCGAGATGGGGATTATAGCACTGGTGTCGATAGGATGGCCGAGATGCTTGACGCGTAAATCCTGAATTGACGGAGGATTCTCCTACAACGGAGGCAAAGGAGTTCTTCGAGTGTCTCAAGACATCAGAACAATCAATGCATGAACACACCAAAATGACGGTCCTCAATTTCATGACTAGATTTATGGCAATTAATTCTAAGTATTTCTTCTCCAATAATTGCTACAATGACCTCATCAAATTGATCAGCGATGTCGTTCCGCAGCCCCATAAATTGCCTAAGGATATGTATCATTCTAAGAAATTGATTTCTGATCATGGTATGAACTATGAGAAGATTGATATGTGTCCAGACCACTGCATGCTTTTCTGGAAAGAGCATGCCAACGAGAACAAGTGCTTAAAATGTGATAAGGCGAGATTTGTCGAAGTTATTAATGAAGACGGTACAAAAATAATGACTGAAGTTGCACAGAAGCAGCTTCGCTACTTGCCTATCACACCTAGGTTGAAGCGCTTGTTTCTCTCAAAAAAAAAGCCAGACAAATGAGGTGGCACAAAGAAGGTGTACGCGAGAATGACGGAATGATGGTGCACCCGTCCGACGGTGAGGCATGGAAAGCACTTGACCACTTCGATCCAGATTTCGCCAATGACGTGAGAAATGTTCGCATAGGGTTGGCGACAGATGGCTTTTCACCATTCAGTACAAACGAAACACCATACTCTTGTTGGCCTGTGTTCGCTATTCCGTACAACTTACCACCATCTCTTTGTATGAAGTACGAGTTCATGTTCCTTTGCCTTATTGTACCTGGACCGGATCATCCCGGTTCACGACTAAACGTGATATTGAAGCCGTTGATTGAAGAGTTGAAAATGTTATGGACAGGAATTGAATCGTACGACTGCTACAAAAAACAGATATTCAACCTTCGAGCTGCATACTTGTGGTCTGTCCATGATTTTCCAGCTAACGGCATGGTTTCTGGCTGGAGCACTCATGGTCGTTTGACATGTCCAATATGTGCTTCGGACACGGAATGTTTTCATTTAAAGCATGGTGGCAAGATTTGCTACTTTGATTGCCACAGACGTTAGTTACCGCCCAATCACGTATTTAGGCAACAGAGAAATGCCTTCAGGAAGGACACCGTTGTCAAAAAAGGACCACCACAACGTCTAAACGGGTCGGAGATTGTTGAACAGTTGAACAACTTAGTGCCAGATGAAGATCGTCCTGGATATTTTGTTGGTTACGGAGAGGACCACAATTGGACTCATATATGTGCACTATGGGAGCTACCGTATGTTAAGTCCTTAATCTTAATGCATAACATTGATGTCATGCATCAGGAACGTAACATGGGCGAATGCATCATAAGCACATGCTTCGATGTGTCTGGCAGAACAAAAGACAACATAAAGGCTCGTAAGGATTTGGTAGAGGTTTGTAATCGTCCAACTCTTGAGCTATCTGAAGTTGGTGGCAAACCGCGTGCTTCTTTCTGTCTTCGACCAAAAGAAAAGAAAGAAGTCTTTGAGTGGTTGAAAAGTTTGAAATTCCCAGACGGTTATGCTGCTAGCCTGAGACGAGCCGTAAATGTTAAGACTGGAAATCTCACAGGGTTGAAGAGTCATGATTATCACATAATCATGGAAAGACTACTACCAGTTATGTTTCCAGGCTACATTGACGATGCGGTGTGGAAGGTGTTAGCCGAGCTTAGCTACTTTTATAGACAGCTTTGTGCTAAAGAAATCACAAGGGAGATGATGGAGAAGTTGGAAAGGGAGATACCAGTGCTTTTATGTAAGATGGAAAAAGTTTTCCCTCCAGGGTTCTTCAATCCAGTGCAACATCTCCTGATTCATCTTCCATATGAAGCTAAAGTGGGCGGCCCTGTGCAATATAGGTGGATGTATTACGTTGAAAGAGCACTCAGGTGTCTTAAACCAATGGTTCGCAATCGGGCAAGGGTTGAAGGATGCATTGCCGAAGCATACGCCATTCAAGAGATAGGATACTTTTCAAGTGTCTATTTTGCAGAAGAAAACAATGTTAATGCTTCCACGTTGCGGTACAATATGGATGAAGCACCCTCTTGTAGCAACCTCTCAATTTTTCAAACGAGAGGCACTACTGTTGGTAGCGGCACGAGCTACGATATTGAAACAGATGACAAGACGGCTGCTTTGCTATACATGTACGCTAATATAGAGGGGGTGGAAGAATATTTTCAGTAAGTATTTGTTCAACATCTATAATAATTAGCGTGTTGTGTTATACATCTATGCTAATTATTCTCTTTTTTCCTTATTTAGTGAGTTCGATCAACAAAATTGGAAATCGAAGCAGCAACCTACGCTTCGACAAATACAATCGATGCGATATTATGGAGTACAAGGAGGGCCTAACTTCATATCCTGGTTTCATGCACAAGTAACGTGTTCATGTTTTGTTTCTCTTAGTAATTACATGTATAACATAAAATAGTCTTCTAACTTCGTATGTTGAACAGTGCAAAAAACGAGCCGGTGTCCATGAAGATTTGCGACAACTGTCCTACGGATCCATTAAAATTAAAAGTTACGGTCGATACGACGTCAATGGGTTCCGATTTCGTTCCACTCAATTTGAAACTCAACGTCCTTTCAGAGCAACATGTAACAACGGAGTTGTGACGAGGGTAGTTGACACCGAAGGACGTGAAACTAATTATTATGGGATCATTAAAAATATCCTTGAATTCAGTTTTGCGGGGAATAAGGTCCTTAAAGTAATCTTCTTTGATTGCGATTGGTTTGATCATAATCATGGAACTCGACAAAACCAATTTGGCATGGTAGAAGTAAAACACAAGGACCGGCTACAAGGCTGCGACACCTTCGTCCTTGCACACCAAGTCGAGCAAGTGTATTATTTACATTATCCATGCGAAAATCTTAATGCTTGGTGGGTTGTACACAAGGTGAATCCTCGTGAGCGGTTATATACACCAGACAATGATGGATACCTTGATGATGAGGTTGATGTTGTTTACCAAGAACAAGAGTTGCCGGACTCTTTTGTCGTCGAGCCTGGTTTAGGACGCGATGACTTAGTTGGAGATGCAGAAGATGTAGAAACTCCTAAGATGCGAAAACAAAAATGAAAACAGGCAACTTCCACTACAGAAGATCGATGGTCCGGTTTACGGAGTAGAGTACAGGAGCGTGATGCTGATGAATTTTAAAATTGAGTACAAGTAACATTCGCTTCATCTCTTCTTTATTCTTCTATATTTTCCATTACATTCTTTAACAATTTTTTATTAAACAGGATGTCTTCAAGGAGCAGCAGATGACGCGGGACAAAGGCACGGAGCTTTCTGTCACCGAGAGCCACAAGAGGAGACGAGGTCTTCCAGGGCAGTCAGCTTAGCGGAAGTAGACGGGCTCAGTTGGTGAGCCATCTGCTGCAGTCGTCACGTGGCCAGGTAAAGAACATTTAATTACATAAATTATATAATTAATTCTTTATTCTCTAATATGAATCTGTGGCCAGGTAAAGAACATTTAATTACATAAATTATATAATTAATTCTTTATTTTCTAATATGAATCTCTGAAATTGTCAGGACGACTCTATGTCCGAGGACTCAGAGGCTAGGATGCCTCCTTCGCTGCCTTCTTTGGAGCCTCCTTCTTCGGTGCCTGCTTCAGAGCCTGCTTCTTCGGTGCCTGCTTCAGAGCCTTCTTCTTTGGTGCCACCTTGTTCAGAGCCAGTGCAGTCGGGTGACCCCACTTCCGGGTCACCTGATGTGGAGCCAGTTGCACAACGACGGACTAGGAGGAGCCACTACGTGGCTCCTCCTCCGGCTCCTGCAAACCCAAACGATCGGATCGTTATTCGTCCTATTGGCGAGAAGTAAGTAAATCTTTACCAATTCAGATATTTAAAGGCTTATATATATACTAATTGAGAATCATATATCAGGGCTTGGGAGGATTGTTCGTTCACAGGGCAGGGACACCACAAGCAGGTGAATGGTGTCTTGGGCAGTCTAGTTCGTTTGCACTACCCCGGTGTAGTGAACGGAAAGCCTGCCACGTCTTGGGACCATAATGCTATGGCCCAGGACCTTTCTTACGGCAACCACCAGGAGGCTGTGTGTCATGACATTATGGTAAGTACGAACAAATATTTGTGTAATACATATTTATTATAAATTAAATACATTTACTTGTATATTTGTTCTTCCAGGCACTGTACCGTTTGGAGAACAAGGCCGAGCAGATGGATCAAGCTCGTCTCATCTTCCATAACTGCGCCAGGAAGCTCATGACTCAGTCACTATGGACGCTCGCATTCAAGCTACGAATGCGTATTTCAAGTTGCATCCGAAGGAGGGTCAGCCGGGGAAGTACAAGGAAGGGGCCGACAAGTACTTGACGGAGGCGCAATACGCAGAGGTAAAGTGTTTATTGTACTTTACTTCATTATATGATTGTGATCAATGCTTTCATTTAATAATAAAATGTGTACAGGTTGGTGTACCGTGGCTTGACAGCCGTCCGGACGTGTACCGTGCCTTGTGTGCTCATTGGGGGAGCCAAAACTTCCAGGGCGTGTCTAAAACCCGTCGAGAGAGTAGAGGGACAGACGGAAAACACCGTATGGGTGGGGACGGCTACATACGTCTTGCTAAACGGATAGTAAGTGTGACTTGAATTCTATTTAAGTAATTTTATAATCTTTCATTGTGCTAACATGTATCAATAGGAGCACGAGAGGGGTTAGGAGCAGTCACCTATTGAGGTGTGGAAGAGGGGTCACTTGGGAAGTGACCCGTCGCAGCCTGAGCAGCTGTCTTCTCAGACGGCGACTCAGACATTGGTGAGTTATTTTGTTAACTTAATTGAATTTTCTTTAATAGTTTCAATAATGTTATTTTACTGTGTTTCCAGGCAAAGTACGGGCAGGAGGCGCGGAGGCTTCGAGGCGAAGAGTTAGATTGGCAGAGCGCGCCAATTGTCCCCGAAGCCGCGTATGCAATCGGTGGCGGGAAACCTCATGGACGGTGAGTTTTGTTAATTTTATTTTACTGTCACGAACTTTGAGTTACAAAAATTTAATCATCTTACTTCGCTGTGCATGTTGGCCATCTTCGATGAAGTGGTCGACTCGAGGCAGGCGCGGGCTTCCTCGAGAGCCTCTTCATCGCAGCAGGGCGGGTCCAGCAGCAGCCGTACGGGACAAGATCTGGAGCTCCAGAGTCTTCGGGAGGAGCTCCAGAGGACACAAGAAGCGCTTCGGACTAGGGACGAGATGCAGGCAGCAGCGCTCACGGCTAGGGACGAGTATCAAAACTCGTACATGCTACAGTGGCAAGCTGCCTTCTAGGTAAGTTCTGAATGTTGTACTTAACATGTGTAATATACAAATGACAGTTATAATGATTTGGTTTGTATTCGCAGGCTATGAGCGCAGGACAGCCGGCTGTGTTTCCGCAGTGGGCGCCGCCATCGGTGGAGTTGCCACCAGTCCCGACGACAGGAATACAGGTAAAAAATTATTCAAAATAACTGAAACTAGTTAAACTTATTCAAATTTAGTAAAATATGCATTTTTGTACTTATAACTTGTCTAACCACGCTTGCATATCATAGGGATCGGGGACGGAGGCTCAAACTCCGTCGCCCTAGATTCCGGCGCTTGGACGACTGCCGGAGGACAACTTTCTAAACTCCGGCGGCAGCAGACAGGGTAGCGTGTGATAGTCAGGTCAGCCGATTTGAAATCTACTTGCATGTTAATTCTTATCATTTTCTTACCGTCGTCGAGCAAACACCAGTCCCCTATACCACGCCTGCTGCTTTGCCCAATAGGGTGAATTCACCGCTCTGTGATCCAATAATAAGCCGCCGACCTGTAGGAGTCCACTTTATTGACAAATAGCATTGTATTATACTCCAAGAGACCACATGGTTAAAAATAGAAAAAACAGAACATGGAAGTGATAATTCTACCACATATAGTTCAGAAACGGTCAAAACATCAAAATAACAAAAAATTTGCATAAATAATTGGGGAAATTGAAGTATACCAGACTCTTACTTCACTGTTGCGTGTCATGCGCCCCCTATTTGGGGTAGCAGATGAGGAGTAAGCAAAATAGGTTACATATTTAGGGTATTTGTTGGAGGCTGTTTTTTTTTTTCATTTTTAAGACCCAAAATGAAGATGAGATCTCATTTAGGGCTCCTGTTGGAGATAGCCTAAGAAAAAGGTAACCATGATGATTTGTTATTGTAAGATTACAGCGTTGGGGATATTCCTGACACTTAGAGCTTCTGTAATTATTTTTTGCTAGAATAACCGTCTTGTACTACTGCAGTACTGCTCATGATGCATTTTGTCATCTGAATTACTGGGTATTGTTCCATCAGTTGTTTTGTTCAGTTCTCAGCATTCATTTGACTATAGTTCCTGCTGCAGTAAGGAATTTAACGACCTGTTGCTGATTATTAACTTTGTGTTGCTGCTTTGAAGCAGGGGCAAGGCAAGGCAGCGGGAGGTTGGCAAAAAAAAAACCATAGCAGTCTTCTATTTTGAACATGGCAAATTTGTAGTGTTTATGTGGTGTTTCGAAGTGTGATAGTGTTTCTGTATAATATCTGTGGTTATGTGGTTCTGTGTGTTTGCGAAACCTGTATAATACCTAATTTCTGTTTTTTTTAAAACAAAAATAATAGACGACGGTGTATCTTTGGCCGTCGTTTATAAGGAACACTTATAGACGACGGCCCCAAGAGAAACTGTCATCATTTGGCTTCAATATAGACGACGGCACCTCGACCACCGTTGTTTATAAGGAACACCTATAGATGACGGTTACTACCGTCTATAAGGTTTCTATCCTGCCACGTGGTGGAGCTAACTTATTGACGACAGCTAAAGTTGGCTGTCGTCAATTAGTTTATTGACGACGGTAACCATTGTATATAATGTTATAGATGACAAATAATCGTAGACAGCCGGTTACCATCGTCTATAAGCTTATACCGTCGTCTATAAGTTATAGACAACGGTGAAGGCCTTATAGACGACGGTTCCTGGCCATCGTCTATTATCGCGATTGTTGTAGTGCACCATGAAATCCACGGGTATCAAGCAATTCTGGATTTTCACCGGAACGTCTTCAGCAATACTCGCTGGGTAATAGACTGAAGAGTCAGCCAGTTAGAGTTGCATTGGTGTTGGAGTAAGCTTCATGAAGTTCAGGTGGTCGAAGACCACCTGGAGCATCACACTCACACTTGCTCCAAGGTCACAAAGTGCCTTGTCAAAGTAGTGAGCCCCAATTGAGCAAGATATTGTAGGACATCCAGGGTCCTTCTTTTTCTCCAGAAGCCTATTGAGGATGGCTACACTGCAGTCTTCCATAAGCTTGACAACCTCAGTGGTGGGCAATGCCCGCTTGTTATTCCTTGAGATAGCGAGCACAAGTGGGTACTTGCATCGCATCAATCAAGGGCACATTGATGTGTATTTTATGGATTACCTCAACAAAGCGGTCGAATTGCTCGTCCACTGTTGCCTTCCTTTGCCTGTGAGGGAATGGCAATAAGTTGGTGTGTTCAAAGTGATTGGCCATTCACTCACTAAGTGGTTCACTTATGCCAGTTGGGACATCCTGTTTCTCATTTTAAGTTGTCCTCTTCTCTTGTGTGGGATATGGTGGGTCACGAGTGGTCTTGCCACCTCTTGTAGCCACCACACTCACTATTTCAACTGGAGGAACAACTGCAACGAGTTGAGCTAACATAGTTTCCAACATCTTGTTGAAGCTTAGTTGATTCTTGAATGCTGAGGATAGTCCTTCCATCTTGGCATTGATATTCTCTAGGGTCTTGTCATTAGCTGACAGCTTCTTTGATAGGGCATCGTTGATCTTCAATTGGCTAATGGCAAGCTCTCTCAAGTTGGGGTTATTTCTATTGTTGTCATTTTTGTTGTACCCTTCTTGAAAGAATGAGTGTGGTTGGCCCCACCCTTGACCTCCTGGGCGATAGCCTTTGTTGGCTACGTATAAGGCATCCTCATGGGTTTCTGGATAGTCATTGCCCAACTGGCCCATGTTACCACACACTTCACAAGTTATGTGAGAGTCTAGGGCATAGGCATTGCTACATACGTCACCACCGACTAGTCCATCAACCTTCTTCATGAGGAGGTCCAATTTGGCAGCGATCATTTCCACCTCCTTCATGGTATGCATGCCTAGCTGACGGGTATGGAGACGCTCGCCGCTGCAACCCATGTTTGACACCATCTTCTCAATTATGTCTTTGGCTTTGGGCACTGTCAATGAGAAGAAGGCACCTCCAGCAGCCGCATCAACATGGTCACGGGCGGAAGGGATCAACCCGCTGTAGAAGTTTTAGAAAATTAGCCAGTCATCCATCCCATGGTGAGGACAGGCCAGAATGTACTCCTGAAGCCTTTCCCAAGGCTCAGGAATAGACTCCTTGGCATCTTGCCAGAAGCTGGAAATTCTTCCACGTAGGGCATTAGTCTTGCCCAATGGGAAGAACTTTGCGAGGAATATCTTAGAACACTTCTCCAAGTATCTACAACTCTTCCATTCGCGTAGAACCACTGTTTCACCCTCCCATGAAGGGAGAATGAATACAGCCTAAGACGGACGGCATCAGGAGATACATCTTTGATCTTAAAAGTGCTACAGAACTCAAGGAACTGTTTCAGGTGAGCACTTGCATCCTCGTTAGCCTCCCCACAAAATGGGTTGGCTTGCACCATAGTGGTCAGGACAGTCTTGATTTCAAAGTTCACGTCTCCCGTGTTAACAATGGGCCCGATAGGCACATTGTTAGCAGAGGGAGTCAAAACTCACAAAGGGTCTTCTGGGTCTTTGGCGTTTCGATTGTTGGTGCAGTAGCACTTCCTTGCTTTGCTGCACGAAGCTTTTGAGGAGTAGCGACATGAGGTTAATATCTCAGAAGGGATTCAGTATCTTCAACAAAGTTTTCCGGCAAGCGGAAACAAGACATACACTATCATGTTTTCACATAAAATGCAGAAACAAAAAGGGTTATCCTATTAAAACCTACCCACGGTCCTATCCTACTCACTCAATCATGCAATACTTTATGTGGCCTAGAGGGGGGCTGAATAGGCCTTGAAAATTTCCTACACACTTAATAGAGTCGTCAAAAACTTGTTTGACCGGACTAGTCCGGTTGTGTGGGCAGACTAGTCCGGTGTGCTGAAATATGTGAATTGATTAAATGTTATTTGGGAAACTAGATTCTTTTAGTAGCAGAAATGAGAACAACAGATACTTTGATTTAGATTTTTGTAGGAATGCACGTGAAAACTTATAAGCAACTTAAATTGATGTTTAGCAATCAAGTGATCTAATGAACAAAATGTAAAAGAAATAAGACACAAGAGACACAAATTTTTACCGAGGTTCGATCTCACCACGAGATCTACGTCCTCGTTGAGGAAGCTCACACAGAGCTCGGTCTCCAACCCTTTCCCTCTGCAAGTCACCACACAGGCCGACTTGATTCCACTAGCATGGGAAATACCCGAGTTTGTGGGGCAACCTCACCATTGAGGGATCCTACAAGAATTACAACGAAAGAAGCGATCAAAATACACTTGAAAATATTACAATTCAGAATATGAGTGTAGAATGATCAAACCCCAAGAGCTCGCAACGAAGGAGCGATGACCTCCCAATCCCGAATCTAAGTGTTCAATTGATTTTACTCTTTTTGCACTTTAGATGTGTGGGGAGATGTGTTTTGGGCTCTTGGGACAAGGTGGCAGCGCTAGGATTTGTATTTTCAGCAGTATTCGACGTGTGTCTCCTAAGGAAGGTCGTGGATCCTCTTTTCATTCCAAAAAGTTACCGTTGTAAAACCCTGATACCGGACTAGTCCGGTGCAAGCCCGGACTTGTCCAGTCACAGTGCAACTCGATGTCTAGAAAGTTTGGTGGACAAGTCCAGTTGGAAGACGGACTTGTCCTGCCCTATGTGAAGAGAGACTCCAGAAAGTCTGGCGGACTAGTCCGGTTGGAAAACGGACTTGTCCGGCCCTATGTGAAGATGGACTCCAGAAAGTCTAGCGGACTAGTCCGGTTGGAAAATGGACTTGTCCGGCCCTGTGTGAAGATGGACTCCAGAAAGTCTGGCGGACTAGTCCGGTCCATTGATCCGACTAGTCCGGTGCACTGTGAGATGTTAGGTTAATTTTAGAACCATTACCCCTGCGCAAGGTCGTGAGCTCTTGGAGTGTGTCTTTCATACACACCCTATACATTAAAATCTAATTGGTTCTTCTAAATTCCATCAAGGTATTCCTCTTTGGACACCACTCCATTTTTCATCTATTTGTGTGCACCGAGCTGTTTCACTTTGTTTGTCCTGCAATCATCTCAATAGTGTCATTAGGATCTCATATGTTTGTCATCAATTAGCCAAAACCCACAAGGGATATCCTAGATGCACTTACAATCTCACCCTTTTTGGTGATTGATGAGAACCATTTGAGATATCACAATTGAGAATAAAATTTTGATTTTCATAAGGTGTGCACATATGAGAATAACGATTAATTCAGACAAAAACTTCTCACATATGCACACACCTTATGGTGGGTGCCTAACAAGTGTGTGATCAACAAAATGTGATGAACTAAAGATAAACAATAATGAACATAGAAGTAAGCATTAGAGAAACAATAAGCATCACATAGGAAAAGAGATATTGCATTAGAGTTTTAAAAATAGGTACATGTCCTCGATCACAAAAGCTTAATAACTAATACTAGGTGATAGTTCGAGTCTCAATCTAGTCTCAATCTCTCCCCCTTTGGCATCAAGGCACCAAAAAGGGAAAATTTGAGAGGAATCACTCATCACTGCTCCCTTCTTCAGTTTCAGTCCGATCTTCATATTCACCCTCATCGTCATTCACCGGAGCAGGATCTTCCTCTGAGTCCTCGTAGGCGGGCGGTGATCCAACCGGCTCAATCTCAAGATTTTCACAGATGGACTTGATATTGGCATTCACATAATGTTGATGTTTACGCTGCCTGTCTTTGATCTTGCGGCAGCAGGCAGAGATGGAGGAGAGCATTTTGAGGATGCCACCGGAGGGTTCATGGATAGGAGAGGAGCCAGGAGGAGCAACTGCATCATGAGATTGTTTAGACCTCCTCTCTGCTGCGGGGGAGGAAGGAGCAGTTGGTGCTGAAGGAAGGGTGTACTCGGTGGTCTTTTGTGGCTCAACCACGTATGACAAACATACTTGAGAAACTCGAGTCCGGTCACTTTCTCAATCATGAACATGTTGTACAGTGCATACCCGCAAGACCTATTGGGAGTGATTGAGATGATCACAATGTCGTTGTAGATGTACTCAAAAACATTGAACGGTCTCCTTCCACTAATGAACATCATTAGGGTCCTCGAAGTTCCTTGGATAGTCCCCGCATCTCCATCCTTCGGGGCTATTGTCTTCCTCAACACTCTATTAGGACCACAAAGAAGGGCTTCAGATACTTGATGGTGGGAGGAACATAGGGCATCCTTGTGTCATAGAGGAACTTAAGCTCATCCTTCTCCAAGGGTTGCAGATTGTGGATGACAAGATCATGATCCATAATGTGTTCAAGGTGAAGAATCTTTGCAAATTCATCATAAGTGGCACTATCCTTGGAACCATGTGTCATCCAAGTAAGACTGTCTCCATCACCACGAGCAAAATAAAGGGTGGAGTAAAATCTGGTAATGACTTCATTGTTCCAGTTATACTCAAAGGAAAGCAGTCCTTCAGACCGTGCCTCTCCAGAGCCTCAACCACCTCACAAAAAGCAGGATACCTCTTCGACTGCAGGTATCCAACATTCAGCCATTGACTCTCCACTACAGGATTTTTCATCTTCATGTACATGTGCTCGTAGTAGTCCGCATGGAAGTTGCTCCAGAATCTTGGGTCATAGCATTGTTTAGGTTGATTGTACACTTCTATCTTCCTAAAGTTATCAGCTAGCTCACCCCCTTTCCCAGTGAAATCCTCACTAGAAGGATGCCTGTTGCGGTGACTGGGGTTTTTCATCTTCAAGGGCCCAATGGGACCAATAGCAAGTCCCTTGCCTTTATTGAGAACTCTTTTTGGCCCTGATGAGCTCTCAGCAGCAACTTTTCCTTGAGTCTTTTTGACAATAACCTTCCTCTTCTTAGGCAGATTGTCGTCGGAGGGTGGAGAGTGGACATTGACATCATGTCTTTTCTTCATTACTCTCTCCTTGGCTCTCCTCACTCTTTCGTGTTGAACTTCTTCATCAAAGTGGAAAGAGCTGTCATCTGAGCCTGAAGACATCGTGCCTGATAAGGAGTTCACGGATTAGATAAGAATGAACCAAGGATTGAAGGCAATGTAGGGATTCAGATGTCAGAGACCGGACTTGTCCGATTTCATAGTGCGGACTTGTCCAGCGTACCGGACTTGTCCGCATCTGAGCGCCGGACTAGTCCGGCCTGGCATAAGAACCCTAACAATTTCCTTTGAATCAAAACATCTATCTAAATATACAAAAGGATAGGAAAGTGGTAGGAATACATCTCTGAAGCCAATGTACAACCTTGGAATCAAGGGAAATGAGCTAGAACGAGAAAAGTTGAGAATTTGGTTTTAGGGTGAAATTTATCGAGATTTTAAGATTCACGTTGAAGAGGCAAGAATCTGTCCGGATGAGTCTGGAGGGGAGAATCCACTCGTTGAGGAGATGATTTCCCACGGAGAAAACTTCGATTTTGAGGGCTCAACCCGAAAATTGCTTTGGGGGCTAGGGTTTAGGTGAGGAGAGGGAGACCAAGTCCTTATGCTTGGGGGCTAGGGTTTAAGAGATGTCTAGGCCGGCCAACCGCTCATATACGCGACAGACCGGACTAGTCCGGTCAAGGTGGCGGACTAATCCGGTGCCGCTGGAAAAACCTAAGTATTTCGTCTGTCCGGACTAGTCCAGTGGAAAATCGGACAAGTCCGGTTTCAACAGACCTGATACATATAGAAATGATTAATACTAATCCAAGGACAATAATTTTGCAAATAATCTTGGTAATTATGACCAGTAGGCAAGTAACAATAAAAATGGTGATAACCTGCAAGATTTTTCATTAAATTGGTTTTCTTAGAAGAAAAAGAGATGAGGAGCAGTTTTAACAATAAAAAGTAACATTTGAAGTTTCAACCAGGTATGCAACGTTTCAAGCCACATTTCGAGAGTCAAGAATGTTAAGCTCATTCCTAAGCTCAAAAAGCTTTTTCTCATCTAATGGTTTGGTAAAAATGTCTGCAAGTTGTTCTTCAGTCCTAACATGTGAAATAGCAATGTCACCTTTTAACGAATGATCTCTAAGAAAGTGATGACGTATATCTATGTGCTTAGTTCTTTAGTGCTCTACAGGGTTGTGTGCAATTTTTATAGCACTTTTATTATCACCTAGAAGCGGGATATGTCTTAGATTGTAGCCGTAGTCCCTAAGAGTCTGTCGCATCCAAAGTAGCTGTGTGCAACAACTACCGGCTGCAACATACTCTGCTTCCGTTGTGGACAGAGCAATGGAGTTTTGATTTTTAGATGACCAAGAAACTAGGTACCTACCAAGAAATTGACAAGTCCCTGACGTGCTCTTTCTATCGACTTTGCATCCTGCATAGTCAGCTTCAGAATAGCCTATCAGGTTAAACTTGGATCCTTTGGGATACCAAAGGCCCAAGTTGGGTGTGTGCACAAGGTACCTTAGGATTCTTTTTTATAGCAATTAAGTGACACTCCTTAGGTGCAGCTTGAAACATTGCACACAAGCAAACACTAAGCATAATATCTGGCCTAGATACACATAAATAAAGTAAGGAGCTGATCATGGACCGATATACCTTTTGGTCCACATTTGGACCGTCTTCATTGAGGTCGAGATGTCCGTTGATGGCCATGGGTGTCTTGATGGGCTTGGCTTTGTCCATATTGAATTTCTTGAGAATGTCCTGTCTATATTTGGTTTGGCTTATAAATGTACCTTCTCTCAGTTGCTTCACTTGGTATCCCATGAAGAACTTCAATTCGCCCATCATTGACATCTCGAACCTATCTGTCATAATTTTGCTAAATTCTTCACAGAAAGACTTGTTAGTGGATCCGAAGATAATGTCATTAACATAAATTTGACATACGAATAGATGATCATAACAATGTTTAGTGAAGAGTGTATAGTCAGCTTTACCAATTTTGAATCCATTTTGAGTCAGAAAATCTCTAAGGCACTCATACCAAGCTCGAGGAGCTTTTTTGAGGCCATAGAGAGCCTTACGCAGTCTGTAGACATGGTTGGAATACCTATGGTATTCAAATCCTGGTGGCTGCTCCACATAAACTTCCTCCTTTATCGGTCATTTAGGAAGGCGCTTTTGACATCCATTTGATACAACTTAAAATTATGGTGAGTAGCATATGCTAATAAAATTTGAATGGACTCAAGTCTAGCTACAGGAGCAAAAGTTTCATCGAAGTCCAAACCTTCGACCTGAGAATAACATTTGGCCACCAATCTCGCTTCATTTCTTGTTACTACTCCATGTTCATCTTGCTTGTTCTGAAAGACCCATTTGGTTCCACCGATGTTCGCCCTTGGTCTCTCCACCAGCTCCCACACTTCATTTCTTTTGAAGTTGTTCAACTCCTCTTGCATTGCAATCACCCAGTCTGGATCCCTTAAGGCTTCTTCTACCCTGTATGGTTCCAGAAAAGACACAAAAGAATAGTATTCACAAAAATTTGCAACTCGAGATCTAGTAGTTACTCCCTTAGCAATATCTCCAATGATATTGTTGATAGGATGGTCTCTTTGCACGCTCTGATGTACTCTTGGGTGTGGAACTTGTGTAGTTGCTTGTTATTCATTATTTTCATGTGCATTGTCTCCCCCTAGATCATTGCTTCCATGATTTTCTTGATCTTCTTGATCTTCCTCATCTTGATCATGTGCAAGAGCTCCCCCTTGATCATTGCCTCCATGTTGAAGTTCATCTTATGCATTTGAGTCTAACGTTCGCTCTTGTGGTTATATATCACCAAGTGTCATTTTCTTCAGCGCTTCATATGGAGCTTCCTCTTTACCTAGCATACACTTATCGACTTTCTCCACTAGTGAGCCATTAGATTCATCGAACACTACGTCACTTGCTGCTTCAACAAGGCCGGACACCTTGTTGAAGACAAGATAGGCGTAGGCATTCAATTCATATCCGAGCAAGAACCCTTCATCGGACTTCGAAGTGAACTTCGAGGCCCTCGGTTTCTTGTTCAGAATAAAACATTTAAAACCAAAGACTTTGATGTAAGAAAAATTAGGATTTTTACCGGTAAGAAGCTCATATGGAGTTTTCTTCAGTAGTCGGTGAAGGTACAACCAATTTGTGGCATGACAAGCGGTGTTCACCGCTTGAAAGCATCTAGGATTAATGACAACCATTGGATTTTACTAATGAATTTGTGGATGCAAGTTCTCCCATATCACTCAATCAAACGAAATTTATATGAAAATAAATATCAACTACTAATTATTGGAGACCCATATACAAACAATTTATGAGATCAATCAATGTTATGAAGATAAGAAGTGAAAGCTCGTATGTCAAAGTCATTCAACCATAATCGAGAACATTCAATGCTTGAAAATCATCAGAAGTGCATTTCCAACAAGAGTCCAAGAGGTCAATCGGGCAAGACACAAAAGAATCACTTAGAAACAACTTGAAGCAAGCAAAATCAACTCACCAGATCAACCGAGGATTCCTGAGAACAACACATCGGTCGAGTTGGTTTAGCAGAAGAAGATGGCCTCAGAACAAAGTACTCACCGGATCATCCGATGTTAACGGCTAAGCTACATCGGTCCATCAGTATAGTTTGCAATATCCTTGGATCAAGTGTAGCACCGGATCATTCGATGTACAAAGATATAAACATCGGTCAATCACTCTAGTAAGCATCAAGTTTGAGCCAATTCTGGAGGAAGAGCCACCGGATCATCTGATGAGAAGACTGGTGCAACATCGGTCTAACAATGGTCATATCTGACACAATGAGGTCAGCTAAAGTGAACTTGACCGATGATAACTAAAGGGGAGACATCGGATCATCCGGTGTTCACAGAGAAGTTCTGTCAGCCTACTTTTCCAACGGCTATTTTGTGGAGGCTGGCTATAAATACCCCCTAAACCTGTCAAATCAAAAAGTCTTGATCACCAGACATTCTCTACACATCCACAAGCGTTCAAGACCAAGAGCCATCACTACTACATCATTTAGATCACTTACACACCAAGAGATAGACTAGTACTAGCTAGAGAGAGAGCTTGTGTGCCTCCATTCTTGGTGAGTGGAATCTCTAGGGTAGTGAGAGCCTCAAGGGAGTGTCCCTTTGTGTGTGTAATTGAGAGAAACTTCCGGAGCTTGCCAAGAGGATTGTGGAAGCCCGGAGGACCAAAGTGTACAAGGCTTGAGATCCACCTTGCCGAGGTTGGCAAACGGAGAAGAATAGTGGAGATCCCTCATCTCGGTGACTTGGGTGTGGCTATACCCTTTGGTGGGTGCCACAACGTGGATGTAGGAAGATCTTGATGATCTTGCCGAACCACGGGATAAATCCTCGTGTCTCCTCGGGAGTTTGCATCCTCTTCCTCTCCCTTACATTTATGCATTTTATATTCCGCAAAGTTGCTATTTACTTGAATGCATAGTTTTTTTGCGTAGGGAATTGGGCTTTTAGGAATTAAGTTTTGTTGCTCAGATTTTTTCAAAAGAAGACCAATTCACCCCCCCTCTTGGGCATTCGTTCCTTACACCGCTTCTGCCCAAAATCGATCTGATGTCTTGTATTCATCCAACATAGTTCTTGCCATTTCGATCAATGTTCTATTCTTCCTTTCGGCCACTCCATTTTGTTGAGGGGAGTAGGGTGCCGAGAACTCATGTTTTATCCCTTCTTCATTGAGATACTCTTCAACTTGGGTGTTCTTGAATTCTGTCCCGTTGTCACTTCTGATATTCTTTATGGTTGATGAGAATTCGTTCTGAGCTCTCTTCAAGAACTTCTTGAGGATTCCCTGAGTTTCTGATTTATCATACAAGAAAAATACCTAGGTAAATCTTGAAAAATCATCAACAATTACTAAACCGTATTTGTTACCGCCGATGCTGATGTACGCAATTGGACCAAAGAGATCCATGTGGAGAAGTTCCAGCGGTCTTGCAGTAGTCATCACATTCTTGGCGGGGTGTGGTGCTCCGACTTGTTTTCCTGCTTCACAAGCTTTGCATGGCCTGTCTTTTTCAAAAACCACACCCTTAAGACCACGGATGTGACCATCTTTTCGAAGTTTCTGCAGATTTCTCATCCCAACATGGGCTTGCTGTCTATGCCACAGCCATCCCATCTTGGTCTTAGCAACCAAGCAATTTTTGAGTTTGGCTTTATCTTTGTTGAAGTCAACAAGATAAAGCTTTCCCTTCAACATTCCCTTGAATGCAATCGAGCCATCGCTTCTTCTAAAAATGCTCACACCCTCATTAGTGAATAAACAGTTGTAACCTTTGTCACATAATTGAGATATTTACAAAAGATTATAATCTAGAGAGTCTACATGTAAAACATTAGATAAGGTGTGTTGAGAGGATATTTCAATGTTACCGCTACCAAGGACTTTTCCTTGGCTGTTGTCTCCAAAGTATATGCTTTCACTTGGATCCTTGTTGTACTCGTACTCCACAAACATACCTCTCTCTCCGGTCATGTGATTTGTGCATCCGCTATATAGCTCCCATTAAGATCCACTGGAGGAGTAAGCCTGCAAAACATAATTATTCCTTGTCTTTAGGTACCCAAGCTAGCTTGGGTCCTCTCAGGTTAGTTACAAGAGTCTTGGGCACCCACACAAAAGTTTTCAAGTTCTTGTGGCATGGCACTGTATATTTAGCAAGAACTTTTCCATATTTGTTTTTCATGAGAACATAGGAAGCATCAAATGTACGAAACAGTATTTGTAAATCAGATTCATGGGATTTTTCCTTGACAAAAGCGATTCTATTCCTAGCATGATTAGGAGTAGACATGTGTTTGTTCCTGTCAAAACCAAGACCATCTTTGACATTAGGAGGTCTAGTGACCATATATGCACTGCGTGCATACTTGATCTTCTCCTTATCAAAGATGTCGCTTGTGGGAGGATGCATATTATGAGAAGCTGAAGTATTAGAAATAACATGCTTCTTACTAGAGCAAGTGCAGGTTCCGATTGTTGTCGAACTTATATCTTTGGAGGAAGAGCTCTTGGGGGAAGAGGAGTCACTTCGCTTGAGCGACTCAACTTGCACCTCAAGGATCTTGTTAACTTTTGACAAGTTAGCAAGTTCTTCCTTGATTGCAATATGCGAGTCCTCTTGCTTTGAGTAAGTTTCCTTACTCAAGGCTAGCTCAAACTCAAGTGACTCGTTCTTCTCTCTTTCAAGCTCAAGAAGCTTTTCAACTTCTTGATATCTCTTCCTTTCACGGATGAGCATATCTTCTTGTCGGTTAACAAGTTCCTCCTTTTCAAAGATTTCATTCGACAACATTTCCATTTTCTATAGAGCAATTTTACTTAATCCTCTAAACATTTCTTCATTATCACTAGAGCTATCAAAGTCATCAATAGAGGAATTTAGCATAGGAGGAGTAAGTCTAACCTTTTCTTGCCTTCCTTAGCCATATGGCAAGTGTGGTGGTTCATATCCCGTCCTCCCATGTTTGGGAAGAGTGTGGCTCTCATAGTAGGTTTCTTGACTGCGATAGTGGCCATCTCTTCTTCTTCATCGGAGGAGGACTCTTCGTTTGAGTCCCACTCCTTGCCAATGTGAGCTTGATGGGCTTGTCTTCTTTTTCTGACATTTTTCTTTTCTTGAGGTCTTGTTTCCTTCTTCTTTTTGTTTTCTTCATAAGGGTAGTCCACCATGAAGTGACCATACTCTCCGCAGTTGTAGCAAGTGCGTCGAGCCTTGGATTTCCCTTTATCCTTACTTTTGCCTTCATTTGAATTGTTGTCGTGTCTTCTTTTCATTATGCGCTTGAACTTCTTGATAAATAGTACCATTTCTTCATCATCAAGATCAGTACTCTCGTCGCTTGTATCTCCGTCGTCTTGGTCTTCACGAGTTTCTTTGAGTTTGGGTCTGCACGTTGCTTTGAGAGTAACTTCTTTCCTTTTGGAAGAGGTGAGTTCGGCTAAGTCTTTGACGTATTGAGCCTCTTTCTCCATCATTTCATGATTTATGATCTTCCCCAATAACTCATTGGGAGTCATTTTGTGAAATCCGGGGCTTTCTCTAATCATTGAGCAAAGTGTCACATTTCTTGGGATGAAGGCTCTAATCATTCTTTTGACCACCTCGTGATCCGTCCATTACTTACTTCCATAGGCATGAATTTTGTTGATGAGTGCCTTCATCCGATTCTCCATGTCTTGAGGTGATTCGCCTTCTTCAATCGCCTTCTCCCAAACTCTCTTTCAAGCATCTCAATTTTAGCTTCACGAACTGACCTATTTCCTTCGTGAGCTGTCTTAAGTGTATACCAGATTTCTTTTGCACTTTCTAATCCATCGATCTTGGTGAATTCCTCTCTGCTCAGTGATGATGTGATCACCGCGACGACTTCTGCGTTTCTGTGAATCTCTTGTTCTTGTTCCGGAGTGAGTTCCTCATCCGTGTCCAGGATATCTATGCCTGTGCAAACAATGTGCCACAGACTAGGATTCAGAGATATTAGATGCATTTTCATGTTGTACTTCCACATGTGTAGTCACTTCCGTCAAACCTTGGAGGCTTTCTCATAGGAATAGAGAGATAGTGATTGTCTGAATTGAGACAGTTGTAGTTGTAAGGATATCGGGAGTAGTCGTGATGACCACTCCCAGTCGTCTTCTCTTCTTATTTTCCTTTTTGTGGCAGCAGTTTCTTTCTCAGGAGTGCCTTTAGCTGTCGTACTTCTTCATCATCATGTGGGCTTTCTTTCAGCACATCGAAGGCTTTAGCTTCATGTTCCTCCTCATTGATGTTCGTCTTTGGAATATCATTGTTCTTCTCAGAGGTCATTGATCTCTTCGAGATGTGCGTCTCGTTGACGGAGAACCTTGCTCTGATACCAATTGAATGTGGCCTAGAGGGGGGTGAATAGGCCTTGAAAATTTCCTACACACTTAATAGAGTCGTCAAAAACTTGTTTGACAGGACTAGTCCGGTTGTGTGGGCGGACTAGTCCGGTGTGCTGAAATATGTGAATTGATTAAATGTTATTTGGGAAACTAGATTCTTTTAGCAGTGGAAATGAGAACAACAAATACTTTGATTTAGATTATTGTAGGAATGCACGTGAAAACTTATAAGCAACTTAAATTGATTTTTAGCAATCAAGTGATCTAATGAACAAAATGTAAAAGAAATAAGGCACAAGAGACACGAAATTTTACCGATTTTCGATCTCACCACGAGATCTACGTCCTCGTTGAGGAAGCTCACACAGAGCCGGGTCCCAACCCTTTCCCTCTTCAAGTCACCCCATAGGCCGACTTGATTCCACTATCACGGGAAATCATCGAGTTTGTGGGGCAACCTCACACGTTGAGGGCTCCCACGAGAACTACAATGAAAGAAGCGATCAAAATACACTTGAAAATATTACAATTCAGAATATGAGTGTAGAAAGATCAAACCCCAAGAGCTCGCAATGAAGGAACGACGATCTCCGAATCCCGAATCCAAGTGTTCAACTAATTTTACTCTTTTTGCACTTTAGATGTGTGGGGAGATGTGTTTTGGGCTCTTGTGACAAGGTGGCGGCGCTAGGGTTTGTATTTTCAGCAGTATTCGACGTGTGTCTTCTTAGGAAGGCTGTGGATTCTCTTTTTATAGGGTTTCCAAAAAGTTACCGTTGTAAAACCCTAATATCGGGCTAGTCCGGTGCAAGCCCGGACTTGTCCGGTCACAGTGCAACTCGATGTCCAGAAAGTTTGGCGGACTAGTCCAGTTGGAAGACGGACTTGTCCAGCCCTATGTGAAGAGAGACTCCAGAAAGTCTAGCGGACTAGTCTGGTTGGAAAACGGACTTGTCCGGCCCTGTGTGAAGTTGGACTCCAGAAAGTCTGGCGGACTAGTCCGGTTGGAAAACAGACTTGTCCGGCCCTGTGTGAAGATGGACTCCAGAAAGTCTGGCGGACTAGTCCAGTCCATTGATCGGACTAGTCCGGTGCACTGTGAGATGTTAGGTTAATTTTAGAACCATTACCCCCGCGCAAGGTCGTGAGCTCTTGGAGTGTGTCTTTCATACACACCCTATACATTAAAATATAATTGGTTCTTCTAAATTCCATCAAGGTATTCCTCTTTGGACACCACTCCATTTTTCACCTTTTTGTGTGCACCAAGTTGTTTCACTTTGTTTGTCCTGCAATCATCTCAATAGTTTCATTAGGATCTCATATGTTCGTCATCAATTAGCCAAAACCCATAAGGGATATCCTAGATGAACTTACAAATACTTTGGTTGCCATCCCCGACAACAGGACCATAAATGCTTGTCGACGTTTCTTACATCACAAATAAAAATCCGCAAGCGCATGGAAACTATGGATGTAGCATTTCCCCTTAAAAGTGGAATCCAACTGTGTCATTTATATTCTCTTAAAGGAAGGCTAGGTGGAAGCATAGCAATCATCACATGGAGGGGATGGGTTGGTCTAGGTAGTGTTCTAGAAAGGATGGAAATAGATAAGTGAGCCATTGTGACACACACAAGAGAATTATATTCCAAGGGGGGTAAATAGGTCAAGGGGGATTAGGCTAAGAGTTAGGTAGATACTCCTACTATGCTTCTAGTATACATATACATAGCCTAAATTAGATACTAATGATCATATTGATGGTGAATTCTCATGCTAAGTTGTTCAAAAGATCGAGCACGGGTTTACCCCTAGCAATACTAGGACAAATCTAGCAAATAACCTGTGGCATAGCCGAACGTGGAGTATTATTAGGACAGGTAGGGCTGTCACCACCTAATGCCTACCTCTTAATCCTGTGGGTATACAAGACATCCAACGCTACTTAATTATCCTAGCATCATGCTACCATATTACATAAATACCTCAACAGCTGCAGCACAAGCCATCCTAAGGCATTGACTAACCTAAACATCGTTGAACCAATGTTGAAACATAGCATAATTCATTCATATTAACATGATCATGTCATAACTAATTAGACTATAGTGGGGGTTTGTTGTGTTTATGATGATATAATGAGAGTGGTATAGCGTAATCATAAATACTACTCCTATCACATACATGGAATCAACAATCAAACAAGAAACACTTCATCCAAGTATATGAATAAAAGAAGACCAAAGATAACATCTTTATTAAGAAAAAAGTCACAAATAAAATTAGGAATATGAGAGTCATACCTTTTCCCAATTGGGAAGAGACTCCTACTCCTTTCCTACTTGGACTATGGACTAGAGGCTCTCCTCTCTACAACCTAAACCCTCTAAATCTATGGAGAGTAGTGGATACAATAGAAAGAATACTCAAGTGGTGTGTGTGTGTGTAGTGAGGGTAGGGGATCCTATTTATAGGTGGAGAAGAGTCAGTTATCGCCACCAAATGCGAGCGAATCAGTCATAATCATCTTCAGAAAGCCGGGAGGAGCCAACACGTGTTGATTGACCGAGTTTGGTGCCAAGACCTAGTTGACCGACTAGGGGGGTCGACCGACCTGGTCAGGGCTCCGTTGGAGCTGTGTTTTCTCCAAGCCTCTGACAGGTGTGTCCCCTTTACTGATATAGTTGATACACCAATGGCTGGCCTAGGATACTTCTGTTTTTGGGCTATTTGATCCATGTGGTTCCACATGTTGGCGATTGATTGGATGGGATGATATTTTACAGGATTGTTGCCCCTCTTTTATCTCATTTCTTGCAATAAATGCCTGCATGCACTATTTATCCATGGACAAGTGGAAATAGGTTAAATAGTGTCAGTACCCTGCGTATCGGATACCCCTTAGTACCCCGAAGAGTACAAGGGAGTTCTACCTGTCAGAGTTGAAGGTCTCCTCAGGCCCCACATGTCACATTGCACCGGACCTGCTCCCCTCATATGGGTAGCTCCTGGGTCAACACGTGTAAAGGAAAACTGGAACTAAGCTCCCAACGAAGGAAAGCTTCGGTGACAACACGTCTACAACGACCCCGGACCTAACACCCAACAGAGAGGAGCTCCGGTGCCGACACGTGTACAGTAGCCCCGGACCTAACCTCCCGTAAGGGAAAGCTCCGGAGCTTCCACGTGTGGAGCCTCCAGACCTTCATCGATGTATACACAGGTAGATCTCCTTCAGCACGAACAATCAAGGGTAATTAAAGCGGCAGTTACAAGATTCAATTATGTGTCTTTAATGCTATATTAAAGACACACAATCAGAGCACTGTTAATAGGAATAACACAACCATTAAGGCACTTTATCACACTATTAATCATTCTTAATACCCTTTAGACAGTGTATTAGGCCATTAAATACGCCGGGGCCACATGTCGGGCCAGGCAAGCTTTGTAAGGTCAGTTCTTAGAACTATAAAAGGGTTGTGCCGCACGAACTCAAGGACATGTCATCTGAGCTGATCCAAGATAATAGGCATACTAGCGAATAAACTCACACAATACAACAACACAAACCCCGTGGAGTAGGGTGTTACACTCAGGCGGCCCGAACCACGTAAATCTCTGGTGTCATCATCTTGATCTTGATCTCTGCGTACCCCAACCATAAGAAGAACCTCCATGGGCTGCTTCTTAGCAGCTCCAGGGGAAGTGTCATTTCAAACACTTCGACATTTGGTGCGCCAGGTAGGGGGAAGGGCAGTCCTGAGATCACACGATGGTGAATTCTGCCGCAGGATCATCCAATGGCAACCGTGTTGAACAACCTACTGGAGGCAATCCCTCCAACGCTCACCAGCCAGCAGGTGCCATTGTTCCAGCAGACACTATAGCACCATCTGTTCTGACAAACAATGCTTGTTAACAAGATGGGGCATCTGCGTTGATGACTGCATCGACAAAAAAGAATCATGAGCACGCGCTCATTACTGCGCGAGCTCTCTTACAACACCCACCACCTCCAGGTGACCCCAGGGTGCTATGGAGTAGTGGAGGGCTGATGTAAACCATTTGGTTGTAGCTGCGGCTGCAGGCATCAGCAATCAAGGTCCTCCCCCTTCGGGGTGAGCACCATCACAACGACGGACCTTGTTCGGCCGACTTGGTCCACAAGTCTCACAACAAAGGAGACGTGATGCATCCCAGCAGGTGACTTCGTTGCCTCACCAGGGCACGACACACCCACACCATTACCAGGATTCTGACTCATGACATGCAGTCGGAAATGGATCGCCGATACTAGTAGCAGGACGATCGTGTCCATATTGAGCGTGCTCGTGAAAGGCGAGAGGCTCGAGACAACCAAGCTCCTTAGGGAGTAGGAGGAGGCTGTTCTGCCCTGGCCATAAATTTGCGCATGGTCAGATGGCCAAAGAAGTTCCGACCTCCCTTGCCGGAAAAATTCGACGGGACTATCAACCCCGCCGAAATCCTTCAAATTTACTCTACAGCCATACTGGCAGCGGGGGGTGATGAGGTTGTGATGGCCAATTACTTCCCAGTGGCTTTAACTGGGATTGCAAGGTCCTGGTTCATGAGTCTTCCACCCGACTCCATTAATAGTTGGGCGGAGCTATGCCAGCAGTTCACTGCCAACTTCGGGAGTTCTTACACCCGACCTGGCACTGAATTGGATCTGTTTGCTGTAAAGCAGACATCGGGGGAATTGTTGTGATCCTTCATCTAGCGGTTTTCTCAGGTATGGAATACTATTCCTTCAATCTCGATCTCTTCTATTATTGTTGCATTCAGACATGGTGTTCGAGATAAGAAGATGTTGGAGAAGCTGGCCATTAAAGAAGTTACGAGCATCACAGAGCTCTTTAGTCTAGCCAACAAATGTGCTAGAGCTACGGAGGGCCATAAAATGCATTCTAAGAAAGCTTCAGAGGCCAACCAGAAGTCCTCCAAAACTTAAGCCGCTACCTCCGGTAGTGGCAAAAAGAAGAAGAAGCCCAACAACAAAAAGAAGCCGTCAGCCGGCACACCAGCCGCTGCCGCTGCCGCAGCTCCTGGTGGCCGGGGGCAAGGGCCGAAGAAACAACCTTGTCCTTCATTAGAAGACGACAGTAGTTCTAAAGCATGGTGTCCGATTCACAAGACAAACCGACACAACTTGTAAGAATGCCGGGAGGTCCAGAACCTTGCCGAGCGTTACAACAAACACCGAGAAGAAGCTCCTTTCCGTCAATGGGAAGGAAAGAAAAAAGTCGACGAAGCTTCGTCTGAAGAGGATCTAGGTTTTCAGGACCCCAAAAAGGTCCTGAAAGTTGTCTACAACACTGTCGACGAAGACTCCGACGCCTCTAACAACGAGCGCCGGAAGACCCTGAACACCATCTATGGTGGTTCTTGGGACATCACCTCTCACCGCTTTCTCAAGACAATGCGGCGGGACATGGCCATGGTAGCTCCCATTGCAAAGGTGGAGCCACATCTCAAGTGGATGGATACTCCCATTATTTTTTAGGCTTCGTACTGCCCCTGAAACATGATCAGGGCTGGCCAACTCCCGTTGATGGTGTCACCCACCAATAACAATATTCAAATCAACCATGTAATGGTGGATGGAGGTTCCGGGCTAAACCTCATAAGCTTCAAAGCTTTATTAAGCTTCAGCTCCGGCCTTCGGACCTTCACCCATCCCGACCTTTCTCTAGAGTAGGTCTGGGAACCAATACTCCTCTCGGTTCCATCACACTCCCAGTGACCTTCGGGACCCGGGTGAACTACATAACTGAGAAATTGGTCTTCGACGTTGCGTAGATCAGTCTACCATTTAATGCCATTCTGGGCAGGCTATCTTTATACAAGTTCATGGTCGTAGCTCATTATGGTTACTTAGTGTTGAAGATGCCAACACCCACGGGCGTTCTCCGGATCCGCGGAGATCGCGCCGCAGGAGTTACTGCTCTAGAAGAACTCTATGCACTTACCACAACGCAAGAGGAAGCTCCGGCAAAGAGCCAGTTCTGAACCCTCCGACCATTCGTCATAAAGGCTCTACCTCCACACCCCGTGTGCACCAAGCAGCGACACTGATGTTCCCATCAAGGTCGTCCAAATTGGTTCCGATGCTGCTCACACTACCCGTATATCGGGGGGTCTGAACAACAAATAGGAACTTGCGCTCATCACTTTCCTCCAGGCTAATGTCGACGTGTTTGCCTGGCAACCATCACAAATTCCTGGGATCCCTAGGGAGGTGATTGAGCAGAATCTGAAGATTTACCCAGACGCACGGCCTGTACACCAGAAGCCCCGGAAGCAATCAATCGAGCGACAAAACTTCATCCGACAGAAAATCAAGAAGTTGTTCGAAGCTAGATTCATTCGGGAAGTCTTCCACCCAAAATGGCTGGCAAACCTAGTTGTTGTACCCAAGGCCTGTGAGAAGCTTCGGATGTGTATCGACTACACCACCTTAAATAAGGCATGTCCAAAGGATCCATTTCCACTACCTAGATTAGATCAGATAGTGGACTCCACCTCCAGGTGTGAGCTATTGTGTTTCTTAGACGCATATTCTGGATATCATCAAATCCAAATGTCTAAGGAAGATGAAGAACATACTGCCTTCATAACAGTAGATGGATTGTACTGTTATATTGTCATGCCATTCGGTCTTAAAAATGCTGCTTCAACATTTGTGCGAGCTATGTATGAAACATTTGGAGAACTAATTAGAGACTTGGTTGAGGTGTATGTCGATGAAATCATTGTGAAGATCAAAAACAATGAGTCACTCCTTGACAACTTACAAGCTGTCTTCGACAAACTGCGCACCACGCGCACCAAGCTGAACCAGGACATGTGTGTCTTCGGGGTTATCTCCGGGAAGCTTCTGGGGTTCTTGGTGACTCACCGAGGAATTGAAGCAAATTCGGCGAAGATCAAGGCCATAGAAGATATGCGTCCCCCAACCCGCATTAACGAAGTCCAGAAGCTAAATGGATGCCTAGCTGCGCTCAGCCGGTTTATCTCAGGACTGGTAGAACGGGTGCTAACCTTTATCAAACTCTTGAGGATGTCCGGACCGTTTCATTGGTCTGAAGAAGCAGAAAGCGTTTCAAGAGCTAAAACAGCTCCTCACCACTCTAGGGATATTGGTAGCCCCTAATCCTAATGAGCCTTTACTACTTTACATTTCGGTAACCACCAAAGTTGTCAGTATGGTCCTGGTTGAGGAAAGACCGGAGCCACATCCAACCCAAGAGTCCAGACCCCTCTAGGAGGGTTCGGAATCTCCTGAGGACGTGATTGGGTCTTAGCTCCAAAACATGGAAGCTCAAAACGAAATGCTAGGAGATCAACTTCATTCGCCTGAGGAGGTTCACTTGGCTGACCAAGATGATTTGGATACTCCTAGCGAGGTCCAGGTCGAACAAGAAGGAGGTTTGGACCTCTCCGGGAGGGTCCAAGAAGCACAGCCTGAAGGTCCAGAACCCTCCAGCAGGGTCCGGGTCGATGGAGAAGATGCTCTGGGTCCTTCTGAAAGGGTCTGGACCATCCAACGGCCCGTGTACTTCATTAGTGAAGTACTCCACGATGCCAAGACAAGATACATTGAGGTGCATAAACTGCTTTACGCAGTTCTTATTGTCCCAAGGAAGCTTCGTCACTACTTCCAAGCCCACAAAATATTAGTGGTAACTTCTTTTTCAATGTGTACTATTTTGCATAACCCTAATTCTACTGGGAACATTGCAAAGTGGGCGGTGGAACTGGCCGAATTCGATCTAGAATTTGTGTCAAGACAAGCAATCAAAAGTCAAGCCTTGGCTGACTTCGTGGCGGAGTGGACCCCATCTCCATCAGACCCTGGGGGCCATAGTGAAGAGAAACCAAAACCCAAAGTTCGTGTATTCACCGAGCTTCACTGGACCCTCAACTTCGACGGCTCCGTGCAAAAGCAGGGTTCGGAGCTGGAATCCTTCTCCTGGCTCCGACTGGGGAGAAGGTCAAGTACATGGTACACCTTGATTTCAAGGCAACCAACAACATGGCGGAGTATGAAGCTCTCATCCACAGACTCAAGGTGGCACTATCTTATGGTGTAAAACAGCTATTGGTGAATGGAGACTCACAACTCATCATAAAACAAGTCAAAGGTGAATGATCCTGCAATAATCCTGAACTAGCTGCTTACCTCCTTGAAGTCCAGAGACTTTAGAAGGAATTCGAAGTCCTGGATCTCCATCATGTTCAGTGTCTTCATAACGTTGATGCCGACGAACTCCCGACGAAAGCCTCAACCGGAGCCCCGGCTCCTGAGGGAATCATCGTCCGAAGGTTGTCAAAACCAACAGCTCAGCCTGCCGAACTGAGCAAAGGCAGCGAGACCAGCACCTTGAAGCTGGCAGTCCCGGTGGCCATGTTTCCATGGCATCCACCAAGGGTCGTAGGTGCAGTCGGGAGATTCGAGCAATCCAGCACGCAAGACTCAGAAGCTCAAGTTAGCTCTAATGCATGGATCTCGAAGATCCGAAGCTACTTGAAAGACAACATCCTTCCTGAAGACATTGTATCTGCTGACCGGATTGTCAGATTGGCTAAAAGATACACGCTGGTAGAAAGGGATCTCTACTAATGTGGTGCCAATGGTGTCCTAATGCGGTGCATTTCAAGGGAAGAAGGCCGCAAGCTCCTCGCGGAAATCCAAGGAGGCGAGTGTGGGAATCATGCTTCTTCCCGCACGCTGGTTGGTAAAACCTTTCAGCGTGGCTTTTACTGGCCTACAACACCTCAGGATGCGGTTGAGCTAGTGAGAAAATGTGAAGCGTGTCAGTTCCATACAAAACAAATTCACACACCGGCTCAATTGCTACAAATGATACCTCCTACAAGGCCATTCGCAGTGTGGGGCTTGGACATCTTGGGACCCTTCCCAAAAGCTGTCGGAGGTTAAAGGTCTTGTATGTCGCCATCGATAAGTTCACTAAGTGGCCGAAAGCAACTCCAGTTGTGACAATCAACAGGCAATAAGCAATCAAGTTCTTGAAGTCCATTATATGCAGATTTGGAGTTCTGAACAAAGTCATAACTGACAACGGAACTCAATTTACATGTGCTGCATTTCAAGATTATTGCGAAGACCTCGGCATTCAACTTAGCTACGCCTCTGTAGCTCACCCAGCAAGTAATTGCAACGCCGAGAGAGCAAATGCAGAAATATTAAAGGGACTCAAGACGCGCACGTACGAGCACCTAGAAAAGCATGGAGCCAACGGGATTGAAGAGCTTCCATCCACACAATGGGCGAACAGAACAACACCTAACCGGTCAACTGGGAAGACTCCATTCCTCCTGATGTTTGGAGCTGAACCAGTCCTTCCTCCGGAGATCACCCTGAAGTCCCTCCGAGTCCGGACCTTCAACGAAGCCACGCAGGACTAGCTCCGGTGTGAAGACCTTGACCTCGTCGACGAGGGAAGGTGCCAAGTAGCTGTTCAGAATGCACGTTATCGCCAAGCGCTCCGGCGCTATCATCAAAGGCATGTGCGCAACCAACAGCTCCAGGAAGTTTATCTGGTGCTTAGGAAGATACTAACTCGTTAAGGAATGAATAAACTTTCTCCCAGCTGGCAAGGTCCATTCCGAGTGATCAAAGTATCCCGTCCCGGATGCGTTCGCTTGGAACATCGAGCACCTCCGTAAGTTTTATGCTTAGAATCACGGAGGTGAGCCTGTAATTACACATGATGTATGTTATAGAGTCGATAAACAGACATTTGTAGGTCCTCTGGGAGAACATTCGGACCCTTCTAGGAATGTCGGGAAAGTTCAAGTACACTTCATACAGTCACTGCACTAAAAGTGTAACTACCTACCCTGGGTTAGTATAAGATGTATAGCGCACTTAGCTTGGTCCCGCACCCTAAATGTGTCCTTGCCTCCCCTGTAAACCAGACCTATAATGAAAGACATTGTTGTGTAAAAACTGACTCCACGTGCATTTATTTTTGTGCAAGGCTCGACCTATCAACTTATTATTTTTAACCTTCTTGTCTATAATGAAGTTGTGTAATTCTTCTTGAGTTTTTACCTAGTTATTCATATGCATTGCAAGTTATATTGTTGGTCTATTTGGATCTTAACATGCTGTATAGTCTACTTGTCTGAACGCCACGCCAACATAGGTCCGGAGTGTGCTACCAACTTAGCTTGGTCCCGCACCCTAAGTACGCCACTCTACCTACACTCCGGCAGGCCTCAGTGGGGTGGGTAATAGAAAAGCATATGGGTCCGGAAAGATTACATCAATATACTTGTTACCATATCAAGTTTCTTCGGATTTAAAACTCAAATAAGAATGATAAGTCACAAATGATTTATAGACAAGAGGACAAATTTTACTCTTTTATTATATTAAATATGCAGGAAAAATAGAAATTCATAGCGATGGTGGACGACGTCGGAGCTACTAAGCTTCGACATCCTCCAAGAGGGCCCGTTGTGACCGTTTTAATATGTGGACAGTGGGCGACGTCGGAGCTACAAAGCTTCGACAACCCTTGGAGTCATAAATTCAACTATTCGTACGACGACATCAGGAGCTATCAAGCTCAGACCGTCAACGTTTATATGTTGATAATGGGAATTGTCGGAGCTACCAAGCTCTGCCAATCCTAGGGGGCCTGTCTTCGATGCCTCAGAATTGAAGACTTCAAACCTAGAATCTACAAGTGTGAAGCATTCAAGTCATCAACATACTGCCACAACCTTTGGTACATGTACACACTTCAATTGTACACATGTACCAGGGGCCAACAAGATAAAACACAGTATATTGAAGACAAAGTGAAATTCATGACAGAAAGGAGGATTTCATTAATAAAAAGTACTGGATTACAAAATTGGGGTTACAAGGGGCAAAAGGAGAAAAGTACTAGCCACTGGAGGATCTAAGTCCTGTGGAAAAATGAAGTATCCTTCTCAGTAGCTTCTTGGACACTAGCTCTGGTGGCATCCTCTTCCTCAGCGATGGTTCCTTCAAAGACCGAATCAAGGGAGAACTGGGGGTCTCGACTTTTGTAACACGCCAAGACATACTCGGCGACATTCTTGGCCATATATTTACCCTCAGTCTCCAGCTGATCAGCGATGACATTACCCATCGCATCTAGTTTGCTGCTAGCAGAGCCAAGTGCCACTAGCGTCTGTTCCAGCTCCTGCGCTGGGTTTTCTGGGCGTACTGGACTGAAACCAAGAGGCCCAAGGGCCCTGTCCGCGTGTCCCAAGAAGTCCCATACCATAAAGGACTCGGTTGCCTTTGAGCTCTGTAGCTCTTCCAGTGACCTCCGGGCGGCTGCTAGCTCCGAAATCTCCTGAGCAAGTCGTTCCACCACTTTGGCATGTTGCTGCATACTTTCAGCAACCTGCTTCTCACAGTGGGTCAGCTCCGACTCCCGGAGGTGGATGCGGTTTTGCCTCTCCGCCATGTCTTTCTCCCTGCCTCTCACCTTCCCTTCCCTGGTGGCAACGCCAGCCTCTCTTTTCGAGAGCTCCTGCCCCATGTTCCAGTACTTCTTCCTTTCATCTTCACTCCACTGCTCAAACTTCTTTGAGCAATCCACCAAATTCTGTTCACCCAGAGTCAACTTCTGGGTGACCTCTGCCTCCCTCTTCATGGCATCCTCCTGTTGCTCAAGGAGCTTCTCCACCCTTGCCTCCAAGTCCGGCCGACGCTTCAGGAGAACCACATTCAATTTATTGAGGCTTTTGTGATGTTCATCAACAACATCACACCTCTCCTTGGCTTGCTCAAGGATTTCCCTAGAGTTAGCGTCGAGCCCCCGAATGGCAGCCTCCTTCTCCTCAAGCAACTTATCCCAGTACTCTAACTGGGCCTTCTCCCTCTTTATCCATTCCTTCTAGTCAGCTAGCCTGGTCTCAAAATGGAGTCTGCTGCGCCAAAGCCTCAAGGTGTTGCGCTCCTCCTCCAGGGCTTTTCTCTCATGATCGAAGGCCAGTTGTACCTGTTAGAGGCTGGAGCAGGCGTTGTCTATAGATAATGCCAGAGAGATAGGCCCTGGACCTGCAGGGACCATCTCTGCGGGCTCAAGAGGGTTCTCCATTACAAAAATAGGGTCCCACTCTACGAGAGAGGACCCTTGAGCTTTTGCGGTGCTGGGACCGCTCCTTGGGAGCCCTTTAGCAGCAGTAGGAGTGGAACCCACTAGGGGAACTCCCACCGCCAGAGCAGAAGCTGAAGGTGCTGTCTCCAGGCTTTCAGTTGCTAGCTCTGAAGGCAGAGGACCCGCCGCCACCTCTTCAGGCAGCTTCGACTTTGGTTCAGCTTCCTCCAGAGCAACGGTAGGGGCTTCATCCGGGGCCTCTACCACCGCTGGCTCAAACACTGGCACGACAGCTTCCTCCGGTTCAATGACCAGAGCTTCAGGCATCTCCGGCTCAACCGCCGGACATTCAACCACTCCCGGCACAAGGGAAGGAACTTCAGTGAGTTCCGACTCAATGGTCGGGGCTTCAATTACCTATGGATCAGCAG
This sequence comes from Tuctoria greenei, assembly GCA_036927565.1. Taxonomy (NCBI): domain Eukaryota; kingdom Viridiplantae; phylum Streptophyta; class Magnoliopsida; order Poales; family Poaceae; genus Tuctoria; species Tuctoria greenei. Next base: position 36,644,079 of record JAYESD010000011.1, on the reverse strand, counting down.
CCAAGGCTTCGACGACTTCCGGCTCAAAGGCCGGAACTTCTGGCATCATCGGTGCTGGAGCATCAGCCTCCACCACTATCGCCAGGGTACATCTACGACTTCTCCCCTGTGGTCCGGCGCTACCAAAGTTGCTTCGGGCGAGGACTCCGAGTCCAAGTCCACGATAGCCAGTGTCGGAGCTGTTGCAACTTCTGCCTCCACTTGAGGAGGTGGCTCAGTGCTTGAAGCCAAAGCTTCAGCAGGTGCAACCCCAACCGTTGTGACAGGCGCTGAAGTTCCTGACCCCTTCTTCGACACTCTAGAAATAAATGGAAGAGAAGATTAAAGATGCATAGAAAACAAGACTAGCATTTTAGGGTGAGCAATCAATGCTTACCTAAGGATGATACCACCCCAGTCGCATCGGAACCTCATCTTTTGAGGCCCGAAGCCAGAGCCCACCGAGTCTGGTGAGACAACGGCTTCAGACCTCAGTTGAGGGCCACTTGCAGTAGCCGGAGTCTTCTCGGTCGGAGCTTCTCTTTGTCGGGAAGAACTCCCAGGCCTGGAACTTTTGGCCAGCGCTGAGGTCGGGGTTGGTTGCCCGGAGGTGAAGCCCCTTGAAGACGCTTGTGCTGGAGCAAGAGTAGCTGTAGAAGACCTCCCCCGCCGGGGAGAAGGAGCTAGGGTAGAAGGAACAGGTCTGACGGACCTCCTGTCAGTGTGCTTCAACATTCTCTTCCGGCTGGAGGGCTCAGCTGGCTCTTTACCTTTGCCCTTGCCGATGTCTTCAATCCTCCGGCTCGGGGCGAAGGCAGGACCACCCTCGGAAGCTTCGGGGATCACCAACCTGGTTGTCAAACTCCTTTCTACCTCACCAAGGTCGTCAAGCACTTGCATCCTCCTCCGGAGCTCCCTACTGAACTGCGCCTCCATGTTCAGAGGGAGGAAAGCTGCCGGCGGATCTAAGTCATTGTCGTTGACGTTTATCCCATGCTGGAATTTCTTAAGATGAAGCTCCAAAGATTCGCCACAAGTTGGATTTCAGACCAGTTTTAATCCGGGCATCCATCACCCTGTTGAGGGCCCACGCGAGCTTCTCCCTCTTCCTCAGCGGAGCCCATCTATTGACCAGGAACTTGCAAAAGACCATATGAGGAGTCACTCCACCATCCACGCATACGCGGATCCTGGTCAAGACGGGGTTGAAGGCATGTAACAACACCGAAACTACACTCCAAGCGTTGGTATCAACATTGGGGAGACCTTCGGGCAGCTCCAACTTCTCGTGCTCCTCCACTGCAATGATGATCCAATCATTCTTCCAGTCGTCCCATTTGCCTGAAGGAAACGACTTTAAGTATTTGAAGGGGCAGATCTTGTGCTTCACGAAATAGTAGAACCCAAGAACCTCAGTCCCCTTGCCAGTGGTGTGAATGGTGAATAAGGTGCGGAATAGCTCGACGCAGGGGAGAATACCCACCCACATCTCGCAAAAGTGGACGAACGTCGCCACGAGAAGGAGAGAATTGGGGCCAAGGTCATACAGCTGCAGACCATAAAAGTCCAACATCATCAAAAGAAAAGTAGAGAAAGGTGGAATGAATCCCACTATGGCGTACACCGAGAAATGCATTATGTCGCCACTGCGGTCCTTCTTGAACGGGAGCTTGCCAGCGTGAACCAAGTGGTTGAAGGAGTCGCCGGATTATCCCATATAGGTCCGGACCTTCTTCAGATTGTCGTCACTCTTGAGGTGGCTCTTGGGAAGACCCAACTCCATCGCGGCAAAGCGGAGCAAAGGAAGGGAAGTTAGGTGGAGTTTGGGAGGATCTGAGCGCAAATTTGATTGAAGGCATAAAGAGTCCTCAAACCGTGTGCACTTTACCTCTTAAGTAAGCCTCTGCGACGCTTGGATGGAAACTACAATGAGGACGAAGGCACTTTTTTAAAAGTCTACCCCGTCAATGACGAGTGCGCCTGGGGCCACCTCGACAAAGAGATCGAGGTTCTTACCCAAGGCGAAACGTCGACATGATGAGCAGCAGGAAACTTGATGGCGGCACCCTAACAGGGCGCACATAACCGATATGGTTTTCGTATTGGGAACCGACGACCTTCAATTGCGTGAGATCCTCGCTCAAAGATCTTATCTGCCGCATTCATAACAAGCCACGCGTCAATGGTTCACTCCCAAACCATCACTCCAACAGTATATTAGAAGACTCTTTAAGTCGAAACGCGGGAATCGAGAATGGCCCCACCTCCGGTAGAATAACTTAACTCAAAGGATTTCTCCCGGAGGTGGGCCTGGGGGCCACTGTCGGTACCCTATGTACCGAGTACCCCTTAGTACCGCGAAGAGTACAAGAGAGTTCTACCTGTCAGAGTTGAAGGTCTCCTTGGGCCCCACATGTCACATTGTCTGGACCCGCTCCCCTAATATGGGTAGCTCCTAGGTCAACACGTGTAAAGGAAAACCGGAACTAAGCTCCCAACGAAGGAGACCTTGGTGACAACACGTGTACAACGACCCCGGACCTAACCCCCAGCAGAGAGGAGCTCTGGAGCCGACACGTGTACAACAGCCTCGTACCTAACCTCCCGTAATGGAAAGATCTATAGCTTCCACGTGTGGAGACTCCGGACCTTCATCAATGTATACACAGGCAGATCTCCTTCAGCACGAACAATCAAGGGTAATTAAAGCGGCAACTACAAGATTCAATTACATGTCATTAATGCTGTATTAATGACACGCAATCAGAGCACTGTTAATAGGGGTAACACAGCCATTAAGACACGTTATCACAATATTAATCATGCTTAATACACTATAGACAGTGTATTAGGCCATTAAATACGCCAGGGCCACATGTCGGGCCAGGAAAGCTTTGCAATGGTCAGTCCTTAGAACTATAAAAGGGTTGTGCCGCACGTACTCAAGGACATCTCATCTGAGCTGATCCAAGCTAACAGGCATACTAGCGAATAAACTCACACAATACAACAACACAAACCCCGTGGAGTAGGGTTTTACGCTCAGGCAGCCCGAACCACGTAAATCTCTGGTGTCATCATTTTGATCTTGATCCCTACGTACCCCAACCATAACAAGAACCTCCGCGGGGTGCTTCCTAGCAGGTCCGGTGGGAGTGTCGTTTCAAACACTTCGACAAATAGAAAGGTGATGTGTGCAAGAAATGGTATTTCCATCACATAATTGAGTTATATTGATGGGTGAAATTGGTATATAACAGTCGTCAACGCACACAAGAGCATTTTATCATAAGGGGGATAAATGGGCCAAGACGGATTAGTCTAAGAGTGAGGAAGATACTCCTGCTTTGCTTCTAGTATACATATACATAGCCCAGGTTTGATACTAATGAACATGTCAATGGTGAATTCTTATGCTAAGTTGTTCAACACATTGAGCATGGATTTGCCCCTAGCAATACTAGGACGACTGCCGCAAAGAGCTTGTAGCATAGCAGAACGTGAAGGATTACAAGGACAGATAGGATTGTCACCACCTACTGCCTACCTCTTCAATTTGTGGGTCTACAAGACATCCAACGCTATTTAACTATCCTAGCACCATGCTAGCATATTAAGTAAATGTTGACAGTCCTTAAGTGCTATATTTAGACCGTCAATTAATCTCATAATGTGCACATAAGAGAAACACAACATAGTAGTAGGGTTAAAAACTAACCAATTCCACAAGTGTTGATTTTTATTTGTATGTAGGTGATTATAAACCCAAAATACCAAGACATGCAGTGAGTAATCCATCAAATTGGATTTTGACGAATCAGGCAATGCCATGTGTCATCACAAGCATCAAATGGCCCACAAACAAAAGTACCAGAGGCCATCCAACGGTGTGGCACACATATCGGTCAATGGGACCCACCTGGAGGTCACCCTGAGGAAGCACACTGGAATTGGTCCAACAATTTGTTCGACCGACTAGGGGGTTCGGCCGAACCCTTTCTAGCACCAAACTCGGTCAGCTTCCACATGTCGACTCCCTGTGGTGCCCTGATCACAATGAAGACTGATTCGCGTGCATTTGGTGGTAGGAACCAACCCTTCTCCCCCTATAAATAGAACACCACACCTCACTTCACACGCACACCGAAGTTGAGAATAGAATACCACTCCTAAGGTTTAGAGTAGTCCTAGAGGCTGCCATGTAGAAGGAGAGTGTGGTGAGAGTTTACAAGAAGGAGACTTGGGCTTGTCAAGACCATCTGCTACACTTGTACCCCTTCAAAGGTGTTATTCAAATCAAGTACGCCCTTTGTGAATTCATTTCAAGTTTGATTCTCAATTCATAGTAGTTTGCACAAGTAGTTACTTGTGGGTTCATTGCTTTAATTCATTAGAGGCTCTAGTTGTAGCTTTGTGTTCAAAATTTAGAACGTATGGTTGGGCTTAGATTAGAAATCACTAGTGATTATCTCGTAGACCCGCAGATTCAAGAGGTAGGCAGTAGGTGGTGACATCCCTAGCTGTCCTTAGTAATCATCCACGTTCGGCTATGCCACAGGCTCTTGGCGAAGTCGTTCTAGTGTTGCTAGCGGTAGACCCAAGCCCGAAGCAAGCAGCTACCACAAATTTCCTTTGAATTATAATCAATACTATGCATTCCTCTCTCTTCCTTGCCTACAAAACAACTTTGTGTCCTTGGATGGATTAGTTCATAAGATTAGCACATGAATTCCTTTGATTCGATACCCTTGGGAATACTCTTAAGGGGAAGTGCTACACGACTGTTTCCGTGCGCTTGCAGATTTTTATCTGTGACGTAAGAAACGTCAACAAGCATTTCTGGCGCCGTTGCTGGGGAAAGGTTGTTGTTAATCTTCAAACCTTGTTCACCCTCGTATCTATCTTCTTATCTTATCTTTCCTTTTCTCACCACCACCACCTTTATGGAGCAGCCCACCATTCTTCCATACTCTGCCCCAAAGGGAAAGTTCTATGAGCCACTGCTTTCAGAGGAAGCCATCTATTCTACCAGCTATGAACTTCACCCTGGTTTCATAGCCATTGTTTGGGAGCAATACTTCCAAGGAACGGATTGTGAAAACCCTTACCACCATATAAGAGAGTTCGAACATATGTGTTCATGCCTTCTAATCAAGGGTATGACGCAAGAAACTCTCAAATGGAAGTTGTTTCATTTTTCTCTCAAGGAAAAATCCAAACAATGGTATGATCACAATGTTGGGAAGACAAACGGAAATTTGAATGAATTACGAGAAAAATTTTGTCTTGCTTTCTTTCCAATTGCCCGAATCATTTCCTTACGGAAGAAAGTACTATACTTCCAACAATGGAGAAGGAGTCCATAGGTGCAGCTTGGGATATATTTTCTCTTTTGAGAAATTCTGGCCCAGATTTGTCCATCCATGATCCGTTTCTCTTGCAACACTTCTATATGGGATTCAACAAAGAGTCTGCCCTATATCTTGACATTACGGTTGGATGACCTTTCCTACATAAGACGCTAGAAGAAGGCAAGAATCTTCTAGATCGAATTCTAGAAAATTCCTCCTTCATTATGGGTCTTAATGAGCCTCCTCAAGAGGAAGTAGTGTCAAGATCCCAGGATAAATCCGTGGACAAGGAAGAACCTATCTCTTGCTTATCTCAAACCTTACCGGAGGAATCCTCTTCCCAACCCGAAACTATGAAGGAAGAAGAAATTGAACCTTCAATATTTCCCTTCTACTTCGAGGAAGAGATATTTTAAGATTTTAAAAATAGATCGAAGTATTGTTGCCATAGGAAACCATCATTGCTGTTAACTCCACCTGACTCACCTGATGGAGTGTTCGTCCAATAGACGGTCAAGGAGTTAACCTCTATTCTAAGCAGGAAATGGATTGCGGAAGTTGAGCAGTCACCCGAATCCTTCGGATGACCTCACCTTTGGCAACTATTCTATGCTTTCTTAGAGGGACACCAATGAAAGTCCTATACAACCCCGTTGTTGGAGCAAATCTCATTTCTGATTCTTGTGCTCTCGCCATTCTGGGCGATGTACCATTGGCAACACTGTGTAAATCCTTCCGAGATGTTTTCACAAACATCCTTGAAGGATGCGGGGTTTTGCAACAGGTGTCTGTAAGAAACAAAGATATTGAGACAATCCTAGATTTCCAAGTGTTCAAAATTCAAGATTTCGACATTATGATTGGGATTCCCATTGAGAAATTTCTCATAGAAATTCCATTGGAAGGAATCCTCAATGTCAAGCTTGGAGGGAGAACGTTCTCTATTCCTATATTTCATTCCAAGAACACATATGTAGAATCTCCCATCCAAGATGAGCCACTTAAGGAGGTTAGAACTAGTGATTTCTTAGCACCCCCTGAAATTGAAGGAGAGGAAGACTTCAACCAAGAGGAGGATGAATTTTAGGAGGCAATTGAATTGCCAAAAGAAGAGCACTTCCCAAAACCTCTCGTTGAGATAAAAATTCTACCTCCAGACCTACGTTATGCCTTTCTAAATGGCGATTTGGAAGCCCATGTTATCATAAGTGACAAGCTTTCAGACGATTAGACACTCAAACTCATTGCCATGTTAGAAAAGCATGGGGCTGTTTTCGGATATTCACTAGAGGATCTCAAGGGGATTAGTCCAGCATTATGCAAGCATCACGTTCCTATTGACCCAATAGTGTCCACTCAAGGGAACCACAAAAGCAAATGAATAATGTGATGCAGGAAGTTGTCAAGAAGGATGTCTTGAAACTTTTGCATGTTGAGATTATCTACCCTGTTCCTCATAGTGAATGGGTCAGCCCAGTTCAAGTAATGCCTAAGAAAGGAGGTATGACGGTTGTTCAAAACGAGAAGAATGAACTAATTCTACAACGAATCGTCACGGGTTGGAGGATGTGCATTGATCACCAAAAACTTAACAAGGCTACAATGAAGGATCACTTTCCACTGCCCTTCATCGATGAGATGTTAGAGCAATTGGCAAAACACTCCTACTTTTGTTTCCTTGATGGGTATTCGGTGGTATCATCAAATCCCAATCCATCCCGACGATCAAAGTAAGACTACATTCACATATTCCTATGGAACTTATGCCTACCGGCGTATGTCCTTTGGATTGTGTAATGCTCCTACCTCTTTTTAAGGATGCATGATGTATATATTTTCTGACATGATTGAGGAGATCATGGAAGTTTTCATGGACGATTTCTTAGTCTATGGAAAACTTTTGATCATTGTCTGGAAAATTTAGACAAGGACTTACAAACATACCAAGAGAAGGACCTTGTACTTAATTGGGAAAAGTGCCATTTTGTGAAGGCATCGTTCTTGGACACTAAGTGTTCGACAGAGGGATAGAGGTGGACAAAGAAAAAATGAGTTCATTGAAAAACTTCCACATACTATCAATGTTAAGGGAATCTGCAGCTTTGTAGGTCATGCGGGGTTCTATCGGCGATTCATCAAAGACTTCTCAAAAGTCGCTAGACCCCTCACTAACCTACTAGCTAAGGAAGCTCTCTTTGATTTCGAGGATGAATGTCTTAAATCATTTCATACACTCAAAAGGGCACTCATCTCAGCTCCAATCATTCAACCTCAGAATTGGACACTACCTTTCGAAATCATGTGTGATGCTAGTAATTTTGCTGTTGGTGCGGTCCTAGGACAAACCAAAGATAAAAATCATCATGCAATAGCCTACGCTAGCAAAACTCTAACGAGAGCTCGAAACAATTATGCCACAACTGAAAAAGAGCTCTTGGCTATAGTTTTTGCTATTGATAAGTTTAGGTCGTATTTGGTTGGAGCCAAGGTCAAAGTCTACACGGACCATGCTGCCTTGAAATACTTGCTCACCAAAAAGGATGCTAAACCAAGGTTAATCCATTGCATTCTTGTACTCCAAGAATTTGACTAAGAAATCAAGGATATGAAAGGAGTAGAGAATTCCGTGGCAGATCATCTCTCACATATGGGAGTCACTCAAATATTGGACATTCCTATCAATGACTTCCTACGAGATGATATGCTTCTCAAGGTGACTGACTCTCACCATTGGTATGCGGATATCATGAACGTCATGGTCACAGGATACGTAGCACCAGGGGAAAACAAAACGTAACTCATCTATGAGAGTCGTAGACACCTTTGGGATGACCCATACCTCTATCAAGTTTGTGCCGATGGCCTTCTTATAAGATGCGTCCCATCAATCGAAGGCACCAAGATTATTGAGAAATGCCATGCTAGCCCCTATGGTGGCGATTACGGTGTTTACCGTACCCAGGCAAAGATCTAGAAAAGTGGATTCTATTGGCCTTCTATGTATGAAGATACAAAAGAATTAATTCGCAGATGTTGGAAATGCCAAAAGCATGGAGGAATCTCAGCTTGCAATGTGATGCCCCTAACATATAATCTCCAAGTGGAATTATTTGATGTGTGGTGTATTGATTTCATGTGAACTTTCCCTAGGTCCTATGATTGCGAGTACATCCTGGTGGCTGTAGATTTTGTGTCAAAAACGGTAGAAGCTTTGCCATGTAAAAATGCTGATTCCAAGCAAGCTAGGAAAATGTTCCATGAGATCATATTCCCACGCTGTTGCACTCCCCGTATGGTCATAAGTGATGGAAGGTCTCATTTCATAGATAAGACCTTCCGAAACTTTTTGAGGGAGCTTGGTGTCAAGCATAACATTGCTAATCCATACCACCCATAAACAAGTGGTCAAGCAGAAACATCTAATAAGGAAATTAAGAATATTCTGCAAAAGACCATCTTGGAAATTTGAAAGGGATGGAAGCATAAGCTACCCGATGCATTGTGGGCATACCATACTACCTACAAAACTCCAATCAGCATGTCTCCTTTCCAACTTGTATATAGGAAGACTTTTCATCTTCCTGTAGAGTTGGAACATAGAGTCTATTGGGCCATCAAGCGGTGGAATATGGACCTTCATGAAGCAGGAAAACACCAACTGAAGCAACTTTCCGAGTTGGAAGTGTGGAGAGATAAGGAGTACCATAGTGCCAAAATCTACAAGGAAAGAACCAAAAGAAGCACAATAAGAGGATTATGCCTAAGGAGTTCAAACTTGGAGATAAAGTTCTACTCTTCAACTCTAGGGTTAAACTCTTTGGACATGGGAAGCTTAGAAGTAAATGGGAAGGACCCTTCACTATGGTAGAAACCTCATCCCATGGAGCAATCACACTCCAAGGTGATGATTATCAGCTATTTAATGTGAATGGGCACCGACTCAAGTTATTTCTTGAATCCCAGCAGGAGGGGCAGAAAAAGAAATTTACGTGATAAATCTTATTGATTTTCACGCCGTTTCTTTAAATTCTGTCTAAATTCTTCGCGTCCAATTAATGGGCCCATCCAATTATTCATACATGGGGTCCATTAATACAACCCACGAAAACTTAGCCCAAACAAATCCAGGAAGGGTTCGGCTGAACCCTAGGATCAGCCGACCTCCCCCCCCCCCCCCCCTTGCACCGTCAACTTTCTATTTTTTCGTGCGGACTCTACCGACGTATCATAACAATACTCTTGGTGCTATCGTACTTTCCACGCTTATATATTGATGGGAACAGAGAGGAGAACCTTGCACCATCCAGAAAAAACCAATCTCCTGTTCCTCCCATCCAAGTCATGGCCGACAAGAAAATTGTTCCTCAAGCCTCCTCTAGCTCAACCTTCAACCTGAGCGGAGACATTGCGCCAGCCAATGACAAGTCCACCCTTGCTTTGGAGTCTGTCATGACGCTGGGTGTCGCACCTCTCACCACGATCCCGCCACCGATGACGACTCCACGTGGATGTAGCACCACGCCTCGTGGTCCTGCGCGGTCACTCTACCCTCGGAGGACGCCCATGAATTCGAAATCACATGCATGTCGTTCGAGTACGGCTGTCCTTATGTCAGTCAAGACATGTATTTTTCATAAAAAATACGAGTCTCTCCCAAAGTTGCAGCCTGGCAAGGAGTTCATGTACACTCTGAAGACCAAAAAAGGTGACAGGAAGTGCATCTAGGCATCCCCGTGGGTTTTGGATGATTGATAATGACAATTAAGAGGCTAATGAGCTAAGTTGATCTTAAGCACAGGTACAAGGATTGAAACGAGATGAAAACCCTCAAAAAGGAAAAGGAGAAAACGGGCGTCAAAGACTAAAGCGTAGAAATTAGGGTTTCTATGGTATTGAGCTTCTATGAGCCGTATCATGTGATAGGGTGGTTGTATCATGTGCAATGAGATCATACCAAGGGGCTCAAAGTGGTGGTTTAGAGAAAAACCTAAGTGAGAATCCTAAAATGAGAAAAACCATAGGAGGCTGAACTAGTCCGGTCCTTAGGACCGGACTAGTCCGTCCATGGTAGAAAAGTCCGTTTTGAGACAGACCAAACGTCTCTGGAGTGAACCTGAGTGAATTTGGAGATAAGTCCGAGAAGTCCAGACTTGTCCGCTTTTGGATGGACCAATGCTCTCTGGAGTAGTTCGGGCTTGTCCGTTTGGGCACGGACTTGTCCATTTGAGACTTAGTGTGACAGACTGAGAGAAACCTTAGGGGACCGGACTAGTCTGCCCGTGTGGCCGGACTAGTCCGGGCCAACCGAGAAGAGTCCATTTTGGGACGGACCAAATGGTTCTGTTCCACTTCGGACTAGTCCGTTGTTGACCGGACTAGTCCGTTGTCTAGTGACCATTTGAATTTGGAAATATGGCGGGTAGCGTGACGATCGTTGTTCAGTGTGGCAGTTGTCGGGAACTGACCAGGGGTCAGTGGTCCCATAGGGCCGGACTAGTCCCGGGTCTGAGACCGGACTAGTTCGCCCCTTTGCTGATGTAAGCAAAAGGGGCTCGGGACCCCTATAAAAAGGGGAGCCCCCGGGCTCATTTGAATAAGTCTTGAACCCTAGTGCCACCACAAGCATCCTAAAGCCTTACAAAGCCTTCTACTCGCCGTACTAACCCCCTAAGAGAAAATCTTGAAGATATTACGGTTTGGGTTAGGAGAGTAAAGGAAGATCATCGCGCTTTGGCTCTCAGTTTTATCTCTTGCACATTTTGTTGTGTTGTGTGGCTTGGATGAGTTGAGCTTTGTGTGCTCCTCTTGTATTGATTTGTGGGAGCCTCAAGTTGTGAGCAGCCCCATCAAACTTGGTGATTACCCATTGATATAGTGGAAACCAAGCCGGCCATCGTGGTGGCTTGGTGAGAGAATGGTCAAGTGAGACCCGGTCCTTGTGTGGACTTCTGAACGTGGAGGTAGGCTTCTTCGTGGATCTGAACCACGGGATAAATCTCGTTTCACTTGTCTTTCGCTTCTTGTGATCACTAGTATTGCTATTAGGGTTCACTTTGCTTTTATTGACTTACACTTTGATCATAATTGTGAACTTGCAATCTAAGTGTTTAAACTTCACATTCTGAGCTTCACAAGTTTACTACACATTGCTCATATCTTTTGTGAACTTTAATTCCGGAAATAACTTGTAGAAATCAAGTTTTAGGCTTTCCACCCTGTGTTGAGCGAACTAGTCTGGCCCTGTGCAGACTACTCCGACCACAGGAATTTAATCTTGTTTGATTAAGTGATTTCATGTATTATTGCCTATTCACCCCCCCTCTAGGCGACTTTCAAATGGTATCAGAGCAGGCTTCTCCCCAAGAGTCTAACAACTCGAAGAAGTAATGGCCGGAAGGGGTGACAACGAGGTTCTGGTGCTCGTCGATGACACGAAGACAAAGAACGACGATGTTCTTCAAGATCATCTGAATGATGACGAAGAAGTTCGGATGCTCAAAGCACACCTTCGTGAGAAGCTCAACGTGCCGAAGAAGGAGATCAAGCCAATTGCTTCGGTCAACATCGACAACGGGAGTAGTTCACAAGACTACTCCCGGTATTCTTACAATTATGAGAAACTTACCGCTAGCAACAACTATTTGTCTATTCCAATTGGAAAACCTCCTCAATTTTATGGAAATGATTATTCTATGTGGAAGCATAATATGAAGATGCACCTCATTTCCTTAAACCCTAGCTTGTGGGAAATTGCAATGATGGGTGTTCATCTTCAAAGGAATGAGCAAGACATCACTCCAGAACAAGCCGTCCTTCTACATCGCAATGCTCAAGCCGTTGGAGTGATTACCTCGTCATTGACTCGTGAGGAGTTCAACCGCATTGAAGGGTTGGAGGTTTTCAAGGAGATTTGGGATACCCTCAAGACAGCACACGAAGCCAAGATTGAGATGATCGAAGGAGAGCTTGGAAGATTCACCATCATAGAGGGTGAATCTCCCCAAGATATGTATGACCGTCTCAAGACTCTCATCAACAAGAGTCGGTCATATGGAAGCACCCGGTGGATCGACCATGAAGTGGTAAAGAGGATGATTCAAGCATTCATGCCTCAAAATGTCACTCTTTGCTCACTAATTCGTGAAAGTCTGAGCTTCCACAAGATGACTCCCGAAGAAGTGCTAGGGAGAATCATTAATCATGAGATGATAGAGCAAGAAGCGATGTTCTACAATGATCTACAAAAGCTTTCCTCCTTCAAGAAAAGAGATGTTGCATTCAAAGCAACATCCTCAAAATCTTAAGAAAATGAAGAGAGTTATGAAGGGAGTCCCGACACCGATGAGAAAGAAGCTCTCTTCATCAACAACTTTAAGAGGATGTTTAGAAGGAGGAGGGGAGCTACCAAAATGAAAGAAGAAGCAAAGACAAGCCCAAGACAAGATCAAAAGGGCTTGCTACAATTGCGGAGAATACTACCACTTTATTGTGGATTGTCCACATGAAGAAAACAAGAAGAAGAAGGAGGGCAAGTCCAAAGAAAAGAAGTACTTCAAGAAGAAGAAGCAATCCGATCATGTCCACCTTGGAAAGGAGTGGGATTCAAATGAGCAATCCTCCTCCGATGAAGATGAGAAGGTAGCAGCTATTGCTATGAAAAAGACAACAATGGAGAACGAGCACTTTCCCAACTTGGAGATTTCAAGGCCAACATGTCTCATGGCCAAGGAGGGAAGAAAGAAGGTTAAATCTAAATCCTCTTCTTTAATTTCTTCTCATGATGACTTTGATAGTAGTAGTGAAAATGAACATATGCTTAAAGACATGAGCAAAAGCACCTTAAAGAGATTGAGATTGTTAATGGATGAGATATTTGAGAAGGAAGAACTCATCAACCATCAAGAGGACATGCTCATCCAAGAAAAGGAGAGATGTCAAGAGGTTGAGGAGCTCTTGGAGCTTGAAAAAGAAAGAAGCGAGGCACTTGACCGTGAACTCGCTTTGAGCAAGGAAACTTGCTCAAACCTTGAGAACACTACAATTTTTCTCATGGATGAACTTGTTAGTTTGACACAAGCTAACAAGATTCTTGAGACGCAAGTGAAGTCTCTCAAGGTCAATGCATCTTCTTCATCTACAAGCTCACCTTCCACAAATATTAAATCCGAAGCATCTCAACCTTGTAAATGCTCAAACTTAATCATAAAGCTTAAAGATGAGCTAAAGTTGGCCAAAACCAATCAAGCATCCAGGGGTGACATATTTGACAAGGAGAAGATGGCATATGCACGAAGTGCACATACCAACACAAGACATCCCCTTGTCAAGGATAGTCTGGGTTATTCTAGGGGGATGAGGCAAAACGCCAAAACTTCCAAGAATGGCAAAGACTTGATTGTTTTTGTCAAAGGAGGCTTATACAACAATAAAGGAAAAAACATTGCTACGACACCTAAAATGCCTAAGAAAGAGCCTCATCCATTGTTCCATGATTTTGATGCTTCATATGTTTTATTAAGGAACAAGTTTGGAAAGGGCTACGCTAGGTATGTTGGGCCACATCGCAAGAGTCCTAAACCTTGTGTTTGGGTGCCCAAGTGCCTCTTGACTAACATCAAAGGACCCAACACTGCATGTGTACCTAAAGGCAAGGCTCAACTCTTTCTTGTAGGCATACTCCTCTAGTGGAACCAAGTGGGTTCTTGATAGTGGATGCACAAATCATATGACTGGAGAGAGGAAGATGTTTGTGGAGTATGAGCTAAATGAAGATCCAAGTGAAGGAATATATTTTTGGGACAATAGCCAAGGAAAAATCCTTGGCACCAGTAAAATTTCTATATCCCTAATCATACTCTTTCAAATGTTCTACATGTTGATTCACATTATTATAACCTCTTGTCCATATCACAACTATGTGATAAAGGTTATAATTGTTTATTCACTAATGAGGGTGTGACCATCACAAGGAGAAGCAATGGCTCAATTGCCTTTAATGGTGTACTCAAGGGAAAGCTCTATCTTGTGGATTTTTCCGCAGATAAAGCCCAACTTGATACATGCTTAATTGCAAAAACTAACATGGGATGGCTTTGGCATAGAGGCTAGCCCATGTTGGTATGAGGAATTTGCAAAAACTCCTTAAGGGCGAGCACATCCGTGGTTTATACAATGTTGTGTTTGAAAAGGATAGGCCATGTAGCGCATGCCAAGCCGGAAAGAAAGTTGGAGCACCACATCCATCCAAGAACTTTATGACAACATCAAGACCATTGGAGCTTCTACACATGTATCTCTTCGGTCCAATTTCCTACATTAGTATTGGTGGTAACAAATATGGTCTTGTTATTGTTGATGACTTTTCACGTTTCACTTGGGTATTCTTTTTGCATGACAAGAGCAAAACTCAAGGTGTTCTCAAGAGATACTTGAAGAGAGCTCAAAATGAATTCTCCTTGAGTATCAAGACCATAAGGAGTGACAATGGCACCGAATTCAAGAATACTCAAGTTGAAGAATTTTTGGATGAAGAAGGCATCAAGCATGAGTTCTCGACCCCCTACTCCCCTCAAAAAAATGGGGTGCCCGAGAGGAAGAATAGGACCTTAATTGAGATGTCGAGAACCATGCTTGATAAGTACAAGACGTCGGACCGGTTTTGGGCGGAAACGGTTAACACCGCTTGCCATGCCATAAAGCGGTTGTACCTTTACCGCATACTCAAGAAGACGTCATATGAGCTCCTAACCGGTAACAAGCCCAACATCTCTTACTTTCGTGTTTTTGGGAGTAAATGCTACATTCTTAACAAGAATCCTAGGACTTCGAAGTTTGCTTCTAAGTCCGATGAGGGTTTCTTGCTTGGTTATGACTCAAAAACTTACGCCTTTCGTGTCTTTAACAAATCCTCCGGAATTGTTGAAGTAGCACGTGACGTAGTGTTTGATGAGACTAATGGCTCCCAAGTGGAGCAATTTGATCGTCATGTGCTAGATCAATAAGAAGCTCCACAAGTGGTGATAGGAAGGATGGCACTTGGAGACATACGACCACAAGAACAACCTCAAGATGCAAGTGACCATCCTACACATCAAGCAAGCTCTTCCTCAAATGATGAAGATCATATTCCCCAAGATGGGCTCCAATAATATTAAAATGGAGGCATCAATCAAGGGGGAGACAATGAGGATGAGGTAGACCAAGATGATGAATCAATACCTCAAGCGCCTCACCCAAGAGTTCATCAAAGCGTCCAACGGGACCATCCTGTTGACAATATACTTGGAGACATCTCCAAGGGGGTAACTACTCGATCTTGTGTTGCAAACTTTTGTGAACATTACTCTTTTGTTTATTCCTTGGAGCCCCACAAGGTTGAAGAAGCACTACGAGATCCGGATTGGGTGATGGCCATGCAAGAAGAGCTCAACAACTTCAAGAGAAATCAAGTATGGGAGCTTATGAAGAGGCCTAATGCAAATGTTGTAGGCACCAAATGGGTGTTCCACAACAAACAAGATGAACACGAGGTGGTTACAAGGAACAAGGCACGACTTGTGGCCAAAGGGTTCTCACAAGTCGAAGGTTTGGATTTCGAAGAAACCTTCGCTCCCGTAGCTAGGATTGAATCAATTCATATATTACTTGCCTTTGCTACACAAAATGATTTTAAGCTATATCAAATGGACGTCAAGAGTGCATTCCTCAATGTTCCAATCAAGGAAGAAGTGTATGTGGAGCAACCTCCCGGATTTGAAGATGAAGAATTCACAAACCATGTGTAAAAATTGCGTAAGGCCCTCTATGGACTCAAACAAGCTCCCAGAGCTTGGTATGAGTGCCTTAGAGAATTTCAAACTCAAAATGGTTTCAAGATTGGGAAGGAGGACTATACTCTATTCACTGAGCACTTTAATGATTATTTGTTTGTTTGCCAAATATATGTTGATGAAATTATATTTGGTTCTACTAACAAAGCTTTTTGTGTTGAGTTTTTCAAGATAATGACAGAAAGATTTGAGATGTCCATGATGGGGGAGTTGAAGTTCTTTCTAGATTTTCAAGTGAAGCAACTCAAGGAAGGCACGTTCACTATTCAAACCAAGTACACACAAGATATACTCAAGAAGTTTGACATGGACAAGGCCAAACCCATCAAGACTCCTATGGCAACCAACGGGCATCTCAATCTTAATGAAGATGGTCCAAGTGTGGACCAAAAGGTATATCATTCCATGATAGGCTCATTGCTATACTTATGTGCATCTAGGCCCGATATCATGCTTAGTGTATATATGTGTGCTAGATTTCAAGCCGCTCCTAAGGAGTGTCATTTGACCGCCGTTAAGAGAATTCTTAGATATTTGGTTCACACGCCAAGCTTAGGACTTTGGTACCCCAAGGGATCTAAGTTCAACCTCATTGGATATTCTGATGCGAACTATGCGGGGTGCACAGTTGATAGAAAGAGTACATCGGGAACTTATCAATTCCTTGGTAGATCTCTAGTGTCTTAGTCCTCAAAGAAACAAAACTCCATCGCACTTTCCACAGCCGAAGCGGAGTATGTCACCGCCGAAAGTTGTTCTGCACAACTTCTTTGGGTGCGACAAACTCTTAGGGACTATGGCATAAACTTGTGCCATATCCCTCTCCTATGTGACAATGAGAGTGCCATCAAAATAGCCCACAATCCAGTTGAACACTCAAGGACCAAGCACATCGGTATTCGCCACCATTTCTTGAGAGATCACTCCATCAAAGGAGATATTGCAATTGCCCATGTGAGAACCGATAAACAATTGGTCGATATCTTTACCAAACCCCTAGATGAGAAAAGGTTTTGTGATCTTAGGAGTGAGCTAAATATCCTAGATTCTCGAAATGTGGCTTAAGTCTTGCACATCTGATTGTTATTTTCAAAATTCACACATGCTTGCGAAAAACTCATCCTCCTCAATTTCTCTACAAATTATTTTGAATTTATTGAATCCCTGTAAATCATGGTCATAGTTTGATTGTTGATTGCTTACTGACCATACTTACAAAGATCTTTTGTGAAATATAGTCCAAAATGATCAAATCTCCACTAAAAACTCAATATATAGGAGTTTTAGGTCTTAGGACCGGACTAGTCCGCTCCAGTGGACCGGACTAGTCCGGATGCTTAGGTTGTCCAGACCCAGTCTGTAGGCCGGACAAGTCCAGGTCTCTGACCGAACTAGTCCAGCCATTGGGGACTTAACCCCCCAGGGAGCCCTCGACCCCTCCACTTCCATTCAAACACTCTATCTCCAAAATGCTTGAAAACTGTCTCCCAAACGGTGATTTTTGATTCCATCCACAAAATCTCGATTCCAGTCGGTCGATTGAAGCCCCGAGGTGCTTAGGAACCTTTCCCCAAGCATCGGAGACCGATTCCGCACTCACATTTCATCAAATCAAACATTTAAAGAGGTATTCTTGACCTAACTCCAAAATCCTTGAAATTCAATTCTTTTGGGTACATTGATAGAAACTTCTTCACAAATGTTGTTGTACACATCAATTTGATCATGTAGCTCCATTTTTGTGGTAGGATCCGTAGGTTTTGCAAAAATTTTCCTAGATTAGGGTTCTTGCTATGTGAACCGTACTAGTCCGGCCCTTGGGCGAACAACTCCGTGTTACACAGTGAAAAATCTAACCTAGGTTGATTTTGTGAATTCTACCAATTTATCTTGACTCCTTGGACTTATACAAACTCCCTTGCTTCTCTTGTCAGCAAACATGTCGGACAATGAATATGTTCCTCCTTCTGACTCTGAGACCGAAGCGGAGAAGCAGGCTCTCTTTCATTGGAAGCAAAGAGAAGATCAAGAGATGGCTTCTGCGTACTTTGCCTCTCAGAGGGCAAAGAAGACGCAACGTGAGGAGAACAACTCTGCTGCTGCCGAGGTTGCCCCGAAAAGAAAGAGGCTTGTGACCTTTGGTGAGCAAGCCAAGTCTTAGGAGGCGAGGACCTCCAAAGATAAAGGCAAAGCCCCAGTTGATGCTGCACCCAAGAAGAGGGTGACTGTCACCAAGAAGGTTGCAAGCAAAGTCAAGAAGGGTGCCACTCAACCCATTGGACCCTTGAGGATGTCTTCTCCTGCATGGAACCCAAACCGTGCAGCTGCCTTCGACACCAACATCTTCAAGGGCAAGGGGGCTGAGAAGGCACGCAAGCTGAGGAACATCAACGTTTATCAGCTTGACAGGAGCACAGTGGATCCCCAATTCTGGTGTGACTTCCACTGTGACTACTATAGGATGGTCTATATGACCAAGCAGACCCTTGTCACAGGTGCTCAGTGGATCGACCGGGACTATATGGCCCAAAAAGATCATCAAGCCTTCAATGCTGTGATTGAAGCTGTCGAGAGGCATGGCTTGAAGAAGTTCATGGCCTTCCAGTACGACTGGAATGTGGAGGTCATCACTCAATTCTACTCCACCTTGTACTTCCACACTGATGGGGACAAGAAGATTACCTGGATGACCCATGGAGATTAGTACTCTACCACATATTGGGAGTTTTCTTAGTTGCTTGACTCGGAGGATCAACTGGATAATGAAATCATCATTTCCAATCTGAAGCCAGTTGATCGGGACACATTGGAGTATATGTATCCAAGTCATGCATAGGATGAGGCTGGGCATATCAGAAACATCAAGCCATTCTATAGTGTGCTCAACCGGGTCCTCAAAAAGACCATTGCCCCGAAGGATGGAGACGTGGGGATAATACAAGGCAAATTGGGGCACTTGATGGTGCTAATCGATGGAGATGTCCGCTTCAATGTGGTGGACTATATCTTTGATGACATCTTCAACATCTCTCACACCCCCAACCGACCAAGTGGATATGCTCCATACATTATGTACATGACCGAGAAGGTCTTCGGGCTCACATTCAAGAAAAATATTTTTCATCGGAGTCTTCGACCACAACTCCGTCCTCCGGAGCCGGTTGCTCCTAGGAGGAAGAACGTGGATCCTCCGCTTCTTCCTCTCGCTTCGTGCCATCTCCTCCACCACCTACACCTTCGACACAATGCGGGAGTGGCTTCTTCAAATGTTTCAAGGCCCTCTTCTCCTCTTGATGGAAGATAGAAATTCGGCAACATCGCATGGAGCGCCGCAATGAGAAGTATCTCAAAGCGATGTGCGACAAGCTGGACATTCCAATGTCCCCCACCGAGGAGAGCGACGGTGAGCTCACTTCCTTTCCCGAGTTCACTATCGAGGAGCTTGCTGAATTTGGAGAAGTTGGGACTTCCACCGCAGCCCCAATTGATGATGATGAGGCACATTTTGACCCGAAGGCCATGGAAAGCAACAGCGAGCGCCAAGGCGGCGATGATGAGGATGACTCCAACTCCGATGATGAGTATTCCTAAGGGCCCTTCCTCTCTTCTTTTCCTTTTTGGTTTATTGATGTCAAAGGGGGAGAGATAGCTTGGAGATAGCTTGGATGGGCACTTAGATCTAGTGGGAGAGATATAGGGAGTGAGATGTAGGGGGAGAGATAATATAGATAGACTATTTTGTGAGAGTGTTGATCTTTGTTGGACTTATTATGTTTTAACACTCATTTCAAGTTGTATTGTAAGACTTAATCTATTTATTCATGTATCTTGCCTAAATTTGTGATGTGTTGCCTCATTTAAATGTCTACTTTGCATAATCACTTTCTTATCACACTTTATGAACACATCACTTAGGCACCCCACCATAACATGTATATGTATGAGAACTCTCTCAATCTCTCTTACTCATAATGCATACATTGAGGGGGAGTCACTCATACAAATACATGTTATGAGAACAAATTATTAACCTTATTGTTGAAGTCTTAATGTGTTGTCATCAATTCACCAAAAAGGGGGAGATTGAAGGTGCATTTTGACGCTCGGTTCCGAAAAATGAACCAAGCTAACGCATATGTGTGCCCAGGATGTTCAACACACATACAAGAGTGCAATCACAAAAGAGTATACAGAAAATTACCATAGAACAAGATTAATTAACCAAATTTTATTACACAAACCAGATTATCCTCGAATACAAGCTCTAATGAATATTAACGACAAGTTCAACTAATGCAGCGGAAATAAACTAATTAAGCAAACTAAACAGCTAGGCAGCATAAGCAATAGGGTATAGCGCAACTCCAATCAATACCACAAGCAAAGCTGACGGTAGGCACGGCCTAGAACTCCGCATTATCACCATTAAACTCCCAATCCTGACCTGCAACTGTTGGGGGGGGGAATTGCAAGAGTGAGTACATGTCGTACTCAGCAAGTGTGGAAAGTATGACATGTGGCTTATTCAAATGACGAAAATCATAATGGCAAAGTGTTGAAAAGTAAATTAAAACATTTGAAAAGCAATATATTATATGTATGTGAAGTAAACCCATCATAATAATAAGTAATACCATAATACCAAATTTGAATTCATTACCATCATCAATAATTCCAGATTTCACCATTTGCCAATAACCATATTCAATACCAGAAATAAATACATAACCATAATACCAACCATAACTATTACCAAACCATAACCATCCCAAATACCATCCCAATATCGAGTTCCCTCTAATCATGGATGTTGTCCAGGTGCTCATAACCGGAAGCACGGCTATCATGATAGTTTTAATACTCTGCAGAGTTTGTACCTCTTTCCCCACGTGTTCGTGATTTCATCACCTTTCGATGACTAGAACCTCTATTATGCCGTCTCACACATCCATCGGTGTGTGGCCAAGAGATCACAAAATAGCCTTTACAAAGGGATTACTAGCCTATTTAGACCCCACTGAGGTTTCACCGGTGGCGATGCCTCCAACTGAGCACATCTTCAACCAAGGGCCCCCTCTTAAGCCATTCGGATCCCAGGGTAGTCCCACCAATCATCAAAAAACCCAATCCGACTACCCCTTCCCCGAGCATCCACAATGGTCCAAATAGCACTGGCAAAGCCCTAATTACTCAGCTACACCGCACCCATACTTGGCCTCATGGTGGCACTGTAATCCTGGCTTATTCTCTCATGAACTGGTCCTTAGATCTAAAGCAAGCAAACCACCATGACATCCAACCCATCCACACACTAGGCTTGCTTAGATCACCCATTACCATATCATATTTAACCAGTTCATGTTAACCATAATCTCATCCATGCATAATTAAATTGAGTGGTATAGTTGGTTTCCATCCCAGTTGATTAAGCGAGGCAAAAAGTAAAAAGTCCATCCTGACTCTCTATCATAATTCCAGGTGACAAGGGTTGTTTTGCAACGCTAGTAAACTTCCTATCATAGGGTTCCCATAAAATTGACACAAGCATGCAATTTACAAACAAAACATTTATTTTAAAATAGGATCAATATGCTTCAAGGACACTTGCCTTGCTCTTGCGGTTGATTAGGGTCAAAGCCTTCAAACTCTTGGTGTTGAAGATCCTCCGTGGCACTTTCTAGTGCAAATCCATCTAATCCACACAATAAACATACAAGACAAGAAACAAAATCCAAGAGTGCTCAAATATTACTCAATATGTCATGACATGCATGATTAATGCAAATGCAAGGTAGAACTTGTTACTAGATTGCTTTTAATGATCACTAACTAGTTCCAATAGATTTTAACAAGTTTATACAGGTTTGGATTCGATTAGATCAAATTTTAGAATTAATTCAACCCAATTTAACAAGAAAGATCGGACTAGTCCGCTAGGGACCGGACAAGCACGCACTCTGCGAGATCAGTAGATTAGGGTTTTCTAGATCGACGTGAATTTGGAGATTAGGGGTTGAATTCTCGTAAGGAAAAGATAATAGAAGGTATACCAGGTGTTTAGAACTCCAATGAATCAAGAAACTTGGAGGTAACACTTGGATCTTGGTGATCTAGGGTTGGTGATGAACTTGGGGATGAATTGGTGGTGAAGGACGAAACTTGGTGGATATCTTGATCCTCTTTCATTTCCTCCTCTTCTTCTTCTTGCTTGGGATCTTCTCCTCCCTCCTTGATGGTGGCTCCCCACGAACTAGGGTTTGGGTGGGTGGAAAAGTGGCAAATAGATGTCAATCCAAGAGGTGGGGCTGTTTATATAGAGGTGGAGGCTAGTGTTAGACGGATTTCGAGTTTTGGGATGATTAGAGGCCGGTTTAGAGTCCCACATGGGCTCTAAAAGAGTTAGGCACGACGTCCCTAGGTCACCTTAACGTGAAACCCAAGAAACAAGTCGTAAAACAAAAGATGAACTCGGAGTTGCGAAATATCGGACAAGTTCGGATAGGATCGGACTAGTCCGAAGTCGTCCAGAGAGAAAATCCGACAAGTCTAGCCAAAGATCGGACAAGTCC
Source organism: Tuctoria greenei (assembly GCA_036927565.1). Lineage (NCBI taxonomy): Eukaryota > Viridiplantae > Streptophyta > Magnoliopsida > Poales > Poaceae > Tuctoria > Tuctoria greenei. Next base: position 36,621,351 of record JAYESD010000011.1, on the reverse strand, counting down.
AACTTTAAACAGAGAGGAAAACGGACAAGTCCGCTGGAACACCGGACTAGTCCAGAAAAGTCCAAGGACTTAGCAAATTTTCAAGGATTCTTGGAATATCGGACTAGTCCGCACAAAATCGGACAAGTCCGAAAGTTTCCAGGGGCAAAATTGGACTAGTCCGCAGCAAAAACGGACAAGTCTGTTTTTAGTCAGAGAGAAATCAGACTAGTCCTTAGCAAAATCGGACTAGTCCGCACTTTCCTACGTTTTTAAGTGTGGTTTGTTCCAAATCAATTTTAAATGCTCTGAATCAATTTTAAACTTGTTCCTCTTGTTGTGGGTTAATGTTAAACAAGTATATGAGTGCATGCAAGGCATGATGCATGAAAATGAGTGTGTTACAAACCTACCCCCCTTAAAATGAATCTCGCCCTCGAGATTCGACGCGAAAGAGAAAAGATAGGGAAAGTCTTTATTGAGATCATCCTCCAATTCCCACATTGCTTCTTTTTCTGTGTGGTGCTTCTATTGAACTTTACACCATCTAATACCCTTGCTCCTTGTGACTCTCTCCTTGGTTTCCAAGATTTTGATCGTTTGTTCATCATAATCAAATCTTCCTCTAGTTCCAATTCTTCCATTGGCACTTGTTCTTCCGGTACTCTCAAACACTTCTTGAGCTGGGAAACCTGGAAGACATCATGTACGTCTGAAAGATGAGCTGGCATCTCCAACTTATACGCTACTTCTCCTCTTTTGTCCAAAATCTTGAATGGTCCAATATAACGAGGTGCGAGCTTTCCTCTTATGTTAAACCTCTTATGACCCCTCATTGGTGACACCTTGAGGTAAACAAAATCTCCCACTTCAAAGGTTAGTTTCCTTCTTCTATTGTCCGCATAGCCTTTTTGTCTTGATTGGGCAGCCCTCATGTTTTCATGAATTATTCGGACTTGCTTTTTGGCTTCTTGCAACTCATCCAGACCAAATACTTGAGTTTCTCCTGCCTCATTCTAGAATAAAGGTGTCCTACACTTCCTCCCATAAAGCGCTTCATACGGTGACATTTTCAAGCTTGCTTGGTAACTATTGTTGTATGAAAATTCCGCGTATGGCAAGCTTTTGTCCCAACTTTTCCCATGCTTTAAAGCACAAGCTCTTAACATGTCCTCCAAAATCTGATTGGTCCTCTCGGTTTGTCCATCCGTTTGAGGATGATATGCTAAACTAAAATTTAACCTCGTCCCCAAAGTTTCATTGCCAAAACTTTGAAGTAAACTGAGAACCTCTATCTGAAACTATCTTCTTAGGGACTCCATGTCGACACACAATGTGCTCCATGTATATTTCGGCCAATCGTGCAGCTGTATATTTGGTCTTCACGGGGACAAAATGAGCTGACTTGGTTAAGCGATCCACAATTACCCAAATTGAGTCATACCCGGACTGAGTACGTGGTAACCCAACTATGAAGTCCATACCAAATTCTTCCCACTTCCATTCCAGAATCTTTAATGGTTGTAATAGTCCAGCTAGCCTTTGATGTTCCGCCTTGACTCGTTGGCACACATCACACAAAGCTACGTATTCAGCTATGTCCTTCTTCATGCTATCCCACCAATAGCAAGTCTTCATGTCTCTGTACATCTTGGTACAACCAGGGTGAATTGAGTAAGGTGAGTCATGTGCCTCTTTTAATATCATCTCCCGAATATGCTTCACATTAGGCACAACGATTCTCTTTCCAAGCCATAAGGTACCATGTTCATCTTCATCAAATCTGAATTCTCTCCCTTCCTCGATCCTTTCCTTGATTTCCTTGATCTCCTCATTTGTGGTTTGTGCCTCTCGAATTTCTTGCTCCAAGGTTGGATTTAACTCCATCATTTCCATCTCATTTACAAACCCGAGGTTCAACCGTTCGAACTCCTTACATAACTAAGATGGCAATTCTCGAATCGTGAGATGATTACTTACTCCTTTCTGACTCAAGGCATCAGCCACTACATTGGCCTTTCCTGGATGATAGTTGATCCCCACATCATTATCTTTGATGAGCTCCAACCATCTTCGTTGCCTCAAGTTCAGATCTGTTTGTGTGAAAATATACTTCAAACTCTTATGATCCGTATAAATTTCACACCTATGTCCAAGAATATAGTGTCTCCAAATCTTCAATGCGTGTACCACGGCCGCGAGTTTCAAATCGTGCGTGGGGTAATTCTGCTCATGCTTCTTCAATTGTCTTGATGCATAGGCGACCACTTGACCATCTTGCATCAATACACATCCAAGTCCTTGTCTTGATGCGTCGCAATAAATGTCAAAACTCTTGCTTACATCCAGCAATACCAAAACTGGGGTTATTGTCAACCTCTTCTTTAACTCCTCAAAACTATTCTGACAAGCTTCAGTCCATTGGAACGCCTTTCCCTTCATTAGCAATTCCGTCATTGGCTTGGCTATCTCGGAGAAGTCCTTGATGAATCGACGGTAATATCCAGCCATCCCAAGAAAACTCCTTATTTCCTTTACGTTTCGTGGGGGCTCCCACTTCAACACGTATCTCACTTTTCCAGGGTCAACCGATATTCCTCCTCCTGAGATGATGTGACCCAAAAATGGCACCTCTTTCAACCAAAATTGACACTTGTTGAACTTGGCATACAATTTATGCTCCCTCAATTTCTGCAATGTAAGCCTCAAGTGTTCCTCATGTTCCTTCTCATCCTTCGAGTAGATCATAATGTCATCAATAAACACCACGACGAAGTTGTCCAAGTACTCCATGAAGACCTTATTCATGAGGTACATAAAGTAGGCAGGCACATTTGTCAATCCAAAAGACATCACGGTGTACTCATAAGATCCATACCGTGTCCTAAAAGCTATTTTGGGTATGTCTGATGGTCTAATCTTCATTTGAAAATATCCCGACCTCAAGTCAATCTTAAAGAAGACACAAGCACCCTTCATCTGATCAAACAAGTCTTATATGCATGGCAAGGTGTACTTGTTCTTGATTGTTGCCTCGTTGAGATCTTGGTAATCCACGCACATCCTTTGGGATCCATCCTTCTTGCCCACAAATAGAACGGGCGCCCCCCAAGGCGAAGAGCTTAGGCGAATAAAACCCTTCTCTAGTTGCTCTTGAATTTGCTTCTTGAGCTCCGCTAATTCCATAGGAGGCATCCTATACGACCTCTTAGCTATAGGTGCAGTTCCAGGTATTAAATCAATAACAAACTCAATGTCTTGATCAGGTGGCATACCTGGAAACTCGTCCGGAAAAATATCCAAAAATTCACACACCACCGGAATCTCCTTAATTGCGGCATCGTCCATATGATTCAACTCCAATTGCTTCGGTGCGGTTTGAGATGCTTCAAATTCTACGGTGATCCCTTCTTCGTTGGTCAACTTCACTGTCTTCGTGGCACACTCAATAACTCCATTGTGCTTTCTCAACCAGTCCATACCAAGTATAATGTCCAATCCTTGAGAATCCAAAACAATGAGGTTGGCGGAGAAGTCTACCCCCTTATTCTAAGGATTACTCTTGGACATACTATATTTGTCCTCATCTCTCCTCCAGGAGACTTAACCAATAGAGTAAACTTCATATGAGAGATAGGCAAACTATACTTGGCAACATACTTCGATGCAATGAAAGAATGCGAAGCTCCAGAATCAAATAACATAGTCGCGGGGTTGGAGTTGGCAAGAAACATACCAATGACGACGTCATCCTCTTGTTGAGCATCCTCCGTAGAGACATGGTTCACATTGCCACGAGCAAAATTCTGCTGTCCATGGTTCCCTTGTGGTTGTCCTCCATAAGGTCTTGGGTTCTGCCTCGGGGCATTGCTTCCTTGACCAAGGCCTGACTTAGGACATTGATGCGCAAAGTGTCCAGCTTCTCCACAAGTATAGCACTTCTTAACTCCACTAGAATTATTGGGACGAGTTTGGTTTTCAACACTTGCAGCAGGAAAATTAGCATGAGGTGCATAAGGCATTGGAGGCCTAGGTGCTTGCATGACAGGGCGCTGCTGTACAAACTGAGTTGGGCGCGGTCCATAACCATGGTGCTGAGCTGGAATAGAGGAGCTGTAATATGGCGCATTGGGTGGTGCAAGGCGAGGACGCACATGACTTCCTTGTTGTTGTCCTTGATATGTCGCCTTCCTCTTGATTTCTTGCTCCATCTCACGGATCTTGTTCTCAACCTCAATTGCTTTGTCCACAAGCTTCTGAAAATTGGCATAATCGCAGTTGAGTAGTTGCACTTGGATCTCATTGTTCAAGCCCCTCATAAACAAGTATTGCTTCCGGCTGTCCCGACTAACATCCTCAGGTGCATATCTTGAGAGTTGAGTGAACTTATTGAGATATTCACTCACGCTTGATTTTCTCTGCCTTAAATTCTAAAATTCTTGCCTCTTCAAGATCATAACACCCTCCGGCACATAATGAGAACAAAAATTCTCCTTGAATTTGGCCCAAGTAATTCTCTCTTGGTTCTCATGAGCATTGCAATAAGCATCCCACCAATCCGCAGCTGCTCCAACTAGTTGATGAGAAGCAAACAAGACCTTCTCCCGGTCACTGCATTGGACAATAGCTAGCTTCTTCTCCACAGACTTGAGCCAATCATCCGCATACATAGGGTCAGCAGCTTGAGCAAAGGTCGGCGGCCTAGTCCTCATAAACTCTCCCAATCGGTTATGAGGAGGCGGGGGTGGCGGTGGAGGCATGTGGGGCTGATTGTTGATGTTGCCAGCCTGTAGCTATCCCATAGTCTGTATCATGGTCTGCATGAGCTGGTTTTGCATAGCCAAAAGCTGCTCAATGTTGAAAGCTTCATGAGAAGGTCCTTGCGCATTGTTGTTCTGAGGTACTCCATGGTTCTCCTCCTCATCATTGCCATCCCTCTGGTTGCGAGTCCTCACCATCTGAAGAAGAGCAATAGGTAAGAATTAGAAAACATCCCCAACTATATGCATCAAGGGATATAAACTAAACAGCTAGCTACACTAGCCTAGGTGGACATGGCAATGCTAAAGCATCCCAAAAATCCTCTATTAAGCACACAAGCAAGCAATAGATATAGCAAACAATACACCAGCCAAAACACATCGATTCCTGAGTGCTCCTATGAGCTCTAAAGTGTCCATTCTATCTAGGCTGCATCCTACGGTCAACCTGTGGCTCTGATACCAATCTGTGATGCCCGGTTCTGAAAAATGAACCAAGCTAACGCATATGTGTGCCCAGGATGTTCGACACACATACACGAGTGCAATCACAAAAGAGTATACAGAAAATTACCACAGAACAAGATTAATTAACCAAATTTTATTACACAAACTAGATTATCCTCGAATACAAGCTCTAATGAATATTAACGACAAGTTCAACTAATGTAGCGGAAATAAACTAATTAAGCAAACTAAACAGCTAGGCAGCATAAGCAATAGGGTATAGCGCAGCTCCAATCAACACCACAGGCAAAGCTGACGGTAGACACGACCTAGAAATCCGCATTATCACCATTAAACTCCCAATCCTGACCTGCAACTATTGGGGGGGGAATTGGAAGAGTGAGTACATGTCGTACTCAGCAAGTGTGGAAAGTATGACATGTGGCTTATTCAAATGACGACAATAATAATGGCAAAGTGCTGAAAAGTACATTAAAACATTTGAAAAGCAATATATTATATGTATGTGAAGTAAACCCATCATAATCATAAGTAATACCATAATACCAAATTTGAATTCATTACCATCATCAATAATTCCAGATTTCACCATTTGCCAATAACCATATTCAATACCAGAAATAAATACATAACCATAATACCAACCAGAACCATTACCAAACCATAACCATCCCAAATACCATCCCAATATCGATTTCCCTCTAATCATGAAAGTTGTCCAGGTGCTCATAACCGGAAGCACGGCTATCATGATAGTTTTAATACTCTTCAGAGTTTGTACCTCTTTCCCCACGTGTTCGTGATTTCATCACCTTTCGATGACTAGAACCTCTATTATGCCATCTTACACTTCCACCGGTGTGTGGCCAAGAGATCACAAAATAGCCTTTCAAAGGGATTACTAGCCTATTTAGACCCCACTGAGGTTTCACCGGTGGCGATGCCTCCAACTGAGCACATCTTCAACCAAGGGCCCCCTCTTGAGCCATTCGGATCCCAGGGTAGTCCCACCAATCATCAACAAACCCAATCCGACTACCCCTTCCCCGAGCATCCACAATGGTCCAAATAGCACTGGCAAAGCCCTAATTACCCAGCTACGCTGCACCCATACTTGGCCTCGTGGTGGCACTGTAAGCCTGGCTTATTCTCACGTGAACCGGTCCTTAGATCTAAAGCAAGCAAACCACCATGACATCCAACCCATCCACATACTAGGCTTGCTTAGATCACCCATTACCATATCATATTTAACCAGTTCATGTTAACCATAATCTCATCCATGCATAATTAAATTGAGTGGTATAGTTGGTTTCCATCCCAGTTGATTAAGCGAGGCAAAATGTAAAAAGTCCATCCCGACTCTCTACCATAATTCCAGGTGACAAGGGTGGTTTAGCAACGCTAGTAAACTTCCTATCATAGGGTTCCCATCAAATTGACACAAGCATGCAATTTACAAACAAAACATTTATTTTAAAATAGTATCAATATGATTCAAGGACACTTTCCTTGCTCTTGCGGTTGATTAGGGTCAAAGCCTTCAAACTCTTGGTGCTGAAGATCCTCCGCGGCACTTTCTAGCTCAAATCCGTCTAATCCACACAGTAAACATACAAGACAAGAAACAAAATCAAAGAGTGCACAAATATTACTTAATATGTCATGACATGCATGATTAATGCAAATGCAAGGTAGAACTTGTTACTAGATTGCTTTTAATGATCACTAACTGGTTCCAATAGATTTTAGCAAGTTTATACAGGTTTGGATTCAATTAGAACAAATTTTTGAATTAATTCAACCCAATTTAACCAGAAAGATCGGACTAGTCCGCTAGGGACCGGACAAGTTCGCACTCTGCGAGATCAGCAGATTAGGGTTTTCTAGATCGATGTGAATTTGGAGATTAGGGGTTGAATTCTCGTAAGGAAAAGATAATAGAAGGTATATCAGGTGTTTAGAACTCCAATGAATCAAGAAACTTGGAGGTAACACTTGGATCTTGGTGATCTAGGGTTGGTGATGAACTTGGGGATGAATTGGTGGTGAAGGACGAAACATGGTGGAAATCTTGATCCTCTTTTGTTTCCTCCTCTTCTTCTTCTTGCTTGGGATCTTCTCCTCCCTCCTTGATGGTGGCTCCCCACAAACTAGGGTTTGGGTGGGTGGAAAAGTGGCAAATAGATGTCAATCCAAGAGGTGGGGTTGTTTATATAGAGGTGGAGGCTAGGGTTCAATGGATTTCGAGTTTTGGGATGAGTAGAGGCTGGTTTAGAGTCCCACATGGGCTCTAAAAGAGTTAGGCACGACTTCCCTAGGCCCACGTAACGTGAAACCCAAGAAACAAGTTGTAAATCAAAATATCAACTCGGAGTCGCGAAATATCGGACAAGTCCAGACAGGATCGGACTAGTCCGAAGTCATCCAGAGAGAAAATCGGACAAGTCTGGCCAAAGATCGGACAAGTCCGACTTTAAACAGAGAGGAAAATGGACAAGTCCGCTGGAACACCGGACTAGTCCGGAAAAGTCCAAGGACTTAGCAAATTTTCAAGGATTCTTGGAATATCGGACTAGACCGCACAAAATCGAACAAGTCCGAAAGTTTCCAGGGGCAAAATCGGACTAGTCCGCAGCAAAAACGGACAAGTCTATTTTTAGTCAGAGAGAAATCGGACTAGTCCTCAGCAAAATCGGACTAGTCCGCACTTTCCTGCGTTTTTAAGTGCGGTTTGTTCCAACTCAATTTTAAATGCTCTGGATCAATTTTAAACTTGTTCCTCTTGTTGTGGGTTAATGTTAAACATGTATATGAGTGCATGCAAGGCATGATGCATGAAAATGAGGGTGTTACATGCATATAGGCATCCCCGTGGGTTTTGGATGATTGATGACGACAATTAAGAGGCTAATTAGTTAAGTTGATCTTAATCACAGGTACAAGAATTGAAATGAGATGAAAACCCTCAAGAAGGAAAAGGAGAAAACGGGCGTCAAAGACTCAAGCGTTGAAATTATTGTTTCTATTGTATTTGCTTATATGAGCCATATCATGTGAGAGGGTGGTTGTATCATGTGCAATGAGATCATACCAAGGGGCTCAAAGAGGTGGTTTAGAGAAAAACTTAAGTGAGAAGCCTAAAATGAGAAAAACCCTAGGATGCCGGACTAGTCCGGTCCTCAGAACCGATTAGTCCGACCATGGCAGACAAGACCATTTTGAGACGGACCAAACGTCTCTGGAGTGAACCTGAGTGAATTTGGAGCTAAGTCCGAGAAGTCCGGACTTGTCTGTTTTTGGACGGACCAAAGCTCTCTGGAGTAGTTCGGACTTGTTCATTTGAGACTTAGTGTGACAGACCAAGAGAAACCCTAGGGGACCAGACTAGTCCGCCCCTGTGGCCAGACTAGTTCGGGCCAACCGAGAAGAGTCCAATTTGGGACGAACCAAATGGTTCTGTTCCACTTCGGACTAGTCTGTTGTTGACCGGACTAGTCTGTTGTCTAGTGACCATTTGAATTTGGAAATTTGGCAGGTAGAGTGACGATCGTTGTTCAGTGTGGCAGTTGTCGGGAATTGACCAGGAGTTAGTGGTCCCATAGGGACGGACTAGTCTGGGGTCTGAGACAAGACTAGTCCGCCCCTTTTGCTGATGTAATCAAAAGGGGCTCGGGACCCCTATAAAAAAGGGGACCCATTTGAATATGTCTTGAACCCTAGCGCTGCCACGAGCATCCTAGAGCCTTCCAAAGCCTTCTACTCGTCCTACTAACCTCCTAAGAGAAAATCTTGAAGAGATTAGGGTTAGGGGAGGAGAGTAAAGGAAGATCATCGCGCTTTGGCTCTCGGTTTGATCTCTTGCACATTGTGTTGTGTTGTGTGGCTTGTGTGAGTTGAGCTTCGTGTTCTCCTCTTGTATTGATTTGTGGGAGCCTCAAGTTGTGAGCAGCCCCATCATACTTGGTGATTACATATTGATATGGTGGAAACCAAGCGGGCCATCATGGTGGTCTGGTGAGGGAAGGGTCAAGTGAGACCCGGTCCTTGTGTGGACTTCTCAACGTGGAGGTAGGCTTCTTCGTGGATCTGAACCACGGGATAAATCTCGTTTCACTTGTCTTTTGCTTCTTGTGATCACTAGTATTGCTATTAGGGTTCACATTGCTTTTATTGACTTACACATTGATCATAATTGTGAACTTGCAATCTAAGTGCTTAAACTTCACAATCTGAGCTTCACAAGTGTACTATAGATTGCTCATATTTTTTGTGAACTTTAATTCCGCAAATAACTTGTAGAAATCAAGTTTTAGGGTTTCCACCCTGTGCTGAGCGGACTAGTCCGGCCCTATGCAGACTAGTCTGACCACAGAAATTTAATCTTGTTTGATTAAGTGATTTCAGGTATTATTGTCTATTCACCCCCCCCCTCTAGGCGACTTTCAGTGACGTAGTGAGCCACCACTACAAGTCACTTACGTGTACCTCGCCTGAGCGTGTGGGAGACCGCCACATTATCCATGGGAAGCGCAAGCCTGAAGGAGGCTATGCAAAAGGCTTTTTCAAGCAAATGGATAATGTGATGATGGAGGGATCGATGGGCCCGTCACGCTCCAAGATTAGGCGCCACCTCTCGCCACCTGCCATCAGAGGGCCACCTGGCCAATTTGAGGACATCGACGAGAAATCTCCTCGTGCCCCCAAAGTGGCACAACTTTCTAAGGAGTTAGCTTCTATCCGTTTGAAGAACAAGAAGCTATTAGACTTAGTGGCTGAATGGCGCATTGAGAGGGCGAAACTGAAGGATGAGCTCATATCCCTCAAGGAGAAGATTGATGGTGTTCACCGTGGCATGGGTGCCAAGATGCGGCGCATATGCAATGCTGTCGAGAAGCCCTACATCTACAATGCTCCATAGTTTAGATGTCCTGACCCCATAGGATGCTTACTAGATTAGTTTAGTTTTACTCCAAAATTTTATTTCATTAAACTTAGATTGAATAATGTAAGAATTCCCATATTTTGACTTCAATAAAGTGAACTTACCAGTTCATCTAACCCGGTAAAGTTCTACCTTTAGTTATTTGTGTTGGATAAAGAATTCATGAAACGAGTGTGGGGAGGCACCCCAAATTTGTTAAACCCCGATGTGCAAAAATAGTGTTGCATCTCGAGACACGTCGTAACCGAACATATGACTCGACACGTCGAAACAGAGCAACAGAGAGGCCAAAAGGAGGTCAGCCAACCTGGTGTTGGCCCCACACGGCTCCGTTTTGTGCCACAAATTAGGTTTGGATCTTCTACCCCTAAATATGCATGCTACATTACTGTTTGAGTTGATTTAATATTTAATACTGAATATTTGAAAGCAATTTAACTGAACAATTTAAATTGTAAACTTGGTAGTCAAAATTTGCTTGAACTGAAAATTTGAATACTTTATATTTTGATCTATTGCCTTGTTTATGATTCCCACAAACAAAATAGAAAAAACATGTCATCTATGTATTTGACTAGTTTGGTATCGTAAATGAGTTATTCGAGGAGATATCTCTTTGCTTGAATTTGATTTGATTGTTTGCACAATTTGGAGTCTTGAGCTTTGTCTGATTCTCTCATCGGAAACTTAAATACCCACCACGGCCATATGATACAAATTCTTGAAAAAACACATGCACATGCCACTTTGCTTTTCATTGAACTTCGTCAAACTCATGACCCAATTGAGTGACATGCATGAACTTTTTGACTTAGAAATTCTTGTACACCGTATCATGCAAAAATTTCTCACATTGAGCATTTGAATCCACCTTTCCATTGTCTTATAAAGAAACTCCATACATTTTGATCATCAAAATCTCTCTAGAAAAATAAAAAGGAGTATAAGACATGGCTCCAAAAAGAGAGAGAGAGAGAGAAAAGAATCTACTGTTCAAAAAAGGAAGTATGCCAAAAACAGAAGAAGAATGAGAAAGAAAGTAGCCATGTTTCATCCTTAAAAAGAGAAAATTATGGAGTCCACAAATATCCATTCCATTCATGTGCACAAGAATTTTCTTGGTCAATTTGTTTGTTGCGTAAGTCTCTCATATGATCAAGTTTTTGACTTAGTAATATATGAATTACAAGTTGTGCCACATTTATCCCTGCCAAGCTCCAGACATAGCCATATTTAGTATAGGGAAAAAATTGGCACAACATGCCAAGGTGAGGATGAAAACACCTTGAGAGACTTGAGAGATTACAAATGAGAGATAAGGGCAATTGTTTCTTTTACATTCCAAATATAGCAAGTCGTCCAATCATTTCGGTAGGTGAAGATCCAAGAGAACTACATTCCAACCATTCCACTCTTCAAACACCCAAGATTGATGTGATAGCCACATTCCACAAAGGGAATTCATGAATTGAGGTATGAATTGAAATATCTAGTATTCTTTTTTTACTAACTTATAGCAAATTTATGTCATCACTTTAGTTCTTTTATCTTGCCTTCACTCGAGGACGAGCAAAAGACTAAGTGTGGGGGAGTTTGTTAAAGGTCCTTAAGTGCCATATTTAGACCGCAATTCACCTCATAATGTGCAAAGAGAGAAACACAACATAGTGGTAAGGTTAAAAACTAACAAAATCCACAAGTTTTGGTGTTTACTTGTATGCAGGTGAATTTAGACCCAAAATACCAAGACATGCAGAAAGTAATCCATGAAACTGGATTTCGATGAATTAGGCGACGCCACGTGTCATCACATGGATCAAATGGCCCACAAATAGAAGTATTTGATGCCATCCAACGGTGTATCACACACATCAAACAATGGGACCCACCTGGAAGTAACCCCGAGGAAGCACACTGATATTGGTTTAACTTTTTGTTCGGCTGACTAAGGGGTTCAGCCGAACCCTTTCTGGCGCCAAACTCAGTCAGCTTCCACGTGTCGACTCCCTGTGGTGCCCTGATCATGATGAAGAATGCTTTGCGCACATTTGGTGGCGGGAACCGACCCTTCTCCCCCCCCCCCTATAAATAGAACCCCACACCTCACTTCACACACACACCAAAAGTTGAGAATAGAATACCACTCCTAAGGTTTAGAGTAGTCCTAGAGGCTACCAAGTAGAAGGAGAGTGTGGTGATAGTTTAGGAGAAGGAGACTTGGGCTTGTCATCAAGTCCCTCTTCTACAACTGTACCCCTACAAAGGTGTTATTCAAATCAAGTAAGCCCTTTGTGAATTCAATTCAAGTTTGATTCTCAATTCATAGTAGTTTGCACAAGTAATTACTTGTGGGTTCATTGCTTTAATTCATTAGAGGCTCTAGTTGTAGCTTTGTGTTTGAAACAACTAGAGTTGTGGTTTAGAACATAAGCATGGTGCTTAGGATAGAAATCACCAGTGAATTTCTCGTAGACCTACAGATTGAAGAGGTAGGCAGTAGGTAATGACAGCCCTATCTGTCATTAGTAATCCTCCGCGTTCGGATATGCCATAGGATCTTGGCGGGACTTGTCCTAGTGTTGCTAGGGGTAAACCTAGGCCCGAAGTAAGCAGCTACCGCCCGCAAATTTACTTTCAATTAGAATCAATATATTGAATTCCTCTCTCTTTCTTGCCTACAAAACAACTTTGTGTCCTTGGGTGGATTAGTTCGTAATATTAGCACATACGTTTCTTGGATTCGATACCCTTGGGGATACTCTTAAGGGGAAGTGCTACACGACAGTTTCCGTGTGCTTGCAGATTTTTATCTGTGACGTAAGAAATGTCAACAATAAATATCTTAAGAGCAGCAGCACAAGCCATCCTAAGGAAATGACTAACCTAAACATCGTTGAACCAATGTTGTAGCATAGCATAAGTCATTCATATTAAAATTATCATGTCATAACTATTTAGACTATAGTGGGGGTTTGTAGTGTTTATGATGATATAACAAGAGTGGTATAGTATAATCATAAATACTACTCCTACCACATACACAGAATCCACAATCAGACAAGAAACGCTTCATCCAAGTATATGAATAAAAGAAGACCAAAGATAACATCTTTATTAAGAACAAAGTCATAAATACAAATAGGAATATGAGAGCCATACCTTTTCCAAATTGGAATTGGGAAGAGACTCCCACTCCTTTCCTACTTGGACTATGGACTAGAGCATCTCCTCTCTACATCCTAAACTCCTCTAAACCTATAGAGAGTAGTGGATACAGCAGAAAGAATACTCAAGTGGTGTGTGTGTGTGTGTGTGTGAAGTGAGGGCAGGGGGTCCTATTTAAAGCTGGAGAAGGGACGATTCCCGCCACCAAAAGCGCGCAAATCAGTCTTCATCATGATCAGGGCACCATAGGGAGTCGACACATGGAAGCTGACCGAGTTTGGCGCTAGGAAGGCATCGGCCGACCACCTAGTCAGTCAAACAAAAGTTGGACCAATTTCAGTGTGCTTCCTCTAGGTAACTTCCAGGTCGGTCCCATTGACTGATAGGAGTGATACACGGGTGGATGGCCTCGGATACTTCTGTTTGTGGACCTTTTGATCCATGTGATGCCACATGTTGGCGCTTGATTGGCTGGGATGATATTTTATAGGATTGCTCTCCCTTTTTAACTCATTTTCTACAATAAATGCCTACATGAACTATTTCTCCAAGGACAAGTGGAAATAGGTTAAATAGAAAGGTGATGTGTGCAAGAAATGATAATTACTTCACATAATTGAGTTATATTGATGGGTAAAATTGGTATATAACAGCCGTCAACAAACTCCCCCAAGGTTATCCTTTGCTCGTCCCGAGCAAAGTCAAGACTTTAGGTTGATGATCAGAAGTTGCTACAATGATCTATTTTTTTCCAAAAGTATCATGTGCACAACAAAATACTATACCTAGTATTGCAAAAATTAGCATGGTACTTCACCCATATTAAGTCATTATGGGGCTTATGCCTTCTCCTATTCATGTGTGGTTGAAAGATAGAACAGCAAATGTAGCAAGCATACCCTATAGATCAAGTTCCACTCTAATTCCGGAGAGTTCAATTTATATTTTAAGTACGTCAAATTGATTTTCTCAACCACTCCTTTGTGTGTAGTGGAAATATTTTCTCACCAATGCATTTTTCCTATACTAATCTTACCACTAAATAAGGCTTGTATGTGGAGCTTGGTAGGGAATATAGTAGGCATATTTGCAACACATAATATTGCTAAGTCAAAAAAACAAGCCTTAAGAGAAATCAATTCGAAACTATTTGATTCAGGACTTGTGCATGTGTGATGGAGTGAAAGTTGATGTTGAGATGACTCCTATTTGTTTAGACTCTCTTATTTTGCAAGGATGAAACATGGCTACTTTTGCTCTTTCTTTCTTTTTTCTCATGCTTATGATCTAAGCATGCATTTTCTTTTACTTTTTCTTGTAGCCATGTCTTCTACTACCTTTCTATGCATTAAACTTGGAGAGAGTACTAAGCATGAAGGGTATGGAGTTTCTCTTTTTATTGTAGAGTGATGGTATGATGGAATTTTGCTTACTTCTAGTGTAGAAGTATAGCATGTCCAAGTGAAGTCTTGAATTCAAAATGAAATTAATGAGTTCTCACATAAGTTTGACTAGGCTCAATGTGAAGACAAATAGCATATGCATAAGGTTTATCAATGTAAAAATATCATACATCTTTGGTAGGTATTTCCAATCAAACGAGAGTAACTTAAATCTTTTTAGAATTTCTCCGGAAATCTAAGTTTCACCTTCCGACTAAGAATAGCAGCCCTATCAGTATATCATATCTCACAACAACTTAGAATTAGATTAAGATTTTGCTACCCACAATTTCTAAACCAAGGAAAAAGTAATTTTAGCCAATGAAAGAAATATTTTTTAGAGTAGTAAGTTGTAAACTAGGGACTTAGGAAAATTAAAACAGGGCAACTATTCATCATTTCATCTATGTGAATTCGAAATCATTCTTACCGCACATCTTTATTTTATTTGAAAGCAAATGTATTATACTAATTTTTAAGTTTTTTATAAACAAGGTGAATGGTGGACGAATGGAAAATAAACATGCAAGGGGTGTGATACAACTTACCTCAAGTAGGGGTCCTCCCCCAAGCTTGTTCTTTAATCACCTCTGTGATGAAGATTGAACCATGACGGAAGTATGCTGTGAGATCGTCTTGTTGTTGTAGCGTGGAGTTGAAGTTGGTGAACTGAGTGTTTATGTGTTGTTGCCAATATTGGGTAACTTGGACATTCTCATGGAGAGTGTTGTAGATGTCTCCCGTCCTCACTTCAAGATCATCCATATGTCTAGTGAGATTCGTCATTCCTTGGCTATAGTCATCATGACTTCTAGCCCAAGAGGAACGACATCTTCTCATGGACGTTGGAGGCAAGCTGCTAGAGCTTGAAGTGGATTGGGGTGTCTCCCACGCGGCACTTGGCCATCCATGCCAAGATGGACCTTCGGTCTCATACGATGGAGATTGAGTCCATCCGGGTGCATCATCCATTAGGCCCTCTTCCTCTTCGTACTCATGGACCTTGGAGGTTGTTGGAGGCATGGTCGCTCTCTTTGCATGACTTCTAGTTACCCTGCCAAAGACATTACTTCTTCGGGCTTTGTCGATTGGAAAAGGTCAATGGTTAGCCTCCGGTATTTCTACAGATGGAAATCTGGATTAGGTAACCAAATTTCACTGACAAAGCTGGGCTAATAAAACAATAAAGAGACATCATGGTCATGGTTTAGGGTATGTCCTTGCACTAGATAATCTTTATTAATTAAATCCCGTTCATTTTCAATATGTTCAAATGAAGTATACTCTAGTGCTCTTACCCTAGTAGCAATACGGGTAATCAATGAAGTGCATTCAATTGGCTCTGTCCTTGAAATGTAATCTAACCATTGTATCATTATGGCAATAACTAGAGCAACTTTTATCTTTTTTACCATGGCAAATAGAATTTTCAGCTCATCATCACGCACTATTCTAACATCTCCTCTAGGGAACATAGTCATAGCCACCCATCTATGCATGAAGCGTAAAGTAGGATTGTGCAAGTGGCTATTCCTAGGGGCACTGCATCTGACCTCACTAGTCAATTCATGCCAAAAACTTTTTTTGTTAAACTTAGGCAAAGTGTCTAAATCTAGCAAACAACATTTATGGAAGATTATGATTTCAATTAATTCTTCCCATAGGATGTTGTATTCTTTTTGAAATAATCTAAAAGAAATACCATCAAATCCCATTTTAAGGGTGCGAAGGAATTGTATGGAGAGAAGGAGTGAACCTCTCTCCTCTATGTGAGCAAAATTATCCCATCCTAGTGCACGCCAAATGGAAAAGAATTTGGAATCCATACCTATTTTGGAGATCAAATCCGGATCATAATCTTTCGTATGAGAAAACTAACGATCTTGGAGGAGCTTGCGTGTTTGATCTTCAACTTCACTTTGTATGTCTAGGTCGTCGTCGTGGAGAAGTTATCGCGTGTTGCTCCTCTCACCCGTGGGAGTGTCCTCACATACACGCCTCCTCCATGGACTTGGTGTAGCAACAGAGGAGGGACGTGCACTTGAGTCTTCGCCATGGCTTGAGCTTGCAGCCTCCTACCTCTTCCCAAACAACCTCTTCATTCCTTTCGTGGCCACAACAAGTGTAAGACCTATGTGTGCTGAATACATTGGCTTGTA
The DNA here is from genome assembly GCA_036927565.1 of Tuctoria greenei. NCBI lineage: Eukaryota > Viridiplantae > Streptophyta > Magnoliopsida > Poales > Poaceae > Tuctoria > Tuctoria greenei. The sequence goes on along the minus strand of JAYESD010000011.1, from coordinate 36,604,433 downwards.
GTGAATACACTTGGCTTTGATGATAAAAGTTTTAAATATCACCAAAACACCTTTTTATTAAGGTCCGACTCTAGCTCTGAGCTACAGCAAGGTCTGAAGGTAGGTCCGGCTTGGTTTGGGTAGCTCCGGTTACGTTCGATGCTAGGTTCGACTAGCTTTGGTCAGCTCCGGTGAAGTTTTGTTTTTAGCTCCAGCATGTCTTTTATAGCTTCGACATGTTTTTGCTAAGCTCCGAAGTTGATTTTTCTAGCTCCGACTTTTGGGATTACTAGTTCCGACTAGTTCTGGTTAGCTCCAGCGCTAGGTCCTGCTAGTTTTGTAAGCTCCAGCGGGGGCTTGGTTATACTAGTTCTAGTAAGCTCCGGCGCTAGGTTCTATTAGCTTTTGTTAGCTCCGGCTCAAGGTCCGGGTTGCTCTGGCAAGGTCCGGAACTTGACCGCAATGCTTCTGCTTTTCATTTGCAATGCTTCGTACTTGCTTTACATTGTTGGAAAGTTTTCTTAGTATTCTTTTACTAAGTTTTTGGTGTGTTTTGGATGATATGGCTGATATCGTTTTGCTATGCTTTGCAACATGCTTATGTGAGGCTCTCACGTAAGGTGTTGTGTTCAGAACTAACTTGAGTCAAGTCAATGACTTGGGCTCGTATGGATTGGTTGTTTATTCATGTGCAGGTGTTGCTTGAGTTCAAGACATGGCTGGTGAAGGGATCCATTGGACTAGTCTCAGGGAGGCGATGAGGTTCCAACAACCAAATTCAGGAGGAATTGTGGTTGAGCTGATCAGGAGGTTGCGCATCATGATTGAATCAAGAACAATGCATATGAAGGTATCGTGGACGTCATTGGAAGATGTTTGCACGTGTGCAAGGAGTGCATGGACGTGGCTACATGGTTCCGAGACGTGATGAAGAGATGTGGACATAAAGAGTTGGTCGGAAAGGTCCAAACGACTAGGTTATGGACTCAGGCTGTGGCTGAGTCGGGTTTGACTCAAATATGGAAAGATTTGAGTTGGTTATGATAGGATTTCGTGTGGGTCACGAATTTGAGTTGTTTAGGAATGTGGGATACGTTCCTAAGGTGTTTGGAAGTCTTAAGATTGCTTCTATTTGCGTATAGAAGAATCCTAAGCAGTTATGGAAAGTTACGATTCGTGAACAGAGTAGGATTAGGTTCCTGATTTGAGTTGAGTTGGCTTTCGAGCTGGTTATATAAGCAAGGGATCCCAGAGTTCTTGGTGCACGACTTTGGGGTTGTTCCTCTTGTGTTCTATTGAATAAAATTCGTAGTTTGAAGGAACTTTTGTGCCTTGTTCGTCAGACTTGTTCCAGACAAGTTTTACTCATTGAGTTTCTGGACAGCACTACCTTTCGTCGGTGGTTTTATCATAACTCGAGTTTTACAGATCCAATTGACGTGATTCTTTTTGGGTTGTCTTCACAACTTGATTGTCTATCATATGTCAAAATTTCATGGTCATTGGATTTTCGGTCTATGATCTACACGAGTTTCTTTGCAGCGTTTCAGAACTGTTTTTTCTCGGGTAGGGCAGATTGACCATTGTTTGATCTTTCGATCATAACTTGAGTTTCTCTCGACGGATTTGAGTGATTCTTTTTGTGTTGTCTTCGTTACTTGATTCTATCTGATATGTATCACTTTTGTCATGGTGAAACATGTTTATATTAGTCTCACACACGATTTCTTTAACAGATCGTTTTTCTGACGAAAGGGTTTGGGATTTAATGGTTTCCGCTGCATAAGATTTTTAAATCTACCATTCACCCCCCCTCTAGGAGCTTTTCACGTGCTCTTCGATCCTACAACAAGCGAGAACACACCAAATCAATACCTCGAAAGAGCTGATGTTAGTGAAAGGAAAACCCCAGTGAATTTTCCCTTGAAGAACTTGAGACCAAATTGCAAATGCAAAAAAAAAAAAACAAATCTTTTTTGGTTGGATTTGAGCAAGAGTGCTTCAATGAAGAGCAAGAAAAACAATGTGAGCAAAAAGTGACTTTGGCGAGGTGTGAAATGAGGTGAAATGTGAAGAGGAGTGCTCCTCACGGCCACCATTTATAGTGTACACTCCCCAAATGGTCACAAGGGAATCAAATGTAGCCGTTGGAGGAGAGAAAGCCAAATTGGCTCTTTCCCCATGTCGGCCATAAAGGGGGTCAGCCGCACTGAAATGTGGGCCCCATTGTTCCCCCTTTTGGCAGGTGGCTCCCCAACGACTATAAAATTAACACATTGTTGAAATGTCACATTTGCATCACAGAAAAATTGTTTTTCGAATAAAAACCTTTTTTCAAAACCCAACAACTTTTTTGTGAAAAATAAACAAACAAAAATAATAGTCGAGAATATAAGATTCTCAACTTGCTAAGAAAACTCAAATATGTAGTGTGGAAAAACCAAATGAAGAGAAAAGAAAAATCAAAGAAAAAATAACTACCAATTAACCTATTGGCTAGGTCTCAACACCGTCCGATGAGATGAACATTCCTCCTTCTTCATTTCATGACATTCGGGCCCAGAGGGATGGGCTCGGATGGCTTGTCATTCTTCATCCGTCGTTCCTTGTTTGGCGGCTTGGTGGACTTAGGCCTTTGGGGAGGCCCGGACTTCTCCGTCTTCTTGGGGTGTTGGCATGGACGATAAGATGGGTTCTCCGCATAGATCGATTCCCTCATGAATGCAATGAGCGGATCCACCTTTGGAAGTGTGACATCGACCTCTTGAATGTGTTTAACATTCAGCCCATACTTGATACAGATCATGGAGCATTGCCCCATTTTTGGGTGAAAGTTAAACTTTTGCTCCTTGCCATAGATATGGAAGTGGATTTCTCCAGCTCCCATATCTATGCGAGCCTTTGCGATGCTAAGGAACAGGCGCCCAAGAATGAGCGGCGTATCCTTCTTGACATCCATGTCAAGGACCACAAAATCCATGGGTATGAAGCAATTCCGGATTTTCACCAGAACGTCTTGAACAATACTTGTTGCATAACGGACTGAAGAATCAGCAAGTTGGAGCTGCATTGGTGTTGGAGTAAGCTTCATGAAGTTCAATTGATCGAATACCACCTTGGACATCACGCTTACACTTGCTCCAAGGTCAGAAAGTTACTTGTCAAAGTAGTGAGCCCCAATCGAGCAAGATATGAAGGGATATCCAGGGTCCTTCATACAGTTGCCTTGCTATAGAGAAATCATGTTGAAATTTTCCACAGGAGGTACGGGCGATCTTGGCATCTTTCCATTCTCCATTGGTGGAACATCAACTGCCAGTTGATCCAACTAAGTTTCTAGCATCTTGTTGAAGCTTAGTTGATTCTTCAAATTCGAGGATAGTCCTCCAATCTTGGCATTGATATTCTCTACGATCTTGTCATTAGCCGACAGCTTCTTTGACAGGGCATCATTGATCTTCAATTAGCTAATGGCAGGCTCTCTCAAGTTTGGTTGATTTCCATTGTTTGCATTGTTGTTGTACCCTCCTTGAAAGAAAGGGCGTGGTTGGCCCCACCCTTGACCTCCTGAATGATAGCCATTGTTGTTACCACTATTTGCTACGTATAAGGCATACTCACGGGTTTCTGGGCAGTCATTACCCAAATGGCCCGTGTTTCCGTAGACATCACATGTGATGTGATTCTAGGGCATAGGCATTGCCACATACGTCACCACCGGCTTGTCCATCAATCTTCTTCATGAGGAGGTCCAATTTGGTAGAGATCATGTCCATCTCCTTCAAAGTGTGCATGTCTCGATGACGGGTATGGAGACGCTCATCGCTCCAACCCATGTTTGACACCATCTTCACAATCAAGTCTTTGGCCATGGGCACCATCAATGAGAATAAGGCACCTCCAGCAACAACATCAACATTGTACCGACCAGAAGGGATCAGCCTATTGTAGAAGTTTTGAATAATGAGCCAGTTATCCATCCCATGGAGGAGATAGGCCAGGATGTAGTCATGCAGCCTTTCCCAAGCCTCAGGAATAGACTCCTTGGCATCTTGCTGGAAGCCTGAAATGCTTCCACGTAGGGGAATTAGTCTTGTCCAACGGGAAGAACTTGGTGAGGAATGTCGTAGAACATTTCTCCCAAGTTTCTACAACACTTCGGTTCACGTAGAACCACTATTTCGCTCTCCCAAGAGGACAGAATGGAAACAGCCTAAGACGGACGACATTAGGAGATACGTCCTTGATCTTAAAAGTGTTGCAGATCTCAAGGAACTGTTGCAGGTGAACACTAGCATCCTCGTTAGCCTTCCCACAAAATGGGTTGGCTTGAACCCTAGTGATCAGGCCAGTTTTGATTTCGAAGTTTACGTCTCCCGTGTTAACAGTGGGCCCAATAGGCACATTGTTAGCAGAGGGAGCCGAAAACTCATGAAGGATCTTCTGGACCATTGGCGTTTCGGTTGTTGGTGCAGTAGAACAGGCTTGCTTTGCCGCACGAAGTTTATGAGGAGTAACGACACGTGGTCGATCTCTCAGAAGAGATTCAGGATCTTCAACAAAGTTTTTCGGCAAGCGGAAACCAGACATACACTACTCTGTTTTCACATAAAACGCGTAAAAAAGAAGGGTTATCCTACAAAAAACGTACCCAGGGTCCTATCCTATTCTCTCAAATCATGCAATACTTCAGTTTCCTTCCCCGACAACGGCGCAATAAATGCTTGTTGACGTTTCTTACGTCACAGATAAAAATCCGCAAGCGCAGGCAAACTATCAGTGTAGCATTTCTCCTTAAAAGAGTATTCCAAGGGTGTCATTTATATTATCCCAAACAAAGGCTTGGTGGAATCATAGCAATCATCAAGTGTAGGGATAGGTTTGGTCTAGGTAGGGTTCTAGTAAGGATGGGTAATAGATAATTGTAGAGGTAGTGTGACACCCACAAGAGCATTTTATCCTAAGGGGGATAAATGGGCCAAGAGGGATTATGCTAAGAGTTAGGTAGATACTCCTACTATGTTTCTAATATGCATATACATAGCCTAAGTTAGATACTAATGAACATGTCAATGGTGAATTGACATGCTAAGTTGTTCAACACATCGGGCATGGGTTTACCCCTAGCAATACTAGGATGACTCTCACAAAGAGCCTGTGGCATAGACGAACATGGAGGATTACAAAGAAAGATATGGATGTCACAACCTACTGCCTACCTCTTCTGTCTGTGGGTCTACGAGACATCCAACGCTACTTAACTATCCTAGTACCATGCTAGCATATTAAGTAAATACCTTAAGAGCTGCAGCACAAGCCATCCTAAGGCAATGACTAACCTAAACATCTTTGAACCAATGTTGAATTATAGCATAAGTCATTTATATTAACATGATGATGTCGTAACTATTTAGACTACAGTGGGGGTTTGTAGTGTTTATGATGATATAATGAGAGTGGTATAGTATAATCATAAATACTACTCCAACCACATACATGGAATAGACAATCAAACAAGAAACGTTTCATCCAAGTATATGAATAAAAGAATACTAAAGATAATTTCTTTATTAGGAACAAAGTCAAAAATACAAAAAGGAATATGAGATTTATATCTTTCCCAATTTGGAAATAGGAAGAGACTCCTTATACTCCTTTCCTACATGGACTATGGACTAGAGGTTCTCCTCTCTACAGCCTAAACTCCTCTAAACCTACGGAGAGTAGTGGATACAATAGAATGAATACTCAAGTGGTGTGCGTGTGTGAAGTGAGGGTAGGGATCTGTTGACGGCTGTTATATACCAATTTCATCCGTCAATTTAACTCAATTATGTGAAGGATTTGTCATTTCTTGCACACATCACATTTCTACCTAACCAAATTCCACTTGGACTTGGAGAAATATGTGTATGCAACATTTTATGCAGGAAATGAGGAAATGTAGAGGGACCAATCCTATAAAATATCATCCCAGCCAATCAGGAGACGAGACGTGGCATCCCATGGATCAACTGGCCCACAAACAGAAGTATCCGAGGAGATCCAACGATGTATCACCCATATACATCAATGGGACCCACCTAGAAGCCACCTGGAGAAAGCACATGAGAATTGGTGCAATGACCAGGTCGGTCGAACAAGGGGGTCGGCCGACCTGGTCTCTGCACCAAACTCGGTCAGCCTCCACGTGTTGGCTCCTCCCGGCTCCCTGGAGTCAATGGTGACTGATTCGCGTGATTTTGGTGGCGGGAACCGACCTCAACAATAGTATAAATATGACCCCTACCCCTCACTTCAACACACACCACTTGAGCTTCATCTCTATTGTATACACTATCATCCATAGTCTTAGAGGAGTTAGGTTGTAGAGAGGAGAGTCTCTAGTCCCAAGTCCAAATTGGGAAAAGAGTAAGGAGTCTCTCTCTTCCCAATACTAAATTGGGAAAGGTATGGCTCATGTGTTCTTTCTTGTATTTGTGACTTTAGTCTCTACTTATACATATGCTTGGGCAAAGCGTTTCTTGTTTGATTGTGGAGTCCGTGTATGTGGAAGGTATAGATTCTATGAGTGTTTCATCATGAACATATCTCATTATCATAGAACCTATAGACCCCCACTATAGTCTAGTTAAATATAACATAAATAGGTTAGTATGGATAATTATGTTGTGTATCAACATTTGTTCAATGATGATTCAATTCATTGCCTTAGGATGGATTGTGCCTAGGCTCTTAAGGTAATTACTTAATATGCTAGCATGGTGCTAGGATAGCTAAGTAGCATTGGATGTCTCGTAGACCCACGCATTGAAGAGGTAGGCAGTAGGTGTTGACAGACCTATCTGTCCTTTGTAATCCTCCACATTCGGCTATGTCACAGGCTCTTGGCGGGAGTCGCCCTAGTATTGCTAGGGGTAAGCCCGTGCCCGATGTGTTGAACCTTATAGCATAAGTATTCACTATTGATCTAGCTTATGAATAATTAGTTTATACTATGTATATGTACAATAGAGCAAAGTAGGAGTACCTCCATAACTCTCAACCTCAACTAACCTCTAGGATCCTCTTATCCCCCTTAGACTTAAAAGCTTTTGTGTGTGTCACACTACCTCCACTATTATTTTACCCATCCTTACTAGATTCTTACATAGACCTTTCTACCCTTTTCACTTGATGATTGTTATATCTCTACCCCAACTTCCTTTGGGATCAAATAAATGACACCCTTGGGAATACTCTTAAGGGGAAATGCTACAATGGTATCTCCGTGCGCTTGCGGAATTCACTCTGTGATCCAATAAAACCGTTAACAAGCATTTCTGACACACCAGTTGGGGATGTTTAGTTAATGGTGCATAAGTAATACCAAGAAGCATTTTTGGCACTATTACCAGGGATGATTTGTCAGTATGTCTTAGGAGCCGTCAACAAGCATTTCTGGCGCCGTTGCTGGGGATGATTTGTTAGTATATCTTAGGAGCCGTCAACAAGCATTTCTAGCGCCATTGCCGGAAAAGGCAAATAGATATATAACATGACTGAGTGAGTAGGATAGAACCCTTGGTAGGATTTTAGTAGGATAACCATTCTTTGTTTTCGCATTTTAAATGTGAAAACAGGGTAGTGTATGTATTTTCGCCTGCCAGAAAACTTTGTTGAAGATCCCGAATCACTTCTGAGAGACTGAACCCGTGTCGTGACTCCTCAGAAGATTTGAGCGGCAAAGCAAGCCAGCATTTTTGCACCAACAATCCAAACGCCAATGGTTCAGAAGATCCTTCGTGAGTTCTCAGCCCCCTCTGCTAATAATGTGCCTACTGGGCATACTGTTAACATGGGAGATGTGAACTTTGAGATCAAAAATGGCCTTATCACTATGGTGCAAGCCAACACATTCTGCGGGAAGGCTAACAAGGATGCAAGTCCTCACCTGCAACAATTCCTCGAGACCTTTAGCACTTTTAAGATCAAGGACGTGTCTCCAGATGTGGTCCGTCTGAGACTGTTCCTGTCCTCTCTCCTTGGGAGAGCGGAACAGTGGTTCTACGCGAACCGAAGTGCTATAGACACTTGGGAGAAGTGTTCTACGGCATTCCTCGCCAAATTGTTCCCGTTGGGCAAAACCAATGCCCTACGTGGAAGGATTTCCAGCTTTCAACAAGGGCCCATGGAATCTATTCCCAAGGCATGGAAAAGGCTTCAGGAGTATATCCTAGCCTGTCCCCACCATGGGATGGATGACTGGCTCCTTATTCAAAATTTCTATAACGGGCTGATCCCATCAGCTCGTGACCATTTGGATGCTGCTGCTGGAGGAGCCTTCTTCTCATTGACGGTGCCAAAAGCTAAAGATCTTATTGAGAAGATGGTGTCCAACATGGGATGGAACGATGAGCGTCTCCATACCCGAGAGCAAGGCATGCACTCCTTGTAGGAGGTGGACATGATCGCTGCAAAATTGGACCTCCTAATGAAGAAAATTTATGGACAAGCTAGTGGTGAAGTGTCTGGCAATGCCTATACCTTAGACTCTCACATCACATGTGAAGTATGTGGCGACACGGATCATATGGGCAATGATTGCCCAGAAACACGTGAGGATGCCCTATACCTCACCAATAACGGAAATTTCAACAACAACAATGGCTATCGTCCAGGAGGTCAAGGGTGGGGTCAACAACGCCCATTCTTTCAAGGAGGGTACAACAACAATGGCAACCCTGTAAATCAGCCCAACTTGAGAGAACTTGCCATTAGCCACCTCAAGATCAATGATGTCCTATCCAAGAAGCTGTCAGCTAACGACAAGACCCTAGAAAATATCAATGCAAAGATGCAAGGACTATCTTCAGCCTTCAAGAATCAACTGAGCTTCAACAAGATGCTCGAGACTCAAATGGCTCAGCTGGCAGCTGCTATTCCTCCGATGGAGAATGGCAAGATGCCAGGCCAGCCAGAACCTCTAACGGAAAATGTCAACATGATTTCCGTACGAGAGGGCAACTGGCTAAAGGACCCCGAATGTCCTACCATTTTATGCTCAATTGGGGCTCACCACTTTGACAAGGCACTTTGTGATTTGTGAGCAAGTGTTAGTGTGATGCCCAAGGTTGTGTTCGACCAGCTGAACTTCACAGAACTGACTCCAACACCAATGCAGCTACAACTGGCTAACTCTTTAGTCCGTTATCCATCGGGTATATGCTGAAGATGTCTCGGTGAAGATCCGGAACTGCTTCATACCAGTGGATTTTCTGGTGCTAGACATGGACACTGAGAAAGACACACCACTCATTATTGGGTGCCCACTCCTCAGCACAGCAAAAGCTCGCATAGATGTGGGAGTTGGAGAAATCCACTTCCATATCAATGGAAAGGAAGAAAAGTTTAACTTTCGGCCTAGACCAGAACAATGCTCCATGATTCGAATCAAGTATGGGCCGAATGATAAACACATCAGAGAGGTCGAAGTCACACCTCCAAAGGTGGACTCACTCATTGCATTCATGAGAACATTAATCTACAAGGAGAATCCGTCGTTTCAACCACGACGATATTCAAAGGCGACGGAATCGTCTAGACCTTCCCAGAGGCCCAAGTCCACCAAGCCGCCAAAGAAGGAATGGCGGAAGAAGCAAGACAAGCCGTCCGAGCCCATCCCTCCAGGCCCGGATGTGAAATGAAGACTGAGGAATGTCCATCTCATCAGACGGTGGTGAGACCTAAGCCAATAGGTTAAATTGGTAGTTATCCCACTTTATTTTTCTTTGTTTCTTTTTCCACCCCATTTGGAGTTTTTCCCATTGCATATTTGATTTATCCTAGCAAGTTGAGAATCTTATATTCTCAACTATCATTTTTCTTTCTTTCTATTCAAAAAATTTTTTTTATTGGATTTAAAAAAGGTTTTTATTTGAAAAACAATTTTTCTGAGCTGCACATGTGGAATTTCACCAACGTGCTAACTTTATAGCCATTGGGGAGCCATTTGCCAAAAGGGGAACCAGGGGGGCCACCTGTCAAGTCGGCCGAACCCCCTGGTCGGCCGAACAGGGAGTGGAGCCAAATTGGCTCCCCTTCCTCCAACAGCTACATTTTGAACCCCAAGTGACTGTTGGAGGGTGCACCCTATAAATTGTGGCTGTGAGGAGCACCTCTCTTCACACACCACATCATTTTACACCTCCCCAAGTCACTCTCTAGCTCACCTTGTTTTTATTGCTCTTCAATGCAACACTCTTGCTCAAATCCATCCCCAAAAAAGATTTTCTTTTGTTTGCATTTGCATTTTACACTCAAGCTTTCAAGAGGAGAAAATTCGTTGAGAGTTTTGTTTTCCAAACATCGATTCTTTTTGGATTTTTCTCACCTTGTTTTGTTCTTTCTTGTTGAACTCAAAAAGACATGAAGAGGTTGTTTGGAAAGAGGAAGGAGGCTGCAAGCTCAAGCCATGGTGAAGGTTCTAGTGCACGCCTCTCTTCCATGGGTACAAGCCCAAGGAGGAGAAGTGTGTGTGAGGACACTCCCATGGAAGAGAGAAGCAACCCACCCCAACTTCTTCATGACAACGACCTCGACATACGAAGCGAAGTTGAAGATCAAGCACGCAGGTTTCTCCAAGATCGTGAGTTCTGCCACACCGAGGCTTACGATCCACATTTGATCTCCAAAATAGGTATGGACTCTGAATTTATTTCCATTTGGCATGCAAGTGGATTTGATGACTTTGCTCACATAGAGAAGAAAGGTTCACGCCTTCTCACTATCCAATTCCTTTGCACGCTAAGAATAGGATTTGAAGGTATTACTTTTAGATTATTTCAAAAAGAATACAACATCCTATTGAAAGAATTAGGTAGCATCCTAGGCTTTCATAAACGGTGTTTGCTAGATTTAGACAATTTGCCTAAGTTTAACAAACAAAGTTTTTGGCATGAGCTAACTAGTGAGGTCACATGTAGGGCTCCTAGGAATAGCCACATCCAAAACCCTACCCTACGCTTCATGCATAGATGGGTGGCTATGACTATGTTCCCTAGGGGAGATGTTAGGATTGTGCGAGATGATGAATTGAAAATTTTGTTTGCCATGACTAAAAAGATAAAAGTTGCTCCAGTCAAAGCCATGATGACACAATGGTTAGATTAGATTTCAAAATCAGGACCAATTGAATGCACTTCATTGATTACTCATATTGCTGATAGGGTAGGAGCACTTAAATACTCTTCATTTGAATACATTGAAACTGAAAGAGAATTAATTGATGAAGACTATTTAGTGCAAGGACATACCCTTAAGCATGATCAAGATGGGTCCTTGATATTTTTCTATCCTAGCTTTGTCAATGAAATTCGGTTACCCCATCCGGATTTTCATTTGTACAAATGCCGGAGGCTAACCATTAATCTTCTTCCCCTTGAGGAAGCAAGAAGAAGTAATGTCTCTGGCAGGGTAACAAGAAATCGTGCGAGGGATGCAGCCACAGGCATGCCACCGATAATCTCTCCGGTCCATGAATACCAAGAGGAAGAGAACCCAATGGGTTATGCGCCCGGATGGACTCAACCTCCAACGTATGAGACTGGGGGATCATCTTGGCAAGAAGGGCAAAGGGATCCACCCTTGTCCACTTCAAGCTCTAGCAGCTTGCCCCCAATGTCCATGAGAGGACGTCGTTCCTTTTCGGCTCGAAGTCATCATGACTATAGCCAAGGAATGACAGACCTCACTAGACTTACGAGAGAACTTTAAGTGAGAACGGGTGACATCTACAAACACTCCAGAGCATGTTCAAGGTACCCAAGATTGGCAACAACACATGGATGCTCAATTCACCAACTTCAACACGGCGCTACAACAACAACAAGCTGATCTTGCAGCATACTTCCGTCATCAAGGGTTCAACCCTAATCACGGAGGTAGTTGAAGACCACTTGAGGTAACATGTATCACATCCCTTGCATATTTATTTTCCATCCGTCCATCATCCACCTTGCATTTAAAAAAAATTGGTTAGATTTGCTTTCATCAAATAAATATGTGCGGTTAGAATGATTTATAATTCACATAGATGAAATGATGAATAGTTGCTCTGTTTTATATTCCTAAGTCTCTAGTTTACAACTTGCTACTATCCGAATATTGCTTTCATTGGTTTGAAATACTTTTACCTTAATTTGGAAGTTGTGGGTAGCAAAAGCTTGATCTAATTCTAGGTTGTTGCGAGATTAGAATTGGTAATAGGGCTGTTAGTCCTAGTTTGAAAGTAAAACATAGATTTCCGGAAAAATTCTAAAAAGATTTAGGTTTCCCTCATTTGATTGGAAGTACCTACCAAAGCCATATGATATTCATACATAGACAAAAACCTTATGCATATGCTATTTGCTTTCATATAGATCCTAGTCAAACTAGTATAGACCTATGTGAGAAATCATTCAACTCTTTTTAAATTCAAGACTTCACTTGCACATGCTATACTTCTACACTAGAAGTAAGCAGAACGTCCATCATATCCACCATACCACAATAAAAAGAGAAACTCCATGTTATTCATGTTTACCACTCTCTTCAAAATTCATTGCAAAGAAAGGGAGTAGAAGACATGGCTACAAAAAGAAAATGAAAAAAAGCATGCTTACATCATAAGCATGAGAGAAAAAATAAAGAGAAAAGAAAAGTTGCCATGTTTCATCCCTGCAAAAGAAAGAGAGATTATACCAAAAAAGGAGTTATCTCAAGTATCCACATCCACTTCCACTCCATCACACATGCACTAGTCTTGAATCAAAAATTTTTGATTTAAATTCTCCTAAGGCTTACTCTTTTGACTAAGCAATTTATGTGATGCAAATATGCCTACTTACTTTCCTTACCAAGCTCCACATACAAGACATATTCAATGAGTAGGAATAGTAGAGGCACAATACTTTGGTGAGGAAATATTTCCACTATCCACAAAGGAGTGATTAAGAGAATCAAATTGAGGAAATATCTAAATCGAATTCTTCGAGATTTAAGTGGAACTTGATTTCTAGGCTATGCTTGCTCCATTTGCTATTCTACATTTCAACTACTCATGAATATAAGAAAGCATAAGCCCCAGGATAACTTAAGAAAGATAGAGTATCATACCCAATTTCTGCAATACTAGGTAGAGTATCTTGTTGTGCATTAGATACTTCTGAAAATAAGACATTGTAGCAACTCCTGATCATCAACCTAAAGTCTTGACTTTGCTCGGGACGAGCAAAGGATAAGCTTGGGGGAGTTTGTTGACGGCTGTTATATACCAATTTCATCCGTCAATTTAACTCAATTATGTGAAGGATTTGTCATTTCTTGCACACATCACCTTTCTACCTAACCCAATTCCACTTGGACTTGGAGAAATATGTGTATGCAGCATTTTATGCAGGAAATGAGGAAATGTCGAGGGACCAATCCTATAAAATATCATCCCAGCCAATCAGGCGATGACACATGGCATCCCATGGATCAAATGGCCCACAAACAGAAGTATCCAAGGAGATCAAACGGTGTATCACCCATATACATCAATGGGACCCACCTGGCAACCACCTGGAGAAAGCACAAGAGAATTGGTGCAATGACCAGGTCGGCCGAACCAGGGGGTCGGCCGACCTGGTCTTTGCACCAAACTCAGTCGGCCTCCACGTGTTGGCTCCTCCCGGCTCCCTGGAGTCAATAGTGACTGATTCGCGTGCTTTTGGTGGCGGGAACCAACCTCAACACTAGTATAAATAGGACCCCCTACCCCTCACTTCAACACACACCACTTGAGCTTCATCTCTATTGTATACACTATGATCCATAGTCTTAGAGGAGTTAGGTTGTAGAGAGGAGAGTCTCTAGTCCCAAGTCCAAATTGGGAAAGGATTAAGGAGTCTCTCTCTTCCCAATCCTACATTGGGAAAGGTATGGCCCATGTATTCTTTCTTGTATTTGTGACTTTATGCATAATAAAGATAGTATCTTTAGTCTCTACTTATACATATACTTGGGCAAAGTGCTTCTTGTTTGATTGTGGAGTCCATGTATATGGAAGGTATAGCTTCTATGACTGTTTCATCATGAACATATCTCATTATCATAGAACCTATAGACCCCCACTATAGTCTAGTTAATTATAACACAACTAGGTTAGTATGGATAATTATGTTGTGTATTAACATTGGTTCAATGATGATTCAATTCATTGCCTTAGGATGGATTGTGCCTAAGCTCTTAAGTTAATTACTTAATATGCTAGCATGGTGCTAGGATAGCTAAGTAGCATTGGATGTCTCATGGACCCACGGATTGAAGAGGTAGGCAGTAGGTGGTGACAGCCCTATCTGTCCTTTGTAATCCTCCACGTTCAGCTATGCCACAAGCTCTTAGCGGGAGTCGCCCTAGTATTGCTAGGGGTAAGCCCATGCCCGATGTGTTGAACCACGTAGCATAAGTATTCACTATTGATCTAGCTTATTAATAATTAGTTTAGACTATGTATATGTACAATAGAGCAAAGTAGGAGTACCTCCATAACTCTCAACCTCAACTAGCCTCTAGGATCCTCTTATCCCCATTAGACCTGAAAGCTTTTGTATGTGTCACACTACCTCCACTATTATTTTACCCATACTTACTAGATTCTTACCTAGACCTTTCTACCCTTTTCACTTGATGATTGTTATATCTCTACCCCGCCTTCCTTTGAGATCAAATAAATGACACCCTTGGGAATACTCTTAAGGGGAAATGCTACAATGATATCTCCGTGCGCTTGCAGAATTCACTCTGTGATCCAATAGAACCGTTAACAAGCATTTCTAACACATCAGTTGGGGATGTTTAGTTAATGGTGTATAAGTAATACCAACAAGCATTTCTAGCACTATTACTAGGGATGATTTGTTAGTATGTCTTAGGAGCCGTCAATAACCATTTATGGAGACGTTACCGGGGATGATTTGTTAGTATATCTTAGGAGTCGTCAAAAGGATTCTATTTATAACTGCAAAGGGTCGGTTCCCACCACCAAAAGTTCATGAATCAGTCTTCATCGTGATCAGGGCACCACAGGGAGTCAGCACGTGGAAGCTGACCAAGTTTGGCGCCAGGAAGGCATCGGCTGAACCACCTAGTCGGCCGAACAAAATGTTGGACCAATAATAGTGTGCTTGCTTGTGGTGACTTCCAGGTGGGTCCCATTGAATGATATGGGTGATACATCGGTTGATGGCCTCAAATACTTCTATTTGTGGGCCATTTGATCCATGTGATGCCACATGTCGACGTTGTTGACGGCTGTTATATACCAAATTCACCTATCAATATAACACAATTATATGAAGGAAATATCATTTCTTGCACACATCACCTTTCTATTTAACCTATTTCCACTTGTCCTTGGAGAAATTGTGCATCCACACATTTATTGCAGGAAATGAGGTAAAAGAGGGTGAGCAATCGTATAAAATATCATCCCAACCAATCAAGTGTCAACATGTGGCATCACATGGATCAATCCCACAAACAGAAGTATCTGAGGCCATCCAACGGTGTATCACCCATATCAGTCAATGGGACCCACCTGGAAGTCAACCCAAGGAAGCACACTAGAATTGGTCCAACTTTCTGTTCTGTCGACTAGGGGGTTCGGCTGACGCCTTCCTGGCCCCAAACTCAATCAGCTTCCACGTGTCGACTCCTTGTGGTGTCCTGATCACAATGAAGACTGATTTGCGCTTTTGGTGGTGGGAACCGACTCTTCTCGAGCTATAAATAGGACCCCCTACCCTCACTTCACACACACACACCACTTGAGTATTCATTCTATTGTATCCACTACTCTCCATGGTTTAGAGGAGTTTAGGTTGTAGAGAGGAGAGCCTCTAGTCCATAGTCCAAGTACAAAAGGAGTAGGAGGATTCCCTTCCCAATTGGGAAAGGTATGGCTCTCATATTCCTTTTTGTATTTGTGACTTTGTTCTTAATAAAGATATTATCTTTAGTCTTCTTTTATGTATATACTTGGATGGAGCGTTTCTTGTTTGATTGTCGATTCCATGTATATGGTAGGAGTAGTATTTATGGCTATGCTATACCACTCTCATTATATCATCATAAACACTATAAACCCCCACTATAGTCTAAATAGTTATGACATGATCGTGTTAATATGAATGATTTACGCTATGTTTCAACATTGGTTCAACGATGTTTAGGATAGTCATTGCCTTAGGATGGCTTGTGCTGCAGCTCTTAAGGTATTTACTTAATATGCTAGCATGGTGCTAGGAGAGTTAAGTAGTGTTGGATGTCTCGTAGACCCACGGATTGAAGAGGTAGGCAGTAGGTGGTGATAGTCCTATTTTTCCTTGTAACTCTCCACGTACAGTTGTGCCACTGGCTCTTTGCGGGACTTGTCCTAGTATTGCTAGAGGTAAACCCGTGCCCGATGTATTGAACAACTTAGCATGAGAATTCAACGTTGACATGATCATTAGTATCTAACTTAGCTTATGTATATGAATACTACAAGCATAGTAGGAGTATCTACCTAGCTCTTAGACTTATCCCTCTTGACCCATTTATTCGCCCCTTAGGATAGAATCCTCTTGTATGTGTCACACTACCTCACTTATCTATTACCCATCCTTAGTAGAACCCTACCTAGACCAACCTATCCTCTCCATTTGACAATTGCTATGCTTCCATCTAGCCTTCCTTTGGGAGAATATAAAGGGCACCCTTGGAATACTCTTTTAAGGGAAAATGCTATATCGATAGTTTCAATGCGCTTGCAGATTTTTATTTGTGACGTAAGAAACATCAACAAGTATTTCTAGTGCCGTTGCCGGGGAAGGCAGCTGAGGTATTGCAGATTGAGTGAATAGGATAGGACCTTGGGCAGGTTTTAGTAGGATAACCCTTCTTGTTTTTGCATTTTTTATGAAAATAGGGTAGTGTATATCTAGTTTCCGCATGCGGGAGAACTTTGTTGAAGATCCCAAATCTCTTCTAGAGATTGACCTCGTGTCTTTACTACTCAAAAGCTTCGTGCGGCAAGGCAAGCCAGCACTACTGCACCAACAACCGAAATGCCAATGGCCCAGAAGACCCTTCGTGAGTTTTCGGCTCCCTCTGCTAATAATGTGCCTGTTGGGCCCACTTTTAACATGGGACACTTGAACATCGAAGTCAAGACTGGCCTGATCAATATGGTGCAAGTCAACCCACTTTGTGGGAAGGCTAACGAGGATGCAAGTGCTCACCTGCAACAGTTCGTTGAGATCTGCAGCACTTATAAGATCAAGGACGTATCTCCTAATGTCGTCCATCTTAGGTTTTTTCCGTTCTCCCTTCTTAGGAGAGCGAAGTAGTGGTTCTACGTGCACCGAAGTGTTGTAGACACTTGGGAGAAGTGTTCTACGTCATTCCTCGCCAAGTTCTTTCCGTTGGGCAAGACCAATGCCCTGTGTGGAATGATTTCTAGCTTCCAGCAAGATGTCAAGGAGTCTATTCCCGAGGCTTGGGAAAGGCTACAGGAGTACATCCTGGCATGTCCCCACCATAGAATGGATGACTGGATGATTATCCAAAACTTCTACAATGGGATGATCCCTTCCGCCTGTGACCATGTCGATGTTGCTGTTGGAGGTGCCTTCTTCTGATTGATGGTGCCCAAAGCGAAAGACTTAATTGGGAAGATGGTGTCAAACATGGGTTGAAGCGATGAGTGTCTCCATACCGGTCAGTGAGGCATGCACACCTTGAAAGAGGTGTACATGATTGCTGCTAAATTGGACCTCCTCATGAAAAAGATAGATGGACAAGCCAATGGAGATGTATGTGGCAATGCCTATGCCCTAGGCTCTCACATCACATGTGAAGTCTGTGGCACCACATCTCAGTTTTGTAATGGCTGCCCAGAGACTCGTGAGGATTCCCTATACGTAGCCAATAATGGGAACAACAATGGCTATCGTCTAGGATGTCAAGGGTGGGGTCAACCACACCCTTTAATTCAAGGAGGCTACAACGACAATGGCAAAAATGGAAATGAACCCAACTTGAGAGAGATTGCCATTAGCCAATTGAAGATTAATGATGAATTATCAAAGAAGCTGTAGACTAATGACAAGACCCTAGAGAATATAAATGCCAATATTGAAGGACTATCCTTGGCATTCGAGAATCAATTGAGCTTCAACAAGATACTCGAAACTCTGTTGGCTCAAATGGCAGCTATTGTTCCATCAGTGGAGAATGGCAAGATGTCAGGACAGCCCGAACCTCTTAGGGACAATGTCAACATGATTTCTCTATAGCAAGGCAACTAGATGAAGGACCCTGGATACCCCTTCATATCTTTCTCGATTGGAGCTTACTACTTTGACAAAGAATTTTGTGACCTTGGATCAAGTGTGAGTGTGATGACCAAGGTGGTCTTTGACCAGCTGAACTTTATGGAGCTTACTCCAACACCGATGCATCTCCAATTGGCTAATTCTTCAAGCCGTTATACAGTGAGTATTGTCGATGACGTTCCAGTGAAAATTCGGAATTGCTTCATACCCGTGGATTTTGTGGTACTCGACATGGATGTCGAGAAGGATACGCCGCTCATTCTTGTGCGCCCGTTCCTTAGGACCGCGAAGGCTCGCATAGATGTGGGAGCTGGAGAAATCCACTTCCATATCAATTGAAAGTAGGAAAAGTTTAACTTTCGCCAAAAGCCAGAGCAATGCTCCATGATCCGTATCAAGTATGGGTCGAATGTTAAACAAATTTAAGAGGTCGAAGTCACACCTCCAAATGTGGACCCAGTCATTGCATTCATGAGGGAATTAATCTATTCGGAGAACCCGCCTTATCATCCATGCTGACACCCAAAGAAGATGGAGAAGTACGGGCCACCCAAAAGGCCCAAGTCCACCAAGCCACCAAAGAAGGAATGTCGAAACAAGCAAGACAAGTAGTCGTGAGACCTATGTGTTGTGTACATTGGCAATTATGTTAAACGTGTAGGTTTACATGCAAATTTTTTAATACGCTTGAGAAACACACTTTGCATTGTACGAACTTTTGCTGCATGTGAGCTGCACGTGTTTTGCATTCCGGAATGTCCGAACTTTTCATGTATAATGGATAGCGGCTGTTTTGGACTAGCCGAACTTTCTATGTGCTGAAATAATCGTGTGGCTGCTATGTTTTTCATTTGCAATATTTCAAACTTGCTTAACACTTATGGGAAGATTTGCTTAGTACTTTTGGACAATGTTTTTTATGTGTTTTGGATGATCATGACGGACATTATCTTGCTATGTTTGCAACATGCTTATGTGAGGTGCTCACATAAGGTGTTGTGGTTATCGGACTAATGTGAGTCAAGTCGAGGACTTGTGCTCAAAAGAATTGGTTGTTGGTTCATGTGCAGGTATTGCTTGAGGTCAAGACATGGCTAGTGACGGGATACATTGAACTAGTCTCAGCGGGAAGATGAGGTTCAATAACCAAGTTCGAGAGGAATTGTGGTTGAGTTGATCGGGAGGTCATGCAACATGTTTGTGTCAAGAGCAATGCATATGAAGGTATTGTTTACGTCGTTGGATGGTTTTTGCATGTGTGCAAGGAGTGTATGGATGTGGCAACATGGTTTCAAGGCGTGATGAAGAGAAGTGGATGTAAAGAATTGATCAAAAGGGTCCAACCAGCTGGATTATGCCTCAGGCTATGGCTGAAGTGGTTATGATTCGTTTATGAAAAGTTTCGAGTTTGTTTTGGTTAGATTTCGTGTGGGTCACGTAGTTGAGTTGTTTTAGGAATGTTTAAGACATTACTAATGTGTTTGGAAGTCTTAATATTGCTTCTATGTCTGTGTATGGAAGATTCTTAACAGTTATGGAAAGTTTCGGTTAAAACTGAGTAGGATTAGAGTCCTAGTTTGGATTGGGTTGGCCTTAGGGCTAGTTGTAAAAGCAAGGAAGGCTAGAGCTTGTGGTGAGACAACTTTGGGATGTTCCTCTTGTGTTCGGGTCAATAAATTCGTAGTCTAGATGAGCTTTTGTGCCTTGTTCGTTCGACATGTTCCAGACAAGTTTTTCACATCGAGTTTCTGCACAGCACAACGTTACATCGGTGTTTTTATCATAACTCGAGTTTTACAGATCCAATGGACGTGATTCTTTTTGGGTTGTTGTCACAACTTGATTATATTTCATCTATGAAAATTTAACAATCATTGTATTTGTGGTTTCTTATCTACACGATTTTCTTTGCAGTGTTGCAGATCTTTTTTTTTATTCGGGTATAACACATTGATCCTTGTTCGATCTTTCGATCATAAATTGAGTTTTTCTCGACATTTTTCGTGATTCTTGTTGTGACTTCTTTGTGACTTGATTCTTCACAATATATACTTGTTTTTGTCATAATTATCACATTTAGATTAGTTGCATACTTTGTTTCTTTAATATATCGTTTTTCTACTGAGGGGTTTTCCTTGCTTCTGTTGAAAATGTTTTAGTCTACCATTCATCCCCCCTCTGGTAGCTTTTCACATGCTCTTTGATCCTACTATTGGTATCAGAGCCACGGTGCTCTTATCTTTGTAATTTGCACGTGTTTTGACTAATCATCATGGAGAAATACTCTACAAAAGTTTAGTGTTTAGTGGCATTGATTTTCATGTTTGGAAGGCACGTACGGAGGGTTTTATCCAGGCCCAACGCTTCAAAATATGGGAAAAGGTGTACAAGCCTTACGACGTGCCGCCAGAAAATCAAGTCACGGCTACGAATATGAGAGATGTCGACAACAATAACAAGGCTCGAATCTTTGTCATACAAGGATTGACTCAAAGCAACTTCGATCGAGTTGCACACCTCCGATCTGCATACGATGTTTGGAAAGCTCTATGTTATTATCATGAAGGATCCAACACTATCAAGGAGGTGAGACATGACATGTTCAAAAAGAATACATGCGCTTTGAGATACAATGCGATGAGTCAATCGATGACCTCTTTCCTCGCTTTAAAATAATTCTCAGCAACTTGCGTAGTGTCAACGTTAATTTTTCATATGATGAGAAAGCTAGGCAATTACTAAGTGCTTTAGACATGTCAATGGGAGATGAAAGTTACATCTATTTGTGAATCTACCGTCATGACTACACTTACAATAGATGTGCTATATTCTAAGTTAAAAACTCATTAAATTGACATAATCTCATCTAAGAATCCCAACAAGTCTCTTGCATTTGTTTTACAATGTGACACGACTAGCTCTAGTCAATGTTCATCATGTGGTACACTTGCTTTGTTGTCCTCTCTAACCCTTGAACAGATTGAAGAGTTTCCAGAGGAGGAGCTAGCACTTCTTTCTAATCGATTCTCAAAAGCATTGCAAGATGTGAAAACTCGTAGAAGAGGAAGTGGTGTTTCTCAATGATGCTTCGAATGCGGTGAGTTTGGAAATTTTCGTACAAATTGCCCTAACTTTCAAGTTCTATTCCTCGTAATGAGAAGCAAGCAAAATTCATGGCCTCCTTTATAAACAACAACAACAAGAAGAAGGGTTTTACAGGTCACCAATTGGTAAATAGCCTTGTCTCCACACTTCAAGAACTTGACTTGAGCGATGTGGACATCGGAAGTGACGAAGATGAAGAGAATTTGGCAAATATGTGCTTCATGGCGGGCAACTCAAGATCAAGTATGGGGGAGGCAGAACACAACAGCGACGATGAAGAGGTATGTCCCACTAGCGAAGAAATGTGTGATGCTATTTCTTGTGACACTGTTATACTTAAGAAAAAAGAGAAAAACTAGGGGACAATGCTGTTAAAATTGAATCTCTAGAATCTGAAATTAATCGTTTAAAAACTTTGGTTCCTAGTGATGATTCTTGTTCCTCATGTGAGCTTATATATGAACAGTTGTCCTCTTTAAGAAGTGTGCACACCTCCACACTTGATAAACTTGAACTTGTAATTGAAAAGAACAAAAAGCTTGCTGCACTTAATGATAAAAACATAAAAGATGCTAGTTGTTCTTCATTTGATTTGCATTGTTCTACTTATGATGAACTTGATAAGAAACTACATGATGCTATGGATGGGATTTCTATTTGGAACAATGCTTTACACTCTCATGAAGTTAAATATTGTTCTAATTGCAAATTAAAAGGAAAAAATTCATGTGAAAACTGCCTAGACTTGTCTAATAAACTTTATGACATGCATAGAACACTAGATCGGTTTCGTAATGCAAATAAGAACCTAAACATTCTACTGAATTCTTCCAAGTCTTGAAATGATAAAACTTGTTTAGGTTTTGATTTTCATGCTCATGCTAAGGCTCATCCACCTAAAATTGTAAAGTCATTAGGAAGTGGTTTGATTCAAACAATTCCTAAACAAAAAGAAATGGTTTTCAAATCTGCAGGAGTTCTATCTAATTCAGTTTCTAATAAACATGTTGCTTGCTCATCTAGACATCAACACAAAGTAAAATTTCATTGTACCTATTGTAGTAGAGATGGTCATGGCATAGATTTTTGTTATAGACTAGCGAAACAACAGAAAAAGGAAAGGGTGCATGCTAGATCTCATAACTCTCATGCAAAATTTGTTGTACATGCTGAATCAAAAGTTAGGAACATGCAACCTGTTGTAATGAGTCAAAAACATGCAAAGTTTGCTCCCAAACCTACTATTTTTCTTGATACACATGTAACACCTAGTAGGTCAGTAGTTGGGTACAAGAATTCCCAAACATTGGCTCATAAAACTGCTGTTTTATCTCAACTTTCGCGTGTTATTCCTGTTGAACGTCGTTTGACTTCGTACTAGATTTCTAAATGTTGTTTGACTAACCCCAATATTGAGTCGTCGATGTATTGTGCTTCTATGTATGTTACTGTAAAACCCTCATTTTCATGCATAATGCATTGCATACATCCTCATACATGCTTAACATAAAATAACATTAAAAGGAACCTGGTTAAAATGAATTTTGGTCTAATCAGCAATTTAAGTCTGTCAGGGTGCGGACTTGCCTGATCATAACCCTAGACTAGTCCGGTATTCCCCTTCTGTTTCAAAATATTCGGTTTCTTCAGAACTTGTCTGGCACATTGCACGGACTAGTCCGGATTGAGCTTTTGGTGTTTTTCCGAACTTGTCTGACGTTGAGCGGACTAGTCCGATCTGGTCCAGTTTTTAGATTCGATAGTCTTTTATTTTGCAACCCCGGACTTGTCCGGCCATCCATACCGAACTTTTCCGAAAACATTTCTGTTGCCAAACGGACTTGTGCGGCCCATAGAACCGGACTTGTCCGAAATAGTCTTTCTTCCACAACGGACTTGTCTGGTCCCCATTGCGGACTAGTCCGGCCTGCCGAATTCCACTCGGTAATTGCCTTAATTGGCCATAAGAACTTCATGCCCAACATTAGAGGAGCCCAAGTGGACCCCACCTCGGCCCCCACATGCCTCATTCCCCCCCCCCCTCCCACCGAAATCCACCTGGAATTCACCCCAAAACCCTACCTCTCCACCCCTATATAGACAACCCAATACCCTCACCTCTTCAACCTTTGAGAAAACCCTCACCGCCGTTCCTTGACAGTGTGCCACCGTCAAGAAGGATCCCAGGAGCAAGAAAAAGGAGGAAAATAGGGAGAAGGATCAGTCAAGCTCAACCTTCATCAACTTTTTGAAATCAACGTTCTTCATCAACAAACCTTCATGAACTCATCTTCATCAAGCCTTAGATGTCAGGAATCAAGTGTTGCACCCAATTCATGATCCTTGGATCTCTAGACACGTGGTACACCTTCTACACCCACTTTTCCACATGAAATTAACCCCGAATTCCCGTTGATAAGAAAACCCTAAATTCACAGTTCTGGTCACGGCGGACTAGTCTGGCCCTGATACCAGACTTGTCCAGTGTCTGAATCTATTAAATGCTAAACTAAGTCCAAATTGACTCAAAACAATTCCAAACTTGTCATAAACTATTAGAACTAGTTAGTAAACATTAATAGCAACTCATTAACAAGTTTTACTTCATAATTGCACAAATCATGCATATCATGGCATATTGAGCAATATATGAGCATTTAATGATTGTAATGTTGTTTTGCATGTTTATTGTGCGGAATAGAATGTCTCGCTATAGAGAGTGCTTTCGAGGACCTGCAGAACTAGAACTTCGAACCTTTCAATCCAAACCAAGTTGGAGAGCAAGGCAAGTGTCCTTGATCATTCTGATCGAAGTTTTAAATGTTTTGTTTGTAAAATTCCATGCTTGTGTCAATTTGATGGGAAAATCCAATTGTTGGAGTTTACTAGTTTTGTATGACCACCCTTGTCACTTGAACACAATATAGAGTCCAGAAGGGTATTTTACACTTTTGCTTTGCTATACTCAATTGGATATGGGAAACCATCATATTACTTAATCATGAACTATTGAATGCTTTAATGATGAGAATTGATAATAATGACCTTTTGGCAACATGGTTCCTAGGGATCTAAGCAAGCCGGTTATGTGGAATGAGTTGGACTGTTTTAGGTGGTTTTTCTTGCTTTAGATCTAAGCACGGGTTCGTGGAGCGACCATCCAAGATTTACAGTGCCACTGCAGGGCCAAGTATGGGTGCGGCTTAGCTGATTAATTAGTGTTTTGCCAGTACTATTTGGACCATTAAGAATGCTCGGGGAAGGGTTAGTCAGATGGGTTTGTAGAGATTGGTTGGACTACCCTATGATCTGAATGGCTTAAGAGGGGTCCCTTGGTTGGTGTGCTCAATTGGAGACATCACCACCGGTGAAACCTGAATGGAGTTTAAATATGCTAGTAATCACTTTGTAAAGGATATTTTGTGATCTCTTGGCCACACACCTATGGAAGTGTGAGATGGCATAATTGAGATTCCATAGTCATCGAAAGATGATGAAATCACAAACTTGTGGGTACAGTGGTACAACCTCTGTAGAGTGTGTTTAAAACTATCATGATAGCCGTTCTCGCGGTTATGAGCAACCTGAACCCTCACATGATTAGAGTTTTGAACCTTGAACATGGTTTAATGGCTGAAATTGAATTAGAAATTGGTATTGATTCAGTAATCTGTTTTGGTATATGGAATTGATGAAATTGAGACAGATGAGCAGTTATGAGTTGATTATGGGTTATTATTGCTGGCATTGGTTACTTAAGTTGAAATTCATGTTATTTGTGTTATTTGAGAAGGACCACACTTAATAATCATATTATTTCATTTTCAATTATTTTGAATGTACTTTTATGCACTTAGCCTTTTAATTATCATTCCTTGATTAAGCTACATGTCATACTTTCCTACACTTGTTGAGTACGACATGTGATCACCCTTGCTATTCCCCCAACAAATTCAAACGCATGCGTCAATGAAGAGTACCAGGAGGTCTTTGAGGATTTCTAGGCGTGCGTGTTACCGTCAAGCTTGCTTGTGGAGTTTGGAGTCTTTAGTGTTTAGTGTTTCTCCGCTGCAGTTGTTTAGAGCTTGTATTCGAGACTATTTTGTTTGTAATAAGGTACTATTATTAGTATAATTATTTGAGACACGGTTTTATCTGTTTATCATTTTTGAATCACTTGTGTATGTGTGTTAAACATCCTAGACACACATATGCATCATGCTTGGTTCATTTTTGGAACTGGGTGTCACAGTTACATGCTTGAGGAAGGAGAACATTTGGATTGTTGATTCAGGTTGCTCCGCCACATGACCTGTAACAAAAATTGGTTCTCCTCCCTCTCTTTTGTGTCACGTGTAGAGAATGTTACTTTTGCTGATAATTCTTCAACACCTATAATCGCTAAAGGTTCGATTAGAGTAAATAATCACAACACTTTCAAGGATGTGGCACTTGTTAAAATTTTGAAATAGAACTTGCTTTCTGCTTCACAATTGCTAGATGAAAATTTGGAAATTATTTTTACTGAAAATTGATGCAAGGTTGTACATTCAAATAGTGAGCTTATTTTTAACATGTCTCGGTTTGGAAGAGTTTTTAAAACTGATTTTGATATGTCATCCTCTAAGCATAGATGTCTAGTTGCTAATGATTTGAAAGATTTATATTATTGGCATCATATACTTGGTCACGTAGGCTTTGATCATCTCACGCGTGTTAGTGCTCTTGATTGCAAACGTGGGTTGCCTAAGCTTAAAGAGGACAAAGAAATTGTGTGTTATTCTTGTATGCATGCTAAGATTGTTGCAGGTTCACACGCTCCTCTCACAATGACCATGACAACTGAACTGGGAAAACTTTTGCACCTTAACACCGTAGGTCCTTCCCGTATGGTATGTTCTTGTGATTGTTGATGACTATTCTAGATACTCTTGGGTTTACTTTATGGCATCTAAGAATGAAGCTTTTAGTCACTTTAGAATTTTATTTCTTAGATTATCAATTGATCACCCAGGATCTTTAAAAGCAATTAGAGGTGATAACGGAACCGAATTTAAAAATCAATCGTTTGATCACTTTTGTGCTGAAAGTGTAATAGATCATCAATTTTCTCCACCCTATGTACCTCAACAGAATGGTGTCGTAGAGAGAAATAACAAAACCTTAGCTGAGATGGCTAGGACTATGCTTAAGGATTATCAAACTCCTAGGAAATTTTGGGCTAATGCAATTGCCACTGCTTGTTATGTCTCAAATTATGTTTTCTTGCGTGCTAAGCTAGGAAAAATGCCATATGAACTTCAGTTTTGACACAGGCCTAATGTAACACACTTTTGGGTCTTTGGTTGCAAATGATTTGTTAAGAAACATGGTAATCTTGATAAATTTGAACCTAGATCTGTTGCTGGCATGTTTCTTTGTTGTCCATCTCATACTAGAGGCTATCTTGTGCTTTTACTTGACACTAACAAAATTGTGGAGACTTGTGAGGTTTCTTTTGATGAAGCTATCCCAAGTACTAGCTCTAATATTGCAGGTCCAAATCCATATTTGCAGGGGGAGAGTATTTTCATCGAAGAAGACGATGAAGTGGTGCTACTACCCAAAATTCAGAAGCAAATAATGTTGATCACGATGCTGATTTTGCACCACTACCAGCACCAACAACTACTATAGCTTGTACAGATCGTCCTCAAGCCATAAGTTCTTCAATTTGTGCTGAACATGAAGAAGATGGAGCTTGTGAAGTGTCTACTTCCCTCCGCGTCCTCAAAAGTCATCCTCCACAATAAATCATTGGAAGATTGCACGAACGAGTTACACGGTCCATGATTTGTGATCCAAACTCTCATGCTCATTATGCTTTTGTTGCTTCTTTTGAACCCAAAGATATATCACACGCACTCACTAATGAATCTTAGATTATTGACATGCAAGAAGAGTTATTAAATCTTGAAAGAAATAATGTTTGGAAACTTGTACCTCCACCTCAAAGTCACACTTTAGTTGAACGAATGGGTGTTTAAAAATAAAGAAAGAGAGGATGGGGTTGTGGTTAGGAATAAGTCTAGGTTGGTTGCTCAAGGTTTCACACAAGTTGAAGGTATAGATTTTGATGAAACTTTTGCTACTGTTGCTAGATTAGAAGCCATAATAATTTTGTTAGCTTTTGCTGCATCTAAAGGATTCAAGTTATATCAAATGGATGTTAAAAGTGCTTTTCTTAATGGATAATAGATGAGGAGGTTTATGCCAAGCAATCACCGGGTTTTGAAAATCCAGATTTTCCTAATCATTTATACAAACTGTCCAAAGCCTTATACAGTCTCAAACAAGCCCCTAAAGCATGGTATGATAGGTTAAAAACATTCTTACTTGAAAAGGGGTTTACCATGGGCAAGGTTGATAAAACTCTTTTTGTGCTTAAGCGTGGCATTGACTCATTATTCGTTCAAGTGTATGTGGATGATATTATCTTGGTTGTGCTTCTCATGATCTTGTGTCCATGTTTTCAGCTGATGAGTGCAAAATTTGAGATGGGTATGATGGGAGAACTCACCTACTTTTTGGGGCTGCAAATCAAGCAAACCAAGGAGGGTAATTTTGTGCATCAAATGGAGTATACGGAAGACCTTCTTAAGAGCTTCAACATGGAGAAAAGAAAGCCTCTTTGGACGCCATTGGGAATAGCAACAGCGCTTGAACTAAATAAAGATGGTGAACCCGTCGATCAAAAAGAATATAGAAGCATGATCGGGTCACTTTTGTACCTTACGACATCAAGACCAGACATACAATTCAGTGTATGTATTTGTGCACAATTCCAAGCTTCTCCACATGCTTCACATCGTCAAGCCATCAAAAGGATTCTCAAGTACTTACATGGAACTCAAGAATTTGACATTTTTCTCCCTTCTTCCTCAACCGTTACTTTGAAAGCTTTTTTGGATGCTGATTTTGGGGGTTGTAGGATTGATAGAAAAAGTACTCAGGTGCTTGTCATTTTCTTGGTAATTCACTTGTTGCTTGGTCCTCTAGAAAACAAAATTCAGTTGCACAATCCACGGCCGAACCTGAATATGTAGCTGCTGCTAGCGCTTGCTCACAAGTTATTTGGATTGTTCAAACATCTAAGGACTATGGGGTTGATCTAGATAGTGTTCCACTATTTTGTGATAACACTAGTTCCATTTGCATTGCTAAAAACCTCGTGCAACATTCAAGAACAAAGCGCATTGATGTTAGGTATAACGTTCTCCGTGATAATGTTGAAAAAGGAAACATTGCACCATATAGATACCGAACAACAATTGGCTGACATTTTTGCAAAACCTCTGGATTTCACTCTTTTTGTTTCATTCATAGTGAAATAGGGGTTATGCATCCTCATGGCTAAAATTGAGGGGGAGTTCTAAAAATTGGGAAGTCTTTATGTAAATCTAAATTTAAAATAATATGAGCATAAGTATTTCATACATATATAACCTTGTGATTCCCTTTACATGTTGAAAGTTCTTACTACATTACCCATGTTATACATTTTGTAGTTTTTGCCATGAAAAGTAATTAGACTAATTACTTACACTAAATCTGGTCATGATCAAACTTACTTGCTGTTTTGAACTTGTTGCATGCTCACAAGTGCTTTTAATCATGAAGAATTAACCAAGTAATCAGCTCACATGTTAAGTTTTTATGTCCAAATGAAAAATTGAGAAAAGATCAAGAGAATATGCATGCATCACACTTCCTCTTTTGAGATTGGTTATCACTGCACTTAGATATAAACTTGGAAGGAGTTGTGTATGACTAAAACCGTATCCTTAAGTTGTTGATTGTCAATGACATAGGCTTGGACTGGTTGGTTAGAATAAGGCAGATGCGGCATATAATCTCTTGGAAATGTCATATGATCTGAATTGGTGCTTTAAAAACAATAAAAATGCAGCAACAAGTTTCATGCTTTCAGGTCTTGAAATAGTAAGTTTGTGAGATCATGACTTGCTTAAATTGAAAATTACACTTGATCTCTAGCATGGCTTACGCTACTTTATATATCTCATTGATATAATAGTGTAAGCTACATGATAGTATAAGCTTTGTTTTATATGTATATGTTATAATATGCTCATAACTATTGAAATTTCTCTTTTGAACCTTGTTGAATACATTGTCAAAGGGGGAGAAATATTTGTTTTTAAAACTTATTTCTCGTTTGATTTTCAAAAGGGGGAAATTTTGTTTTCAAAACTTTTCATATAATTAAGCCAATGTTCGGATTTTAAGTGGTGTTGCCAATGCATTCATCAAGGGGGAGATTGTGAGACCTATGTGATGAATACATTAGAAATTATGTTAAACATGTAAGTTTACATGCAAAGTTTTGAATATACTTGATAAACACATTTCGCATTGTCCGAACTTTTGCTGCATGTGAGCTGCATGTGTTTTGCGTTCCAGAGTGACCGAACTTTTCTTGTATAATGCATAGCGGCTGTTTTGGACTGTCCGAACTTTCTATGTGCTGAAATAATCGTGGGGCTGCTATGTTTTTCATTTGCAAAACTTGCTTTACACTTATGGTAATATTTGCTTAGTACTTTTGGACCAAGTTTTTGATGTGTTTTGGCTGATCATGATGGACATTATCTTGCTATGTTTGCAACATGCTTATATGAGGTGCTCACATAAGGTGTTGTGGTTATCGGACTAATGTGAGTCAAGTCGAGGACTTGTGCTCAGAAGAATTGGTTGTTTGTTCATGTGCAGGTGTTGCTTGAGGTCAAGACATGGCTGGTGGTGGTATTCATTGAACTAGTCTTAGGGAGAAGATGAGGTTCAACAACCATGTTCGGGAGGAATTATGGTTGAGCTGATCTGGAGGTCATGCATACATGTTTGGGTCAAGAACAATGCATATGAAGATATTGTGTACGTCGTTGGAAGGTGTTTGTACGTGTGCAAGGAGTGTGTGGGCGTGGCAGCATGGTTCCAAAGCGTGGTGTAGAGAAGTGGACATAAATAATTTTTTGAAAAGGTCCCACCGGTTGGATTATGCCTCAGGCTGCGGCTAAGGTGGTTATGGTTCGGTTTTGGAAAGTTTCGAGTTTGTTTTGGTTAGATCTCGTGTGGGTACGAAGTTGTGTTGTTCTAGGAATGTTTAGGACGTTCCTAAGGTGTTTAGAAGTCTTAAGATTGCTTCTACCTGCATATGGAAGAGTCTTGAGTAGTTATGGAAAGTTCTGAATTAGAGTCCTAGTTTGGATTGGGTTGGCCTCAGGACTGGTTATAAAAGCAAGAGAGGCTAGAACACATGGTGAGAGGACTTAGGGACTCTTTTGTTCTGACTAATAAAATTCGTGGTTTAAAAGAGCTTTGTGCCTTGTTTGTCAGATTTGTTTCAGACAAGTTTTTCTTGTTGAGTTTCTGCACAACACTATCTTGCGTCAGTGTTTTTATCATAACTCAATTTTTGCAAGTACAATCGACATGATTTTTTTTGGATTGTCTTCACAACTTGATTATATTCCATCTGTGAAAATTTCATGATCATTGGATTTTTGGTTTCTACACGAGTTTCTTTACAGTGTTGCAAATCTAGTTTTGTTACTCGGGTAGAACAGATTGACCCTTGTTCGATCTTTCAATCATAATTTGAGTTTTTCTCGACGATTTTTCGTGATTCTTATTGTGACTTCTTCGTGACTTGATTCTTCACAATCTATACTTCTTTTTGTCATGATTGATCATATTTAGATTAGTCGCACTTATTGTTTCATTAACAGAATGTTTTCCTGCCGTCCGAGCCTATCCCTCTACACCCAGATGTCAAGAAATGAAGAAGGAGGAATGTCCATCTCATCGAATGGTGGTGAGATCTATCCAATAGGTTAAATTGGTAGTTATATTTTCTTTATTTTTCTTTTCTCTTCATTTGTTTTTCACCACTTATTTTTATTTTCCCCACTGCATATTTGAGTTTTCTTAGCAAGTTATGAATCTTATATTCTCAACTATTATTTTTATTACATTATTTTTACAAAAGAAAACTGTTGGGTTTTGAAAAAGGGTTTTATTCGAAAAGAAATTTTTTGAGCTGCAAATGTGGCATTTCACCAACGTGCTAATTTTATAGCCATTAGAGAGCCACCTGCAAAAAGGGGGACCGGGGGGGGGGGGGCACATTTCAGTGCGGCCGACCCCCTGTTCAGCCAACATGGAGAAAGGTCCATTTTGGCTCTCTTTCCTCCAACAGCTATATTTGATCCTCTTGTGACCCTTGGGGAGTGTACGCTATAAATGGTGGTCGTGAGGAGCACTCCTCTTCACATTTCACCTCATTTCACACCTCCCTAAGGTCACTCTTTGCTCACATTTTTTTTCTTGCACTTCATTTAAGCACTCTTGCTCAAATCCAACCCAAAAATATTTTCTTTTGTTTGCATTTGCAATTTGCTCTCAAGTTCTTCAAGGGAAAATTCATGGGGGGGGGGGTTTACTTTAACTAACATCACCTGTTTCGAGTTTGCTTTGTTGTGTTCTCGCTTGTTGTGGCCATGAAAGTAATGAAGAGGTTGTTTGGGAAGAGGAAGGAGGTTGCAAGCTCTAGCCATGGTGGATACTCAAGTGCACGTCCCTCCTCCGTTGCTACACCAAGTCCATGGAGGAGGAGTGTATGTGAGGACACTCCCATGGGTGAGAGAAGCAACCCGCAATAACTTCTCCACGACGAAGACCTCAACATACAAAGTGAAGTTGAAGATCAAGCACACAAGCTCCTCCAAGATAGTGAGTTTTCTCATACGAAAGCTTATGGTCCGGATTTGATCTCCAAAATAGCTATAGATTTCGAATTCTTTGCCATTTAGCATGCACTTGCCAATGGAAGAATTTTGCTCACATAGAGGAGAGAGGTTCACGCCTTCTCCCCATGCAAATTCTTTGCACCCTCAAAATAGTATTTAATGGTATTTCTTTTAGATTATTTAAAAAATAATACAACATCCTATGGAAAGAATTAAGTGAAATCTTAGGCTTCCATAAATGTCCTTTGCTAGATTTAGACACTTTGCCTAAGTATAACAAACAAAGTTTTTGGCATGAATTAACTAGTGAGGTCAGATGTAGTGCTCCTAGTAATGGCCACTTGCACAATCCTACTCTACGCTTCACGCATAGCTGGGTGGTTATCACTATGTGAATGTGGCCTAGAGGGGGGTGAATAGGCCTTTTGAATTCCCTGCACACTTAATAGAATCGTCAAAACTTGGTTGGCCGGACTAGTCCGGTCATGTGGGCGGACTTGTCTGGTGTGCTAAAAATAAGTGTGTTGATCAAGTGTTGATTGGGAATCTAAGTTTCTTTAGCAGCGGAAATGAGAACAACTGATATTTTTATTTGAGATTAATATAGGAATGCAGGTAAAACTTATAATTGCCTTGGGTTGATGTTTTAGCACATAAGTGATCTAGTGAATGAAATTTAAATGAAATAAGGCACAAGACACACGAATTTTTCCCGAGGTTCGATCTCACCACGAGATCTACGTACTCGTTGAGGAAGCTTACAATGAGCCGGGTCTCCAACCCTTTCCCTCTTCAAGTCACCACGAAGGCCGACTTGATTCCACTATCACGGGTAATCACCAAGTTTGTGGGGCAACCTCACACGTTGAGGGCTCCCACAAGAATTACAACGAAAGAAGTGATCAAATACACTCAAAAGTATTAGAATGCAGAGTATGAGTGTAGATAAATCAAACCCCAAGAGCTCGCAATGAAAGAACGACGATCTCCCAATCCCGAATCCAAGTGTTCAATTGATTTCACTCTTTTTGCACTTTAGATGTGTGGGGAGATGTGTTTTGGGCTCTTGGGACGAAGTGGCGACGCTAGGGTTTGTTGTTTGATCAGTATTTGACGTGTGTGTTAATAGGAAAGTTGTGGACTCTTTTTTTATAGGGTTTCCAAAAGGTAGCCGTTGAAAAACCCTAACACCGGACTAGTCCGGTGCAAGTCCGGACTTGTCCGGTCACTGTGCATTTTGAAGTCCAGAAAGTCTGCCGGACTAGTCCGGTCCAAGCTCGGACTAGTCCAGTGCTGTGTGAAGCTGACTCCAGAAAGTTCATTGGACTAGTCTGCAGACTAGTCTGATCTCCATGAATGGGAGATTCCAGAAAGTTCAACGGACTAGTCCGGTCCATGATCGGACTAGTCCGGTCCCTCAGTATGAGAGACTCCAGAAACATGAACGGACTAGTCCGGTGGATGCACGGACTAGTCCGGTCTCCCTATAAGTGGGATTCTGGAAAGATGAACAGACTAGTCCGGTCCACGATCAGACTAGTCCGGTGCTTTGTGAAAGTTAGGTTAATTTTAATCCCTTACCCTCGCGCAAAGTTGTGAGCTCTTGGAGTGTGTCTTTCATACACTCCCTATACATTCAAAATCTAATTTAGTCTTCCAAGCTTCATCAAAGTATCTCTCTTTGAACACCACTTCATTTTTCACCTTTTTGTGTGCACCGAGCTGTTTCACTTGTTTGTCCTACAATCATCTCAGTGGATTCATTAGGATCTCATATGTTTGTCATCAATTAGCCAAAACCCACAAGGGATATCCTAGATGCACTTACAATCTCCCCCTTTTTGGTGATTGATGACAACCATTTGAGATATCACAATTGAGAATAAAATCTTGATTTTCATAAGGTTTGCACATATGAGAATAATGATAAGTCCACAAAAAAGCTTCTCACATATGCACACACCTTATGGTGGGATGCCTAACAGGTGTGTGATCAACAAGGTGTGATGAAGTAAAGGTAATCAATAATGAGCATTGAGATAATCATTCAAGCAACAATAAGCATCACACATAAGAGTAGAAATAGTGCATTACAAGGTTTTAAAAATAAGTACATGTCCTTGATCACAAAAACATAAAGACAAGCTACTAGTCTCAATCTCTCCCCCTTTGGCATCAAGGCACCAAAAAGGGAAAAATTGAGGGGAATCACTCATCGCCACTCTCTTCGTCAGTCTCGGTCCTGTCCTCATCTTCACCACCATCATCATCATTCGCCAGAGCAGACTCTTCCTCGGAGTCCTCGAAGGCGGGCAGGGATCCCACCGGCTCAATCTCCAGCTTGTGACAAATAGCTTTGATGTTGGCGTTGACATATTGTTGATGCTTCTTCTGTCTGACTTCAATCTTGCGGCAGCAGGCAAAGATAGAGGTCAGCATTTTGAGCACACCACCAGAGGATTCAGGGGCAGGTGCAGAGCTAGGAGGAGCAGATGAAGATGTAGTGACATTCACATCCCGAGTTTGTTTAGTCCTCCTCTCAGCTTCAGGGGATGGATGGACATAAGGCATCCTTGTGTCATAGAGAAATTTGAGCTCATCCTTCTCCAAGGGTTGCAGATTGTGGATAACAAGATCATGATCCAAAGTGTGTTCAAGGTGGAGGATTTTTGCAAACTCATCATAAGTGACACTATACTTGGAACCATGAGTCATCCAAGTGAGACTGTCTCCATCACCACGAGCAAAGTAGAGGGTGGAGTAGAATTGGGAGATGACCTCATTGTTCTAATCATTCTCAAAGGAAAACAGTTCCTTCAGTCCATGCCTCTCCAGGGACTCAACCACCTCACGGAAGGCAAGATACTTCTTTGACTGCATGTACCCAATGTTTACCCATTGACTCTTCACAACGGGATTCTTCATCTTCATGTACACATGCTCGTAGTAGTCGGCATGGAAGTTGCTCCAAAATCTTGGGTCTGAGCATTGCCGAGGTTGAGCATACACATTAACCTGCCTGAAGCTATCGGCAAGCTCACCCCCTTTTCCAGTGAAATCCTTACTTGAGGGCTACCTGTTGCGGTGACTTGGGTTCTTCATTTTCAGGGGTCCAATGGGACCACTAGCAAGCCCCTTTCCTTTGTTGAGAGTCCTATTTGGCCCTGAGGAGCTCTAACCAGCCTTTCCTTGGGCCTTCTTCACAACTACCCTCCTTATCTTGGGCAAGTTGTCATCAGAGGGTGGAGAGTGCACATTTACATCATGCCTTTTCTTCATGTACCTCTCCTTGGCCCTCTTCACCTTTTCGCGCTCAATTTCTTCATCAACATGAAAGGAGCTGTCATCGGAGCTTGAAGACATCGTGCCTAACAAGGAGTTCATGATTTAGATGAGACTGAACTAAGAATGAAGGTGATGTGAATATTCAAATGTCAGAGACCGGACTTGTCCGGTTTCAGAGTGCGGACTTATCCGGTGTACCGGACTAGTCCGTACCTGGGAGCCGGACTAGTCTTGCCTGGCACAAGAACCCTAACAAAACTAGAATCACAACTTCTATCTAGGGGTGCAAAGGAGCATGAAGGTGAAAGGAATACATCTCTGAAGCTAATGTACTTCCTTGGAATCAAGAGAAATAAGCTAGAACTAGAAAAGTTGAGAGTTTGACTTTAGGGAGAAATTTACCGAGATTTGAAGATTCGCGTTGAAGGAGCACGAATCTGTCCGGATGAGTTTGGAGTGGAGTATCAACTCGTCGAGGGGAGGATTTCCCACGGAGAAAGCTTGGATTTTGAGGGCTCAACTCGAAAATCACTTTTGGGGGCTAGGGTTTAAGGGGTGAGGGTTCAACTAAAAGTGGAGGGAGGTTTGAAACAGTTCTGGGCCGGCCAGCTGCTTATATACGCGGCCGACCGGACTAGTCCGGTCAGTGGACAGACTAGTTTGGTGCCCCTGGAAAACCTAGAAGGAGGGACTGTCCGGACTAGTCCGGTGGCAAACCTGACTAGTCCGGTGTCCTTGGAAAAGCTGAGTATATAGAGATAACTAATAGTGATCCAAGGACAAGTTTTGCAAATAATCTTGGTGATTATGACCAGAAAACAATCAACACAAAAACATGGTCGTAAATTCCAAGATTTCTTCATTAAAAATAGTTTTCTTACGAGAAAAAGAGGTGAGGGGCAGTTTTAGCAATAAAGTGTAACATTTGAAGTTTCAACCAGGTGTGCAACGTTTCGAGAGTAGAGAATATTAAGTTCATTCCTAAGTTCACAAAATCTTTTCTCATCCAATGGTTTGGTAAAAATATCCGCAAGTTGTTTTTCAGTTCTAACATGAGAAATAACAATGTCACCTT
Organism: Tuctoria greenei; assembly: GCA_036927565.1. Taxonomy (NCBI): domain Eukaryota; kingdom Viridiplantae; phylum Streptophyta; class Magnoliopsida; order Poales; family Poaceae; genus Tuctoria; species Tuctoria greenei. The sequence goes on along the minus strand of JAYESD010000011.1, from coordinate 36,567,804 downwards.
TTAATGAATGATCTCTAAGAAAATAATGACGAATATCTATGTGCTTAGTTCTTGAGTGCTCTACCGGGTTGTGTGCAATTTTTATAGCACTTTCATTATCACATAGAAGTGGGATATGGTTAAGATTGTAGCCGTAGTCCCTAAGGGTTTGTCGCATCCAAAGTAATTGGGCGCAACAGCTACCGGCTGCAATATATTATGCTTCTGCTGTGGAAAGGGCAATGGAGTTTTGCTTTTTAGATGACCATGATACCAGGGACCTACCAAGAAACTAACAAGTCCCTGACATGCTCTTTCTATCGACTTTGCATCCTGCATAGTCGGCATCGGAATACCCTATCAAGTTAAATTTGGATCCTTTGGGATACCGAAGGCCCAAGTTGGGTGTGTGCACAAGGTACCTTAGGATTCTTTTTACAGCAACTAAATGACATTCTTTAGGTACAGCTTGAAACCTTGCACACAAGCAAACACTAAGCATAATATCTAGCCTAGATGCACATAAATAAAGTAAAGAGCCAATCATGGACCGATATACCTTTTGGTCCACATTTGGACCATCTTCATTGAGGTCGAGGTGTCCATTAGTGGTCATGGGTGTCTTGATGGGCTTGGCTTTGTCCATATTGAATTTCTTGAGAATGTCTTGTGTATATTTGGTTTGTCTTATAAATGTACCTTCTCTTAGTTGCTTCACATGGAATCCCAATAAGAACTTTAATTCGCCCATCATTGACATCTCGAACCTATCTGCCATAATTTTGCTAAATTCTTCACAGAAGGATTTGTTAGTGGATCCAAAGATAATGTCATCAATATAAATTTGACATACAAATAAATGATCATCACAATGTTTAGTGAAAAGTGTATAGTCAGCTTTACCAATTTTGAATCCATTCTGAATTAGAAAATCTCTAAGACACTCATACCAAGCTCAAGGAGCTTGTTTGAGGCCATAGAGAGCCTTACGCAGTTTGTAGACATGGTTGGGATATTTCTGGTCTTTGAATCCTGGTGGCTGCTCCACGTAAACTTCCTCCTTAATTGGGCCGTTTAAGAAAGCGCTCTTGACGTCCATTTGATACAACTTAAAATTATGGTGAGTAGCATATGCCAATAAAATACGAATGGACTCAAGTCTAGCTACAGGAGCGAAAGTTTCATCGAAGTCCAAACCTTCGACCTGAGAATAACCTTTGGCCACCAGTCTTGCCTTATTTCTTGTTACTACTCCATGTTCATCTTGCTTGTTCCGAAAGACCCATTTGGTTCCAACTATGTTCGCCTTTGGTCTTTCCACCAGCTCCCGTAATTCATTTCTCTTGAAGTTGTTCAACTCCTCTTGCATTGCAATCACCCAGTCTGGATCCCCTAAGGCTTCTTCTACCGTGTATGGTTCCAGAAAAGACACAAAAGAATAGGATTCACAGAAATTTGCAACTCGATATCTAGCAATTACTCCATTAGCAATATCTCCAATGATATTGTTGACAGGGTGGTCTCTTTGCACGCTCTGGTGTACTCTTGGGTGTGGAGCTTGTGTAGTTGCTTGTTCTTCATTATCTTCATGTGCATTGTCTCCTTCTAGATCATTGTTTCCATGATTGTCCTGATCTTCTTGATCTTCCTCCTCTTGATCTTGTGTAAGAGCTCCCCCTTGATCATTGCCTCCGTCTTGAGGTTCATCTTGTGCATTTGAGTCGAATGTTTGCTCTTGTGGTATGATATCACCAAGTCCCATTTTCTTCAGTGCTTCATATGGAGCTTCCTCTTTATCTAGCACACACTTATCAACTTGCTCCACTTGTGAGCCGTTAGATTCATCGAACACTACGTCACGTGCTACTTCAACAAGGCTGGACACCTTGTTGAAGACATGATAGGCGTAGGCATTCGACTCGTATCCGAGCAAGAATCCTTCATCGGACTTTGAAGCGAACTTCGAGGCCCTCGATTTCTTGTTCAGAATAAAACATTTGCAACCAAAAACTTTAAAATAAGAAACATTGGGCTTTTTACCAGTAAGGAGCTCATATGGTGTTTTCTTCAGTAGTCGATGGAGATACAGTCGATTCGTGGCATGGCAAGCAGTGTTCACCGCTTCTGCCCAGAATCAATGTGATGTCTTGTATTCATCCAACATAGTTCTCGCCATTTTTATCAATGTTCTGTTCTTCCTTTCGACCACTCCATTTTGTTGAGGGGAGTAGGGTGCCGAGAATTCATTCTTTATCCCTTCTTCATCGAGAAACTCTTCAACTTGGAGGTTCTTGAATTCTGTCCTGTTGTCACTTCTGATATTCTTTATGGTTGATGAGAATTCGTTCTGAGCTCTTTTCAAGAACTTCTTGAGGATCCCCTGAGTTTCTGATTTATCATACAAGAAAAATACCTAGGTAAATCTTGAAAAATCATCAACAATTACTAAGCCGTATTTGTTACCGCCGATGTTGATGTACGAAACTTGACAAAAGAGATCCATGTGGAGAAGTTCCAGCAGTCTTGCGGTAGTCATCACATTCTTGGCGGGGTGTGGTGTTCCGACTTGTTTTCCTGCTTGACACGCGCTGCACGGCCTGTCTTTTTCAAAAATCACATCCTTAAGACCACGGATGTGACCACCTTTAGAAGTTTCTGCGGATTTCTCATCCCAACATGGGCTAGCCGTCTATGCCACAACCATACCATATTGGTCTTAGCAACCAAGCAAGTGTTGAGTTCAGCTTTATCTTTGTTGAAGTCAACTAGATAAAGTTTGCCCTTCAACATTCCCTTGAATGCAATCGAGCCATCGCTTCTTCTGAAAACAGTCACACCCTCATTAGTGAATAAATAGTTGTAACCTTTGTCGCATAGTTGGGATATTGACAAAAGGTTATAATCTAGAGAATCTACATGTAAAACATTTGATAAGGTATGTTGAGAGGATATTTCAATGTTACTGCTACCAAGGACCTTTCAATGGCTGTTGTCTCCGAAGTATATGCCTTCACCTGGATCCTTGTTGTACTCGTACTCTACAAACATACCTCTCTCTCCGGTCATGTGATTTGTGCATCCGCTATCAAGTACCCATTTTGTTCCACCGGAGGAGTAAGCCTGCAAAAAGAATTATTCCTTGGTTTTAGGTACCCAAGCTTGCTTGGGTCCTCTCAGGTTAGTCAAAAGAGTCTTGGGCACCCACACACAAGTTTTCAAGTTCTTGTGGCGTGGCCCTGTATATTTGGCAATTACTTTTCCATATTTGTCTTTCATAAGAACATAAGAAGCGTTAAATGTATGAAACAATATTTGTGGTTCAGATTCATGGGATTTTTCCTTAACAAAGACAATTCTATTTTAACATGACTAGAAGTAGACATGTGTTTGCTCTTATCAAAACCAAGGCCATCTTTGACATTAGGAGGTCTAGTGACCATATATGCACTGCGTGCATATTTGATCTTCTCCTTATAAAAGATGCCGCTTGGAGGGCATGCATATTATGAGATGTTGAAGTATTAGACATAGTATTCTTCTTACTAGAGCAATTGCAAGTTCCGATTGTTGTCGAACTTATATCTTGGGAGGAAGAGCTCTTGGAGGAAGAGGAGTCACTTTGCTTGAGCGACTCAACTTGCACCTCAAGGATCTTGTTAGCTTTTAACAAGTTAGCAAGTTCTTCCTTGATTGCAATATGCGAGTCTTCTAGCTTTGAGTAAGTTCCCTTACTCAAGGCTAGCTCAGCTTCAAGCGAATCATTCTTCTCTCTTTCAAGCTCGAGAAGCTTTTCAACTTCTTGATATCTATTCCTTTCACGGATGAGCATATCTTCTTGTCGGTCAAGAAGTTCCTCCTTTTCAAAGATTTCGTTCGACAACATTTCCATTTTCCTTAGAGCAATTTTATTTAGTCCTCTAAACATTTCTTCATTATCATTAGAGCTGTCAAAGTCATCAATAGAGGAATTTAGCGTAGGAGGAGTGAGCCGTACCTTTTTCTTGCCTTCCTTAGCCATAAGGCAAGTGTGGTTGTTCATGTCCCATCCTCCAATCTTTGGAAAGAGTGTGGCCTTCATAGTAGGTTTCTTGATTGCGATAGTGGCCATTTCTTCTTCTTCATCAGAGGAGGACTCGTCGTTTGAGTCCCACTCCTTGCCAATGTGAGCTTGATGGATTTGTCTTCTTTTTCTGAAGTTTTTCTTTTCTTGAGATCTTGTTTCCTTCTTCTTTTTGTCTTCTTCATAAGGGCAGTCCACCATGAAGTGTCCATACTCTCCGCAGTTGTAGCAAGTGCGTCGAGCCTTGGATTTTCCTTTATCCTTGCTTTTGCCTTCATTTGAGTTGTTGCCGTGTCTTCTTTTCATGATTCGCTTGAACATCTTGATAAAGAGTACCATTTCTTCATCATCAAGATCAGTGCTCTCGTCACTTGTATGCCCATCGTCTTGCTCTCGTCACTTGTATGCCCATCGTCTTGATTTTCACGAGTATCTTTGAGTTTGGGTCGGCATGTTGCTTTGAGAGCAACCTCCTTCTTTTTGGAGGAAGTGAGTTCGGCCAAGTCTTTGACGTATTGTGCCTCTTTCTCCATCATTTCGTGGTTTATGATCTTTCCCAACAACTCATCGGGAGTCATTTTGTGAAACCCGGGGCTTTCTGTAACACCCTCAATTTTCGCATCATGCATTGCATATATATTCATGCATTAAACATTAATAGAGGGAAATAAATAAAAATATAAAACATGTATTAGAGAATAAATATAAAAATAATAATAATATATAAAAAGAAATATATATAAATAAATTATATATATAATAATATATATATATAAAAATAAATAAAATGAATAAGATAAATAAAATAAATAAAATATAAATAATAATATAATAATATATAAAAAAAGAAAAGAAAAAAAAAAGAAAAAAACAAATCAACCGCCGGCCAGGCCAAACGGCCCAGCCGGCCACGCAACAGCTCCAGCCCGCGCCCCGCTCGCCCTGGCACCGACGCGCCGCTGGGCCCCGCTCCCGCGCGCGACCTCACTCCCGCTCCCACGCAGCCCCCACGCGCAACCGCGCTCCCGCTCCCACGCGCCCCGCTGGGCCACACCCGGCCGCCAGCCCCGCTGCCTCGCCCGCCCGCGCGACCCCACGCGCCCTCGCCCGGTCCGCGCCGAGCGCCGCGGCCCCGCACCGCAACTCCCGCCGACCGAGTCGGATACGCACAGCGCCAGCCCTAGCGCCCTACCGCCTGCCTATATAAAGGAACGTAAGGCTTCGTGTTTCCCGACTCCAGAATACCTAGCCGCCGAGAAAAAGAAACTGGAGTCCAGAGCCGCCGCTAGGAAGAAAAAAAGAGAGGGAAAAAAGGGAAGAAGAGGAAGAAAAAGAGGAGGGCGCTACCGTCCGCCGGAGATCGTCGCCATCGCGTTGCCGTCGTCGTGCCGCCGGTGGACCTTGCGCATCCACTTCGTCTACGCGTCGCCTTCGTTCCGCGATCGTCAAGCCGTCACATCTACGGTAGGATTCGTTCCCGATGCGAATTTTAGCGACGTATTAGATCTGATAGACGTAAATTGATTGTAGTTGCACCATAATTTTATTTTCAGCAACATTAATCCTCGCTAAAACCCCCATAAACTCATATGAATACGTATGAACTAGTTGCATCTAATTAATAAACAACTGTAGTTAATCAATTATTGTACCTTGCATGCATGCATATCATCGCATGTTGATTATTGTGCGTGCATAATGTTGATTTGTATGTATTTTCTTGTATGTGTGATCACGATTAGAGGGAAGTGCTCAAGAGATCGTGTACGAGGATTTCGAGAACCAAGACTTCGAAGCGTTTGAGCAACCCTATCCGCCGGAGCAAGGCAAGTGTCCTTGAAGCATATTGATCATGTTTTTAAAATAAATGTTTTGTTTGCAAACTGCATGCTTGTGTCAATTTGATGGGGATCCTATGGTAGGAAGTTTACTAGATTTGTTTAACCACCCTTGTCACCTAGAATATATGGTAGAGAGTCGGGAAGGGTTTTTACTTTTTTGCTTCGCTTAATTAATTGGGATGGCAAACAACACTACACATTTAATTATGCATCAATAATATTATGGTTAATGTGAACTGGACAATACGATGGGTGATCTAAGCAAGCCTGATATGTGGATGGGTTGGATGTTATGGTGGTTTGCTTGCTTTAGATCTAAGGACCAGTTCATGCGAGAATAGGCCAGGACTACAGTGCCACCACGAGGCCAAGTATGGGTGCGACGTAGCTGATTAATTAGGGCTTTGCTAGTGCTGTTTGGACCATTGTGGATGCTCGGGGAAGGGGTAGTCGGATTGTGTTTGTTGATGATTGGTGGGACTATCCTGGGATCAGAATGGCTCAAGAGGGGGCCCTTGGTTGAAGATGTGCTCAGTTGGAGGCATCGCCACCGGTGAAACCTCAGTGGGGTCTGAATAGGCTAGTAATCCATTGTAAAGGCTATTTTGTGATCTCTTGGCCATACACCAAAGGAAGTGTAATTGGCATAAGGGAGGTTCTTTAGTCGCCGAAGGGTGATGAAATCACAAACACGTGGGTAAAGAGGTACAAACTCTGCAGAGTGTTAAAAACTATCATGATAGCCGTGCTCCCGGTTATGAGCGCCTGGATGACCTACATGATTAGAGGGAAATTGGGATTTGGGATGGTTATGGTTGATATTATGGTTATGGTTATGGTTATGGTTATGGTGATGGGATGGAATCATGGTTTATGACATTGATTATGGTCATTGGCAATGGTAAATTATGGACTGGTATTGTGATGGTTACATGGTTTATGATGGGTTTACTTCACAAAAATATGATACATTGCTTTTCCAAATGGTTTTACTGTACTTTTCAGCACTTAGCCATTATTATTGTCGTCATTTGAATCAGCCACATGTTATACTTTCCACACTTGTTGAGTATAACATGTACTCACTCTTGCAATCCCCCCCCCCCCCAACAGTTGCAGGTCAGAATTGTGAGTTTAATGGCGATAATGTGGAGATATAGGCTGTGTCTACCGTCAGCTTTGCCTGTGGTGTTGCATGGAGCTGCGCATATATTCCCTTATGCTTAGTTTGCTTAGTTGCTTAATTAGTTTATTTTTGCTGCATTAGTTGAACTTGTCATAAATATTCATTAGAGGTTGTATTCGAGGTGAATCTGGTTTGTGTAATAAAATTTGATAATTAATCTTGTTTTGTGGTAATTTTCTGTATACTCTTTTGTGATTGCACTCGTGTATGTGTGTTGAACATCCTGGGCACACATATGCGTTAGCTTGGTTCATTTTTCGGAATCGGGCGTCACAGATTGGTATCAGAGCCACAGGTCGACCGTAGGATGCAGCCTAGATAGAATGGACACTTTAGAGCACATAGGAGCACTCAGGAATCAATGTGTGTTTTGGTTGGTGTGTTGTTTGCTATATATATATATATTGTTTGCTTGTGTGCTTAATAGAGGATTTTGGGATGCTTTAGCATTGCCATGTCCACCTAGGCTAGTATAGCTAGTTGGTTAGCTTCATATCCCTTGATGCATATAGTTAGGGACGTTTCTAAATTCTTACCTATTGCTCTCCTTCAGATGGTGAGGACTCGCAATCAGAGGGATGTCAATGGTGAAGAGGAGAACCATGGAGTACCTCAGAACAATACTGGACAAGGACCTGCTCATGGAGCTATCAATATTGAGCAGCTACTGGCTATGGAGAACCAGCTCATGCAGACCATGATACAAACAATGGGACAGCTGCAGGCTGGCAGTAACGACAATTAGCCCCATATGCCTCCACCGCCACCCCCGCCTCCTCATAACCGACTGGGGGAGTTTATGAGGACTAGGCCGCCAACCTTTGCTCAAGCTGCCGACCCTATGGATGCTGATGATTGGCTCAAGTTCGTGGAGAAGAAACTTGCTATTGCCCAATGCAGTGACCGAGAGAAGGTCCTATTTGCTTCTCATCAACTCGTTGGAGCAGCTGCGGATTGGTGGGATGCTTATTGTAGTGCTCATGAGAACCAAGAAAGAATCACTTGGGCCGAATTCAAGGAGAATTTCCGTTCTCATTATGTGCCCGAGGGTGCTATGATCTTGAAGAGGCAAGAATTTGAGAATTTAAGGCAAGGAAGATCAAGCGTGAGTGAATATCTCAATAAGTTCACTCAACACTCAAGATATGCGCCTGAGGATGTTAGTCGGGACAGCCGGAAACAGTACTTGTTCATGAGGGGCTTGAACAATGAGATCCAAGTGCAACTACTCAACTGCGATTATGCCAATTTACAGAAGCTTGTGGACAAAGCAATTGTGGTTGAGAACAAGATCCGTGAGATGGAGCAAGAAATCAAGAGGAAGGCGCCGTATCAAGGACAGCAACAAGGAAGTAATGTGCGCCCTCGCTTTGCGCCGCCCAATGCTCCTCATTAAAGCTCCTCTATTCCTGCTCAGTGCCCTGGTTATGCACCGCGCCCAACTCAGTTTGTGCAGCAGCGCCCTGTTATGCAAGCACCTAGGCCTCCAATTCCTTGTGCACCTCGTGCTGATTTTCCTGGAGCCAATGTTCAAAACCAAGCTCGTCCTAACAATTCTGGTGGAGTTAAGAAGTGTTATACTTGTGGGAAAGCTGGACACTTTGCACATCAATGTCCTAAGTCGGGCCTTGGTCAAGGAAGCAATGCACCGAGGCAAAACCCAAGACCTAATGGAGGACAACCACAAGGAAGCCGTGGACAGCAGAATTTTGCTTGTGGCAACGTGAACCATGTCTCTACGGAGGATGTGCAACAAGCGGATGATGTGGTCATTGGTATGTTTCTCGCCAACTCCAACCCCGCGACTATGTTATTTGACTCTGGAGCCTCACATTCATTCATTGCATCAAAGTATGTTGCCAAGTATAGTTTGCCTATCTCTCATATGAAGTTTACTCTGTTGGTTAAGTCTCCTAGAGGAGAGATGAGGACAAATATAGTATGTCCAAAAGTAAGCCTTAGAATAAGGGGGGTAGACTTCTCTGCCAACCTCATAGTTTTGGATTCTCAAGGATTGGACATTATACTTGGTATGGACTGGTTGAGGAAGCACAATGGAGTTACTGAGTGTGCCACAAAGACGGTGAAGTTGACCAACGAAGAAGGGATCACCGTAGAATTTGAAGCATCTCAAACCGCACCGAAGCAATTGGAGTTGATGCGTCACAATAAATGTCAAAGCTAACCAATCATCAAAGACTACTCCAACGTAGTGAAGCGCATGACTGAGTTGCTAACAAGGGGAAAGCTTCTCAAATGGACTCCATCTTGCTAGGACAACATTGAGAAGGTGAAGAAGAGATTTATAACTGCACCGATGCTGGTATTACTAGACGTGAGCAAGAAATTTGGATTTGTACGACGCATCAAGACAAGGACTCGGATGCGTGCTTATGCAAGAAGGTCAAGTGGTCGCCTATACGTCAAGACAATTGAAGAAACATGAGCAGCATTACCCAACACATGATTTAGAACTTGCAGCCGTGGTACATGCATTGAAGATTTGGAGACACTATATTCTTGGACATAGGTGTGAAATTTATACGGATCACAAGAGTCTTAAGTATATTTTCACACAAACGGATCTGAACTTGAGGCAATGAAGATGGTTGGAGCTCATCAAAGATTATTATTTGGGGACCAACTATAATCTGGGAAAGGCCAATGTAGTGGCCGATGCTTTGAGTAGAAAAGGAGTAAGTCATCGACTCACACTTCGAGAGTTACCATCCGAGTTATGCAAGGAGTTTGAACGGTTGAACCTCGAGTTTGTAAATGATATGGAGATGATGGAGTTAAACCCAACCTTGGAGCAAGAAATTCGAGAAGCACAAACCACGAATGAGGAGATCAAGGAAATCAAGGAAAGGATCGAGGAAGGGAGAGAATTCAGATTTGATGAAGACGAACATGGTACCTTATGGCTTGGAAAGAGGATCGTTGTGCCTAATGTAAAGCATATTCAAGAGACAATATTAAAGGAGGCACATGACTCGCCTAACTCGATTCACCCTGGTTGTACGAAGATGTACAAGGACTTGAAGACTTGCTATTGGTGGGATAGCATGAAAAAGGACATAGCCAAATATGTTGCATTGTGTGATGTGTGTCAACGAGTCAAGGCGGAACATCAAAGGCCAGCCGGACTATTGCAACCGTTGAAGATTCCGGAATGGAAGTGGGAAGAAATTGGAATGGACTTCATAGTTGGGTTACCACGTACTCAGTCCGGGTATGACTCAATTTGGGTAATTGTGGATCGCTTAACCAAGTCAGCTCATTTTGTCCCTGTGAAGACCAAGTATACCGCTGCACGATTGGCCGAAATATACATGGAGCAGATTGTGTGTCGACATGGAGTCCCTAAGAAGATAGTCTCGGATAGAGGTTCTCAATTTACCTCCAGATTTTGGCAAAAATTGCATGAAGCTTTGGGAACGAGGTTGAATTTTAGTTCAGCATATCATCCTCAAACGGATGGACAAACCGAGAGGACCAATCAGATTTTGGAGGACATGTTAAGAGCTTGTGCTTTAAAGCATGGGAAAAGTTGGGACAAAAGCTTGCCATACGCGGAATTTTCATACAACAATAGTTACCAAGCAAGCTTGAAAATGTCACCATATGAAGCACTTTATGGGAGGAAGTGTCGGACACCTTTATTCTGGAATGAGGCAGGAGAAACACAAGTATTTGGTCCGGATGTGTTGCAAGAAGCCGAAAGGCAAGTCCAGATAATTCGTGAAAACTTGAGGGCTGCCCAATCAAGACAAAAAGGCTATGCGGACAATAGGAGGAGGAAATTAGCCTTTGAAATAGGAGATTTTGTTTACCTCAAGGTGTCACCTATGAGAGGTCATAAGAGGTTTAACATAAGAGGCAAGCTGGCACCACGTTACATCGGACCGTTCAAGATTTTGGGCAAACGAGGAGAAGTGGCATATCGACTTGAGCTGCCGACGTATCTCTCCAATGTACATGATGTATTTCACGTCTCTCAACTCAAGAAGTGTCTCAGGGTGCCGGAAGAACAAGTGCCGATGGACGAGTTAGGACTTCAGGAGGATTTGTCTTATGTCGAGCAACCTATCAAGATCTTGGATGTGAAGGAAAGGGTCACGAGAAATAAGAGGATCCGTTGGTGCAAAGTGCAATGGAAACACCATACAAAAGCCGAAGCTACGTGGGAACGTGAAGAAGACCTGAAGGCAGAATTCCTGCATCTTTTCTCCACGCTGTCGAATCTCGAGGGCGAGATTCACTTTAAGGGGGGTAGGTTTGTAGCACCCTCAATTTTTGCATCATGCATTGCATATATATTCATGCATTAAACATTAATAGAGGGAAAAAAATAAAAATATAAACATGTATCAGAGAATAAATATAAAAATAATAATAATATATAAAAAGAAATATATATAAATAAATTATATATAATAATAAATAAATATATATATATAATAAATAAAATGAATAAGATAAATAAAATAAATAAAATATAAATAATAATATAATAATATATAAAAAAAGAAAGGAAAAAGAAACAAATCAACCGCCGGCCAGGCCAAACGGCCCAGCCGGCCACGCAACAGCTCCAGCCCGCGCCCCGCTCGCCCTGGCACCGACGCGCCGTTGGGCCCCGCTCCCGCGCGCGATCGCGCTCCCGCTCCCACGCGCCCCGCTGGGCCCCACCCCGCCGCCAGCCCTGCTGCCTCGCTCGCCCGCGCGACCCCACGCGCCCTCGCCCGGTCCGCGCCGAGCGCTGCGGCCCCGCACCGCAACTCCCGCCGACCGAGTCGGATACGCACAGCGCCGGCCCTAGCGCCCTACCGCCTGCCTATATAAAGGAACGTAAGGCTTCGTGTTTCCCGACTCCAGAAAACCTAGCCGCCGGGAAAAAAGAAACCGGAGTCCAGAGCCACCGCCAGGAAGAGAAAAAGAGAGGGAAAAAAAAGGGAAGAAGAGGAAGAAAAAGAGGAGGGCGCTACCGTCCGTCGGAGATCATCGCCATCGCGTTGCCGTCGTCGTGCCGCCGGAGGACCTTGCACATCCACTTCCTCTACGTGTCGCCATCGTTCCGCGATCGTTAAGCCGTCACATGTACGGTAGGATTCGTTCCCGATGCGAATTTTAGCAACGTATTAGATCTGATAGACGTAAATTGATTGTAGTTGCACCATAATTTTATTTTCAGCAACATTAATCCTCACTAAAACCCCCATAAACTCATATGAACACATATGAACTAGTTGCATATAATTAATAAACAATTGTAGTTAATCAATTATTATACTTTGCATGCATGCATATCATCGCATGTTGATTAATGTGTGTGCATCATGTTGATTTGTATGTATTTTCTTGTATGTGTGATCACGAGTAGAGGGAAGTGCTCAAGAGATCGTGTACGAGGATTTCGAGAACCAAGACTTCGAAGCGTTTGGGCAACCCTATCCGCCGGAGCAAGGCAAGTGTCCTTGAAGCATATTGATCCTGTTTTTAAAATAAATGTTTTGTTTGCAAACTGCATGCTTGTGTCAATTTGATGGGGATCCTATGGTAGGATGTTTACTAGATTTGTTTAACCACCCTTGTCACCTGGAATATTGGTAGAGAGTCGGGAAGGGTTTTTACCTTTTTGCTTCGCTTAATTAATTGGGATGGCAAACAACACTACACATTTAATTATGCATCAATGATATTATGGTTAATGTGAATTGGTAAATACGATGGGTGATCTAAGCAAGCCTGGTATGTGGATGGGTTGGATGTTATGGTGGTTTGCTTGCTTTAGATCTAAGGACCGGTTCATGCAAGAATAGGCCAGGACTACAGTGCCACCACGAGGCCAAGTATGGGTGCGGCGTAGCTGATTAATTAGAGCTTTGCTAGTGCTGTTTGGACCATTGTGGATGCTCGGGGAAGAGGTAGTCAGATTGGGTTTGTTGATGATTGGTGGGACTACCCTGGGATCCGAATGGCTCAAGAGGGGCCCTTGGTTGAAGATGTGCTCAGTTGGAGGCATCGCCACCAGTGAAACCTTAGTGGGGTCTGAATAGGCTAGTAATCCCTTTGTAAAGGCTATTTTGTGATCTCTTGGCCATACACCAAAGGAAGTGTAATTGGCATAAGGGAGGTTCTTTAGTCGCCGACGGATGATGAAATCACAAACACGTGGGTAAAGAGGTACAAACTCTGCAGAGTGTTAAAAACTATCATGATAGCCGTGCTCCCGGTTATGAGCGCCTGGATGACCTACATGATTAGAGGAAAATTGGGATTTGGGATGGTTATGGTTGATATTATGGTTATGGTTATGGTTATGGTGATGGGATGGAATCTTGGTTTATGACATTGATTATGGTTATTGGCAATGGTAAATTATGGACTGGTATTGTGATGGTTACATGGTTTATGATGGGTTTACTTCACATAAATATGATACATTGCTTTTCCAAATGGTTTTACTGTACTTTTCAGCACTTAGCCATTATTATTGTCGTCATTTGAATCAGCCACATGTCATACTTTCCACACTTGCTGAGTACGACATGTACTCACTCTTGCAATCCCCCCCAACAGTTGCAGGTCAGAATTGTGAGTTTAATGGCGATAATGTGGAGATCTAGGCCGTGTCTACCGTCAGCTTTGCCTGTGGTGTTGCATGGAGCTGCGCATATATTCCCTTATGCTTAGTTTGCTTAGTTGCTTAATTATTTTATTTCCGCTGCATTAGTTGAACTTGTCATAAATATTCATTAGAGGTTGTATTCGAGGATAATCTGGTTTGTGTAATAAAATTTGATAATTAATATTGTTCTGTGGTAATTTTCTGTATACTCTTTTGTGATAGCACTCGTGTATGTGTGTTGAACATCCTGGGCACACATATGCGTCAGCTTGGTTCATTTTTCGGAACCGAGCGTCAAACTTTCTCTAATCATTGAGCAAAGTGTGACATTTCTTTGGCATGAAGGCTCTAATTATTCTCTTGACTACCTCGTGCTCCGTCCATTTCTTACTTCCATAGGCACGTATTTTGTTGATGAGTGCCTTCATCCGGTTGTACCTTTCTTGAGGTGATTCGCCTTCTTCAATAGCGAATCTCCCCAACTCTCCTTCAAGCATTTCGATTTTTGCTTCATGAACCGATCTATTTCCTTCACGAGCTGTCTTGAGTGTATCTCAGATTTCCTTTGCACTTTCTAAGCCATCAATCTTGGTGAATTCCTCTCTGCTTAGTGATGATGTGATCACGGCGACAGCTTGTGCATTTCTGTGAATCTCTTGCTCTTGTTCTGTGGTGAGTTCTTCATCCGTGTCCGGGATGTCTATGCCAGTGCAGACAATGTGCCATAGACTAGGATTTAGAGATATTAGATGCATCTTCATGTTGTACTTCCACATTGTATAGTCGCTTCCGTCAAACTGTGGAGGTTTTCCCTTAGTAATGGAAAGATAATGGTTGTTTGAATTGAGACGGTTGTAGTGGTAAGACTGTCGGGAGTAGTCGTGATAACCACTCCCCGTCGTCTTCTCTTCTTTTCCCTTTTGTCCTAGAAGTTTCTTTCTCAGAAGTTCCTTTAATTGTCGCACTTCTTCATCATCGTGTGGGCTCTCTTTCAGCACATCAAAAGTTTTAGTTTCTTGTTCCTCCTCATTGATGTTCATGTTCGAGTTATCGTTGTTCTTCTCAAAGGCCATTGATCTCTCCGAGATGTGAGTCTCGTTGTTGGAGAACCTTGCTCTGATACCAATTGAATGTGGCCTAGAGGGGGGGTGAATAGGCCTTTTGAATTCCCTGCACACTTAATAGAATCGTCAAACCTTGGTTGGCCGGACTAGTCCGGTCGTGTGGGCGGACTTGTCCGGTGTGCTAAAAATAAGTGTGTTGATCAAGTGTTGATTGGGAATCTAAGTTTCTTTAGCAGCGGAAATGAGAACAACTGATATTTTCATTTGAGATTAATATAGGAATGCAGGTAATACTTATAATTTCCTTGGGTTGATGTTTTAGCACTTAAGTGATCTAGTGAATGAAATTTAAATGAAATAAGGCGCAAGACACACGAATTTTTCCCGAGGTTCGATCTCACCACGAGATCTACGTCCTCGTTGAGGAAGCTTACACAGAGCCGGGTCTCCAGCCCTTTCCCTCTTCAAGTCACCACGAAGGCCGACTTGATTCCACTATCATGGGTAATCACCAAGTTTGTGGGGCAACCTCACACGTTGAGGGCTCCCACAAGAATTACAACGAAAGAAGTGATCAAATACACTCAAGTATTACAATGCAGAGTATGAGTGTAGAAAGATCAAACCCCAAGAGCTCGCAATGAAAGAACGATGATCTCCCAATCCCAAATCCAAGTGTTCAATTGATTTCACTCTTTTTGCACTTTAGATGTGTGGGGAGATGTGTTTTGGGCTCTTGGGACGAAGTGGTGGCGCTAGGGTTTGTTGTTTGATCAGTATTCGACGTGTGTGTTAATAGGAAAGCTGTGGACTCTCTATTTATAGGGTTTTCAAATGGTAGCCGTTGAAAAACCCTAACACCGGACTAGTCCGGTGCAAGTCCGGACTTGTCCGGTCACTGTGCATTTTGAAGTCCAGAAAGTCTGCCGGACTAGTCCGGTCCAAGCTCGAACTAGTCCGGTGCTGTGTGAAGCTGACTCCAGAAAGTTCATCGGACTAGTCCGCAGACTAGTTTGATCTCCACGAATGGGAGATTCCAGAAAGTTCAACGGACTAGTCCGGTCCATGATCGGACTAGTCCGGTCCCTCAATATGAGAGACTCTAGAAACATCAACGGACTAGTCCGGTGGATGCACGGACTAGTCCGGTCTCCCTATAAGTGGGATTCCAGAAAGATGAACGGACTAGTCCGGTCCATGATCGGACTAGTCCGGTGCTTTGTGAAAGTTAGGTTAATTTTAATCCCTTACCCTCGCGCAAAGTTGTGAGCTCTTGGAGTGTGTCTTTCATACACTCCCTATACATTTAAAATCTAATTTAGTCTTCCAAGCTTCATCAAAGTATCTCTCTTTGAACACCACTTCATTTTTCACCTTTTTGTGCGCACCGAGCTATTTCACTTGTTTGTCCTGCAATCATCTCAGTGGATTCATTAGGATCTCATATGTTTGTCATAAATTAGCCAAAACCGACAAGGGATATCCTAGATGCACTTACACTATGTTCCCTAGAGGATATGTTAGAGTAGTGTGCGATGATGAGCTTAAATTTTTATTTGCCATGGTTAAAAAGATCAAAGATGCTCCAGTTATTGCCATGATGACACAATGGTTAGATAACATTTTAAGTATAGGGCCAATTGAATGCACTTCATTGATTACCCGCATTGCTAGTAGGGTAGGAGCACTAGAGTATACTTCATTTGAATATATTGAAAATGAATGAGAATTATGTGATACCTATGTGAGCTAAATACATTGGCTATAGCGATAAAAGTTTTGGATACTACCAAAACACCTTTATCATCAAGGTCCAACAATAGGTCCGGCTTGTTTTGGGTAGCTCCGTCAAGGTCCAACGTAAGATTCGACTAGCCTTGGTAAGCTCCGGCCTAGGTCCGACTAGCTTTGGTAAGTTTTGGCGCTATGTCCTGCTAGCTTTGGTAAGCTCCAGTTCAAGGTTCGGTTAGCTCTGGCAAGGTTCGAAGCTTGATCGCAGTGGTTCTGCTTTTAATTTGCAATGTTTTGAACTTGATTTTTGGATTATGAAAAGTTTGCTTAGTATTATTTTACTAAGTTTTTGGTGTGTTTTTGTGGTTATGGCTGATATCGTTTCGCTATGGTTTGCAACATGCTTATGTGAGGTGCTCACGTAAGGTGTTGTGGTTTCGGAACTAACAAGAGTCAAGTCGTGGACTTGTGCTCGGAAGTATTTGTTGTTTATTCATGTGCAGGTGTTACTTGAGTTCAAGACATGGCTGGTGAGGGGATCCATTGGACTAGTCATAGGGAGAAGATGAGGTTCAATGACCAAGTTCGGGAGGAATTGTGGTTGAGTTGATCGGGAGGTTGCGCAACATGTTTGAATCAAGAACAATTCATATGAAGGTATCGTGGACATCGTTGTAAGATGTTTGCATGTGTGCAAGAAGTGCATGGACGTGGCTACATGGTTTCGAGGTGTGATGAAGATATGTGGACGTAAAGAATTGGTCATAAAGGTCCAACCGACTAGGTTATGGACTCAGGCTGCAGGTGAGTCGTGTTTACTCAAATATAGAAAGTTTTGAGTTGGTTATGATAGGATTTCGTGTGGGACACGAATTTAAGTTTTTTTAGGAATGTGGGATACATTCCTAAGGTGTTTGGAAATCTTAAGATTGATTCTATCTGCGTATAGAAGAGTCTTGAGCAGTTATATAAAGTTTTGATTCATGAATTGAGTAGGATTAGAGTCCTAGTTAAGTTTGGGTTTGCCTAAGAGCTGGTTATATAAGCAAGGGAGGCCAGAGCTCGTGGTGTACGACTTTAGTGCTGTTCCTTGTAAGTTTTTATCAATAAAATTCATAGTTTGAAGGAACTTTTGTGCCTTGTTCGTCCGATTTGTTTTCGTCAAGTCATTCTTGTCGAGTTTCTGCACAACACTACCTTTCTTCGGTGGTTTTATCATAACTCAAGTTTTACAGATTCGATTGAGGTGATTATTTTTGGGTTGTCTTCAAAACTTGATTTTCTATCCCCTGTGAAAATTTCACGGTCATTGGATTTGTGTTTTCTGATCTACACGAGTTTCTTTGCAGTGTTCCAGAACTGTATTTCTCGGGTAGGACAGATTGACCTTTGTTCGATCTTTCGATCGTAACTTGAGTTTCTCTTGACGATTTTTGTGATTCTTGTTGTGACGTCTTCGTGACTTGATTATCTACAATATATACTAGTTTTGTAACAGTTGAACACGTTTAGATTAGTCGCACACATGGTTTCTTTAACAGATCGGTTTTCTGCCGAGGGGTGTTTCCGTTGTTTCCGCTAAAAAGTTTTAATCTACCATTCACCCCCTCTGGTAGGTTTACACGTGCTATTCTATCCTACAAATTAATTAATAAGGATTATCTAATGCAAGGACATACCCTTAAGCATGATCATGATGGCTCTTTAATATTTTGTTATCCCGGCTTGTTCAATGAAATTTGGTACCTAACCCAGTTTTTCATTTGTACAAATGCCGAAGGCTAATCATTGACCTTCTTCCCTTCGAGGAAGCCCGAATAAGTAATGTCTCTGGAAGAGTAACTAGAAGTCATGTGAGGAGAGCGGATATGCCTCCGAGAAGCTCCATGGTCCATGAGTACAAAAAGGAAGAGAACCCAACGGGTGATGCACCCGGATGGACTCAACCTCCATCGTATGAGACCGAAGGTCCGTCTTGGCATAGATGGCCAGGTGCTGTGTGGGAGCCACCCCTATCCACTTCAAGCTCTAGCAGCTTGCCTCCAATGTCCATGAGAAGATGTTGTTCTTCTTCAGCTAAAAGTCATCATGACTATAGCCAAGGAATAAGAGATCTCACTAGACGTACGGAAGATCTTGAAGTGAGGACGGGAGACATCTACAACACTTTCCAAGAGCATGTACAAGGTACCCAAGATTGGCAACAACACATGAATGCTCAATTCACCAACTTCAACTGTACGCTACAACAACAAGCTGATCTTGCGGCATACTTCCATCATCAAGGGTTCAACCCTTATCACGGAGGTGATTGAAGAACAAGCTTGGGGAAGGACCCCCACTTGAGATAAATTGTATCACACTCTTTGCATATTTATTTTCCATTAATCCACCGTTCACCTTGCATATAAAAAAATATATAGAGTAGATTTTCTTTCAAATAAATTAAAAGATGTGCGGTAGAAATGGTTTAGAATTCACATAGATGAAATGATGAATAGTTGCTCTGTTTTAATTTTCCTAAGTCCCTAGATTACAACTTACTACCCTCCGAAATATTGCTTTCGTTGGCTAAAGTTACTTTTGCCTTGATTTAGAAGTTGTGGGTAGCAAAAGCTTAATCCAATTCTATGTTGTTGTGAGATATGATATAGTGATAGGGCTGCTATTCCTAGTTTCAAAGGTGAAACTTAGATTTCCGAAGAAATTCTAAAAAGATTTAAGTTACTCTCATTTGATTGGAAATACCTACCAAAGTGATATGATACTTTTTTACACTAATAGACCTTATGCATACGCTATTTGTCTTTACATTGAGCCTAGTCAAAGTAGTATAGACTTATATGAGAATTCATTCATTTCTTTTTGAATTCAAGACTTCACTTACAGATACTATACTTCTACACTAGAAGTATGCAAAATTCCATCATACCATCATTCCACAATAAAAAGAGAAACTCCATTCCCTTCATGCTTAGTACTCTCTCCAAGTCCATTGCATAAAAAGGGAGTAGAAGACATGGCTACAAAAAAAAGTAGCCATGTTTCATCTCTGCAAAATAAGACAGTCTACATAAATAGGAGTCATCTCAAACATCAACATCCACTTCCACTCCAACACACATGCACAAGTCTCTAATCAAATAGTTTGAATTGATTTCTCCTAAGGCTTGCTTTTTTGACTTAGCAATATTATGTGTTGCAAATATGCCTGCTACATTCCCTGCCAAGGTCCACATACAAGCCTTATTTAGTGGTAGGATGAGTGTAGGCAAAATGCCTTGGTAAGGAAATATTTCTGCTACACACAAAGGAGTGATCGAGAGAATCAAATTGAGGTACTTAAAAATCTAAATTGAAATCTCTGGAATTTGAGTGGAACTTGATCTCTAGGGTATGCTTGCTCCATTTTTTGTTCTATCGTTTAACCACCCATGAATAGGAGAAGGCATAAGCCCCAAAATAACTTACGATGGGTGAAGTACCATGCCAATTATTTCAATACCAGGTAGAGTATTTTGTTGTGCACATGGTACTTTTGAAAAACAGAACATTGTAGCAACTCCTGGTGATCAACCTAAAGTCTTGACTTTGATCAGGACGAGCAAAGGATAAGCTCGGGGGAGTTTGTTGACTGTTGTTATATACCAATTTCACCTGTCAATATAACTCAATTATGCGAAGAAAATATCATTTCTTGCACACATCACCTTTCTATTTAACCTATTTCCACTTGTCCTTGGAGAAATAGTGCATGCATACATTTATTGCAGGAAATGAGGTAGAAGAGGAGAGAAATCCTATAAAGTATCATCCCAGGCAATCAAGCACCGACATGTGGCATCACATGGATTAAATGGCCCACAAACAGAAGTATTTGAGACAATCTAACGGTTTATCACCCATATCAGTCAATAGGACCCACTTGGAAGTCACCCCAAGGAAGCACACTTGAATTGGTCCAACTTTATGTTCAGCCAACTAGGGGGTTCGGTCGACGCCTTCCTGGCGCCAAACTCGATCTGTTTCCACGTGTTGACTTCTTGTGGTGCCATGATCATGATGAAGACTGATTTGCGCGCTTTTGGTGGTAGGAACCGACCCTTCTCCAGCTATAAATAGGACCCCCTACCATCACTTCACACACACACCACTTGAGTATTCATTCTATTATATCCACTACCCTCCATAGGTTTAGAGGAGTTTAGACTATAGAGAGGAGAGCATCTAGTCCATAGTCCAAGTAGGAAAGGAGTAGAAGGAGTCTCTTCCCAATTGGGAAAGGTACGACTCTCACATTCCTATTTGTATTTGTGAATTTGTTCTTAATAAAGATATTATGTTTAGTATTCTTTTATTCATATACTTGGATGAAGCATTTCTTGTTTGATTGTGGATTCCATGTATGTGGTAGGAGTAGTATATGTGGTTACACTGTACCACTCTCATTATATCATCATAAACAGTACAAACCTGCACTATAGTCTAAAGAGTTATGACATGATCATGTTAATATGAATGACTTATGCTATGTTTCAACATTGGTTCAACAATGTTTAGGATAGTCATTGCCTTAGGATTGCTTGTGCTATAGCTTTTAAGGTATTTCCTTAATATGCTAGCATGGTTCTAGGATAGTTAAGTAGCGTTGGATGTGTTGAACAACTTAGCATGAATTCAACATTGATATGATCATTAGTATCTAACTTAGTCTATGTATATGTATACTAGAAGCATAGTAGGAGTATCTACCTAAATCTTAGACTAATCCCTCTTGACCCATTTATTCCCCCCTTAGGATAGAATGCTCTTGTGTGTGTCACACTACCTCACTTATCTATTACCCATCCTTACTAGAACCCTACCTAGACTAACCTATCCTCTCCATTTGATGATTACTATGCTTCTACCTAGCCTTCCTTCGGGAGAATATAAATGACACCCTTGGAATACTCTTGTAAGGGAAATGCTACATCGATAGTTTCCATGCGCTTGCGGAATTTATCTGTGATGTACGAAACATTGACATGCGCTTGTTTGGCTGGGATGATATTTTATAGGATTGCTCCCCCTCTTTTGCCTCATTTCCTGCAATAAATTCCTGCATGCACTATTTCTCCAAGGACAAGTGAAAATAGGTTAAATAGAAAGGTTATGTGTGTAAGAATGATATGTCCTTCACATAATTGAGTTATATTGATGGGTGAAATTGGTATATAATACCATCAACACGGCACTCGGTTTGCATGAATGGCAAAATGGCAGAGAAGCTTTGAGAGACCTAGATAAAAATCGGGAGAGGGTATGCAGAGAGAGAGAGAAAGAGAGAAAAGAATGAAAGATAATGAAACAAATTGAGGAAAATTAAAAATAAATAAAAAAATGAATGTAGTATGTCTTTAAAATTTTAAACATAATAATGGAGTGATATACATAGTTATATGGTAAAAAAAAGATGTAGTTGAATGAAATGATATAAAATATATGGTAGTTGATATAGATATCCGATTTAGAGGTAAACGTGACAGGGTTTTGTATCCCGGATATCAACGTATATGACATCAACAGGCGGTACCCGGTCATTGTACATCCCGTGTCGTACATGACCTTCGGCTCAAGGAGGAACACATGGCCCGAGCCCAGACCATCCAAGTCGGGGTAGGGAACCCACCCGAGCTCAAGAGCAGAAAGCGGACATCAACATTTAGTGAGGGCATGTGCTAATGCAGGTGCCTTCATTACTAAATGGACGGCCACGCGCGACTGTTGACAGCTGTTATATACCAATTCCACCCGTCAATATAACTCATCTATGTGAAGGAAATATCGTTTCTTGCACACATCACCTTTCTATTTAACCTATTTCCACTTGTCTTTGGAGAAAGTAGTTCATGCATGGATTCTATGCAGAATTGAAGTGAACAAGGGGATGGATCCTATAAAATATCATTCTAGCCAATCAAGCGACAACAAGTGGCATCACATGGATCAAATGGCCGACAAACAGAAGTATCTGAGGCCATCCAACAGTGTAGCAGCAATATCAGTCAATAGGACCCACCTGGCAGAGACGTGGAGGACGCACACCGCAAAAGAAGCCAAGACCAGGTCAACCGACCCCCTAGTCGGTCGACTAGGTCCTGGCACCAAACGCGGTCAAACTCCACGTGTTGGCTCCTCTGGCTTGAAGAGATCATGGGTGACTGACTCGCGCGCTGTTGGTGGCAGGAACCTTCTCCAAGCTATAAATAGGACTCATCACCCCTCACTTCAACACACACCACTTGAGTATTCATCCATTGTATCCACTACTATCCATAGGTTAAGAGGATTATAGGTTGTAGAGAGGAGAGTCTCTAGTCCTTAGTCCAAGTAGGAGAGGAGTAGAAGGAGTCTCTTCCCAATTCCTAATTGTGAAAGGTATGACTCTCATATTCCTATTTGTATTTGTGACTTTATTCTTAATAAAGAAGTTATCTTTAGTCTTCTATTGTTCATATACTTGGATGAAGCGTTTCTTGTTTGATTGTGGATTACATGTATGTGGTAGGAGTAATATTTATGATTATGCTATAACATTATCATTATATCATCATAAACACTACATTCCTCCACTATAGTCTAATTAGCTATGATATAATTATGTTAACATGAATCACTTATGCTATGAATTAACATTGGTCCAACGATGATTTAGTTCATTGCCTTAAGATAGCTTGTGCCTAGGCTTCTAAGGTAATTACTTAATATGCTAGCATGGTGCTAGGATAGAGAGTAGCATTGAATGTCTCATAGACCCACAGATTGAAGCTGTAAGCAGTAGGTGGTGACAACCCTATCTGTCCTTTGTAATCCTCCACGTTCGGCTATGCCACAGGCTCTAGGCGAGAGTCATCCTAGTATTGCTAGGGGTAAACCCGTGCCCGATGTGTTAATCCACTTAGCATGAGAATTCATAATTCATGATCATTAGTAACTAACTTAGGCTATGTATATGTACACTAGAAGCATAGTAGAAGTCTCTACCTAACCTCTTATCCTAGTCCCTTTTTATCTCATTTATCCCCTTAGGATATAATGCTCTTTTGTGTGTCACACTACTCCAATTTATCATTTATCCACCCTTGCTACAACCCTACCTAGATCAACCTAGCCTCTCCACTTGATGATTGCTTTGCTTCCATCTAGCCTTCCTTTGGGAGAATATAAATGACACCCTTTGGGAGTACTCTTAGAGTGGAAATGCTACATCGATAGTTTCCGTGCGCTTGCGGGTTTATATGTATAATCTAAAATCTATTAACAAGCATTCCTGGCACCACTGCTAGCGATGAATTTTTAGTTGTGCGTAGAAACCGTCAACAAGCATTTCTGGCGCTATTGCCGGGAAGGCAGCCGAAGTATTGCATGATTGAGTGAATAGGATAGGACCCTGATAGGTTTTAGTGATATGACCCTTCTTTGTTTTCAAATTTTATGTGAAAAAAGGGTAGTGTATGTCTGTTTCCCACTTGTTGAAAAACTTTGTTGAAGATCCCGAATCCCTTCTGAGAGATCGACCTTGTTTCGTTACTCCTTAGAATCTTCAAGCGATAAATCGATTCAGCGCACAACAACCAAAACGCTAATGGCCCAGAAGACACTTCGTGAATTTTCGGCTCGCTAACAATGTGCCTGTTGGGCCCACTGTTAACACGGGAGATGTAAACTTTGAAGTCAGGACTGGCCTTATCACTATCGTGCAAGCCGACCCATTTTGTGGGAAGGCTAACGAGGATGCAAGTGCTCACCTACAACAGTTCCATGATGTCTGCAACACTTTAAAGATCAAGGACGTATCTCCTAATGCCCGTCTTAGGTTGTTTCCATTCTCTCTTCTTGGGAGAGTGAACAATGGTTCTACGCGAACCGAAGTGTTGTGGGCACTTGGGAGAAATGTTCTAGGACATTCCTCGCCAAGTTTTTCCCATTGGGCAAGACCAATGCCCTACGTGGAAGAATTTCTAGCTTCTAGCAAGATGCCAAGGAATCTATTCCCGAGGATTGGGAAAGGCTTCAGGAGTACAACCTAGCCCGTCCCCACCATTGGATGGATGACTGGTTCATTATCCAAAACTTCTACAACGGGCTGATCCTTCCACCCGTGACTATGTTGATGATGCTGCTGGAGGTGTCTTCTTCACATTGATGGTGCCCAAAGTCAAAGATTTTATTGAGAAGATGGTGTCAAACATGGGTTGGAGCAATGAGCGTCTCTATACGCGCCAGCGAGGCATGCACACCTTAAAGGAGGTGGACATGATTGCTGCCAAATTGGACCTCCTTATGAAGAAGATTGATGGACAAAGCAATGGTGAGGTATGTGGCAATGCCTATGCCTTAGACTCTCACATCACTTGTGAAGTCTATGGCAATAGGGGCCATTTGGGCAATGACTACCCAGAAACCTGTGAGGATGCCCTATACGTAGCCAACAATGGAAACAAGAATGGCTATCGTACAGGAAGTAAAGGGTGGGGCCAACCACACCCATTCTATCAAGGAGGGTATAACAACAATGGCAACAATGGAAATCAACCCAACTTGAGAGAACTTGCCATTCGTCAGCTGAAGATTAATGAGGCCATAGCCACGAAGCTGCCGGCCAATGACAAGATCCTAGAGAGCATTAATGCCAATATTGAAGGACTATCCTCAGCTTTCAAAAATAATTTGAGTTTCAACAAGATGTTGGAAACTTAGTTGGCTCAACTGGCAGCTGCTGTTCCTCCATAGTATAATGGCAAGATGCCAAGATAGGCCGGACCTCGTATGGAAAGTGCCAACATGATTTCTCTACAAAGAGACAATTGGCTAAAAGACTCTAGATGTCCTACAATTTCATGCTCAATTGGGGATCACCACTTTGACAAGGCCCTTTGTGACCTTGGAGCAAGTGTATGTGTGATGCCAAAGGTGGTTTTTGACCAGCTGAACTTCACGGAACTTACTCCAACGCCAATGCAACTCCAACTGGCTGATTCTTCAGTCTGTTATCCAGCGGGTATCGCTGAAGATGTCCTAGTGAAAATCCGGAATTGCTTCATACTCGTGGATTTTGTGGTGCCCGACATGGAGGTCGACAAGGCTACAATGCTCTTGGGTGACCATTCCTAAGCACCACAAAGGCTCGCATAGATGTGGGAGCTGGAGAAATCCACTTCCATATCAATGGATAGGAGGAGAAGTTTAACTTTTGCCCAAAGTTGGAGCAATGCTCCATTATCCATATCAAGTATGGTCCGAATGTTAAACACATTCAAGAAGTCGAAATCACAACTCCAATGCTGGACCCGCTCATTGCATTCATGAGGAATTTGATCTATGCGGAAAATATGTCTTATCATACACGTAGACACCCCAAGATGACGGAGAAGTCCGGGCCTCCCCAAAGGCCCAAGTTCACCAAGCCGCCAAGAAGGTATGGCGGAAAAGGAAAGACAAGCCGTCCGAGCCCTTACATCCGGGCCCGGATGTCAAGAAATGAAGAAGGAGGAATGTCCATCTCATCGGACAGTGGTGAGACGTAGCCAATAGGATAAATTGGTAGTTATCCTTTTCTTTGTTTTTCTTTTCTCTTTATTTTTTCCCCATTTAGTTTTATTTTCCCCACTGCATATTTTATTTTCTTAGTAAGTTGAGAATCTTATATTCTCAACTATCATTTTTTTCTTCATTTTCACAAAAAGGAAATTGTTGTGTTTTGAAAAAGAGTTTTTATTCGGAAAATAATTTTTCTGATATGCAAAATTGGTAATTCACAAACGTGCTAATACCATAGATGTTGGGGAGCCACCTGCCGAAAGGGAGAATAGGGGGGCCCACATTGCAGTGCGGTCGACCCCCCTGTTCGGCCGACTAGGGGAAAGGGCCATTTTGGCTCTCTCTCCTCCAACAGATACAGTTGGTACACTAGTGACCGTTGGGGAATGCACGCTATAAATGGTGGTCGTGGGGAGTGCTTCTCCTCACACTTCACCTCATTTCATGCCTCCCCAAAGTCACTATTGCTCACATTGTTTTTCGTGCTCTTTATTGAAGTACTCTTGATTAATTTCCAACTCAATGAGATTTGCTTTTGTTTGCATTTGCAATTTGCTCTAAAGATCTTCAAGGATAAATTCGTCGGGGGTTTTTCTTTTTCTAACATCACCTCTTTTGAGTTTTTGCCTTGTTGTGTTCTTGTTTGTTGTGGCCATGAAACGGATGAAGAGGTTGTTTGGAAAGCGGAAGGAGGCTGCCAGCTCAAGCCATGGTGGGGACTCAAGTACACGCCACTGTTCCGTTGCTACACCAAGCTCATGGAGGAGGGGTGTAGGTGAAGACACTCTCATGGGTGAGAGAAGCAACCCTCATCAACTTCTCCACGATGACGAACTCGACATACAAAGTGAAGTTGAAGATCAAGCACGCAAGCTCCTCCAAGATCGTGAGTTTCTCATATGAAAGCTTATGATCAGGATTTGATCTCCAAAATATGTATGGATTCTGAATTCTTTTCCCATTTTCCGTGCACTAGGATGGGAAAACTTTTCTCACATAGAGGATAGAGGTTCACGCCTTCTCTCCATACAATTCCTTTGCACACTCAAGATAGGATTTTATGGTATTTCTTTTAGATTATTTCAAAAAGAATACAATATCCTATGGAAAGAATTAAGTGAAACCCTAGGCTTCCATAGACGATGTTTGCTAGATGTAGATGCTTTGCCTAAGTTTAACAAACATAGTTTTTGGCAAGATTTAACTTTTGAGGTCACATGTAGCATCATGCATAACCCTACTTTATGCTTCATGCATAGATGGGTGGCTATGACTATGTTCCCTATAGGAGACATAAGGATAGTGCGTGATGATGAGCTGAAAATTTTATTTGCTATGATTAAAAAGATAAAAGTTGCTCCAGTTATTGCCATGATGACACAATGGTTAGATTACATTTCAAGAACAGGGCCACTTGAATGCACTTCATTATTACTCGTATTGCTAATAGGGTAGGAGCACTAGAATATTCTTCATTTGAGTATATTGAGACTGAAAGAGAATTAATTAATGAATATTATCTAGTGCAAGGACATACCCTTAAGCATGATAAAGATGGCTCTTTGTTATTTTATTATCCCGGCTTTGTCAATGAAATTCGGTTACCTAACCCAGATTATCATTTGTACAAATGTCGGAGGCTAATCATTGACCTTCTT
Organism: Tuctoria greenei; assembly: GCA_036927565.1. Lineage (NCBI taxonomy): Eukaryota > Viridiplantae > Streptophyta > Magnoliopsida > Poales > Poaceae > Tuctoria > Tuctoria greenei. The sequence continues at coordinate 36,540,072 of JAYESD010000011.1, read as the reverse complement.
CCCATCGAGGAAGCATGAAGAAGTAATGTCTCTGGCAGAGTAACTAGAAGTCGTGCAAGGAGAGCGGTTGTGACTCCGACAACCTCCACGGTCCATGAGTACGAAGAGAAAGAGAACCCAACGGGTGATGCACCAGATGGACACAGCCTCCATCCTATGAGACCGAAGGTCCGTCATGGCATGGATGGCCAGGTGCTACATGGCAGCCAGCCTATCCACTTCAAGCTCTAGCAGCTTGCCTCCAACGTCCATGAGAAGATGTTGTTCCCCTTCGGCTAGAAATCATCATGACTGTAGCCAAGGAATGACGAATATCACTAGACATATCAGAGGGCTTGAAGTGAGAACGGGTGACATCTACAACACTCTTCAAAGGCATGTCCAAGGTACCCAAGATTGGCAATAACACATGGATGCTCAATTCACAAATTTCAACTCCACGCTACAACAACAAGCCGATCTCGCGGCATACTTTCGTCATCAAGGGTTCAACCCCCATCACATAGGTGAGTGAAGAACAAGCTTGGGGGAGGACCTGAGGTAAAATGTACCACACCCTTGCATATTTATTTTCCATCTTATGCCTTGCATATATACAAAATAAATATATGTATATATAGATAGATTTGCTTTCAAATAAAATAAATGATGTGCGGTAAGAATGGTTTGGAATTCACATAGATGAAATAATGAATAGCTGCTCTATTTTAATTCTTCTAAGTCCCTAGTTTACAACTTACTACTCTCCAACATATTGCTCTCATTGGCTAAAATTGCTTTTGCCTTGATTTGGAAATTATGGGTAGCAAAAGCTTAATCCATTCTAAGTTGTTGTGGGATATGATATAGTGATAGGGCTGCTATTCCTTGTTTTAAAGGTGAAACTTAGATTTCTGAAGAAATTCTAAAAAGATTTAAGTTACTCTCATTTGATTGGAAATACATACCAAAGCCATATGATACATTACATTGATATACCTTATGCATATGCTATTTGTCTTCACTTTAGCTTTGTCAAACTAGTATAGACCTATGTGAGATTTCATTTATTACTTTTTGAATTCAAGACTTCACTTGAACATGCTATACTTCTACACTAGAAGTCAGCAAAATTTCACCATACCACCATTCCACAATAGAAAGAGAAACTCCATATCATTCATGCTTAGTACTCTCTCCAAAATTTATTGCATAAAAAGGGAGTAGAAGACATGGCTACAAGAAAAAAAGAGAAAAATGCATGCTTACATCATAAGCATGAGAAGAAAAAAAGGGATAAAAAGTAGCCATGTTTCATCCCTGCAAAATAAGAGAGTCCACTCAAAAAGGAGTCATCTCTAATCCACATCCACTTCATTCCATCACACATGCAGAAGTCTTGAATCAAATTATTTTGAATTGGTTTCTCGTAAGGCTTGCTCTTTTGACTTAGCAATATCATGTGTTGCAAATATGCCTACAATACTCTCTACCAAGCTCCACATACAAGCCTTATGTAGAGGTAGGATGAATTTAGGTACAATCCCTTGCTGAGGATATATTTCCACTACACATAAAGGAGAGACTGAGAGAATCAAATTGAGATACTTAAAATCTAAATTGAAATCTCTAGAATTTGAGTGGAACTCTATTTCTAGGGTATGTATGCTCCATTTGTTGTTCTATCTTTCAACCACCCATGAATAGGAGATGGCATAAGCCCCAAAATGACCTAAAGATGGGTGAATTACCATGCCATTTTTTGCAATACTAGGTAGAGTATTTTGTTGTGCACATGGTACTTTTGAAAAGTAGAACATAGTAGCAACTCCTGATCATCAACCTAAAGTCTTGACTTTGCTCGGGACGAGCAAAGGATAAGCTTGGGGGAGTTTGTTGACGCCTATTATATACCAATTTCACCTGTCAATATAACTCAATTATGTGAAGGAAATAGCATTTATTGCACACATCACCTTTCTATTTAACCTATTTCCACTTGTCTTTAGAGAAAGTAGTGCATGCAGGGATTCTATGTAGAATTGAAGTGAAACAAGGGGATGGACCCTATAAAATATCATTCCAGCCAATCAAGCAACGACATGTGGCACCACATGGATCAAATGGACCACAAACAGAAATATCGAAGGCCATCCAACGGTGTAGCACCAATATCAATAAATGGGACCCACCTGGCAGAGACTTGGATGAAGCACACTGCAAAAGGATCCAAGACCAGGTCGGCCAACTCCCCAAGTCGGCCTACTAGGTCCTGGTGCCAACCGCGGTCAAACTCCACGTGTTGGCTCCTCCTGGCTTGAAGAGATCATTGGTGAATGATTCGTGTGCTTTTGGTGGTGGGAACCGACCCTTCTCCAAGCTATAAATAGGACTCCTCCTCACCCGTCACTTCAACACACACCACTTGAGTATTCATCCATTGTATCCACTACTCTCCGTAGGTTTAGAAGAGTATAGGCTGTAGAGAGGATAGTCTCTAGTCCTTAGTCCAAGTAGGAGAGGAGTAGAAGGAGTCTCTTCCCAATTCCCAATTGGACAGGGTATGGCTCTCATATTCCTATTTGTATTTGTAACTTTATTCTTAATAAAGATGTTATCTTTAGTCTTCTATTGTTCATATACTTGGATGAAGCGTTTCTTGTTTGATTGTGGATTCCATGTATGGGGTAGCAGTAGTGTTTATGATTATGCTATACCATTGTGATTATATCATCATAAACACTACAAACCTCCACTATAGTCTAATTAGCTATGATATAATTATGTTAACATGAATTATTTATGCTATGAATTAACATTGGTTCAACGATTGAGTTAGTTCATTGCCTTAGGATGGTTTGTGCCTAGGCTTCTAAGGTAATTACTTAATATGCTAGCATGCTGCTAGGATAGAGAGTAGCATTGAATGTCTCATAGACCAATGGATTGAAGAGGTAGGCAGTAGGTGGTGGCAGCTCTGTCTGTCCTTTGTAAGCGTCCATGTTCGGCAATGACACAGGCTCTCGGTGGAAGTCGTCCTAGTATTGCTAGGGGTAAACCCGTGCCTGATGTGTTAATCCATTTAGCATGAGAATTCATAATTGACATGATCATTAGTAACTAACTTAGGATATGTATATGAACATTAGAATCATAGTAGGAGTCTCTACCTAACCTCTTATCCTAGTCCCTCTTTACCTCATTTATCCCCTTAGGATAGAATGCTCTGGTGTGTGTCACACTACTCCAATTTATCATTTATCCACACTTGCTAGAACCCTACCTAGATCAACCTATCCTCTCCACTTGATGATTGCTTTGCTTCTATCTAGCCTTCCTTTGGGAGAATATAAACGACACCCTTTGGGAAAACTCTTAGAGTGGAAATGCTACATCGATAGTTTCCGTGCACTTGCGGATTTATATGTATAATCAAAAATCTATTATCAAGCATTTCTAGCACCACAGCTAGAGATGAATTGTTAGTAGTGCGTAGGAACCATCAACAGCAACCTAACTCTACCATAGAGGATAGTGCCTGTTGACACCTCTCTAGTCCCGTCCCGTTAGGTGCAGCTACCTGCATGCGCTACAGTACAACGCAGACCGTCAACAAGACTAGAGTAGGTATACAACGACTCGAGGCAGACACGAAAAATTCGCTAGAGAGACACAAAACATTGTACCATCCGTCCTATTTATGTCGGAGTCAGGATAGATAGAGCTCTCCCAAGTTGACTATAAAAGGGCCTCGAGGCCACCTTCTCAGAGGGGAGAGAGTTCTGTGAGAGGCTCTCTTGTAAACTCTATCACGACATCCTTTGAGCTAATGCTCAAGGGAGTGATCGAGACTGTACGTAGGGTGTTTGCTTTTTCCAGTATAAATATCTTGTGCCGTTGTAGCTAGGCCATCAAGGATGAGCGTGTGACTACACGATCCTTGATGGATTCATGGCGCTCAGCCCTCACGCTTGGTGAGAAGATTCGCATCCATCACTTTGAGTTCACCACCACCACCAATGACGGGCTCAAGGCCGACCACATATTCACCATGCACCACGCCTTCCACTTTAGGAGCCTGGATTTCATCGCTAGTAATGGTGGCATCCTCTTGATGACAAATGGTAAGTCTACGCTGAGCCCTCGATGGGCAAGATGATCAACAATGGTGACATTGATGCTGCGAATAGCATCATAGGAGCATCCTTTGTAGGGATGGTTGACTATGAGTCATTGTCCCTCCATGACATATTGAAGGTCATCACCGACTGCGATTTGGGTTCGATGTTGGCATAGAGGAAAGCGAGTGTACCTATTGTGAATGTGACGTTGCGGAAATAGGTGATGACTCCCACGTTGGTGCACCTGCCAACACACCACCACAGCTCACGCCCGAGCAACAAGAGGTGCAGCACCGCGAGCTCGGGAACAAGCAGACATGCAGATGCGAATCAGCTGACCAGCTTGAGGCGTGGTGTGTCACGCTCGAAGCTGAGTAGGCACACTAGATGCACACAAGGCTGCGTTTTAGTCAGAGTTGGACCCTCGCACCAGCATGGGCGGAGCGTGCTCTCATGCTCGCCAAGTTCAAGCCAAAATTTTTGCCGACGTGGGCTGCCTCCCATGCTTCAAGCGAGCGAGTGAGAATGTGGCGGCCGCAACTACAATACTCTGCTGCGTGCCCTAGCTCATCGAGGCTAAAGTTTGGTGCACTTAGCAGAACCTCTGGTCCCTACTAGAGAGGACAACAGTTCAGCACGCGAAGAGCGCCCTCGCTCAAAAATAGGACACGTCAGCCCATAGCAGAAGCCGAAGGCACGTCAAGAGTGGTGCCATAGCAAAAAAGACCCACGTCTCCAGCTGGTTACATGGGATGAAAGGGTTGGGTCATCAACCCCCTTGCAAAACTCCGTGCACAAGCGCGTGGGGTCATCTGACCTCCATCGAACCCACAAGGCTAGACAAAGAGCTCGGGAGGAGTCACAAGCCCTCGACCCGAGCCCTGACAATGCTGACTCCATATGGGTGGTCGCTACGATGATGACGAGGACTAGAGCTTGATCCCACTCCCCCGGGCCTAGGGTATTCGGGAGGTGAATATGCAATGCAACTTTCCAAGCGTGGTTTCATGTGCTAACGAATGTTTGGTTGGAGGACTACCGCTTGGAGTGCAGGACTGGCGGGGCTGACGATGATTTCTTCATCATACAATACCTCGTCATCTACTTAGCTGACTTGTCCTGGGCATGGCTAGAGTACCTTCCCACTGACAACATCCAAAGCAGGGTCAAGCTCAGGGATATCTTCATTGGTAACCTACAGGGCAAATACGTGTTTCCTAACAACCCGTGGGATCTTAAAGGGTGTTGACAAAAGTCAGGATAGACCCTCTGTGAGTACATCTGGTGTTTCTCCACGAAGTACAACAAGCTCCCTCACATGGTCGACACTGACATCAATGCAACATTCCTTTTTGGGAGCACCTGCAAGTCCCTGGTGCACAAGCTTGGCTGCGTCAAACAAAGGAGAACTAAAGAACTGCTCGACGCTGCTACCAACCACGCCTCTGGTAAGGAGGCTCTCGGGTCCATCTTCGACAAGGGGAAGCCGAAGTGCACCAACAAGAGAACGGACATGGTGCCTCGTCACAGCTATGAGAAAAGGAGGATCGACGACAAGAAACACTATCATCGAGATGAATATAGCTCAAGTCTGACGCGACCGCTGAAGACTATGAAGACGAGACACACCAAGCCATCGACTGACCACTTTGAGAAGCTTCTTGAGAAGTCATGCACCACTCACGCCTTCCTGATAAAACACACCCTCAAGGATTGCGTCCTCCTTAGACTTTTCCTCAGCAAGAAGTCGAGCACCACGAGCGACAAAGGCAAGAGGGTCACTCGGGGGGCCACCAAACCGCTAAGAGCTCGGTTGTCTTCTTAGAAGTTTTCTTCCGAAATGTTTTTCATCTTCTCCCTCCATGTCTCGTAACCTATGGCTAAGGACAGCAAAAGTTCTAAAAGCTACTGACCAGGTAATGCGTAGGGACAAAAGTAAGTTGTGAAACATTTTTTCACCTTCTCCCTCCATGCCTCGCAACATACAACTAAGGACTCCAAAAGTTCTAAAATCTACAGATAGGGCAAGGCGTAGGGTTGAAAATAAGAAACACATAGAAGAATTTGTTTAGTTAAATAACAAGTTCAGAGCCCATGAGGGCTCGGTCTAATGCACTAAAAAAACGAAATAATAACAAAAATGAGATACAATTGCCGAGCTGCCCTCCACTCCAGTTCTGTCCATAGCAGGACGGCTTCAGTGGGAGTGACCTTGGACAGCAGGCTTGCAGCAGGTGAAACCTCCTTCTCAACGAGTTCGAGCTCCTTCTACGAGTGGATTGCCGCGAAGCCCTCCTCGACAGCCAGAAAATTGATGACATTGTAATGAGAAACGATGACAGACAGGGTGACGTTGGCTCCAAGGTGAGCCCTGACACTCGCTATAGCCTCCAGTCTAGTTGTCACTAAGCGTGAAACCTCCACCAGATGGGCATCAAGGGAGCCGCCACTTGAAGAGCTCGGCGCCTGGTGGCATAGAGTCTGTTAAGATCCTCCACGACAGCCTCAAAGTCTAGCAAAACGTCTTGGGACCAAGACATTAGGGAGGCATCACTCGGAGAGTCTTCGGCCTCCAGCTCCCCTAGCACCGAGTCGCATGCCATGGCAGTCGCGGCCCGAATCACCGCGAACTACTATTGGATGGTGGAAAGTCGACCGGGGATCTCCTCAAGGCGGAAGGTCAGCAGAGCAAGGCCCAGGAACCACTACTACAATAATCCTCATCCTAGGCGGCTCTAAACGTATTATCACATGCGGTTTCTAAAACTGCCTAAAACGAAGAGCATGTGATAATATGTAATTTCACGGACAGAAAAGTGAAACCGCCTATGATAAGGGTATTATCACAAACGGTTCTTTACTTACTACGAGCCGCCTGTGAAGACATATTATCACAAGCAGATCGTACAGTATATGTAACCACCTATGATAATGGTGTTATCACAGGCAGATCTTTACATATGACAATCCGCCTGTGGAGGCGATTTATCGCAGCCGGTTTGTACCATAACAGAAACTGTCTGTGATAATGGAGTTATCATAGGTTGTTCTTTACCAATTTCTAGCCGCTTGTGATAAATAATTTCACAGGCAGGTCTAGTCGTAGATAAAGAATTGCCTTTTATAAAGTACAACCTATGCAGTACTACCTGCTGTTATTTCTAATTTCCAGGTCAATTCAATATAATCACAGAAGTCAACAATATAATCACAAAAGTAAACAATATAATCACAGAAATAATCTTACAAAATTCAATTTCACTAAAACAATTTAAATATGTACAACTTATGCTTACAAGTCATCTCATAGTTTACAAGTTTCACTAAAAGCCGTTTCTATTTCCATAGTCACAAAGTTCTGGCACATCAGCTATTACACCATCGTCAACAAAGAACACCCCTCTTTTGTGCAAAATTTTGTGACGCATGAATTTACACAGTTCACTGGCAAACTTGTCGGCTCCTCCACCAGGCATACTTCTGGAAATCGGCCATTCTTGGTTCAAATTCTTCGTGTGCTGCAATGAAACACATAAGAAGGTTTAGAATGTGTTGGTTTGAGAAATCTCAAAGTATAGATCAAAGTGAGTATACACGAATTTATTTGGTATTTTTGGAGCTGTTGTACTATTAGCAATTGAATTTTGAAGTTGGACAAAATTTGAAAATAATGTTTCTGGTAATATTGAGCAGCAGAGAATATAAGTATTAAAATACGCTAGTTACAATGAAAATGAAACTCAAAAGAAAATAAGATATCGACATTAAGGATAACTTACATCCTCACGATTCACACTATATTCGCTGGCGGTCCGAAGATACTCGCATACATAATGCCCGCATAAGACGCTCCCAACAGGCTGCTTGGGCAAGGATAATATGTTTTAATGTCCAATACATTCGTATTAGGACATCTCTGACCGCCAAGCGTTGTAATATAAGAAATGTCATATAAAAATTGTCAATACATTCTAAATGTGTGTAAATTAAAAGTATCGAATAAACGTACAATTTCAAAATGGAAAGGAAATATTTGTAATGATCTGGTGGGTAATCGGCTGAGTCCAAGACTGTTGCCAAACCCTGCATTGGCTTTATGAAGATCATTATGTAGTGTTTACTGCACATGTACAAACACACGTGTTAAATTAACAAATAGCAATAATTGTAATTTCAATTTCATGTGTTGAACTTACTCGAAGTGGTACAGAGCTTTTACGAGGTCCTTGCCATCTATGAAAAAGTTAAACATGGCATGTCCTGTGTAAGCTACAACTTCTGTCCTTTTATCCTTCTCTTGTTTTGCGATTGATTTACCAAAATCTTTTTTTTCCATGTGCTTGTATTGTTCTGAGTCTCGATCCACCTTAACATCGAATAACGTCTTTGCAATCCGTGTAGGGTCAAGGATACCTGTCTTGTGTTTCATCTTTTTATTATCCATGTATTGCATCCTATTGAAGAAGTCCATAATTGTTATAATCTCATGAAATGTTTATGCGTGTAGTAAGAAAAGCAAATACAAAATATTAGAGGCACTTACAAGCACCAGATGAGGAGCATGTTGATTTCAAGCATTCCATGATGGAAAAGGGTATGTAGATCTTCAAAAAAAAAGGGCTCGTTTATCTGCTCCAATGCTCTAGAATGCATGTTTTGGCACACAAAATGTGACGTAAGAAAGATAATATTTTGTGCTGGCAACGATGTACCACTCGTGCATTCTTTTGAGCAGGACAGGTTGTTTGCTAAGTTGTACGGATGTCATGAACGACTTCCCATTCTCATATTAGGGAGGAACATCCTCAAGCTTGTATATTGGAACTTCTAGTTTAACTAAAGCCGTCCGCTGATTATACATGACATCGTCTTCTTTCCACTCCTTGATATCTTCTAATGTTGGCTCATGAGAGGAACAAGATGCACTCGATTTTCTAATATTTTCCTTCATATTTTCCAAATACTTTGACACTTCTGATGAAGGTTTCTTATTTTCGTATGAGCTAACTTTGATAGGCACAGATGATCGAGGAGTAGTCGTCGGAAGTTGGAGACTGGCTTGTTGTTGAACCTGTTGTTCAACTAATTGCTCTTTACTACCAGCATCTTGCTCTAGTACTACTTCAAGTTGTTGCTCAACTGGTTGCTCTTTACTAACAACAGCTTTCTCTGGTACTTCTTGAATCTGTTGTTCAAGTGGTTGCTCTTGGTTATCTTTACTAGTAGGGTTACTATCATCCTTGTTGAGACATAGCGGGAGTGGAGCTTCCTATACTGGGAGTGGATCTTCTTGGACTTTCGCCTTAAAAGATGAGGTTGCAGTATTTTGAGATGCGATGGGGCTAGAAATCGGCTCATTGTCCAACACGATATCGCGCTGGTGTCAAAGGATTAATTGTATACATCCAGCCCCAGAGTCACGATTCCCTCATTTGTGATGTGGTCTGTTTCATAATCTTCGTAATCATTATCAATGATCTGAAGAACTTGCACCGCAGCATAATACAACGGAAGTGGATTGCCATTGAAGTTACGATCAGGCTTTGCCATAGCAGTGGCAACATGTTTGGTTTTGTTCCCTGCTCTGTCGATCGGGATAAGAAGATGACAAGATCTGCCCTTAGCAATATCATCAACAACGAACTTATGGGTTGACCCTGAGCCTGGTACAGAACCTACGCTGTTAGGGTAGGAAATCAGAGATACCAAATGCTCCTTTGGCATGGGAACCATTGATGTACTCGGTTCCAGTAATTGTCCCGATTGTCTAAGTTGTTCCATTATTTCTTGCACATTTTCCTTGACCTTTTGAGCGATCGTTTAATCAAGTGTTTTGTTGAACTTCTCACGTATTCTATTTGTCTGTTTATCTTTCGGGAAACCATCTAGCCAAGACATTTGAGAAGACATTGCTCGAACCCGTTCTCTGTGTTCAGGGATTCCTAGGATAGTGGTAAGTTGGTCATTCTTGTAAAAGCCCGCTTTTCGGAAGAACAAAAACGAAAAAATGCGAACTTAAAATTTTTTGAAAATGGACATGGAAATCCAAACTCACACGAGCCATATGAGTTAACCCATGTTCACTAAAAATAGGAACTTGTTAAAATGTTACATATAGAACATGGTTGCTAATGTATTTGGGACTTAAGGGGTAAGATTCTTAATTTCCATGCATTCAAATTAAAAGAGAAAATAAAAACAAATTTAGAGAGAAAGAAAAAGGAATTATTGCAACCCTAAAATGGGACATCCAAAAATATTCAAATCTCATGCCGTAAATAGACTCTCGGTAAAGTTTCAAAAATTTTTTGAAGCACGTTTCCCATTTATTGGACACGTACTGAGAGTTTAATCAACGTCGACTTCAAATTTAAACTTTGTGCTCAACCTTGTCCAAATCAACTGCAAATTTTTCCTGAGGTCCCTTATGGTTCAAAAAGGTTAACCTTAAAGTTTCAGGATTTTTGAACCTAATCTACTATTTATTTCCTTGATTCAGGTATCACCACTTGAATTCAAATTCAAATCTGAGTTCAAATTCAACTTGCTCAGTTTTGAAATCTGATTGCACCATAAAATTCTCCACATTTTATTTAGTCATTGGGCCGAAGTTGAATATTTTTGAAGCATGTCTGCTAGCTACATTTGAATTTTGAAAAGAGAAGGGCGAAGATAGTGGGACCCACATGTCATACTTATCCTCAGTACTAGGAAAAAGGTGGGCCCCACTAAGCTTCTCAATGGATGGAGATATTTTGCACCTGGAATGAAGTGGATAAGGGAAAAATTGGAGTGGGTCCCACATGTCATGTCTATCCTCATGGCCACAAAACAAACTTCACTTCTCTCTCTCGGTCCTTATCGTCGCGCCCGCTCCTCCCTCCGGCTTGCCCCGCCCCCACGGCACCTCGCCTCTCCCGGCCTACGCGCCCGCCTTCGGTGTCGTCCCCGCGCCACGCGCCTCCTCACCTTGCCGCTGGCCCGCATCGCGTCACCCGACCACAGCGCCGAGCGCACCTGCCCGACTCCTAGCCGCCGTGGCGTTGCTCCACGCCCAGCGCTGCCGCACTGCCCCTGTGCCCCGGCCGCCGTAGCAGGGCAACATCGGGCGCCCGTCCCTGCGCCGCACGCCCGCGCGACGCTCGACCTGCGCACCTCCCCCATCGCCCCCTGCTGGCAGCGTCGCCGCACGCCCGCGCTCGCCCCGACCGCGCCGTTCCCAGCCTCTGCATGCCACCGACGCCGTGCTCCTCGCCGGCGCTCCACCTCACGGCCGCCGGCTTGCCCGCGCGCCCTGACCGCCGCTCCCGCGTCCCAGACCGCTCCACCTCGCCGCGCGCGTCACCCTGCTCCTGGCCGCCTGCAGCCCCGTGCCCAGCGCCTGAAGCCGCAGCCGCTGGCCCGCGTCCGACCACCTCCTTGCCTCCCAGCTCCGGCGCATGGCGCCTGCTCGCCGCTCGCCCTGCCTCCTCCTGGACTTCCGCTCGTCCACCGCACGATGGACGCCGTTCCCCTGCGCCGTCGACGCCGCGTGCGCCTCGCGCACAGCGCCGTGTTTGCACCACCGTGCCAAGCATGCCTGCCACTATACTCCTAGCCGCCATCCAAAACCCCCATCCTGGAATTGTAGCAGCGTGTTCCACCACCCATGTGTCCCTGGGAAGTTTGAACATAAGCTGCGCTGTGTCGCCTTGTGTCATCTACTTGGCGTCGTCATCTACATGAAGTCAACATGGCGTTCGGCTCATGTGCCGAGTCCATAAGGCATTGCGAGTGATGTGGGGGGTGGAAGATATGCAGGAACACACCGTTGACACACCAGCATCGCCAATTGATCCAAGGTTAGCTCTAATTTTTGCAAAGATTGGTCAGATCAATGCTGCAGTCAACCTATTCGATGAAATGCTTACAAGAAAAGAACCAACTTCGTTGATGTTCAGAGTTGGTCTTGGTGCAGGGGTATGGTGATGTGGCAAACCGACAAGCCTAAGTGCCAAGATGCCTTTGAATGGTCATGAAGCGACATAAATCAAGTACACACCCAAGATGTTCGGCGAAATGCCTACAAGGTGAGTCTTGCCCTGAAATACCTTGCTTGACATCACTAACGCCCGTTCGTTGTGATCGCTAAGGTTACTCATGTGTCGTCAAGTCGTACGTCTAGTTTTCGCATTGATATCATTCCTATAGGAGTCCCTAAGTTGACCTCCTTTGTCGTTTGTATCACGTTGGCATATCCGTGCGTGCTCGTGATTCTCCACCATGAGCCGCGTCGACGTCGTTGACCATATGGCGTCGTCGTGATGTTTCGAGCCATCATCGTGTCCTGGCATCGAGATGAAGGATGCCTGTAACGTGCATGATGCTGGAACACAACCACGACACAACGGTCAACAGTCGTTTAGCCAAATTAGGGTTTAGTCGAGGCGAGACTCGTCGATCCCTGGGTGTAACCAAGGTGCTCGATGAAATGCCTTCTAGGTCAAACCAGGTGTGTCGGTGATCACCGATGACCTGGAGTAAAGGTATGCAAGAACGTTGCGACCAACAAGGAGAACTAGACCAAGGGGAACCTTGGATAAGAGTTCCTTGGTTGTGTCGAGGATGTTCCCTAACCGATCACAGGATTGGTTAACTTGGTGTACCACTTCATCGACGACAGGTTCGTCGAGTCGCTTATCAACAACCGAGTCGACATCACTAGCCTTAAGACTCACAAGGTGGTGTTCGGGATTCCGCTCACCCCATTGACGAGTCCGGATTGATGTGGACGTCGCTAAGACGATCTTCTCGAGATGGCAAAGCATGCCTTCACGGTAAGGTCTCGCATCATGTTTAAGTCCCGAGAGCTTATCGAGCTCACCTGGACAAGCTTGCGGGAGACACTACATAAGCGTCGTCGTGTAAGAACTTGAACGATGCTCGAGAAGCTTGCCGTAGAAACTACTTTACCTAAAAGTCATTTGACGTTGTCTTGGTACTCATGCTAGGTTAACAGTGCTTGTAATGACTTTTTAAGTCCAAGCCATGTTGATCTCAATTCAGTCCCAAGTGTTGTTAGGTTCCATCATGGTTCATCCTAAGTCAGGACCCTACGACAACATTGCTCCCTTAACTAGGTTTACTCCTTTATGAGTTAAGTCAAGTTCATTGGTCGACTGCTAAATCGCGACCTTCGTCTTGTACACTCCACTCATACTCAAGCTTTTGATGTCCCCCTTAATTCTTTAGGCATCCTTACACTACCAGTCCAACACTCCTCACGATTCAGCTTTATCATCCTTGAGTGGCATAGCATCGAGTGTTGAGTGCCAAGTTGCAATGTGTGTTTACGTTGCACCTTTCAATTCACATCTCGACACTACTATGACCACTAGACTCCATCCTTTGTTTATCCACAAAACAGAGGCATATCTGTCCTTCCTAGTCAAACTCCTCGCTCTTAAACTTTACACAACCCCATGAAGTCTATTATTAAATTACTTAATTACTTAATTACTTAATTATTTATATGCATATCATGTCGATAGGAACGTGCTGATAGGTGATCGACAAGAAACTTCGCTTGGAAGAGAAGGCCAAGGTGTTTCCACTGAAGTTCTATGGCAGGTTCTTTGGAGGAAGACCAAGCCCTAACAATTGACATTTATTCTAGTCGCAAACTAAGGCAAGCACCGGTTTGCATTTAAGTCGTTTATAAAATTTTGCTTTATCACTATGATGAGTAGTATATGAATTGTGCATTAAGTTTAGGATGATTGATAGTCCACTTGGATGGCCAAAAATCCCAGGGATTGGTTGGAACGAGTTACAATTTGACCTGTAGTAACTGCTTTGCTAATGCATAGGAAATCTGGTAGAAGTCGAGTAGTTGGAATCTACTCGCGAGAGATGTAGGACATATCTCACAGGATTGGTTAGATAGAAAATGTATTAATATAATGAAATTGAGACCGGGGAGGGAATGGATAGGAAGCGGCGAGAATTGAGTCTCGGTCGCATAGCCCTGCCTGTGTCGATTAAGGCCCGCTTCGTGTGCGGCCCCGCTGAACAAGCTTGACTTGTACCGGCAACATAATGGACATATGGAATCCAATAAACTGATGCAACTTTATAACTGGGGTGTCGAGGCCCATTAACTCACCATCGATAGGGGTGGGTTGAGGATAGTAAGGTGTAAATCGGTCGGCGGACACATGAGGTGTTCCGTGCGGAGACCTTCTGTTCGCGGAGGTGAGACGGGCTCGGCGTTCAGGTTTCTTCTGAAAGGTGGCCATATATGCCTAGTACTGAAGTGTTAGATAGGTACGGGTGTGCTCGCTGACACTTCCAAACGACGTATGTGTCGTGTTGTCCGAGTGTGTCCTGATTGCAATCACTATCCCTCGCAGTAATAGAGTACCACTTGTTCACTGTGTCGTGACGTAGTAAATACTAAAGAACCCAAAAAATACCATTGTATTGAATTTTAATTACTTTGCAACCTTGTATGATTTAGAGATAGTATAATTAAAAGTTTATAGTTTCCCCATACTTTAGCTGTAATAGCATTATGTGCTCTGGGCATGTCATATCATCAGCAAAGCATTTCTTGTTTGATTGTGGAGCCCATGATGTGCCGTGCTCGCAGAATGTCATTTGCTACATAAAACCTGATTATAAGGATCCACTTGTACGTGAGTCTATTTATGCTATTCCTTACCTATGTTAGTATTCACCCTGCATATGTCTAGTGAGACGGTTAAGTCTTGCTGAACCTTATGCTCACGTTTGCGCTTTAACGATTTTTGCAGGTATTAGTTTTATTTTTGCTGTTCAGGTTGTACATGAGACTCGAGGTGTCGAGATAAATCTCATGTGAGCCATGCCGCTGCTGAATGTTCTCCTTGTTGCTTGTGAGAAGCGTCCTAGGGCATGGACGTCTTCTCTCCTGCTTAGTTAGGTGAGATTATGAGTATGTATTTTCCGCTGCATTTGTATCCTTGTTGTACACTCTTTTGTAAACTCTTCTTATTATTAAATGAAAACTATATATGTTTTGGTATCCTTTTTGTGTTTGCTGTTAGGTGCCACATCGCACGGCACCACCCAATGAGATCCTCGGATGTGTGGACTCCGGTCCCCACAATTCTTCCTCTTCGGCCTGAAGAGACCCTTCTGTTGCTTTTCAATTAATTCTTTCATTTTTTGCTCTATTCATTCACAGAGTCGGGATTTTCATGTTTGCCCCCGCTGGTCAACCATTACTGATCAAAGACCTACCGCTGAGTTCTCTCATTGCAACCTTCTAACGGGTGAGGATTTGTAACACCCTCATTTTCATGCATCATGCCCTGCATCCATCATTAAATATGTTTAACATTGAGCCACATAAAAAGGGAACAAATTTAAAATGAATTGATAGCAAAACCACACTTAAGAATTCGGGAAATTGCGGACTAGTCCGATCTCTCTACAGAATAGTCCGATTTCTCACTCACTTCAAACGGACTTGTCCATTTTGCTGTGGACTAGTCTGTTTCTCCCTCTGGACACTTTCGGACTTGTCCGGTCCTGTGCGGACTAGTCCGATGTTCCAATTCCTTGAAAATTTTGCTAAGTCCCTGGACTTGTCCGGACTAGTCCGATGTTCCAGTGGACTTGTCCGTTTTCCCCTCTGACTAAAGTCGAACTTGTCCGATTTTTGTCCAGACTTTTTTGTGTTCCCCCTCTGGATAAGTTTGTACTTGTCCGATATCCAGTCCGGACTTGTCCGATTTCTCTCTGTCCAAATTCGGACTAGTCCGGTCCTTTTGCAGACTTCTGCAATAAATCGCGACTCTGAGTTGATCTTTTGTTTCACGACTTGTTTCTTGGGTTTTACTTTAAGTGGGCCTAGGGACGTCGTGCCTAACTCTTTTAGAGCCCATGTGGGACTCTAAACCGGCCTCTATTCATCTCAAACTCGAAATCCATCTAACCCTAGCCTCCACCTCTATATAAACAACCCACCCCTTGACCTGACATCTATTTTCCACTTTTCCACCTCACCCAAACCCTAGCTCATGAGTAGCCGCCACCAAGGAGGGAGAAAGAGATCGAGAGCAGGAAGAAGAAGAGGAGGAAACGAAAGAGGATCAAGATCTCCATAAAGTTTTGTTCTACATCACCAATTCATCCCCTAAGTTCTTCATCAACCCTAGATCTTCAAGATCCAAGTGTTGCTTCCAGGATCCTTGATTCATTGGAGTCCTAAACACCTAGTATACCTTCTGTCTCTTTTCCTTACGTGAATTCAACCCCAAATCTCCAAATTCACGTCGATCTAGAAAACCCTAATCTGTTGTTCCTGCGTAGTGCGATCTATTTCTTGTTGAATTAATTCCAAGTTAGATCGAATCAACCCCAAACCTGTGTAGACATGTTAATAACCATTGTAATTGATTAATAAACATTAAAATCCACTTATTAACTAGTTTTGCTTTGCAATTGCATTAATCATGCATGGCATGTCATATTAAGTAATATATGTGCACTTTTTTATTGTGTTTTTTGTCTTGTATGTTCATTGTGCGGTTTAGACGGATTTGCACTAGAGAGAGTTGCGGAGGATCTCCAGCACCAAGAGTTTGGAGTCTTTGATCCCAATCAAGCCCAAGAGCAAGGCAAGTGTCCTTGAGGCATATTGATCCTGTTTTTAAAATAAACGTTTTGTTTGCAAACTGCATGCTTGTGTCAATTTGATGGGAAATCCTATAATAGGGAGTTTACTAGCTTTGTTTAACCACCCTTGTCACCTAGAATTCATGATAGAGAGTCGGGATGGGATTTCTACCTTTTTGCTACGCTTAATTAATTGGGATGGAAAACAATTGTACCACCTAACTTAATTATGCATTAATGAGATTATGATTAACATGAACTTTTTAATATGATATGGTGATGGGTGACCTGAGCAAGCCTGGTATGTGGATGGGTTGGATGTTATGGTTGTTTGCTTGCTTTAGACCTAAGGACCGGTTCATGCGAGAATAAGCCAGGACTACAGTGCCACCACGAGGCCAAGTATGGGTGCGGTGTAGCTGATTACACTATAAGGATTCCGCCCTGTTGCAACGATAGTACTGCAACGAATACTCAATCATTGCAGTAAGCTTGGTCTTTTGCCACGATTCACTAGTTCGTGGCATTAGCATCTATCGCCACGGAACACGATCGTTGCATTAGGATCTGTTGCCACGATTCACTAGTTCATGGCATTAGGATATATCGCCACGAATCTATTGCCACGATTCACTAGTTCATGGCATTAGCATCTATCGCCACGGAACACGATCGTTGCATTAGGATATATTGCCACAATTCACTAGTTCATGGCATCAGGATCTATTGCCACGAATCTATTGCCATGATTCACTAGTTCATGGCATTAGCATCTATCGCCACGGAACATGATCGTTGCATTAGGATTTGTTGCCACGATTCACTAGTTCGTGGCATTAGGTTCTATCACCACGAATCTGTTGTCACGATTCACTAGTTCGTGGCATTAGCATCTATCGCCACGAAACACGATCATTACACTAGGATCTGTTGCCACGATTCACTAGTTCATGGCATTAGGATCAATTGCCACGATTCACTAGTTCGTGTCATTAGCATCTATCACCACGGAACACGATCGTTACACTAGGATCTATTGCCACGATTCACTAGTTTGTGGCATTAGGATCAATCACCACGAATTTGTTGCCATGATTCACTAGTTCGTGGCATTAGCATCTATCGCCACGGAACCCGATCGTTGCATTAGAATATGTTTCCACAGTTCACTAGTTCGTGGCATTAGCATCTATCGCCACAGAATCCGATTGTTGCATTAGGATCTATTGCTATGATTCAATAGTTCATGGAGTTAGCATCTATCACCACAGAACCCGATCATTGCATTCAGATTCATTGCTACGATTCATTAGTTCGTGGCATTAGCATCTATCGCCACAGAACACGATCATTGCATTAGGATCTATTGCCACGATTCACTAGTTCATTGCGTTAGAATCTATCGCCACGAAACGCGATCATTGCATTAGGATCTATTGCCACGATTCAATAGTTTGTGGCGTTAGCATCTATCGCCACGAAACACAATTGTTGCATTAGGAACTTCTGCCACGATTCACCAGTTTGTGGCGTTAGGATCTATCACCACGAAACACAAACGCTGCATTAGGAACTTATGCCACGATTCACAAGTTCGTGGCGATAGGATCTATCGCCACGAAACACAATTTTTGTATTAGGATCTGTTGCCATGAAATACTGGTTGGTGGCATTAAGATCTATCGCCACGGAACACAAACATTGCATTACATAGTTCATGTACAGCTAGACCACACAGTACCTATATAAATAAAATCATCATCTTCGCTGTCCTCCCCAAATATTGGAGGTACAATACCATCATTGATATATGTATCATCATCGTCGTCGTTGTCGTCGTCATCATCTTCATTTGAAAGAGCAGAAGCATCACCGGTTGCTCCGTCAATGTCATTCCTATCCCATGCGGTCATATCCTCATTTATATTAGTAAGTCGTAGATCATCAAATAATGTCTCAGCCTCCATCGTCTCAGTGACATTATTTTCACCGTCTCCAGAGGGCTTGGCAAAAAGGTTTCGTGGCTTCATTTTAACAACTGTAACCCATTTAGGTTGCTTCACACTTCTAACGTAAAAAACTTGTTCTGCTTGGGTGGCTAGAATGTAAGGCTCATACTTAAATTGAGAAATAGTAGTGTCAACATCTATCATTCCATATCGATCTATTTTGTAGCCTCTGCTTTGGCTCTGACTGGAACGAGGCCGATCAAACCATTCACATTCAAATAACAGAACCTCTTGATTTTTTTCAAAATCAACATAAATAATTTTCTTGATTACTCCATACCACTCATGATCACCATCCTGAACAACAACACCACTGTTTTGCGTCCGTAAATCTTTTTCCACCTCTGCTGTTCGAAAGAAGAAGCCATTTATGAATGATCGACTAAAAAAATGTGCCAGACGATCAGGTCCTCTAGATAATGCATACAAATAATCGGTTACTCTGCCTTATTTGTGTAATGTCGTAATCTATACACATTAATTAGTATAGAAGGGGTCATCGATAAACCAACTTCAGAACAGATATTTCTTCAATATTTCATCAAAGTAAAAACTTGCATGTACTTACTCGTTTCTGAAACCAATAAACAATCTCATCTCTATGGCGTTTTTCAACATCGCGAGAATGAATCTTTTTCAGCTCTTCAAAATGCTCACTGAAAAGGGTACAAAATTAAATTAGCCATCTACAATAAGCATGATCCAATATAGTATAGAACATCTGAGTGTTATACGTACTTGATCCATGGAGCGCCCTCTTCAACATTAGAAATAATATAATGTCTGATGTTATGTAGTTCCACCATAGTAAGTTGGCCCCATTTAAACCCTTTTTTAGAATTATCAACTTTTGTAAATATATTAGACTCGAGAGAAGGTTCACATTCCTAGCTGCAGCTTCATGACTTTCTGGCCTATTAAGCTTGGAGCTAATGTTATCCAAAAACTGGCTACAATAAGTCATACACTCTTCCATAATATATCCCTCAGCTATGAACCCTTCGGGTGAGCTCTGTTACGTACATACCTCTTCAATGTACCAAGGTACCTCTCAATTGGATACATCCATCTGTAAGAAACAGGTCCACCCAAGCGATCCTCTTCGCCAAGATGGATTGGAATATGTACCATGATATCAAAGAAAGCGGGAGGAAGCAACATCTCAAGCTTACAAATTGTTTCAGGAAATTGTTCAATCATCTTATCCAAATATGGTTCCGCTAATTCTTTAGAACAAATTCCAAAAAAAAAATCTACTAAACTCAATTAAAGGTCCAATAACCTTTTCAGGCAATATGTCACGTATTGCAATAGGAAGGAGCTTCTGAAATATAATATGGCAGTCATGAGTTTTTAGACCTGATACCTTACGTGCTGTTATGTCCACACTTCTCTTGATGTTGGAGGCATAACCATCGGGCATCTTCACATCCTCCAAAAACTTGCACAAGGTGGTCTTCTGATCTTTTTCCAAAGTATATGATGCTGATGGACAATCATACTTCCCTTTCATACCCACCGGATGTTGCTTTGGCCGTATACCCATTTCCTGCATATCAAAACGAGCTTGTAGACTATCTTTTGTTTTACCATCCATATTAAGCAATGTCCCCAATATGCTATCACAAATGTTTTTCTCAATGTGCATGACATCCAAGTTATGCCTTATTAGCAATGTCCTCCAATACGGGAGCTGAAAAAATATACTTTTCTTCTTCCAACTATGCCACCTATCTTCCTTAGTGTGCTTTCTCTTATTATTTGTCTGTCCAAAACTCACTTGATCAAAAGTCTCGTATTGTTGGAGTACTTTGTGACCAGAGAGTGATGTTGGAGCCTCTCTATTCTCTATTTTTTTGTTGAAAGAAGCTTTGTCCCGACGCCACTGGTCATCCTGAGGTAGGAAACGACGTTGACCCATGTAGCAATACTTTCGTCCATGTTTCAACCACAAGGCGTCAGTGTTTACATGGCAGTATGGACATGCTAGCCTACCTTTTGTGCTCCATCCACATAGCATTGCATATGCTGGAAAATCATTTATTGTCCACAATATAGAAGCTCGCATGAGAAATGTCTCTTTCTTTGAACTGTCGTATGTTTCAACACCATTAGACCATAATTTCAGTAGGTCATCAATCAAAGGTTGCAGATACACATCAATGTTGTTTCCAGGTGACTTTGGCCCAGGAATTATCATTGACATCAACCAATAAGGCTGCTTCATACACAACCAAGGTGGTAGATTATAAGGGATTAGAATCATCGGCCATGTACTATAAGAAACATTCATTACTCCAAAAGGATTGAAACCATCAGATGCTAGCCCAAGTCTTATGTTGCGAGGACCAAATGAGAAATTTGGGTGAATGCTATCAAAATGCTTCCATGCTTTCGAATCTGTAGGATGGCATAATATTCCATCATCAGTATGTTCTTCTTTGTGCCAGCGCATGTTTGATGCCATTGATTCTTCCATATAAAAGCTTTGAAGACGGGAAATAAGAGGGAAGTATCATAGAATCTTGCATGCTACAAGCTTCTTGGCTTTTCCACAAGGTAAAGCCTCTCTTGCATCCCCACCAGTACTATTTTTCCATCTTAATTCACCACATTTTGGGCATCGATCCAACATAGAATAGTCCTTCCAGAATAACACACAATCATTGACACATGTATCAATCTTTTCGTAGCTCAGCCCGAGGTCACGAACAACCTTCTTAACTTTTATCAAGTGTATTAGGAATGCAATGGCCCTCTGGAAGCACATATGAGAATAGTTCAAGGATCAACTCACACGCTTTTTTGCTCAAACCAGTTAAACAACTGACAATGAAGGATAATTGGGTCACCTTCTCACAACCTGGATACAACTCCTTTTTGGCATCATTTAATAAGTCATAGAATGCCTTTGCACACCCAGTTGGCTCCTGCTGGTTTATAGCATTTTCTGGATCATCAACATCTGCTGAAGTACCACCATGATCACCAGTGCCTCTAAGATGACTGGACAACATATTTTCCATAGCAGCATCATTAGAAATTATCTCCTCATTTTTTGTTGATTGCTCAGCAATATTTTTCTCAACTCGTTTTTCTCCATGGTGTGCCCAACAAGTATAATCAAATGACATCCCGATATGAAGCAAGTGAAGATGAACTTCCTTACGTCTCCCGTGGCAAATATTACGACATTTCGTGCAAGGACAAGGCTTAGTTTCTTCTTCACGAGTGCCCTGAAATTCTAAATTTAAAAATGATTTCATTCCATCCTACCACTCCTTCATACGCCTGTCTTTTACCATCCATGTCTTATCTTTTGACATCGCTTCCTACAATTCAATCAGCGTATTCGTAAGAGGATATTGAACTACAATAACATTATGTGAGCAATTGTACCTAGCGCTGTTGCTCCTCCACGTGCGGCGGCCGGCGGATGCTCCTCCACGCCAGTGGACAGCAGATGCTCTTCCAAGAGCGTGGCAGCCGGCGGATGCTCCTCCAAGAGTGTGGCTGCCGGCAGATGCTCCTCCAAGAGCGTGGCGGCCGGCGGATGCTCCTCCAGGCGCGTTTCGTGCAATCGAGAGAGGGGCCGTTGTGGATTGAAGTGTCCGGCGGGGAGGCAGCCAGGACAAAGCGTATGTGAAGCTATCAGAGTAGGCCCAACACTGCGTAGGGCTGCTTGTTTTTCGTGGGCTGAAACTGCGCTGAGTCACTTTGTATTCCTGGGCCGAAACTGCGCTGGAACACTTGGTGTTCGTCCCCCTGACGCGTGAGCCCATGTACGGGCGCACGTCTCTGGCTCTGGCCGTTTGTAATCTAAATAAGTTAATGTAGCAATAATGGGGGTGGTATTCCGATCAAAGGGGAAAATTTGGCGTCGTTAAAGGAGATGTTTTTCGTTAAAAGGAGAAATTTTTAATTCGACACGGAAAGGGCCCAGCGTATGCGTGGAAAAATTATGCTTATAAAAAACTGCGGTTTGCATCCCTCTCGGTTATCGCAACGGCTCGACGTGTCCCATCGGCTTCACAGGCAGTTTTTTAATTTGACACGGAAAGGACCCAAAGCTTATATAAAAAAAAACATCCGCCCTGTACATGCCTCATACACGTTCCATTTGACTTCGACCGGGCGAGTGGACGATGTCGAAAGGAACGTGGCTGAGTCTTGTATAACATATTTTTTCAATTGGATGTCTGACTACAATAGCGCGTGTTGACTTATATTCTCATTGCAACAAGCTCGACTTTCCGAGGTGGGACAAATCATTCACAGCTTGTCAAAATCGCTCGCACGAATTCGTTACGGACACCGGTTATAGGAGTAGTGGTAATGATTACACCATGCATAGGGGCATTAGGCCAGTGTTATGTTGGGGCCAGTGGTATATAGATGGTGCCACTATCAGGGAACGGCGATTGAAGACATGAGAAGGAAGTATGTGTGACATTATCTGAGAACGGTATGCACTTGCTCTCTGGTGCGTCGTTAAAGGAGATGTTTTTCGATACAAGGAGAAATTTTTAATATTACACGCAGAGGGTCCAGCGTATGCAAGGAAAAATTATGCTTATAAAAAACCGCGGTTTGCATCCCTCTCGGTTGTCACAACGGCTCGACGTGTCCCATCGGATTTGACTCGCAGTTTTATAATTTGACACGGAAAGAGCCCAGGGCTTTATCTAAAAAACATCCGCCAAGTACAAGCCTCCTACACGTTCCGGTGGACTTCGACCGACGGAAGGGACGATGTTGAACAGAGCGTGCAGAAGTCTTGTACGACATATTTTTTCAATCAGATGTCTGACTACAATAGCGTGCGTTGCTTTATATTCTCATTGCAACGAGCTCAACTTTCTGAGGTGGGACAAATCGTTCACTGCTTGTCAAAATCGCTCGCGCGAATTCGTTATGTACACCGGGTATAGGAGTAGTGGTAATGATTACACCACGGATAGGGCATCGGGCCAGTGTTACATTGGGGCCACTGGTATATAAATGGTGCCACGATCAGGGAACAGCGACTGAAGACACGAGAACGAAGTACGTGTGGCACCATTTGAGAACGGTATGCACTTGCTCTCTGGTGCGTCGTTAAAGGAGATGTTTTTCGATAAAAGGATAAATTTTTAATTTGACATGCAGAGGGCCTAGCGTATGCGGGGAAAAATTATGCTTATAAAAAACCGCGGTTTGCTTCCCTCTCGGTTGTTGGAATGGCTCGACGTGTACCATCGGCTTCACTTGCAGTTTTTTAATTTGACACAGAAAGGGCCTAGGGCTTTATCTAAAAAACATTCACCCTGTACAAGCCTCCTTTACGTCCCGTTTGATTTCAACTGGGTGATCTCGGTTGAAATCAAACGTGGCGTGCAGGAGTCTTGTACGACATCTTTTTTCAGTCGAATATCTGACGATAATAGTGCGCATTGCCTTATATTCTCATTGCAACGAGCTCAACTTTCCGAGGTGGGACAAATCATTCACAGCTTGTCAAAATCGCTCGCACGAATTCATTACGGACACTGGGTATAGGAGTAGTGGTAATGATTACACCGTGCATAGGGGCATTGGGCCAGTGTTAAGTTGGGGCCAGTGGTATATAGATGGTGCCACGATCAGGGAATGGTGTGGAAATATGTGTGGCACCATCTGAGAGCGGTATGCACTTGCACTCTGGTGCATCATTAAAGGAGATGTTTTTCGATAAAAGGAGAAAATTTTAATTTGACACGGAAAGGGCCCAGCGTATGCGGGGAAAAATTATGCTTATAAAAATCCGCGGTTTGCTTCTCTCTCGGTTATCACAATGGCTCGACGTGTCCCATCAGCTTCACTGGCAGTTTTTTAATTTGACACGGAAATGGCCCAGGGTTTTATATAAAAAACATCCGCCCCGTACATGCCTTATACACGTCCTGTTTGACTTCAACCGGGCGAGCTCCGTTGAAATCAAATGTGGCGTGCATGAGTCTTGTACGACATTTTTTTTTCAATCGAATGTGTGACTACAATAGCACGTGTTGCCTTATATTCTCGTTGCAACGAGCTCAACTTTCCGAGGTGGGATAAATCATTCACAGCTTGTCAAAATCGCTCGCACGAATTCGTTACGGACACCACGCGCGGGGGTAGACGTAGGGAATATGTCAGGTGACCATTGCACAACCTGGGACCAGGTGGTGCATAGATTGCAAGTGACGAGGATACGATTCCTTGGCGTTATCCTTCTCATGTCCGACCATCATACGACCTCGTTCGTTCATGTGCACACATGTCACAGTCATGCAACTGCTTCATCCGTCCATTCATGTGGACACATGTCACAAATGTGGAACGGTATGCACAGCCTTGGATATGCATACCATATCCATAAATTTGATTTCCTCGTTTGGGTAGGAGTGGTTCCACTTCAATATAAGTGGATTGGAGAGTGTCCGGCCATCATACGACCTGGCGTAATGAAGATTTTTGAATATTATATACTCCTCTTTTTAATTCTTATCGTTATGACCACAAGTTGCATTGTCTCAACCAAACATCACGTACAACAACAATGACTCAGCAGAATCGGGAACTGGCCAATTAAAATAGAAGTTAGCAGTCTCGCAGTTCATAGATCGAAACGCGCGCCATCTTTTCTCTTCTTCCTTTTTTCTATCCATAGCCATGAGAATATTGAGTTCCATATTCACCGGCACATATGTACGGTCCGGGTGTGCCGGTGTGTACCTTAACCCCCGTCGTGCGTCCCCGGTGGTTGTTGGAAGACCCCTATAGGTATGTTATGATTCTTGTCCTCCAACTACATCTAGGTTTCCGATGACGCGTGCGGTTCACCACTAGACAAACCAGCAAAGCCTCGGTGATGAACGACATGCAAATTTCTTGATGACAAACTAACTGCAGGGGCCTCCCATTCGGATGCAAGTTCGGTGCTCCCGTTTGTGCTACCATGCGTACTTCTGCTTATGTGTCATCATCTAATTGGTGTAAGTTAAATCAGACATTATGTTAGGTAAATGAAAGGGCCAATAAAATCAGGACACTTAAGTGGGAGCACACATGGAAGCACTGAATGGGAGTATACAAGCCGTGTCCCTCCCATTCTATCCTCCCATGTGTCATCCCACTGATGTGTCAAAATGTTATTGGTCCCTTTATTAATGCTTAGTTTAACTATCATACCTTCACAACAAATAAGATTATGACATGTCAGCGAAAGTGTCATAAAAAAACTAGAGATGTATGCCTCAGCATGCCGTAGTCAGCGGGCCGCAGTAAGTTTTTCATCAAAAAACATGCATGCCGCTCAACACCGAGGCTTTTTTGGTTTGTCTGGTGGTGAACCGCCTGCGTCATCGGAAACCTAGAGATGGAGTAAGAGGACAGGAATCAGAGCATACCTGTAAGGCTCTTCCCAACAACCACCGGGGACGGACGACGTACGAGGGGTTAAGGTACACCGGCACACCCGTACCGTACGTGTACCCGGCCAACCGTGTACTAGTAGTTTCCTTCGAACCTCTGGCAGAAGAAAGCGGCATGCAAGTTTGATTCTGTATGAAGAATGTTTGTTGTGTATTCATCAGGGAACACAGATACACTTTATATAGGCTAGCTAGTGTAGTGTGAAACAAAAACAAAGCCCTTTTGCACTACACAGATTCAAAAGCTAGCGTTAATGACTAAACGTAGGCCTACGCAGTCAAACAATGACGTTAGACCAACGCAGTCAACAATGACTATTACATGTGTGCGTGCTTAACCTTTCTATAGTCTGGTGGTGAACCGCCTGCGTCATCGAAAGCCTAGATGGAGTTGGAGGACAGGAATCGGAGCATACCTGCCTAGACTAGGATCACCTGACGTAGTGACATTTTGCTGCATGCGTGCAGTAAAGACTGCATCCACCGTTTGTTTTGATCCGACGGTTGTACTTCCCAGCTATCCAACTAAGGGGTCCATTCAAATCATTTCAAACTCTTGTCTGATTGCTTCAACATGAGAAAGAGTTTACATGCATATAATGATGCATACTTCAAACATTTAAATAAAACAAACTTCTATAACAAATTAACAGGATTAAAAACACATTAACTATCTTGTGTGGCATGCCAATGTGGATGTCCAACTCAGAGTAAGGATGAAAGTGAAATGGTTTTTTGAAGTTGATGGACTAAATAATTGACCCATTTGAAAGTTCAAGGACCAAACTTAGTTTTGATTGAAAGTTTGAGGATGAAGTTGAGTATTGCCAGCTTTATGAGCTCAAGCTCGAAATGTTCGAGTAAGCTCATTTGTTGTTGTCATTATGATATGTACGTATGATTAACTAAACTAAATAACTCTATTAAAAATGTTCTATGGGACACAATTTTTATATATGGTAGAAACAAACTCGCTCGAGTTCGCCTCGTTGAAAGCCCTACATGCAATTTAAGTTTTGGTGCAATCGTGTAATCAAAGATTTTCATCTGTTGGATCTATACATCCTACGGTTATTAAATATTTTCATTTAACCCCTTCCACCCCCACCACCACCCCTCCACCTGGTGGAGGGGATTAAATAAAAAGATTCAACAACTGTAATGTAGATCGATCCAATTAGGACAAGTTGTAGTTCAAATATGAATGAAAAAACTTGTTCTAACGACAAGTAATATAGGTCGGAGGCTGTAATGTTTTATGATAATGAACTCACTGTTGTTCGTCTGTTCCATCTATTATTTTGTTTTCTATCTGCTGTTTAGTGAACTATCTGTTCTATCTGTATTATTTGTTAATGAACGACCCTCCACACCGCCGGTGGCTTGTAAAGTTGCTTGTAAGATACTTTAGCCTCTAGAGGTGCCAGGAGATCGCCCGTAGCGGGGCCTGCAAAGCGGTCTATAAAGTAGTATACAGTACTAATAGGTAGCGATGACTGGAAAGAAAAGTGGAGATAATCAACAGAGAGAAAAGAAAAGAAAGGACGAGAAAAATGTTAGAAAAATATATGTAGAACTCCAACGTACCATTGGCCCTATGCCCCTATACGCTGTGTAATCATTACCACTACTTCTATACGCGACTAGAAGTTATTACCACTGCTTCACGGGAAGTGCTGAAGACACGAGAAGGAAGTACGTGTGGCACCATCTGAGAATGGTATGCAATTGCTCCCCGGTGCGTCGTTAAAGGAGATGTTTTTCGATAAAAGGAGAAATTTTTAATTTGACACGTAGAGGGCCCAGCGTATGTAGGGAAAAATTATGCTAATAAAAAACCGTGGTTTGCATCCCTCTCGGTTGTCGCAACGGCTCCACGTGTCCCATCGGCTTTACTGGCAGTTTTTTAATTTGACATGGAAAGGGCCCAGGGCTTTATCTAAGAAACATCCGCCTCGTACAAGCCTCCCCCACGTTCCGATCGATTTCGACTGGGCGAGTGGACGATGTCGAACGGAGTGTGCAGAAGTCTTGTACGACATATTTTTCAATCAGATGTCTGACTACAATAGCGCGCGTTGTCTTATATTCTCGTTGCAACGAGCTCAACTTTCCGAGGCGGGACAAACGTTCACAGCTTGTCAAAATTGCTCGCACGAATTCGTTACGGACACCGGCTATAGGAGTAGTGGTAATGATTACACCGCGTATAGGGGCATTGGGCCAGTGTTACATTGGAGCCAGTGGTATATAGATGGTGCCACGATTAGTGAACAACGATTGAAGACTCCGAGAAGGAAGTACGTGTGGCACCATCTGAGAACGGTATGCACTTGCTCTCCGCTGCGTCGTTAAAGGAGATGTTTTTTGATAAAAGGAGAAATTTTTAATTTGACACAAAAAGGGCCCAACGTATGCGGGGAAAATTATGCTTATAAAAAACCGCGGTTTGCATACCTCTTGGTTATCGCAACGGCTCGCCTTATTCCATCAGCTTCACTGGCAGTTTTTTAATTTGACGCGGAAATGGCCCAGGGTTTTATATACTCCCTCCTTATCTTTGAATTGACGTTTTAGACAAAGATTTAAACTAAAAATGACTTAGGTTTCCTGTCCTAACGTCAATTAAAAAAATCTAGAGGGAGTAAAAAACATCCGCCCCGTACATGCCTTATACACGTCCCGTTCAATTTCAACGGAGCCGTTTGATTTCAATCGGGCAAGCTCCGTTCAAATCAAACGTGGCATGCAGGAGTCTTGTACGACATCTTTCTTTAATCGAATGTCTGACTACAGCGCATTGCCTTATATTCTCGTTGCAACAAGCTCAACTTTCCGAGGTGGGAGAAATCGTTCATAGCTTGTCAAAATCGCTCGCTCGAAAAGTTCGAGTAAGCTCATTTGTTGTTGTCATTATGATATGTACATATGACTAACTAAACTATATAACTCTATTAAAAATGTTCTATGGGACACAATTTTTATATATGGTAGAAACAAACTCGCTCAAGTTCGACTCGTTGATAGCCCTACATGCAATTGAAGTTTTGGTGCAATCGTGTAATCAAAGATTTTCATCTGTTGAATCTATACATCCTACGGTTATTACATCTTTTCATTAAACCCCTTCCAGGCTTCCACCCCCACCACCACCCCTCCACCTGGTGGAGGGGGTTAAATAAAAAGATTCAATGACCGTAATGTACATCGATCCAATGGTTAAAGATGGTTGATTACACGATTGCACCAAACATCTTATTACATTCTAGTTCAACCAACCTTTAAAACAGGAAATCTTTTGACACTGATTAATCCAGTCGTGATGTTTTTCTCTTCTTGTTTTTGTGATGTTTTATTTTTTCTTGTTTCGTGATGCTGATTTTCATGTTTTGTACTTCCTCCTTCCCATATTAGTACATGTGATTAATAATTAGTACAAGTTTTCTAGTTCAAATATGAACTAAAAAACATGTTCTAATGACAAGTAATATAGGTAGGAGGTTTTAATGTTTTATGGTAATGAACTCAATATTGTTCGTCTGTTCCATCTGTTATTTTGTTTTCTATCTGCTGTTCAGTGAACTATCTGTTCTATCTTTATTCTCTGTTAATGAATGACCCTCCACACCGCCGGTAGCTTGTAAAGTTGCATGTACGATACTTTAGCCGCTAGAGGTGCTAGGAGATCGGCCGCAGCGGGGCCTGCAAAGCGGTCAGCAAAGTAGTATACAGTACTAACACGTAGCGACGATTGGAAAGAAAAGTGGAGACAATCAACAGACAGAAAAGAAAAGAAAGGACGAGAAAAATGTTAGAAAAAGATAGGTAAAACTCCAACATACCATTGGCCCTATGCCCCTATATGCGGTGTAATCATTACCACTACTCCTATACGCGGCCAGAAGTTATTACTACTGCTTCAAGGGAAGTGCTGCGGACCAGATGTGCCAATTATTTTATTTTGTGTTTATTGGGGATTATGTAACAGCTAGTTCTGTCGATTAGCGATGACTGGAATGAAAAGTGGAGACAATGAACGGGGAGAAGGGAACACTGATTTCCTTTGTTCCAAACTACTTATGATTGAATGTATTCATTTTCGGAAGAATCCATTTCTTTAAACTGTCCCGTGAGTTTTCTTTGATGCAAACGGGGCTAAACATAAGACGGGCGCGCATAGGGGAAACACAACAAGTGCAACATTCATCAGAGACGAGCGGGCAAAGGAGAAACACATATACTACAAGTCTATTTTATATACTCCCTTTCTTCTCTTTTAATTGGCATTGGGAGAACTAGGGGTGCATCCAAACGGGAATGGAGGGAATATAACCCATAGAGTACAACGCCTGACGGCAGAATAGGTCATGCTCGTGCTTAATCCTACAGTTCTTTGTACAGAAGACTGTCCACTCCTCCACGTTGGCCTGCCGCAGCGGGCAGTTTCCTGGTCCCCCCCCCCCTATTGAGCAGCCCCAAGCGTTAGCATCAATGTTGGGCCTCGCCACCGGCGATGCTTCTGGATGAGGCCTGCCCAGGAACCTCCAGACGACACCATCGATACTATTCATGGATTCATGTCAACACCGGCATCACTCCTTTTTGGTCCACTTCATGGCGATGAACCCGGCCGCATTGTAGCCGACATGGGTCTCACCTTCGACCTGCCGGATATACTTGAAGGTGTCACGGGCCCCGCGGTCTACGTCGTAGCAGAGCATGGCGAGGATGTAGGCCGCCACCATGTGGCCGTTCGCGGCTGCCCGGGCAAGGAACTGGGTGCCTGGCTGCGCGCGACCGTGCAGGAAGACGAGGTCGAACCCGGTGACGTAGCATGCAAGAGGGTTGCCGACGATTGCCAGGCGCTCCACAAGGTGGTCGTAGCTCCAGTTAAACTTCCAGATGCTCTCCCGCTCCAGCACCACGCGCCTGCCCACGGCACGATCCCGGCACGCAGCGTGCATGGCCTTCCAGGTGGCGCGCACACTGGAGAGGTCGTCCATGGGCTGCGGGGAGGTTGCAGCAACCCACCCTACGATCAGGACCGCAATATCGTGCGGCAAGGGGAACTCCATGGGCTTCAAAGGGAACCAATGAGGGCGCGAGCGACAAAGACGAAGAGGACGCACGGAGAAGAGGATGGCCCGTGTGTGTTGCGGAGAAGAGGATGGTGTGTCTTTATTAGTATGCGCAGAGAAGATGATGAGACGCTCGCAGTGATGGTTATGGCTTCTATTGTGCACCGTTTGGAATGCTACTTGCAAAACTCGTATGAATGTCTCTCCCTTCCAGAGGATTCCATTCCTTTAAACTGTCCCATGAGTTTCCTTTGATGCAAACTAGGGTTACGGCTTCTAAAGTGCAGTTGTACGCTACTTTAGCCACTGGAGTTGTCAGCAGGCAGGAGATCGCCCGCAACGGGGCCTGCAAAGCGGTTTGTAAAAACTACTCCTCCCTCCGTCCAAACTCAACTCTATTTTTAGCTTTGGTCAAACTTACCTTTGACCAATGATTTCTTGCCTAGTCCTTATCCTGATCATCAAGGTCCTTCGCCTGCTGCCCCAGATGACTTGGGGAAGAATGATCCTGGCGACCGGAATGAAGTGTCAGATATGTTGTCCACAGCGCAGGGTTATTCAACACAAGCAATAGGTAGCATATCCTAATCTTTCTCCTCATATATAGCGTGTTAACTAAATTTTTGGCCCCAAATGATCTAGAAAAATTAATCCAGATTTGATGATGCCATAAATTAATGGCTGCTCAAAACAATGACGGTGCTCATCAAGCTCGCAAGCTCAACTTCTTCATCCTCAAACTAGCTAATTATAATAGATAGATTTACGTTAGGGTTGTGCATTTGGTCTACCCGATATTTTGGTTCGGGTATTTCGGTCTTTTTTCAAAATTCGGTTTCTTGAAATCACTACCCGAATTGTTGTAATAATATTAGGTACCCGAACATTTGGGGTACCAAAATCCCGGTTCGATCTTCGGTCCTACCCGATATATCCAAATTACACATTATATCCATGTCATGTTTGCACAAATTTAATATGATTGATAAATTTAATCCCATGAGGTAATTTATTATAAATTGACAAATGAAAAATAAAAAATAAACATTTAAATCCAACAACTTTACACATCGCAACTTCAAAATAAAATATCTAAATTTGAATTGTTCATAGTTTAGCACGCATAATTTGACTTATTATTTGATGGACGGGCTATTCGGTTATTCCAAATACCCTAGAGTGGTACCCGAACCCGACATTTATTTTTCAATTATTTATATTTGTTACCCGAAAAGTACCCGATACCCGATATTTCATTCTTTTCGGTTCTAGTCTCGGTTTTTTCGGTTTCGGTTTTTCGGTCTCGATTTATTTGCCCACCCCTAATTTACGTAGTAGTAGCATATGGGATGTACATATTTCTCCTCCATGTTTTCTTGCAAAACTATCAAGTGATATATCCTATGTGCATATTACATATGTAAAACTAATGTAAAATATAAAACCTTTTCAAAGGGAAGTCTTAGGTTTCATCAAATCTATCTTTGAGATTTACACAATTTTGATCTATTTTAACAATACAAGATATGTACTTTTAGATTCACCATGAAAATATTTCCATAATATACAATCTAGTACTACATGTTATTGAAGTTAATAAATTCCATATAAATCATTGGTCAAAGGTAATTAGTTTGACCAAAATAGAAATAGAGTTGAGTTCGGGCGGAGGAAGTATTATACGTTGCTGTTTGCCGCATAAGGTTTGGTCCTTCAAGCCGTAGCCATTTGTACAGAAGGCTGATGCGACCGGGTGCACTGAGCTTACGTGCGCGCTAGTCACCGAGGCACCTTAAACGCGCACAGCGCATGCACATATTTGAATTCAATTGGAACAGATCCACGTAACATCACCACTACTGCGCGCATCAAGAGACGAACAGCCAGGCAGGTTCAAATCCCCTGCAGTACTGCAGGTGCAATAGAGATGGCTGACATGAGGGCCCTATAGGGTGTGGGACCCACATGTCAGCCACCTCTACTGCACCTGCAGTACTGTAGAGGATGAGCACCCCAGCCAGGCTGCTACTATGCTATAAGATCACCCGGTCACGCCATCGTCTTCTCTGCACAGCCACTCTTCCTCTCTTCTCAAAACCGCGCCAAGAACACCATGGCTGACAAGACAACGCCGTCGCCAAGCCCGCAGAAGGACACCAAGGGGAAGCGTCCCCCGACTGGACTCCCCCTGGACAAGGAGTGGGCTCTTTGGAAGATGGCGCGCGATGTATTTGACAATACATCGCACTCCATGCGTCGCCTTGCGCTTGGTCCCCTTCCAGAGTATGCTGCAATGGGGACCACGGGCCACTACGTCTTCGGCATGACGCACTTGGCTAGTCGCCTTGACGTCCTTTGGGAGACGCTGGCAGACGAGCTCGGTGTCGCCGGCTGTGACAACCTAGTGGCGGAGACGTCCAGGAAATTGGGCTTCCCATCTCCGCCGCGGGAGGCGCCCCCGCCCAGCCAGGAGCCCAAGGAGGAGGAGGAGAAGGAGAAGGAGAACTAGGTGGAGCGAGGTGGAGGAGAAGTAGTTTTTTTTTCTTGTTCTTAGTTGTGTTGTTTTTGTTTTCTTGTTTGTAGTTTCTGTTTTTCTTTTTTCTTGTTTGTAATGTATTGTCTTAAGGTAATGAACTTTATATTTCTGTTCATTGGTGCACAAAAATAGTTCTAATGTTGCTATTCTAACTCTACTGAGATGGAGATCCAGAAAGTGACTATCACCTAGTTTATCTGACAGGACCAGTAGGGAGAAGCTCACTCTTTATGTTGACACCCAACACGGATCCAACATAATGAGCAATCAAACAGCAAAGCATGCAGTAAATCACAAAAAATGCAACAACAGTTTCTGGAGTACATATCAACTTTAGCCCAGATTAGATGCTCGTGGGCGCTATTGCAAAAGGGTGAACACAAAGAAGACTTGATTCGGATGGCTTGCAAAAACAAACTAGAAGTTATAGACTTCCATGATAATAAAATGTATCGGGTATTTTACTTTCACAAGTGTGTCATAAAATGTATCGGGTGTTTTACTTTCACTAGTGTGTCATAAAGTGTACGCCGGCCACATATCCTGATCCAACCGTACAACTTCAAATAAAGGAGGGTTAGAAGATTGGTGGAAAATAATACGAACTTATAAGAAAAAGGAGAAGAAGAAACAATATGGCACGTGTTTTGATACATGAACCGTGACACTGCTGACATCCATCTTCATTGGTCAGTTCCCGATTCCGCTGATCCCTCCAGCATGTATTCACACTAGCTACTCTCTGGTGACTGGACCCAGGGTATCTCGTGGCCCACCCGGCATATCCAGTTGGTGGACTCCTGAGAAATGTTGTTGTTGTTGTACGTGGTGTTAGGTTGAGACAATGCAACTTGTAGTCATAACGATAAGAATTAAAAATTGGAAAGAGTATATAAGATTCAAAAATCTTCATTACTCTCTTTACTCCGGGCTCGGGCCCGTCAAATTCAGAAACTCCTCCGCTCATATCGTAACTGCATCAGTTATATATCCAGACCCGTTTCCAATTAAAATCCAAACCAAAGGTGTAGACGAAGGTTTTGCACAAGAGCGAAGTTGCGCCGCGCCGCCGCATACGGCAACCGTAGGGACGACAAGGAGAGAGACCCAATGGCGGGGACTCAGGTGTACAACGTGACGTTCGAGGAAGACGTGATCACAACCACCATGACGTCCACTGGCAAGGCCGTGGAGTACTGGCTCGACGAGGTCCTCTCCGTCCACTGTCGGCGCCTTCACAAGCTCGTCGTCGGGCTCGACGTCGAGTGGCACCCCAGCTACTTCGCCAGCCAGAATCCCGTCACCGTTCTGCAACTCTACGTCGGCCGCCGCTGCCTCATCTTCCAGGTCATCCACGCTGACTACTTCCCCGACGAGCTGGAAGATTTCCTCGGCGATTCCGACTACCGCTTCATCGGCGTCGGCATGGAGGGTGACGCCGATAGACTTTGGAAGGACTGGCAGCTGAAGGTGCCAAAACGGTGGACCTGGCCGAGCTTGCGGCGGAGGAGATGGATCGCCCTAGCCTCTATCGCGCGGGGCTGAAGGACATCGCAAGCGCCGTGATGGGCGCCAACATGGAGAAGCCTTACGGGGTGAGGACGAGCAACTGGGACGTGTACAATCTCCCCGGCGAGCAGAACAGCTATGCATGCATCGACGCCTTCGTCTCCTTCGAGGTCAGCCGCAAGCTGCTCTTCGGCGACTACTAATCTTACCACCGAGTTTGCGGATCGGCTACCATCGATCATCCTGGCATATGGAATTCGTAGGTGCATCGCTCAAGTTCTATCTTTTGTGCTTGTGCGCCCAATATCTCATAAATTTTTTTTACAGGAAACACTATATCTTGCTTTTAAAAATATGCATGTTATTTCACATGCATCGAGGTCTTTCACATGCATGTTAGTTGTCCATTCACGCTACGGCCCAAACATGATCAACAAGCCTCAAACATGACAACCTCTCAACAAAAAAGAGAACACATAACATCAGCAAAGATGATCGAGGTCTTTCACATGGATGTTAGACGTACATATGCATGCTACGTCCCAAACATGTATTCCAAGAATAGAATAATATTTCCTACCATGTATATATATTTATATATTTATCATATTCTCTACCATCATGCATGTGTGTATGCTCTCAACCCATATGGCAGTTGTTTAACTACCACACTAATGAAGAATATTATCCTCTCATCAATAGAGATAACAAATTTGACACAAGGATGTTTCCTCGACGGTACGAGGATAGAATGTGGACTACCATCGTCTAATAAGCACACAGCTCTCACTACGTACGTACGTGGTTCTTCAAATTAATCGATTGCATGCTACCATTATGTATCATTGTACTCATCTTTTGAAGAAACAACAGGCGTAGGCGCTAGCCGCTACGTGTCCTGATTTTAGGAACAAATGAACACACTTGTGAAAACACGTACGCCACATCCGATCCTCAACGTCATCCAATTAACATGTTCCTCAACAAGGGGGCACAAAAATCCTCAACACGTGACCAAACATGCTTGATCGCGAGTCTTTCACATGCATTACATTCATGTCCACCATCATCCATGATCACGACAATTATCTGTTCAATATGGACTCTCAGTCGGCAACGGTCGGATCCTTAATAAAGAAAGATATAGACTCTCGGTCGATTGCCACGCGCGCTCACGTCAATCTCCGCACCTTTGTGTGTCAAATTAAAAAACTGGCCGATGGGACATGTTGAGCCGTTGCGATAACCGAGAGGAGGCAAACCGCGGTTTGGAGTAACTCTGACTGTCGATACGAAAGCACAATTTTTAAAGCGTCTGATCATCTCCACTCAAGTGCTTAGACGATGACCCACTATAAAGGCACACCGTCCTCTTCTTCTCCGTCGGACCTCTCGATCGATTTTAGCCTCCAAACTTCTCTTCTTGCTTCTCCGCCGCACATCCGTCGACCACCTCTCTCTCTTTGTTCGCACCTTCGTCACCGCACAAATGGGTAGCCCCTCACCGAAGCGCTCCAGGTCATCGACGTCCTCCAAACCTCCTTCTCTGTTTCTGTCGTCGCCAAGGCTGGTGGAACTGGAGGCGGCGCCCGCACCTCCTCCACTCCCGTCTCCACCCGCAGCGCCCGCACCTCTTCTGTCCGACTATGATGAGACTGTCCGCCTCATCGAGGAAAGCATCGACAAACTCGACGGCAAGATTAAGGAGGTCACCGGCAGCCTGTTTGCCGCCAACGTGCAAGCAAAAGCGCTCGACAAAATGGCGCAGATGTATTTCACAACATCTCACTCCTGTTGCCGACTGGGACCTTGTATCTGTCGGTGGTTTGGATCCGGCAGATCTCCCGACACTACTAAGTGTTAGAGGAGTTTGATGTTCGGTGTGGGCGTGCGGAGATTCAAGAA
This sequence comes from Tuctoria greenei, assembly GCA_036927565.1. Lineage (NCBI taxonomy): Eukaryota > Viridiplantae > Streptophyta > Magnoliopsida > Poales > Poaceae > Tuctoria > Tuctoria greenei. The sequence goes on along the minus strand of JAYESD010000011.1, from coordinate 36,502,860 downwards.
GGTGAATTGTAAATGGCACAGGAGACCTAGAGATTTACGTGGTTCGGGCCACCTGAGCATAATACCCTACTCCACGGGTGTGTTGGTGTTGTATTAGCTGTATGAGCTTGTGTCGAGCATCTATGGAACGTGTAGAGTGTGTCGTCGGCCCGTCCTTTTATAGTACAAGGGCAGGCCCTTACAAGTTAGCCTGGCCCGACATGTGGCCCCGGCAGTTACTAATATTGATACTCATTCAAGACGTTTAATTGCCCTTAATGACCGGGTAATTGGCTTTGATAGCACCGTTACTTGTAATTAAGGTCGTCCGATCGTGTGTCATTAATATAGTATTAATGACACTTGATCGGGTCTTGAAGCCCTTGATTCCCCTTTGAAAATCCGGAGCCGTTGTTTAGTCTTCTGGAGGTTAGAGGCTGAAGATCCGACGGTTGGACACGTGGCAGCTCTGGAGCATACCGTGGGAAACAGGTAGCTCCTGGGCTGCCTGATACGTGTCAGTTCCGGAGCTTCCCTCGGTCTGGGGTTAGGTCCGGGGGTGCCATTTCGGTACATAGACCGGAGCTTCCCCCTTGTGGGTGGTAGCTCCGGTTTGATAGTACACGTGGCGACCCTGGGATTAACCATGTTGGAGAAGCGGGTCCGGTTATGTCTGACAAGTGGGCCTCTGAAGGTCTTCAAATCAGGTAGATGACTTTCCCTTGAGATCTTTGTAATCTCAAGGGGTGTACAGTTCCCAGGGTACCGACAGTGGCCACCTGGGCCCACCTCTGGGGAAGACCCCTTGGGTGAAGTCATTCCGCTGGAGGTGGGTCCATCCTTGCGACTTTTGAACTGAGTCTTCAAAGGCCTTCGGATGTGCCATTGGCGATGGTTTGGAGTTAAATCTTCGCCGTGTGGCGTATCCCGCGTGCGGCAGATGAGATCTTCGGCATGCGGATCTCACGCAATTGAAGGTCGCCGGTTCCCGATAGTAAAACCGTATCGGTTCCGCGCGCCTTGTCAGGCCACCGCCTTCGGGCTTCCCGCCTCATGATGACAATCGTTCGCCTGGGTAAGAACCTCGACTTGATCGTCGGGGTGGTCCCGGGCCCTTTTGTCATCGGCTGGGTGGAATTTTTGAGTGGTATCTTCGACTTCCTTGCGGTTTCCATCCAAGCGTTGTGAGGGCTTACTTAATAAGGAAAGCGCACACCGTCTGGAGTTCTTTACGCCTCTCATCTGTTTTTGTGCTCAAACTCCCAACTTGTGCTTCGCTTTTCCTCTCTTGCCTTGTTGTGCCACGATGGAGTTGGGTCTCCGCGAGAGTCGTTTGAAGACCGACGGCGACCTGAAGAAGGTCCGGACCCTCATAGGATGGTTCTCGGACTTCTTCAACCGCTCGGTCCGCGCCGGAGGAGAGCTCCCGTTTGAGAAGGAGCACGCCGGCGAAATGGTGTACTTCTCCTCGTACGCCACGGTGTGGTTGATCCCACCTTTTTCCTCCTTTTTCTTGATGCTGCTGGACTTTTATGGTCTGCAGCTATACCACCTTGGCCCTCACTCCATTCTCCTTGTGTCTATATTCGTCCACTTCTGTGAGATGTGGGTGGGCATCCCCCCTGCATTGAACTCTTCCGGACCTTCTTCATCGTCCATACCACCGGCATGAGAAATGAGTACCTTGGCTTCTACTACTTCGTGAAGCGCAAGAAGTGTCCATTCAAGTACCTCCAGTCGTTTCCCTCTAGGAAGTGGGATGACTGGAACAAGGACTGGATAGTCATCCGGGTGGAGGAGCACGAGAGGCTGGAGCTGCCCGAAGGCCTCCCCAACATTGACACGACGATCTGGAGTGAAGCTCCAGTGTTGGCGGACACCTTCAACCCTGTTCTGACCAGGATCCGCCGGTGCGTGGAGGGAGGATTAACTCCTCAGGCGGTGTTTTGTAACTTCCTGGTTAATAGGTGGGCACCGCTGAAGAGGAGAGAAAAACTCGCTTGGGCCCTCAACAGCGTGATGGATGACGACCGGGTCGAGACCGGGCTGAAGTCCAACATGGTAGGGACAACCTTGGAGTTCCACCTCAAGAAGTTCCAGCACGGCATCGACGTCGAGGGTGACGACTTGACTCCGCCATCAGCCTTTCTTCCTCTGAACGTGGAAATAGAGTTCAGTAGGGAGCTCAGGCGGAAGATGCCCATGCTTGACGACCTCAGTGTCGTCGAGAGAAGATCAATCTCCAGGGTGGCGATCCCTGGGGTTTCCGAAGGTGGTTCCGACCCTGCCCCGAAGCCAAGGGTTGAGGTCGTCGGCAAGGGCAAGGAGCCGGCGGATGAACCTTTGAGCCGAAAGAGGAAGCTGCAGCACGCAGACGGAAGGTCCGTCAGGCCTGCCACCTTTGCATCGGCTCCTTCTCCCCGGAGGGGGAGGTCTTCTGCAACCGCGGCGTCTGTACCCGCAGCGGGGTCCTCCCGGGGTGCTAGCTTCGGGCATGCGACTCCAGCACCAGGGCCGGTTGAGGCCTCTAGGTCCGGAGGTCCTTCCCGATCGATGGGGGCCTCGACCAGGGAAACGCCCGTGGCTGCAACGAGTTCCGGGGGGCCTTCCGGAGCTTCCACGCCGGCTATGACCAGCCCAGAATGCCCGGGAAAGAGGTTCCGCGCAAGCTGGTGCGGAAGCCTCCCAAGGTAATTTTTAACCTTTACCTTGGATAGTTGTTTAGTCGTAGTAACTATATTTTTTAAGTTTCTTCATCCATCATCTACAGCGTTCCCAAGAAGAGGAGTGAGGCTCCACCCTCAGCCACAGCAGCTGAAGCTGTGAGGGCGGGGGCTTCTGCTCCTGTCCCGGTGCCGTCCCAAGTGGTGGCTGAAGCTGCGATAGCTCCGGCGCCAGCTGTCGTGGTCATGGACCTCGACTCATCCCCAGAGACTTCTGTGGTAGCGCCGGACCGCGGGAGAGAAGATGCGCCAGCGGCACCTGTTCCGGAGGTTGAAGCTCCGGGTCCTGGTGCTTAGATGATGGAGGCTCCGGCCATTGAGCCGGAGGAAGCAGTAATTCTGGCCCCAGAGCCGGAAATTGTCGAAGCTCCGGCGGTTGAGCCGGAGGTGATTGAAGTCCCGGCGTGCGTGCCGGATGTTGAGGAAGTTCCGGCGGTTGGGCCGGCTTCCTCAGAAGCACCGGCCGCACAGCCGGTCGTTGTTGGAGCTCCGGCCGCAGGGTCGGTTGATGATGAAGATCTTCCGGCTCCCGAGCCGGTTGTTGCAGAGGCGTCGGAGCTCGAGCCCCCATCGGAGGAGGTGTCCGGACCGGAGCCAGCAGCGGCCCCTGCTCCGGAAGTGACGATGTCGGAGGTACCCGCGGCTGAGCCGGAGTGCCCTGGCGAAGTCGCTGGCCCCCTGCCTGAGGGGGTGAATGAAGACCAGGCGGCAGGGCCTTCCTTGATGGCGACTGAGGCCATCCCGGAGGACGGCCCTAGTGCCATGGAGACCCAGGGGACCACTCTTGTAGAGTGGGACCCAATTTTTGTATCTGAAAACCCGCTGGAACCAGCGGGGGAGACCCCAGCAGGTCCAGAACCTATTCCGTTGCCACTGTCTATTGACAACGCATGTTCCAGTCTGCGTCAAGTTCAACTGGCCTTCTTCCACGACAGCAAGGCTCTTGAAGAGGAGCACCAAACCCTTAGGCGGTGGCGTAACCGGCTCTACTTCGAGACCAAGCTGGCGTAGTCGAGGCTAGCGGATGACAAAGAGTGGATCAAGCGGGAGAAGGTCCGTCTGGAATACTGGGGTAAATTATTGGATGACAGGGAGAGTATGACTCGCGCCCTTGACGCCCAATCCCGGGAGATTTATGAGCAGACCAAAGTAGCTAACAGTGCGGTCGATGAACGCTAATAAAGGCTTGAGGCCATTAACACTACACTCATCAAGCGCCGGGAGGCACTTGAAGAGAGGGAGAAAAGGCTCGAAGATGAAGAGCAGAAACTCCTTGAGCTGCAGGATGACGTCCTGAGGAGGGAGGAGGAGCTCACCGAGAAGGTGGCTCTGGTTGACAAGGGCCTCGAGGAGCGTGCCAAGAAATTGGAAGAGCGCTACGCTAAGGAGGAGGAGAAGGCCTGGGTGCGAGGGCAGGAGCTCTATGAACAAGAGTGTGCCCTTGCTGCTAGGGAGAAGAAAGTGAGGGGCAGGGAGAAGGACCTGGTCGACCGCCAGAACAAGATCCACCTCCGGGAGGAGGAGCTCGGAAAACTCGAAAAGCGGGTTGCTGAAAAGATTCAGCAAAACGCCAAAGAAGTTGAGCGCCTTGCTCGCGAGAATTCTGAACTGGTGGTGGCCAGGAGATCCTTGGAAGAATTGAAGGGCTTGAGGACTGCGGACTCCCTACAGATTTGGGAGTTCTTGGGCAAGGCTAACGACGCGCTGTCACTGATGGGCTTCAGCCTCGTGCGCCCGGATGATCCGGAGCCGGAGCCGGACCTGGCGTTGCAGGCGTTGAGCTCGGCAGGCAGCAAACTCTCCAAGGTGGGCAATGTCATCGCGGACCAATTGGAGGTTGAGGGGCAATCCCTGGCGAAGAACATCGCAGAATATGTGTTGACGTGCTACACCAGCCAGAACTCCCAATTTCCTCTTGACCCGGTGCTTGAAGGTCCCGTCGAAGGAGAAGGCGAAGCTACCCGAGCCAACGTGTCGGAGGTTGCCCAGAAGGTCGCCCAATTCTTCCATAGGGTCTAGGACCATCTCTGTAGTTCTCACTTGTATTTTCTCTTCTTCTTCCTCAATTTTGTAATCCCTTGTCTCCAGATGAATGAAATCCCTAAATTTTTGTGAATTTCACTTTTTGTCTTCAACACTTTTGTCTTCACTTGGCCCTCTCGTAGATGTACACAATTTGATTGTGAACATGTACCAAGAGGATATTGTGTTTTGTTTAAGACTCATTTGCTCTGAACATGTAAAGTGTAGGTCCGAAGTCTTCGATAGTAAAGGCCCCCTGAGGTTGTTAGAGCTTAGAAGCTCTGGCATTGTCTATCGTCGGAGCTTAGTAGCTCCGGCAATAGTCCCTATCAACGCGTAGAGCATCGATAGTTAGTCCTCCGGGGTGTCGGAGCTTAGTAGCTCCGGCAGTGACATTTGCCAACGTGTAGCTTGTCGGCAGCAGACTCTGCTTGTGGGGTCTTCTCACCATCTTATATTTTACGTCGACGGCTGGCCCCTTAGCTTTACCGGAGCTTGATTGCTCCGGTGATGCTCGTTTTCAATACGTAATATCGATTACAAGCCACCTAGGGGAGTCAAAGCTTTGTTAGCTCCGGCTTTTCTCCATCAACGTAGATTTTTTATTTTTCCTGCACACTGAAGCCAAGAAAAATAGTAAAATTTGTTTCTTGCCTATAACTTCTTCGCGGCTTACGATTCTTAAGAAGATTTTAGGTCAAACGCGATTCCAAATACAACTGAATGCGTTGTCTTTTCTTCCAGATCCAATTGTACTTGGACCCGCCTTACTTCGGCCTACCGGGGTGTAGGTAGAGTGGCGTACTTAGGGTGCTTGACCAGGCTAAGTCGATAGCACACTCTGGCTTTAGATTGGCTTGGCGGCATTCAGGCGAGTGGGCCAAGAACAATATTTGAATCCAAAAGAATCGACAATACAATTCAAATCGTATATAAACCGGTAGAACTGAAATTTCTTAAGAATTGCACATCTTTGTTACAGACAAGAAAGAGAAAAATAAAAAATGTTGATCCTGTACAAAATAAATGCACGTGGAGTCTGTTTCACATGAAGATGTCTTTCATTATAGGTTCGGGGTACAGGGGAAACAAGTACACTCTTAGGGTACGGAACCAGGCTAAGCGTGTTTTATTTCTCGTTTGACCCAGGGTAGCTAGCCACACTTTTAGTCCTGAGACTGTGACAAGTGTTGCATGAACTTTGCGGACCTTCTGGGAAAGGTCCAGCTGTTCTCCCGGAGGAACTACCCGACTCTGTACAATGACTCTATAACATACACCTCAAGTTACTACAGACTCACCTCCGTGATATTAAGTGTAGAACTTACGGAGGTGCTCAATGTTCCAAGGATTTTGGGAGAGGTGTCCCATCCTCGGTAGCCAAGCGAACGCTCCCGGGACGGGATACTTTAATCACTCGGAAGGGTCCCTCCCAGCTGGGGGAGAGTTTGTTTAACACTTCTCTGGATTGTATTCTCCGTAGCACCAGGTCGCCTTCTTCGAGCTGTCGGTTGTGTACATGCCGCTGATGATAGCGCCGAAGGGCTTGGCGGTATCGGGCATTCCGAACAGCTGCTTGGCACCTTCCCTCCTCAAGGAGGTCTAGGTCTTCACACCGGAGCTGGTCCTGCGTGGCTTCGTTGAAGGTCCGGACCCGGAGTGACCCCAAGGTGATTTCTGGAGGAAGGATTGCTTCAGCTCCATACACCAGGAAGAAGGGTGTCTCTCCAGTTGACCGGTTTGGAGATGTCTTGTTGGCCCAGAGAGTGGGTGGAAGCTCTTCAATCCAGTTGGCACCATGTTTTTTCAAGCGCTCATAGGTGCGCGTTTTGAGTCCTTTAAGGATTTTAGCATTTGCTCTCTCGGCTTGGCCATTGCTTGCTGGGTGAGCTACGGAGGCATAGGAAACTTGAATGCCGAGGTATTCGCAATATCCTTGAAATGCAAAGCTTGTGAATTGGGTCCCATTATCAGTGATGATTTTGTTTGGGACTCCAAATCTGCATACAATGGACAGCAAAAAGTTGATAGCAGATTGCTTGTTGATTGTCACAACTGGAGTTGCTTCCGGCCACTTGGTGAACTTGTCAATGGCGACGTACAGGAACTTGTAACCTCCGACGGCTCTTGGGAAAGGTCCCAAGATGTCCATCCCCCACACAGCGAAGGGCCATGTAGGACGTATCATTTGTAGGGGCTGAGCCGGTGTGTGAATTTGCCTTGCATGAAATTGACATGCTTCGCATTTCTTCACCAGCTCAGTTGCATCCTAGAGTGTTGTAGGCCAGTAGAAGCCATGCCGAAAGGCTTTACCAACCAGCGTGCGGGAAGACGCGTGGTTCCCACACTCGCCTCCATGGATTTCTGCGAGGAGCTCGCAGCCTTCTTCCCTTGTGATGCACCGCATTAGGATGCCGTTGGCACCGTGCCGGTAGAGATCCCCTTCTACCAACGTGTATCTTTTAGCCAATCTGACTACCCGGTCAGCGGATACATCATCGTCAGGAAGGATGTTGTCTTTCAAGTAGTTCCGGATCTCCGAGATCCATGCATCGGAACTAACTTGAGCATTTGAGTCTTGCGTGCTGGGTTGCTCGGAGCTTACGGCAGCACCTACGACCCTTGATGGCTGCCATGGTAACAGGGCCATCGGGACAGTCAGCTTCGGGATGCTGATCTCGTCCCCTTCGCTCAGTTCGGCAGGCTGAGCTGTGGGTTTTGACAACCTCAGGACAAAAGTTCTGTCAGGAGCCGAAGCTCCAGTTGACGCTTTCGTCGAGAGTTCGTCGGCTTCAGCGTTGTGGGCACGCTGGACAAGGTGGAGATCTAGGACTTCGAAGTCCTTCTGAAGCCTCTGGACTTCAAGGAGATAAGCAGCTAGCTGGAGATTGTTGCAGGAGCATTCACCCTTCACTTGTTTAATGATGAGCTGCGAATCTCCCTTGATCGGCAGTTGCTTAACACCGTATGACAGTGCCACCTTTAGTCCGTAGATGAGTGCTTTGTACTCCGCCATGTTATTGGTCGCCTTGAATTCAAGGTGTACCATGTATTTCACCTTCTCCCCGGTTGGTGCGAGGAGAAGGATTCCAGCTCCGGCCCCCTGCTTTTGCATGGAACCGTCGAAGTAGAGGGTCCAATGAGGCTCGGTGAAGACTGGAGCTTGGTGTTCTGGCTTCTGCTCACTGGGGCCCCCAGGGTTTGATGGAGAGGGAGTCCATTCTGCCATGAAGTCTGCCAATGCTTGACTCTTGACTGCTTTCCTTGAAATGAATTCGAGATCGAATTCAGCCAATTCCGCTGCCCACTTTGCAATATTCCCAGTTGAATTGGGATTATGTAAGATTGCTCGAAGTGGGTAAGAGGTCACCACTGAGATTTTATGAGCTTGGAAATAATGGTGAAGCTTCCTGGAGGCAATAAGAACTGCATAGAGCACCTTATGCACCTCTAGGTATCGAGTCTTGGCATCATGTAGTACTTCACTGATGAAGTATACTGGGCGCTGAATGGTCCGGACCCTCCCAGAGGGGCTCGGAGCTTCCTCTCCACTGGCCCGGATCTTCCCGGAGGGATCCGAATTTCCTTCGGGGACCTCCGGGTCCTGGCTGGAGGAACCCGGAGCTTCTTCAGAAGTGACCTGGGTCCTCCCGGAGGGGTCTGAGTTTTCTGAAGTGGTTTCTTGTGGATTCGAATCTGGGAGCTGGGACTCAGACTCGCTTTCAGGAACCTCTGGACCCTCCCGAAGGGGTCTGGATCCCTGAGTATGGGGTAGTTCTAGTCTTTCCGCAACTAGGACCATACTGACGACTTCGTTAGTGGATGAAATGTAAAGCAGCAAAGGCTCACCAGGGTTCGGAGCTACCAGAGTTGGTAGGGTGGTGAAGAACTGTTTTAGCTCCTGGAACGCCTTTTCTGCTTCTTCAGACCATTGGAATGGTCCGGACTTCCTCAATAACTTGAAGAAGGGGAGTGCCCGTTCCGCCAGTCTTGAAATAAACCGGCTGAGGGTTGCTAGGCATCCGGTTAGCTTTTGGACATCTTTGATGTGGGCTGGTGGCCGCATGTCTTCAATGGCCTTGATCTTCGTCGGATTAGCTTTTATGCCCCGGTGACTTACCAGGAAACCAAGAAGTTTTCCAGAGCTAACCCCGAAGACACACTTGTCTAGGTTTAGCTTTGTGCGGGTAACTCGTAGCTTATCGAAGACAGCCTGTAAGATGTCAAGAAGTGATTCCTTGTTCTTGACCTTGACCACGATGTCATCAACGTACACTTCAACTATGTCTCTAATGAGGTCTTCAAAGGTTTTGTACATAGCTCGTACAAAGGTTGAAGCTGCATTCTTGAGACCAAATGGCATGGTTGTATAACAGTACAATCCATCTACTATGATTAAAGAGGTATGCTCTTCATCTTCCCTAGACATTCTGATTTGATGATACCCAGAATATGCGTCTAGGAAACACAGTAATTCACACCCGGAGGTGGAATCCACTATCTGATCTATTCTAGGTAGTGGGAATGGATCTTTTGGACATGCCTTATTTAGTGTTGTGTAGTCGATACACATCCGAAGCTTCCCGCCGGCCTTGGGCACAATGACTGGGTTTGCCAGCCATTTTGGATGGAAGACTTCTCGGATGAACCCAGCTTCGAGCAACTTCTTCACTTCTTGTCGAATGAAGTTCTGTCGCTCTACAGATTGCTTCCGAGGCTTCTAGTGCACAGGTCGGGCGTCAGGGTAGATCTTCAGATTGTGTTCAATCACTTCCCTAGGGATCCCAGGCATTTGTGACGGTTGCCAGGCAAACACGTCGACATTAGCTCGGAGGAAAGTGATGAGCACGAGTTCCTATTTGTCGTTCAATCCTCCCGATATACGGGTGGTCTGAGCGGCATCAGAACCAATTTGGACGACTTTTACGGGGATCTCGCTGTCGCCGCTTGGCTGCACACGAGGTGCAGATGTCGAGCCTCGTTGATGAATGCTTGGGGGTTTTGGAGCTTGCTCCTGCCTGGAATCCTCCTCTTGCGTCGTGGTAAGTGCATGGAGTTCTTCCAGAGCAGTTACTCCGGCAGTACGATCTCCGCAGATCCGGAGAACGCCTACTGGTGTTGGCATCTTTAACACCAGGTAGACATAATGAGCAGCTGCCATGAATTTGTACAAGGCAGGCCTACCCAAGATGGCATTGAAGGGTAAGTTGATCTGAGCAACATCAAAGACCAACTTTTCGGTGCGATACTTCTCCCGTGTCCCGAAGGTAACGGGGAGAGTAATAGCTCCGAGTGGGGTAATGGCTCCCGGACCTACTCCGGAGAAAGGTGGGAGGGGTGGAGATCCGAAGGTCGGAGCTGAAGCTTGGTAAAAGCTTTGAAGCTTATGAGGTTAAGCCCCGAACCTCTGTCTACCATGACATGGTGGAGCTGGATGTTATTGATGGTAGGAGATACCATCAAAGGTAGCTGACGTGCTCCAACCATGCTTCGAGGGCAGTCCAAAGCATCAAAAGTGATGGCTGTGTCCATCCACTTCCGATGAGGTTCCACCCTGGCTGTAGGAGCTACAGTAGCCATGTCCCAACGCATAGTCTTGATGACGCGACGGGAGGTGATGTCCCATGATCCACCAAAAATGGTGTTCATGGTCTTCTGATGCTCGTTGTCGGAGAAATCAGAATCGTCGTTGACGGAGGTGTATACGGCCTTCAGGACCTTTTTGGGATCCTGAAAACCTAACTCCTCTTCAGCCGGAGCTTCGTCAACTTTTTGTTTTCCTTCCCTCTGTCGGAAAGGAGCTTCTTCCTGGCGCTTGTTGTAGCGCTCGGCAAGGTTTTGGACCTCCCGGCAGTCTTCCAAACTGTGGCTGCCCGTTTTGTGAATTGGACACCACACCTTGGGTTTGCCACCATCTTCAGAAGACGGTCAATGTCGCTTCTCGGGGCGTGGCCCCCGGCCACCCGGAGCTGTAGCAGCTGCAACATTGGATGTACCGGCTGACAGCTTCTTCTTGCCGTTGGTCTTCTTCTTCTTTTTGCCACTCCTGGAGGTAGCGGCTTCTCCTTTGGAGGATTTCCTGTGATCCTCCGGAGTTGGTTTGGAATGCATTTCACGGCCCTCCGCAGCTATGGCACATTTGTCGGCCAAACTGAAGAGTTCCGTGACACTGGTGATCTCCTTGATCGCCAGTTTCTCCAGCATCTTCTTATCCCGTACACCCTGTCTGAATGACACAATGACAGAGGCGCTAGAGATAGAAGGGATAGTGTTTCATACCTGAGAGAACCTCTGGATGAATGATCGCAGGGATTCTCCACCTTTTTGCACGACTGCAAAAAGGTCCAGTTCAGTGCCTGGTCGGGTGTATGAACTCCCGAAGTTAGCGGTGAACTACCGGCACAACTCCTCCCAACTGTTGATGGAGTTGGGTGGAAGGCTCATAAACCAATACCTTGCAGTCCCAGTCAAAGCCACTGGGAAATAATTGGCCATTACGGCCTCATTTCCTCCAGCTGCCGAGATAGCAGTGGAGTAAATCTGAAGAAATTCGACAGGATTGACGGTCCCGTCGAACTTCTCCGGCAGGTGAGGCCGGAACTTCTGTGGCCATCTGACCATACGCAGATGCATGGCCAAGGCTGAACAGCCTCCTCCTACTCCTTCAGGAGCAGGAGCGTCTTGAGCTTCTCGTCTTTCACGAGCACGCTCAATATGTACTCTACCGTCTTGTTGGCGGTATCGGCGATCAAGCTCCGCCCGGAGGTCATGAGTTGAAAGCCTGGATATCGTGTGTGTGCCTCGTGCCCCGGAGGGCAATGACGTCACCTGTTGTGATGTAGCACGTCTCCTGTTGTTGGAAACGTGCAGACCAAGTCTGCCAGACAAGGTCCGTCGCTGCGACAGGGCCCGTCCTGAAGAAGGAGGACCCTGGTTGCTGATGCGGTCGGCTGCTGCTGCAACCATATGTGCCACATCAGCCCTCCACTGCTCCAGTGCATCCCGGGATGCATCCGAAGGTGGTGGGCGTTGGAGAAGAGCACGTGCTGCATGGAGCGCGTGTTCTGGGTTGTCCTGATTTCCCGACGCAGTGATTGACGTCGGTGCACCATCGCGTTGTCCAGCTTGATTTGCTGGTGGAGGCGACGGTGGTGGTAGTGTGACTCCTGCTGGCGCTGAGGTCCCTGCTGGTGGCTGCATATTGGAGGGATTGCCCCCAACAGCTTGAACAGCAGGATGATCATTTGATGATCCAGCAGCTGAGTTCACCATTCTCGAAATCTCAGGCGCCCCTACCTGGCGCGCCAAATATCGGTGGTTTGGATCCGGCAGATTTCCCGACACTACTAAGTGTTAGAGGAGTTTGATGTTCGGTGTGGGCGCGCGGAGATTCAAGAAGGTGAATTGTAAATGGCACAGGAGACACGGAGATTTACGTGGTTCGGGCCGCCTGAGCGTAATACCCTACTCCACGGGTGTGTTGGTGTTGTATTACCTGTATGAGCTTGTGTCGAGCGTCTATGGAACGTGTAGAGTGTGTCGTTGGCCTGTCCTTTTATAGTACAAGGGCAGGCCGTTACAAGTTAGCCTGGCCCGACATGTGGCCCCGGTGGTTACTAATATTGATACTCATTCAACACATTTAATTGCCCTTAATGACCGGGTTATGGGCTTTGATAGCACTGTTACTGGTAATTAAGGTCGTCCGATCGTGTGTCATTAATATAGTATTAATGACACTTGATCGGGTCTTGAAGCCCTTGATTCCCCTTTGAAGATCCGGAGCCGTTGTGGAGTCTTCCGGAGGTTAGAGGCTGAAGATCCGACGGTTGGACACGTGGCAGCTCCGGAGCATACCGTGGGAAACAGGTAGCTCCGGGGATACGTGACACGTGTCAGTTCTGGAGCTTCCCTCGGTCTGGGGTTAGGTCCGGGGGTGCCATTTTGGTACATAGCCCGAAGCTTCCCCCTTGTGCATGGTAGCTCCGGTTTGATAGTACACGTGGCGACACTGGGATTAACCATGTTGGAGAAGAGGGTCCGGTTATGTCTGACAAGTGTGCCTCCAAAGGTCTTCAAATCAGGTAGATGACTTTCCCTTGAGATCTTTGAAATCTCAAGGGGTGTACGGTTCCCAGGGTACCGACAGTATCCTTCCCCACCACACCAGCATGGACTCCGCCGGCTACTACATCTTCGGGTTAGGCTTTGTTGCCGCTCGTCTCGACTGCCTCTACGAGACGATCGGTGAGGAGGTCGGGGTGGAGTTCCGCGAGCAACTTGTGAAGGCCGTCAGCCGGAAGAAGTTCAATCTGGTGATGGAGGATGCTCCGCCAGCGGTTGCGACGGAGGCAGAGGTGCCGGCGGCGGATGCGGAGGTGGAGGCGCCGCCGGCGGAGGCAGTGGCAGCGGCGGAGGTGGACAAGTCCTCCTCCGAGTAGAGTAGGATGAGTAGTTGTTTTTTCTTTTGTTTTCTATGTGTTTTTTTATTGTTTGTAATATATGAGTTGTTTTTAAGTAAAGAAAAATGTCTTTTATTTTGTGTTCAAACACATTAGTAATATTATAATGTATCTAATAAATACTGTATTAAACACATTACTAGGACGTACATAGTAGAATTATATTTCAAAAAATTATGAAAATAAAAGGCTACACACTAATTAATTCTATTTTTTTCTCTTTACCAGTTGTCATTGTGCCCGCCCCACCACCCCCACCCACCGGCCTGGCACTAGGCAGTAGCCCACAAAGTTTCTGCGACCCTGCCACACAGCATCGCGCGTGCGCCCCTGCCTCGCACGCAGTCAGATCAAAATCGCGTAATCGTGGGAGCGGGGCACGCGGGATTTCCATCCTTCGGTGTCTAGACAATAAACCCAGCGTGAAGTGAAGGATCTCAGCGGGATTTCCATGGGACGGCGTGCAGGGCGGGGGCGCACGCGCTTGTGCGGCAGGGCCGCAAAAAATTTATTTCCGCCCGCCTAGGCCCAGAGTCGGGCCTGCCTTTAAGACCATCTGCAGTGGTTCACGGTAAAGCTTTAGGCTGTTTTTGGGAGCACAATTTTTCAATAATAAACTTTTGGAAACCACAGTTTTTAAAATGAAATGGCAATACCAAAGTATTTCAATAACACAGTTTTGTAATACCACGATTTTGCAATACATAGGACTGTTTGGTTGACAAACACCATTCTGTAAAAAATACCATAGTAATCTCAAATACAACGGTATTGCTAATTGCTCTAAAACTCCAAAAATATCGTGTTCCCAAACGCCCTTACTGGCCTGCGAATCATATGGTCTTATCTCTTAACCCCTTGGTGCAGAAATCGAATTCTCTGCGGCCCTTCCGCACAGCCGTCTCTGTGCAACCCTGCCCAGATGGTTGCCACGTATGTTCACGCTCCAAATCTTATAGCCAAGGGCGCACTGCACGGTTTTCGCGACTGTACCACCTTGCGCTAATGATTGCCACGTACGCGAACGCATCGAATCTAGCAGCATGCACGAACTCCACGTCCGAACTTTGCTCAATGATCCATCATCATGCACACGAGCACGTACGATGCGGCCAAAAAGATCTGTGTTTGGTTGCTTGTCTTGGATTGAATTGACATGGATTAATTGGATGGTCCAGTCATGTGTTATTTGTTTCGCGGTCAGACGGGTGATCCAGGTGTGAGGAATATAAAATATTCCTCGTAGATGCTGGATGAGATGGTCCAGGATATTTGGTTGGATGTGAGTCCATCCACCTTATCTAATTATGCCTCTTAGTAATGTAATTAGTGATAATTACCTTGTTTATTGTTGATTAATAATTACAATTATGATCTTAACATTAATATTTGCTAGTAATATGATAATTAGTATATAAACAATTAATATTATGAAATTATCAACTTTGATGATTCAATAATCCAATCAAGTTTCATCCAACCTACCAACAAAAAATTGGATCGTCCAGTCCATCCAACCAAACATTAATTTGGATGATCCAAGACATAAAGAAATGGATGATCTATCTCCAATCCAACTTCGACGTCAAACCAAATGCAATTGATGACTGAGCACTTTGTCACATGTCACTAAATTGTACGCACAAATGACAAATACACGGACTCAACACCGGGTTTAGGGTGCATCGTGGACTAACCACATGACCCGAACCAAACACTCACGTAATTACCATACACCTGCAAGAGCAACTACCTGGCCGCATCCTTCGCGTACGAACAGGAACGCCGACCAACTTATACTTTTTGTACTATGTACAAAGAATTTTCCTTGTCCATGAGCCAAAAAACAAGCTCTTCTGATGCGGTTTTTGTAGTTAAAAAATGAACTACGACAAAGCGACAAGTTCATGGAGACGGGGGGAGTACATATGATCATCGACGTCTCTCTCACATGCATGTTATAGTTGTCCATGCATGTTATAGTTGTCCATGCATGCATGTTATATATATATATATATATATATATATATATATATATATATATATATATATATATATATATATATATATATATATATATGTGTGTGTGTGTGTGTGTGTGTGTGTGTGTGTGTGTTAATGAATACATGAATGTGTGGTGTGTTCATCGTCTTGTACATTTTTCTTGTGTTTTCTGACGATCCTTCGACTACGTAATATATATTTGGGGCGTGACAACTAACAAGTTATATATATATATATATATATATATATATATATATATATATATATATATATATATATATATATGAGAAAACACGTAACGTCATGAAACATGATCGAGGTCTTTTGCATGACAAACTGAAAAAAACTGGAACATTGCATATACTTGGGCCGATGGGCCCTTTGCGTGTCAAAATTAAAAACTGGAACTGAAAAACTGAAACACCGCCGGACGGACCTACAAAGTATACTAGGTGGGCCACTGCATACCCTGGACCCTTTGCATGTCAAATTAAAAAACTGCCTGTGAAGCGACAACTTAGAGGAAGCCAACCGTGGTTTGGATTAATTCGAAAGCATAGTTTTCGAAGCGTCCGATCATCTCCACTTGCGCGGACCATCCGCAGTGGCATACTGTAAAGTATATTGGATACACTATTTCATAGTGTAATTTAGAGTATGTAGTGTAAAAGCTGAAAGAGAATAGTGTATAGAGTATGCTTTAGAGTTCGCTGGTGCAGATGGTCGACGAGGACCCGCTATAAAGGCACACCCGTCCTCTTGCGTCTCCGTCGCACCACTCCATCTCCATCGATCTAGCCTCCAAACATCTCTTCCTTCACCGCCGCACCATCGTCGACCACCTCTCGCTCTTTCTCCGCACCTCCGTCTCCACACAAATGGTAGCTCCGCACCGAAGCGCTCCAGGCTGTTGACGTCCTCCGAACCTCCTTCTTCTCCATTTATGTCGCAACCAATGCTGGTGGAACTGGAGGCGGCGCCCGCACCTCCTGTGTCCCCTTCTCCGCCCGCGGCGCCCGCACCTCCTCACCCCGTTTGGGTTCAGAAGACTGTCCGCCTCGTCGAACAGCGCTTTGATGAACTCGATCGGTGCCTGAAGGAGGCCACCGAGCACCTTTTCACCACCGTCGGGTGAGCAAAAAAGCTCGACAAATTGGTGCGGGATGTATTTTCCAATACATCTCGCTCGTGTGATTGTCTGGGTCTTGGGAAACTTCCCGTCTGCACCAGCATGGACACCGCCGGCCACTACTGCTTCGGGTTAGGATTTGTGGCCGGTCGTCTCAACGTCCTCTACGAGACGAACGGGGAGGTGGCTGGGGTGGAGGGCCACCAGCATCTTTGCGGACCATCGCCCGGAAGCTTCAGACTCTATTGTCGGAGGATGCGGCAGCAGCGACGGCAGCGGAGGAGGCAACAGCGGCAGCGGCGGAGGAGGCGGCGGCGGGAACAGCGGCTGAGGAGGAGGAGGCGGCGGAGAAGGAGGTGGAGGAGATCTCCTCCGACTTCTAGTAGAGTAGTATTTGTAGTTTTTATTTTTCGTGTTTTCTATGTGCTTTTGAAGTTCTTGTTTGTAATATATGTGTTGTTTCTATTTTAATGATAAATGTCTTTTTTGTTCATGAACAATGCGTCCTATGCAGTATCGAAAAACTACTCCTATCTGAAAAAAGGGGCAAGATAACTGTTTTTCAATGTCTAGCCAAGAATTCGTTGTGTTGTGACAATCGATGACTCTTGGTTGAAACTCCATTGAGATCGTGGTTGAGGCTGCGTTTCTCCTCTTTTGTGTTCTTTCACTCAATTTTTTCATTTGTAGTCGGCGCATGGGAAAATGTATTTTTAGTATGTAGTAGTATATACTACATGTTATCATTTCATTGTGATTAATGTTACAAAATGTTGATTGTTTACCATTGTCCTTTCGTGGACTTGGCTGTATTTGCATATCGTTTGCATTAGCACATATACATTTGGTGATTCATATTTTTTTCGTATTTTTTTGGAATGTCTCACTAGGTAGCGATGACTGCTTTTAGATTTTGATCTCCATGCATGGCAACAAAGATGAATTAAGAAGCGAGCAAGTTGTCCTATGACAAAGTCTACCCCTCTAGCTGCACGCACTATGTGCAGGAATCGACACGACATGAGATGTATTTAATCACGATTGGATGCGTGCACAAAGGCACGGCTTGCGTCAAATTATCCACTCCTGCGAAAATTTTATCGTTCTACTTGGCGCGCCACATTTGAGATTTTGACAATTCAATTTTCACTACCTGCGCCTCCAATTTCAGTCCCGCCTATTATTGTAATCCCATTTCAGCCACGATGAGAATAAATGGAAACACTGGCCTCCATTCCCAACACACCGCTGCCCCGCCCTTCCGGTGATCTCGCAGTACTCCAAATGTGTTGTCTCTCTGTCCTGTGTTCCATACTTGTATTCCTAAGAAATTCCCGTATTTTCATTTCCCACGGTTGTTCAATTTTTCCCCCATGGATCTCGCAGTGACGCATCGAAGCTCTTTGTGGTGTTGACTCCTGGGTACAACGCCGGGCGATCAAGTTTGACGAGCTCTACCGAACCTCTTCGTCGCCAACACCTCCCTGCGACATCGCATCCCGGACTCCAGTTTTGTGCTAGGTAAACTACACGATCCATGCCGTCTTTTTAAGGAGCTATATTTGCTTGGTTCTACACGATCCATGCAGTTTTGGCCTAGTTAAGTTATACACGATCCATCCTGATATATGAAGATTAAATAAATTAACAAAGAAGAAATGTGGTCTTCTGTTTCATGAATTTAGTTATATATATATATATATATATATATATATATATATATATATATATATATATATATATATACACTACATCTGTCCCTAAATAAATGTTGCTCCGACAGCTTATTACGATAGTGTATTTCTAGTTCAATTCCTGGCCAGGAACGACAAATACTAAAAACCAGAGGTAGTAGTATGTAATTTCTGGATTTAGAAGTAAATGACGCACGGGTTATCTGATCAACCACTCCAAATGTTGTACTCTCATTCCTGTTTTACAAATCTGTATTCGTAAGATTTTTAGTTCCCATGGTTTTTACACTTTTTTCTTTCTTGTGGCTTTCTCGGATCGTACATTTTTTCTATTTTTTCTTTTCTAATTCCTCCGTTAGTAACGGACACTGCAGTTTATAGAAAGCACACCGTCCGATCCAAAATCTACGTCGGTCACGTAATCTGACGTTAGCACTGTTATTTGGAATGACTACTTACAATGCTCTTTACATTAGGAACAAGACATCAAACCGTGATGTCGTCTACAAGCATTCATGGTGGCTAACAAGCACCTGGTATAAATATAAATGTGTTCACTATCAAAATTAAACAAATTTAGACAACATTAAATCATTTGCATGGTATGCAGAGAATATTGCAGCACATGATGTTCAGGAACCCCGAGGTTCTTCACTCCCTGGTACTACGATGCATGAACCAAAAACAGGTATAGATATACAAACCAGAAATACTCCTTCCGCCCCAGCGTAATTTTACTTTTGGAGCTTAAAAGATGTCCCACTCCAACTCTATCCTCGGTAATAGCTTCCAACTACCCATATCACATCACATTACTACCTGCCTCTCTACCGTGCCATATGTTTTGGCAGATCGTGTTAGTTTTGAATTTGGAGCATTTTGGGAGACTACGTTATGTCCTATAGATGTATTGATGATGGGTGTATCATGGTTACTTGCATTCTTTCCTAGGATCTACTAATTGTTTTAGCATGCCTTGCGATTCTACTTTCTTATTAGTACTTAGTCTTTATAATTAACAGTTCATCAGCCAGTGTGATGGCGTAATTTTTTTATGCCTCCACGCTGCGCTCTCTCGCCGCCGGCCACTCTGGCCGTCACCGGCACCCATGCCCTGCTGCTGGTCACTTCAGTGTCCTCCCCGACGCGTCTAGCTCGCCCATCGCCATGTCCCGTCCTTCGCGTGCCATGATAACCCCGCCGCCCGCAAATCCTTGGCCATTACTCGCCTTGCCACCAATCCTCCTCGAGAGTTTTGGCGGGACCGAACCCTCGCTTTGTTGAGTGTCGCAAGCTGGCACTATGCAGTACTGCACCTGCAGTAGCCGCCACTGATAAGTAGACCCGATGTCTATTGGGCCCACATGTCAGTGGAATATTTTGATGAAACTTTTGCTCCTGTTGCTAGATTAGAAGCCATAAGAATTTTGTTAGCTTTTGCTGCATCTAAAGGTTTTAAGCTATACCAAATGGATGTTAAAAGTGCTTTTCTTAATGGCTACATAGATGAGGAGGTTTATGTCAAACAACCACTAGTTTTTGAAAATCCAGATTTTCCTAATCATGTTTCCAAACTGTCCAAAGCCTTGTACGGTCTCAAACAAGCCCCTAGAGCATGGTATGATAGGTTAAAAACATTCTTACTTGAAAAAGGGTTTACCATGGGCAAGGTTGATAAAACTCTTTTTGTGCTTAAGCATGGCAATGACTCATTATTCGTTCAAGTGTATGTGGTTGATATTATCTTTGGTTGTGCTTCTCATGATCTTGTGTCCAAGTTTTCAGCAATGATGAGTTCAAAATTTGAAATGAGTATGATGGGTGAACTCACTTACTTTTTGGGGCTGCAAATCAAGCAAACTAAGGAGGGTACTTTTGTGCATCAAACAAAGTATACAAAAGATCTCCTAAGGCACTTCAACATGGACAAAAGCAAGCCTCTTCGGACACCAATGGGAACAGCAACAACACTTGGACTTGATGAAGATGGTGAACCTGTGGATCAAAAAGAATATAGAAGCATGATCGGATCACTTTTGTACCTCATGGCATCAAGACCAGACATACAATTCAGCGTATGTCTTTGTGCACAGTTTCAAGCCTCCCCACGTGCTTCACATCGTCAAGCCGTCAAAAGAATTCTCAGGTACTTACATGGAACTCAAGAATTTGGAATTTTTCTTCCTTCTTCCTCAACCATTACTTTGAAAGCTTTTTCGGATACTGATTTTGGGGGTTGTAGGATTGATAGGAAAAGTACTTCCGGTGCTTGTCATTTTCTTGGTAATTCTCTTGTTGTTTGGTCCTATAGAAAACAAAATTCAGTTGCACAATCCACAGCTGAATCTGAATATGTAGCTGCTGCTAGTGCTTGCTCACAAATCCTTTGGATTGTTCAAACATTTAAGGACTATGGGGTTGATTTAGATAGTGTTCCAATGTTCTGTGATAACACTAGTGCAATTTGCATTGCTAAAAACCCTGTGCAACATTCTAGAACTAAGCACATCGACATTAGGTATCACTTTCTTCGAGATAATGTTGAAAAAGGAAACATTGTGCTTCACCATGTAGATACCGAACAATAATTGGATGACATTTTTACAAAACCTTTGGATTTCACTCGTTTTTGTTACATTCGTAGTGAAATAGGGATTATGCATCCTCATGGCTTAAATTGAGGGGGAGTTTTGAAACTTGAGAAGTCTATGTGTGAATCTGAAATTAAAATAATATGGGCATAGTATTTCATACATATATGACTTTGTGATTCCTTTTACATGCTGAAAGTTCTTACTACATTACTCGTGTTATACATTTTGGTTTTTGCCATGTCTAGTAATTGGAATAATTACTTACACTAAAACTGGTCATGGTCGAACTTTCTTGCTGTTTTGAACTTGTTACATGTTCACAAGTGCTTCTAATCATTAAGAATTAATCAAGTAATCAACTCACATGTTGAGTTTTTATGAACAAATATAAATTGAGAAAAGATGAAGAGAATATGCATGCATCGCACTTCTTTTTTTGAGATGGCTTATCATTGCACTTATATATGAACTTTGAAGAAGTTGTGTATGACTAAAACCATGTCCTTAAGCTTCTGATTGTCAAATGACATAGGCTTGGCTTGGTTGGTTAGAGGCAGCTGCGCATATAATCTCTTGCAAATATCATATGATCTAAATTTATGCTTTGAAAAATAATAA
The DNA here is from genome assembly GCA_036927565.1 of Tuctoria greenei. Lineage (NCBI taxonomy): Eukaryota > Viridiplantae > Streptophyta > Magnoliopsida > Poales > Poaceae > Tuctoria > Tuctoria greenei. Next base: position 36,481,635 of record JAYESD010000011.1, on the reverse strand, counting down.
AATGCAGCAACTAGTGCCATGATTTCAGGTTTTGAAATAGTTAAGTTTGTGAGATCATGACTTACATAAATTGAAAATTACATTTGATCTCTAGCATGGCTTACACTACTTTATGTATTTCATTGACGTGATAATGTAAGGTACTTGATAGTATGACTTGGATGAGCTTTGTTTATATGTATATGTTATAATATGCTCATAACAACTAAATGGGAGAGATAATTTGTTTATATGCTCATGACTTGCTGAATACATTGTCAAAGGGGGAGAGATAAACATGAAGAGAAAGAGAATATGTGCATAAGGAGATAAAATAAAGGGGGAGAGATAATATGGGATAATTTTTTGATTTTCTTCTCATTTTACTTTTGATTTACAAAGGGGGAGAAATTTGTCTTCAAAACTTTTATATAAGTAAGCCAATGTTCGGATTTTAAATGGTGTTGCCAATGCATTCATCAAGGGGGAGATTGTAAGACCTATGTGTGCTGAATACATTGGCTTGTAGTGAATACACTTGCTTTGATGATAAAAGTTTTGAATATCACCAAAACACCTTTTTATTAAGGTCCGACTAGTTTTGGTTAGCTCCGGTTAGTTTTGTCTTTAGCCCCGGCGCTAGGTTCTACTAGCTTTTGTTAGCTCCGGCTCAAGGTCCGGGTTGCTCTGGCAAGATCCGAAACTTGACCGCAATGCTTCTGTTTTTAATTTGCAATGTTTCGTACTTGCTTTACATCTCTGGAAAGATTGCTTAGTATTCTTTTACTAAGTTTTTGGTGCGTTTTGGATGATATGGCTGATATCGTTTTGCTATGCTTTGCAACATGCTTATGTGAGGTTCTCACGTAAGGTGTTGTGTTCGGAACTGACGTGAGTCAAGTCGAGGACTTGGGCTCGTATGGATTGGTTGTTTATTCATGTGCAGGTGTTGCTTGAGTTCAAGATATGGCTGGTGATGGGATCCATTGGACTAGTCTCAGGGAGGAGATGAGGTTCCAACAACCAAATTCAGGAGGAATTGTGGTTGAGCTGATCACGAGGTTGGGCAGCATGATTGAATCAAGAACAATGCATGTGAAGGTATTGTGGACCTCATTGGAAGATGTTTGCACGTGTGCAAGGAGTGCATGGATGTGGCTACATGGTTCCGAGACATGATGAAGAAATGTGGACGTAAAGAGTTGGTCGGAAAGGTCCAACCGACTAGGTTATGGACTTTGGCTACGGCTGAGTCGGGTTTGACTCAAATATGGAAAGATTTGAGTTGGTTATGATAGGATTTCGCGTGGGTCACGAATTTGAGTTTTTTAGGAATGTGGGATATTTTCCTAAGGTGTCTACAAGTCTTAAGATTGCTTCTATCTGCGTATAGAAGAATCCTAAGTAGTTATGGAAAGTTACGATTCGTGAACAGAGTAGGATTAGGTTCCTGATTTGAGTTGAGTTGGCTTTCGAGCTGGTTATATAAGCAAGGGAGCCCAGAGCTCGTGGTGCACGACTTTGGGGCTGTTCCTCTTGTTTTCTATTGAATAAAATTTGTAGTTTGAAGGAACTTTTGTGCCTTGTTCGTCCGACTTGTTCCAGACAAGTTTTACTCTTCGAGTTTCTGGACAGCACTACCTTTTGTTGGTGGTTTTATCATAACTCGAGTTTTACAGATCCAATTGACGTGATTCTTTTTGGGTTGTCTTCACAACTTGATTATCTATCATCTTTCAAAATTTCACGGTCATTGGATTTGTGGTATATTATATACACGAGTTTCTTTGCAGCGTTCAAGAACTGTTTATTTCCTCGGGTAGAGCAGATTGACCTTTGTTTGATCTTTCGATCATAACTTGAGTTTCTCTCGACGGAATTGAGTGATTCTTCTTGTGTTGTCTTCGTGACTTTATTCTCTCTGATATCTATCACTTTTGTCACCGTGAAACACGTTTAGATTGGTCTCACACATGATTGCTTTAACAGATCATTTTTCTGCCGAAGGGGTTGGGGTTTAATTGTTTCCCCTGCGTAAGATTTTTAAAATCTACCATTCACCCCCCTATGGTAGTTTTTCACATGCTCTTCGATCCTACAGAGGGAGGGGGCACTGAGGAGGCCGGGTGGGAGGGGGACTCGATGGGGGGGGGGGGAGAAGGGGGGTGCTCGATTGGAGGCCGACGTGGAGGGGAGCTTGGCCGGCGTCCATGGAGGGGGCTCGGGTGAGGCTGAGTAAGAGGAGGGGGGCTCAAGTGAGGTCGGGTAGAGGCCACTGTGGAGGAGGGTGAGAGGGATATGAGCTTACTTGGCGTGGAGGAGGGAGAGAGGGCGGCGGCGAGTGCAGGTGCGGCGGCGGGCGAGGGCAAAGTTCGGCGTACCTCGACAGAAAGGAAGGAAGCAGCGAGGTCAAAGCTTGGCGGCGAGATCGAAGATCGGCGACGACGGCGAAGCTCGACAGCGAGGAGGGTGAAGACTTGGCAGCAAACAAAATTTTGGCAGCCTGACGGCGTCTAAGTGATTTTGCTAGGGTTAGGTTTTTCCAATGCAGCTGAGGGCTATATATAGACTTCTATCTTCTTAGTCGGTTATTAAGTACCAACCACGTGAGAAGACAATTATCTCATGCGGTTATTAGTTCCCACCCTCCTGAGAAGATGTAGTTATCTCAAGCGGTTGGCAAGTAATATCCGCCTGAGATAAAGACTTTTCTTAGTCGGTTATTCAGTACCAAATGCTTGAAAAGATCTTTATGTAGACTTAATTAATATTCTTGATTAAATATGGGGTCTTTTAAAATCCCAAATTCCACTTTCTTGTAATATGGTTGAGTATCAAAGGTAACCATTAAATTTCACTTGGGAAAACCATTGCAATTGGTCAGAACTTGTAAGACCTATATGTGCTGAATACATTGGCTTGTAGTGAATACACTTGGCTTTGATGATAAAAGTTTTAAATATCACCAAAACACCTTTTTATCAAGTTCCAACTCTAGCTCTGAGCTACAACAAGGTCTGACGGTAGGTTCGGCTTGTTTTGGGTAGCTCCAGCTACGTTAGATGCTAGGTCCGGCTTCTTGGTAAGGTCCGACTAGCTTTGGTTAGCTCCGGTGAGCTTTATCTTTAGCTTCGACATGTCTTTAATAGCTCCGGCATATACTTGATAGCTCCGGCATGCTTTTGCTAAGCTCCGACGTACTTTGTCTAGCTCCGGTTTTGGGTTGACTAGTTTTTGACTAGTTTTTGGTAAGCTCCGGTGCTAGGATCTACTAATTTTGGTAAGCTCTGGTGCTAGGATCTACTAGCTTTGGAAAGCTCCGACGCTATGTTCTACTAGCTTTTGTTAGCTCCGGCTCAAGCTCCGGGTTGCTCTGGCAAGGTCCGGAACTTGACCTAAGTGCTTCTGCTTTTCATTTGCAATGTTTCATACTTGCTTTACATGATTGGAAAGATTGCTTAGTATTCATTTGCTAAGTTTTTGGTTCATTTTGGATGATATGGTTGATATCGTGTTACTGTGGTTTTGCAACATGCTTATGTGAGGTTCTCACATAAGGTGTTGTGTTCGGAACTAATTTGAGTCAAGTCGAGGACTTGGGCTCGTGTGGATTGTCTGTTTGTTTATATGCAGGTGTTGCTTGAGTTCAAGCCATGGCTGGTGACAGGATCCATTGGACTAGTCTCAGGAGGAGATGAGGTTCCAACAACCAAGTTCGGGAGGAACTGTGGTTGAGCGGGTCAGGAGGTCGCGCAGGATGATTGAATCAAGGGTGGTGCATATGAAGGTCAAAGGAAGGTGTTCGCACGTATGCATGAGGTGCATGACATGGCAATATGCTTCTAGAGACGGATTATGGAAGGAAGATCTGATCGGAAGGATCGGATCGTATCGGTTGAAGACTTAGGCTGCTAGCTGAGTCGGTTATGGCTCCGTATGGAAAGTATCGAGTTGGTTATGTTAGGATTTCGTGTGTGTCACGAATTTGAGTTGTTTAGGAATGTGGGATACGTTCCTAAGGTGTTTGGAAGTCTTAAGATTGCTTCTATCTGCGTATAGAAGAATCTTGAGCAGTTATGGAAGGTTCCGATTGTGATCGGATTAGGATTGGAGTCCTAGTTGAGATTCGGATGGCCTAAGGGCTGGTTATATAAGCAAGGGAAGGCCAAAGCTCGAGAGAGACGACTTTGGGGCTGTTCCTCTTGTGTTCTATTGAATAAAATTCGTAGTTTGAAGGAACTTTTGTGCCTTGTTCGTCCGACTTGTTCCAGACAAGTTTTACTCATCGAGTTTCTGGACAGCACTACCTTTCGTCGGTGGTTTTATCATAACTTGAGTTTTACAGATCCAATTGACGTGATTATTTTTTGGTTGTCTTCACAACTTGATTGTCTATCATCTGTCAAAATTTCACAGTCATTGGATTTGTGGTTTTTGATCTACACGAGTTTCTTTGCAGCATTCCAGAAACTGTTTTTCTCGGGTAGGTCAGATTGATCAGTGTTTGATCTTTTGATCATAACTTGAGTTTTTCTTGACGGATTTGAGTAATTATTCTTGTGTTGTCTTCGTGACTTGATTCTCTCTGATATATATCACTTTTGTCATGGTGAAACACGTTTAGATTAGTCTCGGACACGATTTCTTTAACAGATCGTTTTTCTACCGAAGGGATTAGGGTTTTATTGTTTCCGCTGCGTAAGATTTTTAAATCTACCATTCACCCCCCCTCTGGTAGCTTTTCACGTGCTCTTCGATCCTACAGAACTTAAAAAACAAATAACACTGGTTATTTGTCATTTTTTATCTTGATGAATATAATGATTTTTTTATTTAGTTTTTCAATGGAACTTTGTAGTCATCATACCAACCTCTATGAATTTTTTCAGATTTTTTTAACTTTTTTAATCAATGTGTGTTCGGAATTTGATGAATGCCTCATATGTATATGAGCATTTGATTAGAATTATGGATAATTTGAATTTTTACATGTTGGAATGCTTTAAAAAAATTAACAAAATTCATACATGTATAAATAAGACAAATATGTTCATACAAACCAATTTCAGTGAAGGATCCATTTTTCTTAGGAGATACCGAAATGTGATTAATATGTGCGGATAAATTAATTTAATACTTACCAAAACATTACAATGTTAGCTATACAAGTTTTAAAATATTTGATCCAGGTGGTAGATATTAGTTTTTAAAAAATATAGAAGAAAGAATCATCAAATTTGGACTCAATTTGCTAAATCTATACATGTTTGAGTATTTATATTGGAATCTAAATAAAAAAGAAGCAAGGGAAAAGAAAACTAAAGAACAGGCTCTGGCCATTATCGCAGGCGGTGTGCAGTAGTTAAAAATTGCCTGAAATAAATTACTGAGTCTAGACTTTATTAATATTCTTGTTTCAAATGTGGGGCCTTCTAAAAGCCCAAATTCCACTCTCTTGTAATATGCTTGAGTATTAAAGGTTCCATTAAATTTCACATGGGAAAACCGTTGAAATTGGTGAGAGCATAAAAAACAAATAATATTGGTTATTTGTCATTTTTCTATCTTGATGAATATAATGATTTTTTCATTTAGTTTTTCAATGGAACTTTTTAGTCATCATACCAACCTCTATGAATTTTTTAGATTTTTTCAAAAAATTGAATCAACGTGTCTTCAAAATTTGATGAATGCCTTATATTTATATGAGCATTTGATTAGAATGATGGATAATTTGAATTTTGACATGTTAGAATGCTTTAAGAAATTAACAAAATTCATACATGTATAAATAAGACAAATATGTTCATACAAACCAATTTCAGTGGAGGATCATTTTTCATTAGGAGATACTGAAATGTGAATAATATGTGAGTATAAATTAATTTGATATTTATCAAAACATTACAATGTTAGCTATACAAGTTTTAAAATATTTAGTCCAGGTGGTAGATATTAAGTTTTGAAAAATATAGAAGAAAGAATTATCGAATTTGGACTTAATTTACAGAATGTATACATGTTTGAGTATTTCTATTGGAATCTAGATAAAAAAGAAGCAAGGGAAAAGAAAACTGAAGAACTGGCTCAGGCCATTATCGCAGGCGGTTGTTTAGGAACAACCGTCTATGAAACTGTTAAAAACCGTCTGAACTTAATTAATTTTTATCACAGGCAGTTTTTTCGTTAAAACCCGCATGTGAAAACGGACGCCTATATAAAGAGCTCCTAGGGCACCACAGCAACCTAACCTGGGAGATTTTCCACTGACGCCGCTAGGCTACCAAAATTTTCCACCGTGCGCAGGCCGGTCCTGTATTCATCAGTTGATCAAGCTTCAAACAGAGAAAAGGTTAGTAGAAGAGACTTCTTCTTCATTGTCATGTTTTCAATTTGTTGTACTATTTTCAGTTTTGTTTTGTTGAGTTTGCATGCCTCCAGCCCCCCCCCCCCCCTCTACTTGAGATTTGTAGTAGATTTGAAGGATTAAAGGTTGAAAGATGTAGTTGAGTCTACCCATGAGCTCACCCATGAATTTTGTAGAAAAAGAAGTAGATTTGAAAGATTAAAGGTAGATGATGAATACAAGCACATCACGTGTTCGATGAAATGTTTCAATGAATAAGCCTAACTTCAAAAATCCTACATGGCCACTAGGAAGCTGAGAAAATTATGAAACAAATTTTCTTGGACCCTTATGAAAGGACCTACATGATACCAGTATTCAGTCATATGATACAGGCTAGTTATGTCTCTATAAATTCATTTTAAAGAAGACCTTTAGGATATATTTGTGGCCAATTTTTATAAATCTTACAAAAATTCTGTTATTGAAGCATGAACCGTAGAGCGTGGATGTATAACATGCCATAACCCGATCCTATGTACATTCATAACGTTGCAAATTTTATTGAAGCATCCAAGAGACATGCGAAGTTGCAAAAAAATAGATAGATGGCATATTATGTCCATGTATCGACTGCGAAAATAAGATTGCTTGGATAGATACTATTGTCATCCAAACTCATTTGGTAAAAAGAGGTTTGAAAAAAAACTACACAATATGCACAGAGCACAGTGAGTTAGATACACATGAAGTGGATAAAGATGATGAGAGAGGTTCAGATGATGATAATGTTCATATTAATGATGGTAGTGACAATCAAGATAGTGATGATGATGATGAGTTCGATTGTGGGGAGATGTTGTGTCACATTGAACCATATGTATTGACTTCTATGTGAGCAAGTAAAGATTTAAGTAAAATGGAGACATTGTAGAATGCGGCAACAGAGCTTTTATATGATGAATCAAACGGTTGTGATAAAGAGTTTACTACATTGCATGCAGTCCTAGAACTACTAAAGTTGAAAGCCTCACACGAATGGTCCAATTGTCGTTTTTCTGATATTTTGAATCTTTTGGCAGAAATTCTTCCAAATCCAAATAAATTGCCCAGAAGCACTTATAAAGCGAAGAAATTTCTCTGCCCGATGACACTAGGTGTGACAAAAATACACGCTTGTGTGAACCATTGTATTCTGTATTGCAAAGAGCATGACCTGCAACTAGATGCCCCATCTGTGGTGTCAGTAGATACAAGAAGGACTACAATCACCAGTATGTTACCAACATGAAAAAATCTCAAATGAATAATAAGTTTCTTATTGGCCCTAAAGGTGACGATGACGATACTTCTGACGATGCAGACAGGAAGCATAAGAGAAAAATTCCTGCCTTGGTGATGTGGTTCCTTCCAGTAATTGATCGCTTGAAGCATTTGTTCTCAAATCCAAGGGAGGCTGAACTTATGCGTTGGCATTCCGAGTAGCGCAAGAAGAATGAAAAACATATTCGACACCCTGGTGGTGCAACACAGTGGAAAAATTTTGATATTCAGTTTCCATAATTTGCAAAGGAAAACAAAAATGTAAGGTTTGCCTTGGGTACATACGGAATGAACCCGTTGGGTGAATAAAGGAGCATACACAGCACATGGCCAACCTACCGACGTGGTTGTGTCACAAAAGAAATATATCTTGTTATCTGTTCTTATCCAAGGTCCGAAACAACCCGGCATCGAAATTGATGTGTTCTTGGAACCATTAATGGAAGACATGGCAAAATTGTGGAATGAAGGTGTATGTACATGGGATGAGTACAATCGGGAGTATTTCACACTAAAAGAGCAATGATATTTGTTACCGTGCATGATTATCCCGTACTGTTTATATTAGCGGGACAAATGAAAGGGAAGAAAGGTTTAGTAAGGTGTGTGGATAGAACTGGATTTCTATACCCCACTTCATCCAGAAAGACGGTGTACATAAGACAACGGTGGTTCTGACAAATACACACAAGTATAAAAGATGAAAGAACAATTTGATAACAAAATCAAGAATGATACTGCACCAAAACCTTATAGTGGAAAACTCGTGTTCGATATGGTCAATAACATTCATATTGCTTTCGGTAAGGGCAAAAAATGTAAAGGAACAAAGAGAAAGAAAAGTACATCTTTGGATGATACAACTGACATGGCTTTCAAGAAACAATAATTTTTTTTCAAGTATCTTTCTTATTGAAAGAATCTAGAATTTTGCCATAGTATTGATTTGATGCACGTTACAAAGAATGTATTTGACAGCATCATTGGGACCTTGCTGGACATGCCGAGGAAAACAAAGAACAGATTAAATTCACGTATGAACCTAGTAAATCTTGATATGAGACCAGAGCTTCACCCAGTAGAAAAGGCGAACGGGAAGCATTACCTTCCCCCAGCCAGCTACAACTTGACACTAGAAGAGAAAAAAGCAATTTGTTAATGCTTGTGTGGGATCAAATTGCCCACTAGTTTTTCATCCAATATCCGCAAACTAGTCTCGATGAAAGACTTGTCTTTATTTGGCTATAATTCTCACGATTGTCACATGATGATGACAGTGTTCCTTGCCATTGCAATAAGAGTCATCAAACCTGATCATATAAAGGTTGTCATTACACGTTTGTGTTACTTCTTCAATGCAGTATCACAAAAGGTGATAACACCTGAAGATTTAGACTATTTGAAAACGTACATCGTCAAGACTATGTGCAAGCTTGAGATGTGTTTCCCACCATACTTTTTTATATGCAATTACACCTAATCATATATCTTGTTGAGCAGATAAAAGCATTGGGCTCACTATATTTACATCATATGTTTCCGTTGGAGAGATATTTAGGAGTATGAAAAGGTTATGTGTGGAACCGTGCTCACCCAGAGGGTTCAATTATGGAAGGATACACCTCTGAAGAAGTGATTGAGGGTTGCGCTGATTACATCAAAGATGGAAAACTGATAGGTGTGCCTATACAAGTACATGAGGATAGACTACGTGGGAGAGGCAAAGTGGGTAAGAAAACTTTTATCGTTCAAGATTACAAGAATGTACACTGTACACATTTTGGTGTACTTCAACAGCTCACAATAGTTGAGTCGTACATCGACGAACACCAAATTGAGCTTCGCGAAAAAAACCAAGACCGCACAAAGGACAGGATCAAGAAAGAGCACAGAAGATGATTCATTGAATGGTTAATGGACAAAAATATACCATACAAAAACTCTATAGAAGAGGCAACAATGAAGAAGTTAGCTTCTGGCCCATCTACTTTGGTGACATCATGGCAAGCATATTGCATCAATGGTTACACATTTTACACTAAACAAAAAGACAGTAAGAGTGTTGCACAAAATAGTGGTGATCGTATAGAGGCTTATGATTCACAAGGGCAGAAGACCACATACTTCAGTTCATAGAAGAAATATGGGAACTCGACGATGACGAAAGAATGGTAATGCCCGTATTTTAAGTGCCAATGGGTCAAACATTCTGATGGTGTGAAAGTGGACAACTACGGGCTGACACTGGTAGACTTGAACAAAGTGGGTTATAAACATGAATCGTGGGTTCTCGCCGATCATGTTGCACAATTTTTTATGTACAAGATCCAGAAACTCAGAAGATGCACGTAGTTATTTCTAGAAAGCAAAATATTGTTGGGGTTGATAATGTGGGAGATAATGAAGAGGAATATAATCAGTATGAAGAGATGTACCTTTTCACCAAACCAGAAAACATCAAGCGCGTAGAGAGCAGCATTAAAAAGGATGTGAAACCCTATATGCGAAATGATGTCAATACTGGAAAAATGTATGATATATATTGTATATATTTGTATCCTCTGAAATCAACTAAGAACAATGCTCCATTTCAGCTTTAGATAGCATGTTTCGAACATTATTAAATTCATCTTCTGTAGAGAAGACTAATTTGGACAAGTGATCCTTTTCGGCTTGTTGACCATCATATTTATCACCTTCACCTGTTCCATAAGTTATAAAATTGTATGTGTATATAAATTTCTTCTGACCTATGATGATCAGGCTTGCCTTCCAACAGCTGGGTTCCAAACAACATCTAGAAGCACAACTCTTGAAGCTCCTGTCAAGCTAATCCCTTCACAGAAAGCTCTTGTAGATGCAAGTAACACCCAGGACTCATCATTTGGATTCTTAAAAGCTTCAATTGAAGTCTGGTGATACTTTCCATCCATTTGAGACCTTGTTTGGATAGGAGTGGATCCACTTTAATATAAGTGGACTGAGGTGGATTGAGGAGAAAATTAGTTCATTTTCCACTCCAATCCACTTCAATCCAATTAGATTGAGTACACCCAAACAAGCCCTGAAGGATTTCTTTCTCTTCTCTCCGTTTTAAAACTTACGAAGATCCTACTTTATCAGTTCTAATGGCTGAATATATTGACTAAAATCAGTATCATCTCTCTTAGTGCTTCACACAAGCGACAAAGCAAACAACTTCAATCACAAATTTTGTTTTTACCCTTTTCATAATAATTTGACCTTAATCTTTCAAGCATATATAGATTTATCAAAAAGTGAAGCTTCCTCATTAGACATGTTAATAGAAGTTACAAGCGAAGGGTGTGTCGGAGCTAATGAAATCTCAACAGGACTAAATACAAAGAGATGTTGCATATGAGTGGCAATGTCTAGGTTAAACAGCATGAAGCTATGATGGCAGCCTTCAAGCACATGAAACTGATGTCAAGGTTATGCTTGCATCAACCAAGGCATGTTGTGAGGACATAACACTTGTTGGGGCATCACGGTTATGCTTGCCCCAACAAGTGTCATGCCCTCACAACATGCCTTGGTTGATGCAAGCATAACCTTAGCATCACTTTTCATGTTGTTGAAGGTTGACATCATAGTTTCATGTTGTCTAGCCTGGATATCGCCACTCATATGCAGGATTTCTTTGTCTTCAATCTCGTTGAGATTTTGTTAGCTTCGACACACCCTTCGCTTGTAACTGCCATTAACATGTTTAATGAGAAAGCTTCACTTATATAGCTATCGTGGCATTAGCATGGGCCAGCGCGAGCTCCTCTTGCACCTTTGCTAGCTTGGACTCTACGTTATTTTGGTGATTCAGACTGTTGTGAATGAACATCGATTTATTGGCAGCCCGCTGCATCAATTTCTGCGAAAGAGATTGGATCAGGTCGTGAAAAGTGATAACAGAGAAAAATCAACAAAAAGAGAGAGAAACCACTTACCCAGTAACTATGGATTGTGCTCCTGCTAAGTTGCTAGAATATATATAGTGTTAAAGATATAATACTTTATTTATATTAGATGATGTATTAGGGGCTTATTTGCATATTTGTCATCCTTGTACATTTATTTATAGAGGCCTTCGGCTTCCTCAATAAGACAAGATCCTAGCATGGTATACAGAGCTTAGGTTTTAGATCTTCTATCCTAATTTTGTTTTATGGCGGCGGCGGTTCCTCTTCGTGAGGTGCTTTGCGTTGAGTTTGGGGGGGGGGGGGGTTAGAGGTATAATACTCTAGTTATATTAGATGGTGTATTAGGGAATATTAGCATATTTGTAATCTCTGCACATCTATTTATAGAGGCTCCAGCCTCCTCAATAATACAAGATCCAATATTCATAACATATAGGACGTGCTCGAACCCAACCTCAAAGTGTGCCCTCGATTGAAGAGCTGGGAACAGGAGTAATCGTCCCTCTCGTTAACACGCTCCCACTCGGCATGCTCTACAACATCGGCAAGCACGAAGTAGCACGGCCCCCCATGGACATGTCGAGCTACTCCAGCATTGGTCACATCGAAGCCATGAGTGTGTCCTTGCCCGGACGTCCGACTTCCACACTGCTATAATAAGCCTCATCTCAGGCGGCTCCAAACGCATTATTACACGCGGTTTCTAAAACCACCTGAAATGAAGAGCATGTAATAATCTGCAATTTCATAGGCGGATAGTGAAACCGTTTGTGAAACAATTTTATCACGAGCGGTTCATTACTTATGACAAGCCGCCTGTGAAGAAACATTATCACATGTGGTTTGTAAAGTATAAGTAATCGTCTATGATAATGAAGTTATCACAGGCGAATCTCTACTTGTGACAAGCCGCCTGTGGTGACAATTTATCGCACTCGGTTTGTACTGTAGTAGTAACCGCTTGTGATAATGGAGTTATCACAGGTGGTTCTTTATCTATGACTAGCCACATGTGATAATAAAATTTCACAGGCAGGTCTAGCCGTAGGTAAAGAACCATCTGTGATAAAGTATACCCTATGCAGTACTACCTGCTGTTATTTCTAATTTCTAGGTCAATTCAATATTATCACAGAAGTCAACAATATAATCACAGAAGTCAACAGTATAATCACAGAAGTAAACAATATAATCATAGAAGTCATCTCACAGAAGTAAATTTTACTAAAACAATATACATATGTACAAGTTACACATACAAGTCATCTCATAGTTTACAAGTTTCACTAAAAATTGTTTCTATTGTCATAGTCGCAAAGTTCTGGCACATCAGCTATTACACCATCCTCATCAAAGAACACCGCTCTTCGGTGCAAAATTTTGCAACGCATGAATTGACACAGTTCACCGGCAATCTTGTCGTCTCCTCCACCAGGCATACTTCTAGAAACCGGCCATTCTTGGTACACATACTTCGTGTGCTGCAATGAAACACATAACAAGGTGTTGGTTTGAATAATCTCAAAGTGTAGATCAAAGTGAGTATACAGGAATTTATTTGGTATTATTGGAGCGGTTGTACTAAAAGCAATTGAATTTTGAAGTTGGAATCAAAATCTGAAAACAATGTTTCTGGTAATATTGAACGGCAGAGAATATAAGTATTAAAATACGCTAGTTACAAAGAAAATGAAACTCAAAAGTAAGAAAATAAGATATCAACATTAAGGATAACTTACATCCTCACGATTCACTCTATATTCGCTGGCGGTTCGAAGATGCTTGCATACATAATACACGCATAAGACGCCCCAACAGGCTGCTTCAGACAAGGATAATATTTTTTAATGTCCAATGCATTCGTATTAGGAGGTCTCTGACAGCCAAGCTGTTTCGCATAAAACCGCCAAGCGCTGTAATACAAGAAATGTCATATAAAACTTGTTAACATATTTTAAATGTTTGTAAATTAAAAGTATCGAATAAACATACAGTTTCAAAATGGAAAGAAAATCTTTGTAACGATCTGGTGGGTAATCGGTTGAGTCCAAGACTGTTGCCAAACTCTGTGTTGGCTTGATGAAGATCATTATGTAGTGTTTATAGCACACGTACAAACACACGTGTTAAGTTAACAATTAATAATAATTGCTATTTCAATGTCATGTGTTGAACTTACTCGAAGTGGTATGGAGCCTTTACGAGGTCCTTGCCATCTCTGAAAAAGTTAAATATGGCATGTCCTATGTAAGCTGCAACCTCTGTACTTTTATCCTTCTTTTGTTTTGCGATTGATTTATCAAAATATTTTTTTTCCATGTGCATGTGTTGTATTGAGTCTCCATCCACCTTAATGTCGAATAGCATCTTTGCAATTCGTTTAGGGTCAAGGATACTTGTCTTGCGTTTCATCTTTTTATTATCCATGTATTGCATCCTATTGAAGAAGTCAAGAATTGTTATAATATCATGAAATGTGTATGCAATGAAAGTGCATCTAGGCATTCCTTGTGGGTTTTGGTTCATTTATGACAAACAAATGAGATCCTAACCAAATTGTTGAGATGAGCGCAGGTTTCAATAAAATTATGAAGAAAGCACAAAAAGAAAGGAGAGTGAAAAATCAAGTTGAAAAGAGCTCAATAAGATGAATAGAATACTTTTTTTGTATGGGGTGTGTTGGAGAAACACACCCCAAGAGCTCAAGAAAAAAAAATCACTCTCACTGCACAATTTTACACAGGTATGGACTAGTCTGATGTTCACCAGACTAGTCCGATAATCTCTCTATCTAGGATCGGACAAGTCCTCCCAGCGCGAACTTGTCCGCACCGAACTAGTCCAATAAAGTTCGAACTAGTCCTATCTTCTAATCAATATTGGACAAGTCTGATATTCCTCAGACTAGTCCAGAACCATCACTGACCTACTTCGGACAAGTCCTTAGCTACTCAAAATTCCACAACATCGGACTAGTCTGATCTTATCCAGACTAGTCTGATAACCTCTCTACTAAAATCGGACAAGTCCTCTAGGTACGGATTTGTCCTCAATTCACTAAGGGATTCACCACGACCGACTAGTCCGATATGTGCTGGACTAGTTCGAACATCTCCAGAGACAAAATTGGACTAGTCCAACATTTGTCGGACAAGTCCGATAATTCAGGACACTTAGGGTTTCCCACACACCGCACACTGGACTAGTCCGTAGTCCACCACGGACTAGTCCGGACATCGCAAACCCGAACGGTAACCTTTGGAAACTCAAGTATAAATAGAGGTGTACAGCCCCTAATCTAACACTCTCGACACCCTGCGTCGTCACACCCTCCAAGAGCCTAGAAAACACGTCTCTCCACACAATCCAATGCAAGAAAGATCAAATCTTTGAGGATTAACCATAGATCAAAGGAGAGACACGTTCCTCATGACTTGAGCTCTTGGGTTTGATTCTCTTGCACACTCTCGCTATTTCATTGCATACTTTTCGAGTGTGTTTGTTGGAGTTTTGAATTGTAAATCTTGGGGAGCCCTCAATTTGTGAGAAGGCCCCTTGAACACGGTTATCTTACCCCTTTGTGATTAGTAGAAGAGAATCGGCCTCCGTGGCGATTCGACGAGGGTAGGGTTGGTCAAGAACTGGTCCTTTCGTGGGCTCCTCAATGTGGATGTAGATTTCCTCTATGGAATCAAACCACGGTATAAGAATCTTTGTGTCCATTGCTTTTGTTCTTTCAATTCATCGTAATCTAGGGTTTGCTCAATCTTGTTGAACTTACGTTAAAACTTTAAATCTAAAGTTAACTTGTGCCACATCTAGTTTCATTAAAGCAATACATTCAAATTACAACTTAATTTCTGCTGCATAAAGCATCTGGTTCGAAATCATTGATCAAACTTGATCAATCTAGTCTGCACACACCAGACTAGTCCGCACTCTACCGAACTAGTCCGATTTCTCTGTATTGGATCAGGTTGCTTTTCTATTCCTCTAGAAAAAGCCCCACACTTTGATGGCAATGATTACTCAATGTGGAGGCAAAATATGAAGATGCATTTAATATCGCTTAACCCCAGCTTATGGCATATAGTGTGTGCAAGGATAGATATCCCAGATGATGATGAAGAGCTCACACCAAGTCAAGAGAAAGCTATTCATCGGAAAGCTCAAGCTGCGGCTGTCATAACTTCATCATTGAGCCGAGACGAGTTCACCAAGATGGATGGACTCGAAATTACCAAGGAGATATGGGTAACATTACAAACTGCACATTAAGGTGATCGTCATGTGTGAGAAGACAAAATTGAAATGATCGAAGGCAAATTGGGGCGATTCGCCATAGAGGAAGATGAGTCACCGCAAGACATGTACAATCGGTTGAAGACTCTCATTAATAAAATTCGAGCATATGGAAGCAAAAAGTGGAATGATCACGAGGTGGTGAAGCTAATCCTTAGAGCCTTCATGCCTCGCAATGTGACTCTATGTTCGATGATAAGAGAAAGCCCCGGGTACAAGAAAATGACCCCGGACAAATTGCTTGCAAAGATCATCAACTTTGATATGATGGAAAAACAAGCAAAACATGTCAAAGAGATTGCCGACCTCACCTCAAAAAATAAGAAAGGAGTCGCGTTGAAGTCCACTTGCAAGCCCATGTCAAAAGAAGCTCGAGAAGCTCAACAAGAAGAGGACAACGACGACGAAAGCAGCAATACAGATGAAGAGGACATGATCCTCTTTATGAAGAAATTCAAAAAGATGATGAAAAGAAGACAAGGTGGTAAACCAAATGAAGGACGACACAAAGACAAGTCAAGACCTAAGTTGGGGCATGCTTGCTATAACTGTGGTGAATATGACCACTTTATAGTTGATTGTCCTTATGAAGAAAATAAGAAGAAGACCAAGGATACAAAGCCTCAACCCAACAAGATGTTCAAGAAGAAAAAGCAAATTGGACAGACGCACCTAGGAAAGGAGTGGGACTCAAATGATGAGTCCTCATCCGAAGAGGAAGAGGAGATGGCTACCATAGCCATCAAGAAGACAAACAAGAAATCCACCCTCTTCCCAACTATTGGCGCAAGGAAGGAAAACGACACATATCTAATGGTGAAGAAAGGTAAAATAAAGGTAACAACTAAATCTTCCTCCTCGCATTCTTACTCTAGCGATAGTGATGCTTATAGTGATAATGAAGATATGCTTGTTGGCTTAGATAATAAAACTGCTGCAAAAATCGAATTCTTGATGGATAAACATATTGATAAGGAGGAGCTTGTTGATCGCCAAGAAGATATGATCATCCTTCAAAAGGAGGAATATCTTAAGATCAAAAAGCTCCTTGAACTTGAAAAGGAGCAAAGCAAGTCACTAGAGCTTGAGTTAGCTTCAAGCAAGGAAGCTTGCTTGAAGTTAAGCGACTCAAATATTGTCATCAAGGATGAACTTGCTAACTTAACCAAAGTTAACAAGATCCTTGAGGTACAAGTTGAGTCACTCAAACAAAGTGACCATTCATCCTCTTCAAGCTCACCTTCTCAACACCTAAAATCTGAAACTACTATTACTTGTGCATGTGGTAAAGTTGACACTAATTTGAAGGATAAGTCGAACATGACAAAGGACAAGCATCCTTCCTGTAGTGGCATATTTGACAAGGAGAAGATCAAGTATGCACGCAGTGCATACTTGGCCACAATATCTCCTAATGTCAAATATGGCATTGGGTATTCTTATGGTGAAAAGCAAAATACTAGAAGCCACAAGAATAACAAGGAACGCATTGCTTTTGTCAAGGGAAACTCCTCTCAAGCTAGAAAGGCTAATAATGTTCATAAGTCCAAATATGTTAACAGATATGAGCAACAACTATTGTTTAGAACCTTTGACGCATCATATGTACTCATGAAAAGTAACTTTGGTAGAGTTTATGCTAAATATGTTGGGCCACGCAATGGGAACACCAAGTCTCATGTATGGGTGCCCAAATCACTTGTAACTAACCTCAAAGGACCCAAGCAAGCTTGGGTACCTAAAACCAAGGTGTAATTTGTTTTTGCGGGCCTATTCCTCCAGTGGATCGAAATAGGTGCTAGATAGTGGATGCACCAACCACATGACCGGAGAAAGAAGGATGTTCGTTGAATATGAAGTAAATGAAGATCCAAGCGAAGGCATCTATTTTAGAGACAACAGTCAAGGAAGGGTGCTCGGTATTGGTAAAATTGCAATATCATCTCAACACACTCTTTCTCATGTTTTACATGTCGATTCCTAAGATTATAACCTTTTGTCTATATCTCAATTATGTGACAAGGGTTATAATTGCTTGTTCACTAATGATGGTGTAACCGTCTCTAGAAGGAGTGATGACTCGATTGCATTCAAGGGTGTGTTAAAGGGAAAACTTTATCTTGTTGACTTCAACAAAAATAAAGTCAAGCTTGACACATGCTTGATTGCAAAAACCAACATGGGTTGGCTGTGGCATAGACGGCTAGCACATGTTGGTATGAGGAATCTTCAAAAACTCCTAAAGGGCGATCACATCCGAGGTTTGAAGGATGTTGTTTTTTAGAAAGACATGCCATGTAGCGCGTGCCAAGCCGGGAAGCAAGTAGGAGCACCTCATCCCACGAAGAACGTTATGACAAAGACAAGACCGCTCGAGCTACTTCACATGGATCTATTTGATCCAATTGCTTACATAAGCATCGGCGGTAACAAATACGACTTCGTAATTGTTGATGATTTTTTGTGCTTCACGTGGATTTTCTTTTTGCATGATAAGACAGAAACTCAAGGAACCCTCAAGAAGTTTCTCAAGCGTGCCCAAAATGAGTTCTCATTGAAGATCAAGAACATATGAAGTGACAATGGCACAGAGTTCAAGAACACCCAAGTTTAGGAGTACCTATACGAAGAAGGCATAAAACATGAATTTTTAGCACCGTACTCCCCTCAACAAAACGGAGTAGCCGAAATGAAGAACCGAACCCTCATAGAGATGGCGAGGACAATGCTTGATGAGTACAAGACTTCGGATCAATTTTGTGCTGAAGCGGTCAACACCGCTTGTCACGCCATAAATCGACTCTATCTTCATCGCCTACTCAAGAAAACGTCATATGAACTACTCACCAGTAACAAGCCTAATATTTCCTATTTTCGAGTTTTCGGTTCTAAATGTTATATTTTTAACAAGAAGCCTAGGACTTCAAAGTTAGCTTCAAAGTCCGATGAATGTTTTTTGCTTGGCTATGATTCGAACGCTTACACCTATCGTGTCTTCAACAAGGTCTCCAGACTTGTTGAAGTAGCATGTGACGTAGTGTTCGATGAAACTAACGGCTCTCAAGAAGAGTAGGTTGATCCATGTGTGCTAGATAGAGAAGAAGCTCCATGTCAAGCATTTAGAAGAATGGCGTTGGGCGATGTTTGACCACAAGCGCCACCTCCAAATTCAAATGAAGAAGATGAAAAACAAGTGGAGGTAATGGATCAATGTGGAGCTTCTACACAAGATGAACCTCATGAAGATTAATGTGACCAACAAATCAATGAGAGCAACCATCTAGGGGGAGAAGAAAATGACCATGAAGATTCAAGACCACAAGTGCCACATCAAAAAGTCCACAAATGCATCCAACAAGTTCATCCCATTGACAACATAATCGGTGACATCCAAAAGGGAGTAACAACTAGATCTCGAATTGCTATTTTTTGTGAACATTACTCGTTTGTATCCTCCTTGGAACCTCACATGGTTGAAGATGCATTGAAATATCCGGATTGGGTGGTGGCAATGCAAGAAGAATTGAACAACTTCAAACGGGACAAGGTGTGGAAACTTGTTGAGTGTCCCAAGTTCAGCGTCGTCGGCACAAAATGGGTCTTCCACAACAAACAAGACGAACACGGGGTGGTAACAAGAAACAATGCACGACTTGTGGCAAAGTGTATTCACAAGTCGAAGGTTTGGATTTTGACGAAACTTTTGCTCCTGTAGCTAGGCCTGAATCAATTAAAATATTACTTGCATATGCTACTCACCATGATTTCAAGCTCTAGCAAATGGATGTGAAAAGCGCCTTCCTCAACAGGCCAATTAAGGAGGAGGTGTACGTGGAGCAACCCTCCGAATTCGAAGATCAAGAGTTCCCCGAGCACGTGTTCAAACTGTGTAAGGCTCTCTACGGCCTCAAACAAGCTCCTACAGCTTGGTATGAATGCCTTAGAGATTTTTTAATTGAAAATGGATTTAAGATTGGCAAAGCTGATTACACATTGTTCACCAAGCACTTTGAAAATGATTTATTTATCTATCAAATTCATGTTGATGATATTATATTTGGTTCAACTAACAAATCATTTTGTGAAGAATTTAGTAAGATTATGACAGATAGATTCGAGATTTCCATGATGGGAGAATTGGGGTACTTCTTGGGATTCCAAGTGAGACAACAAAAGGAAGGGACATTCATAAGCCAAACCAAGTACACTCAAGACATACTCAAGAAGTTTGGAATGGACAAGGTGAAGCCTATAAAGACTCTCATGGCAATGAATGGACACTTGAATCTCAATGAAGATGGACCAAGCGTGGATCAAAAGGTATATTGCTCCATGATTGGATCCCTTCTTTACTTATGTGCATCTAGGCCTGATATTATGTTGAGTGTATGTTTGTGTGCAATATTTCAAGCCAATCCTAAGGAGTGTCATTTGACAGCCGTAAAAAGAATCTTGCGATATTTATTTCATACACCCAATCTAGGCCTTTGGTATCCTAAAGTTTCCAAATTCAACCTCATTGGATACTCCGATGCAGATTATGTCGGATGTAAAGTAGATAGAAAAAGTACCTCCAGTACATGTCAATTCCTAGGTAGACCCCTAGTTTTTTGGTCCTCCAAGAAACAATACTCCATTGCCTTATCCATGGTCAAAGCAGAGTATGTTGCAGCCGGGAGTTATTGTGCACAACTCATTTGGATGCAACAGACTCTAAGGGATTACGGTTACAATATGAGTCGTATCCCACTTCTTTGTGACAATGAGAGTGCCATTAAAATTGCCCATAACCCCGTTGAGGACTCGAGGACCAAACACATAGACATCCGGCATCACTTTTGAGAGACCAATCAATGAAAGGAGACATAGCCATTTCCCATGTCAACACCGAAAAACAACTAGCTGATATCTTTACCAAGCCACTTGATGAAAAACGCTTTTGCGAGCTCCGAAATGAACTAAACATCCTTGATGCTCGGAACGTGGCTTGAAAACTTGCATACATGTATGGCTTATTCAAAATCCATTGATTGTGTTATTAAAATCATCTCTCTCTATTTTCTACGAAAAACTATTTCAATTACTTGATCTTGGTGAATTATGGTCATAGCTTGATTGTTGTTTGTTTACTGATCATATTCATCAAGATTATTTGTGTGTTTTGCCCCCTATTTTCTTTGTAAGCACCTTCGAGCATATACAAGTGGGCTAATTGCTTTTATTCTGGTGACCACGGACTAGTCCGCACACTGTAGACTAGTCTGGAGAGGCTCGGAAGTCCGGACTCGTCCGGTTGACCATGAACTAGTCCGATTTTTCGACTCCATAACCATAGGGTCACAAACCCTAATCTCCTTCATCCTCACAACTTGCCTCACATTCTCTCTCCTCACTCGAGCGCCCCCAGGGCCATTTGGCGATTTCTCCACCAAATCTCTTCAAGATTCCATGGAAAACAATCTTCATCGCAAGGGGATCAAGGACCACAGACTTGTCCACACCAACAATGCCTCCAACCTCAAGAATCGAAGGGTTTTGGTAAACTTTCTCCAAAACCCTTGAACCTTCGATTTCTTGTGTTGCGGACCAAATAACTTAGCTCTACTTGTTAATACATGACTCCTTGTTGTACTACATCTTCATTAAGCTATTTTTGCATTGAGAACCACCATTGATCTGATAGTTAGGGTTTAAGTTGTTGAACATCGGACTAGTCTGGTCTCGGTACGTACAAGTCTGGTTCTCCGGACTAGTCCGCACTTGAGCAGTGAACAAGTCCGATGTTTAACTGAACTGAACCCTAAATTCCTACTACTCAATGCATCTCCTTGCCATCAATTCTCATCCATTGCATTGTATAATCCTCTTGTCAGGACAATGTCGAGCTCCAATGATGGGATCTCTGATTTTGAAGACGAGTTGGACCAAGAGTCTTTGCTTCAGTCTATGACGAGCCAAAGAAAGAATAGGCAACACCATGTCGCTGACCCGTCGCCCACTCCACCTCAGGTGTGGCGAAAGGCCGTGGCCAAGAAGCCTGCATCCAAAAGAAAGGATGCAGCTGGCCCTAGCTTGGCAGCTCCTCACCAAGCTAAGGGCAAAGGGAAAGGGATCGCCACCGGTCCGATTGGCTCTCTCCAAATCAGTTCTCCAAGGCAGGGGAACAGAGACCCCACTGAAGAAAAGTTCAATGGCAAAGGGAGCGATGTCGCTTCGAAGCTCTGGCAAATTGACTGTTACAGTAGATACAGAAAGGCAACTAATGCAATATTCTGGAGCAACTTCCACGCGGACTACTATAGTTCCATGTATCTCACGATGAAGACTCCGGTGGTCCGAATCCAATGGATTGACTGGACAAACTTTGAGAGGAAGAGATGCCCAGCCTTTGATGAAGTGATACAAGCTGTGGAGAGCCATGGTCTCAAAGACTTGTTTGCTTTCCGATGCAACTGGAATGATGAAGTCATTGCTCAGTTTTATGCCACCTGCTATTTTGCTAGTGATGAAGAGGAGAGGGTGACTTGGATGACTCATGGATCCAAGTACACCATTACTTATGATGAGTTTGCAAGACTGCTTCACCTAGAAGATACTGGCAGCAATGAGCTCATCATCCATAACATCGGCGTCCTGGAGAAGGACAAGATGGGGTTCCTATATGACACCCGCCTAAAGTTCAATCCTCCATCGACCAAGAACATGAAGTCCTTCATAATTCTCAATAGGGTCCTGAGGAAGACCATAGATCCAAAAGATGGAGATGTAGGAAGTATCCAAGGCTACCTGAGGACACTAATGAAGGTGATAAGCAAGAATACAAAGTTTGATATCTTTGACTATATTTAGAACGACATGGTGAACATCTCTTGCACCCCTAACCGTTCCTGTGGCTATGCGCCCTATATCATGTTTATGATTGAGAAAGTCACATGAATCAAGTTTATGAAGGATGTTGAGCACACACCCCTGAGGCCTAAGAAGCCTCCCCAAACCTCTCTCCCAGCTGTTGCATCCCCTTTATCTAGTGAGGAGGCTCCCAGGAGGGCCCAAGCTGAAGCAAGACCCCCATCAAGCTCAGGAGCTACTACTTCCAAGAAGGGGTCACCAAGTGGCATTTTGAAGTACTTGGCCGCCATCTTTGGCTCCTGCAGGAGGATGAAGTGAAAATCCATAAGTTGAACAACGCAAGGAAGGAGGATATGAGATACATAAAGCAAAATGTCAAGCAAATCTGTCAGAAGCTGGAGATTGAGCCTATTGGATCTCCCATTATCTCCAATGATTCAGCTTCAGACTTCTCCAAACTGCCACCTCTCTCTCCCTCTGAGCTTGCCTATTTTGGTGTTGGGGGCACTTCGAGTTGATCCGTTCCTCCTCCTCCTCCGCAGCCTGAAGATGAAGACAATGAGAGGACCGACAGCGAGAAGTGAGTCGACGGCAACCTTTAGATCCCTCCTCTCATTCTTTTTGGTGCCTTGATGTCAAAGGGGGAGAGATTGAGGGGGAGTCACTAGGACTTGCTGTATTTTGAGAGACGAGAGCTTCATTTGCATCTTTTGATCTCTATTATGCTTTTGGGTTGTATGACTGATCTATTATGCTTTTGGGTTTTAAAACTGCTATTATGCTTTTATTATATTTCTAGATATGGTTATGAAGTGTGTGATTGTGCCTTGATATAGTCTATGGTTGTGTTTTGAAATTGACATATATGCTAAATGTTGATTTGATTATGTCAATTATCTCATTTTCATCATGATTATTGCTTACACACACTTAGTCTTGCACCCCACCATAAAGAGTGCACATATGTCTTATGTTTTCATTGCTTAACTTGTTCTAACCTCATATGTGCACACTTTATGAAAATCTGGATTTTTAATCATATTTGTGAAATCTCAATTGGTTGTCATCAATCACCAAAAAGGGGGAGATTGAAAGTGCATCTAGGCATCCCTTGTGGGTTTTGGATGATTTATGACAAACAAATGAGATCCTAACTAAATTGTTGAAATGAGCGTAGGTTTCAATAAAATTATGAAGAAAGCGCAAAAAGAAAGGAGATTAAAGAATTAAGTTGAAAAGAGCTCAAGAAGATGAATAGAATACTTTTTGTGTATGGAGTGTGTTGGAGAAACACACCCCAAGAGCTCAAGCAAAAGAAATCACTCTCACTGCACAATTTTACACAGGTCCAGACTAGTCCGATGTTCACCAGACTAGTCCGAAAACCTCTCTGTCTAGGATCGGACAAGTCCTCCCAGTGCAGCCTTGTCCGCATCGGAATAGTCCGATAAAGTCCGGACTAGTCCGATAATCCTTCTGATCAATATCGGACAAGTCCGATATTCCTCATACTAGTCCGGAACCAACACTGACCTACTTCCGACAAGTTCTTAGCCGCCCAAAATTCCACAACACCAGACTAGTCCGATCTTATCCGGATTAGTCCGATAACCTCTCTGACTAAAATCGGACAAGTCCTCCAAGTGCGGACTTGTCCTCAATTCACTAAGGGATTCACCACGACCAGACTAGTCTGATATGTGCCGGACTAGTCCAAACATCTCCAAAGACAAAAACGGACTAGTCCGACATTTGCTGGACAAGTCCAATAATTCAGGACACTTAGGGTTTCCCACACGCCGCACACCGGACTAGTCCAGAGTCCACCACGGACTAGTCCGGACATCGCAAACCCTAACAGTAACCTTTGGAAACCCTAGTATAAATAGAGGTGTATGGCCCCTAATCAAACACTCTCGACCCCCTGCACCGTCACACCCTCCAAGAGCCTAGAAAACACGTCTCTCCACACAATCCAATGCAATAAAGATCAAATCCTTGGGGATTAACCATAGATCAAAGGAGAGACACGTTCCTCATGACTTGAGCTGTTGGGTTTGATTCTCGAACACACTCTCGCTGTTTCATTGCATACTTTTTCGAGTGTGTTTGGTGGAGTTTTGAATTGTAAATCTTGGGGAGCCCTCAACTTGTGAGAAGGCCCCTTGAACACAGATATATTACCCCTTTGTGATTAGTGGAAGAGAATCAGCCTCCGAGGCGATTCGACGAGGGTAGGGTTGGTGAAGACCCGGTCCTTTCGTGGGATCCTCAACGTGGATGTAGATTTCCTCTGTGGAATTGAACCACGGGAAAAAAATCATTGTGTCCATTGTTTTTTTCTTTCAATTCATCGTAATCTAGGGTTTTCTCAATCTTGTTCAACTTACGTTAAAACTTTGAATCTAAAGTTAACTTGATCCACATCTAGTTTCATTAAAGCAATACATTCAATTTACAACTTAATTTCCACTGCATAAAGTACCTGGTTTGAAATCATTGATCGAACTTGATCAATCTAGTCCGCACACTTTGGACTAGTCTGCACCCTACCGAACTAGTCTGATTTCTCTGTATTTGATAAGGTTGCTAAGTGTTTCACGTTCCGACGAAAAATTCAAAAAGCATTTAAACCCCCAGCAAATACAAAATATAGAGGCACTTACAAGCATCAGATGAGTAGCATGTTGATTTCGAGCATGCCTCAATGGAAAAGGCTATGTAGATCTTCAAAGAAAAGGGCTCGTTTATCTGCTCAAGTGCTCCAGAATGCTTCTTTTGGCACACGAAATGTGATGTAAGAAAGATCATATTTTGTGTTGGCTGTGATGTACCACTCGTGCATTCTTTTGAGCGGGACAGGATGTTTGCTAAGTTGTACCGATGTCATGCATGGCTTTCCATTCTTATATTTAGGAGGAACATTCTGAATCTTGTATATTGGAACTCCTGGTTTAACTAAAGTCGTCCGCCGATTATACATGACACCATATTCTTCCCACTCCTCAATATTTTACAATGTTGGCTCATGTGAAGAACGAGATGCACTCGATTTTCTAATATTTTCCTTCAGATTTTCAAAATATTTTGACACTTCTTTGGAAGGTTTCTTATTTTCGTATGAGCTAACTTTCATAGGTGCTGATGACCAAGGAGTATTCGTCGGAAGTCGGACACTGGCTTGTTGTTGAATATGTTGTTCAACTGATTGCTCTTTACTACCAGCGCTCTAGTACTACACCAAGTTGTAGCTCAAATGGTTGCTCTTTACTAACAACAGCTTGCTCTGGTACTGCTTCAAGTTGTTGTTCAACTGGTTTCTCTTGGTTATCTTTACTAGCAAGGTTACTATTAACCTTGTTGAGACATAGCGGGAGTGGATCTTCCTGGACTGGGAGTGGGTCTTTCAGGACCTTCGCCTTAGAAGATGGGGTTGCAGTATTTTGAGATGCGACAGGGCTAGAAATCGGCTCATCATCCGGGAAGCCATCTAGCCAGGACATCTGAGAAGAGATTGCTCGAATCCGTCCACTATGTTCAGGGTTTCCTAGGATAGCGGTAAGTTCGTCATTCTCCCTCTTCGGCTTGAAGAGACCCTTTTGTAGATTTTCAATTACTTCTTTCATTTTTTGCTCTACTTCATTCACAGAGTCAGGCTTTTCAAGTTTGCCCTCGCTAGTCAAACCTGACCGAGCAAAGACCCACCTGTAACACCCTCATTTTCATCCATCATGCATTGCATACATCCTAATATATATTTAAAATTAATCCACAAAAAAAGGAATAATTTTAAAATAAATTAGAAACAAAACGGCACTTAAGAATTCTGGGAAGTGCAGACTAGTCCATTTTTGGTGCGGGCTAGTCCGATTTCTCTCTGACCTCGATCGGACTTGTCCTTTTTTTGCGGACTAGTCTGTTTTTGCCTCCGGACACCTTCGGACTTGTCCGATCCTGTGCGGACTAGTCCGGTGTTCCAAAACTCTTTGAAAATTTGCTAAGTCCATGGACTTGTCCAAACTAGTCTGGTACCCTGGACTTGTCCGTTTTCCTCTCTGACTAATGTCGGACTTGTCCGATTTTAGGCCAGATTTGTCTGTTTTGCCCTTCTGGATATGTCCGGACTTGTTCGATGTCCAGTCCGGACTTGTCCGATTTTTCTCTGGACAACGTTGGACTAGTCCAACCCTTTTTGGACTTGTCCAATAAATCGCGACTCCGAATTGATCTTTGGTTTCACGACTTGTTTCTTGGGTTTTACATTAAGGGGGGCTAGGGACGTCGTGCCTAACACTTTTAGAGCCCATGTGGGACTCTAAACCGGCCTCTACTCATCTCAAATCGAAATCCATCTAACCCTAGCCTCCACCTCTATATAAACAACCCCACCCCTTGGCTTGACATCTATTTGCCACTTTTCCATCACACCCAAACCCTAGCTCGTGAATAGCTGCCACCAAGGAGGGAGAAGGATATCTAGAGCAAGAAGAAGAAGAGGAGGAAACGAAGGAGGATCAAGATCTCCATCAACTTTGTGTTCCTCATCGCCAATTCACTATCAAGTTCTTCATCAACCCTAGATCGTCAAGATCCAAGTGTTGCCTCCAAGATCCTTGATTCATTGGAGTTCTAAACACCTGGTATACCTTCTATTCTATTTTGCTTACGTGAATTCAACCCCAAATCTCCAAATTCACGTTGATCTAGAAAACCCTAATTTGTTGTTCTTGTGCAGTGCGGACTTGTCCGGTCCCTAGCGGACTAGTCTGATCTTCCTGGTTAAATTGTGTCAAATTAACTCTAAAACTTGATATAATCAACTCCAAACCTGTATAAACTTGTTAAAATCTATTAGAACTAGTTAGTGATCATTAAAAGCAACTCATTAACAAGTTCCACCTTGCATTTGTATTAATCATGCATGTCATGTCATGTTGAGTAATATTTGTGCACTCTTTGATTGTGTTTCTTGTTTGTATGTTTATTGTGCAAATTAGACAGATTTGTGCTAGAGAGTGCTGCAGAGGATCTCCAGTGCCAAGAGTTTGAAGGCTTTGACCCTAACCAATCCCAAGAGCAAGGCAAGTGTCCTTGAAGCATATTGATCCTTTTTTAAAGTAAATGTTTTGTTTACAAAATTGCATGCTTGTGTCAATTTGATGGGAATCCTATAATAGGAAGTTTACTAGATTTGTTGAACCACCCTTGTCACCTGAAAATTATGGTAGAGAGTTGGGAAGGGCTTTTTACCTTTTTGCTTCGCTTAATTAATAGGGATGAGAAAACCATTATACTATTTAATTATGCATTAATGAGATTATGGTTAATATGAACTGGTTAATATGATGTGGTGATGGGTAATCTAAGCTAGCCTGGTATGTGGATGGGTTGGATGTCTTGGTGGTTGCTTGCTATAGATCTAAGGACCGGTTCATGCGAGAATAAGCCAGGATTATAGTGCCACCACGAAGCCAAGTATGGGTGTGGCGTAGCTGATTAATTAGGGTTTTGCCAGTGCTATTTGGACCACTAAGGATGCTCGGAGAAGGGGTAGTCGGATTGGGTTTGTTGATGATTGGTGGGACTACCCTGAGATCCGAATGGCTCAAGAGGGGTCCATTGGTTGAAGATGTGCTCAGTTGGAGACATCGCCACCGGTGAAACCTCAATGGGGTCTAAATAGGCTAGTAATCCCTTTTTAAAGGATATTTTGTGATCTCTTGTCCACACACCAATGGAAGTGTGAGACGGCATAATAGAGGTTCTAGCCATCGAAAGGTGATGAAATCACAATCACGTGGGTAAAGTGGTACAACCTCTGTAGAGTGTGTCTAAATACTATCATGATAGTCGTGCTCCTGGTTATGAGCACCTGGACAACTTCCATGATTAGAGGGAATTTGGTTATGGGATGGTATTATGATTTATGGCAATGGTCATGGTCAAATGGTAATGGTGAAGTCTGGTATCATGATGATGGATGTGGAATATACACTGTCACTATGTTATTGATTATGGTTTATGATAAGTTTACTTCACATACATAATACATATTGCTTTTGAAATGTTTTAATGTACTTTTCAGCACTTAGCCATTATTATATTCATCATTTGAATTAGCTACATGTCATACTTCCCACACTTGCTGAGTACGACATGTACTCACCCTTGCAATCCCCCCCCCCCCAAACAGTTGCAGGTCAGGATTGGGAGTTTAATGATGATAATGCGTAGTTCTAAGTCGTGTCTACGGTCAGCTTGCATATGGGGTGTTGGAGCTGCGATATAGCCTTTTGCTTAGCTGCATAATTGCTTATTTTGTTATTTCTGCTGCATTAGATGAAACTTGTCACTAATATTCATTAGAGCTTGTATTCAAGGATAATATGTTTTGTTTAATAAAATTTGGTTAATTAATCTTGTTATGTGGTAATTTTCTGTATGTCCTTTTGTGTTTGCACTCGTATATGTGTGTTGAACGTCCTGAGCACACATATGCGTTCACTTGGTTCATTTTTGCAACCGGGTGTCACAAATTGGTATCAGAGCCACAGGTTGACCGTAGGACACAGCCTAAATAGAATGGACACTTTAGAGCACATAGGAACACTCAGGAATTGATGTGCTTTTGCTTGGTGTGCTGTTTGCTATATATTGTTTGCTTGTGTGCTTAATAGAGGATTTTGGGATGCTTTAGCATTGCCATGTCCACATAGGCTAGTATAGGTAGTTGCTTAGTTTCATATCCCTTGATTCATATAGTTGGGGACGTCTTCTAAATTCTTATATCTTGCTTTTCTTCAAATGGTTAGGACTCACAACCAGAGGGATGGTCATGATGAGGAGGAGAACAATGGAGCACCTCATAATAACCATGAACATGGACCTTCTCATGGAGCTATCAATATCGAGCAGCTTTTGGCTATGCAAAACTAGCTCATGCATACCATGATACAAACTATGGGACAGCTGCAGGCTGGCAACATCAACAATCAACCCCACATGCCTCCACCGCCACCCCCACCACCTTGTAACCGGTTGGGAGAGTTCATGAGGACTAGGCCGCCGACCTTTGCTCAAGTCGCTGACCCTATGGATGCTGATGATTGGCTCAAGTTTGTGGAAAAGAAGCTAACCATTGTCCAATGCAGTGACCGGGAGAAAGTGCTATTTGCTTCTCATCAACTTGTGGGAGCAGCTGCCGATTGGTGGGATTCTTTATGAAATGCTCATGAGAATCAGGAGAGGATCACATGGGCCGAATTCAAGGAGAGTTTATGTTCTCATTATGTGCCGGAAGGTGTTATGATTTTGAAGAGGCAAGAATTTGAGAACTTAAGGCAAGGAAGGTCAAGCGTGAATGAATATCTCAATAAGTTCACTCAACTCTCAAGATGTGCCCCCGAAGATGTTAGTCGGGACAGCCAGAAGCAATACTTGTTCATGAGAGGCTTGAACAATGAGATCCAAGTGCAATTGCTCAACCGTGATTATGCCAAGTTCCTGAAGCTTGTGGACAAAGCAATTGTGGTGGAGAACAAGGTCCGTGAGATGGAGCAAGACAACAAGAGGAAGGCATCATATCGAGGACAGCAACAAGGAAGTAATGTGCGCCCTCGCTTTGCACCACCCAATGTGCCTAACTTTAGATTTTCCGCTCCTGTGCAACACCCTGGTTATACACCGCGCCCAACTCAGTTTGTGCAGCAGCACCCTGCCATGCAAGCACCTAGACCTCTAATGCCTTATGCACCTCGTGCTAATTTCCCTGGTGCAAATGTTCAGAATCAAGATCGCCCCAATAATCCCGGTGGAGTATAGAAGTGATATACTTGTGGAGAAGCTGGACACTTTGCGCATCAATGTCCTAAGTCAGGCCTTGGTCAACGAAGCAATGCACCGAGGCAAAATCAAAGACCCAATGGAGGACAGTCGCAAGGGAATCATGGACAGCAGAATTTTGCTCACGGCAACGTGAACCATGTCTCTACGGATGATGCTCAACAAGCGGATGACAAGGTGATTGGTATGTTTCTCGCAAACTCCAACCCGACAACTATGTTATTTGATTTTGGAGCATCGCATTCATTCATTACATCAAAATATGTTTCCAAGTATAGTTTGCCTATCTCTCATATGAAGTTTACTCTATTGGTTAAGTCTCCTGGAGGAGAGATGAGGATATATATAGTATGTCCAAAAGTAAGTCTTAGATTAAGGGTGGTGGACTTCTCTGTCAATCTCATTGTCTTGGATTCTCAAGGATTGGACATTATAATTGGTATGGATTGGTTGAGAAAGCACAACGGAGTCATTGAATGTGCCACAAAGATGGTAAAGTTGACCAATGAGGAAGGGATCACCGTAGAATTTGAAGCATCTCAACACGCACCAAAGCAATTGGAGCTGAATAATATGGACGGTGCCACAATTGAGGAGATTCCGGTGGTGTGTGAATTTTTGGATGTTTTTCCGGACGAGTTGCCAGGTATGCCACCTGATAACCACATTGAGTTAGTCATTGATTTAGTACCTGAAACTACACCTATAGCTAAAAGGCCATATAGGATGCCTCCTAAGGAATTAGCGGAGCTCAAGAAGCAAATTCAAGAGCAACTAGAGAAGGGTTTTATTCGGCCCAGCTCTTCACCTTGGGGAGCGCCCGTGCTGTTCGTGGGCAAGGAGGATGGGTCGTAAAGGATGTGCATGGATTACCGAGCTCTCAACGAGGTAACAATCAGGAACAAGTACACCTTGCCACGCATAGAAGACTTGTTTGACAACATGAAGGGTGCTTGTGTTTTCTCCAAGATTGATTTGAGGTTGGGATACTTTCAAATGAAGATTAGACTGTTGGACATACCCAAGATAGCTTTTAGAACACGGTATGGATCTTATGAGTATACTGTGATGTCCTTTGGATTGACTAATGCGCCTGCCTACTTTATGTACCTCATGAATATGGTCTTCATGAAGTACTTGGATAAGTTTGTTGTGGTGTTTATTGATGATATAATGATCTACTCGGAGGATGAGAAGAAACATGAGGAACACTTGAGGCTTACGTTGCAGAAATTGAGGGAGCATCAATTGTATGCCAAGTTCAACAAGTGTCAGTTTTGGTTAAGGGAAGTGTCGTTTTTGGGTCCATATCATCTCAGGAGGAGGAGTATCAGTTGACCCATGAAAAGTGAGGGACATGTTAAAATGGGAGCCGCCGCAAAACGTAAAGGAAATAAGGAGTTTTCTTGGAATGGCTGGATATTATCGTAGATTCATCAAGGACTTTTCCAAGATAGCCAAGCCAATGACGAAGCTGCTAATGAAGGGGAAAGCATTTCAATGGACTCAAGCTTGTCATGAAAGTTTTGAGGAGTTGAAGAAGAGATTAACAATAGCCCCAGTCTTGATATTGCCGGACGTGAGCAAGAGTTTTGATATTTATTTCGATGCGTCGAGACAAAGACTTGGATGTGTATTGATGCAAGAAGGACAAGTGGTAGCCTATGCATCGAGGCAATTGAAGAAGCGTGAGAAGAATTATCCGACCCATGATTTGATGCTTGCAGCTGTGGTACACGCACTGAAGATTTGGAGACACTACATCCTTGGACATAGGTGTGAAATTTATATGGATCACAAGAGTCTTAAGCATATTTTCACACAAACGGATCTGAATTTGAGGCAACAAAGATGGTTGGATCTCATCAAAGATTATGATTTGGGGATCAACTATCATCCGGAAAAAGCCAATGTAGTGTCCGATGCCTTGAGTAGGAAGGGAGTGAGTCATCAACTCACAGTTCGAGAGTTACCATCTGAGTTATGTAAGGAGTTTGAACGGTTGAACCTCGGATTTGTAAATGAGATGGGAATGATGGAGTCAAATCCGACATTAGAGCAAGAAATTCGGGAAGGTCAAACTAAGGATGAGGAAATTCAAGAAATCAAGGAAAGAACCCAGGAAGGAAGAGAATTCGGATTTGATGAGGACAAACATGGTACCTTATGGCTCGGAAAAAGGATTGTCATGCCTAATGTGAAGCATATTCGGGAGACAATACTAAAAGAGGCACATGACTCACGATACTCAATCCATCCCGGTTGTACGAAGATGTACAAGGACTTGAAGACATGTTATTGGTGGGCTAGCATGAAGGAGGACATAGCTAAATATGTAGCATTGTGTGATGTGTGTCAACGAGTCAAGGCGGAACACCAAAGGCCAGCCGGATTATAGCAGCCATTGAAGATTCTGGAATGGAAGTGGGAAGAAATTAGAATGGACTTTATAGTTGGATTGCCACGTACCCAGTCCGGTTATGACTCAATTTGGGTAATTGCGGATCGGTTGACAAAATTAGCTCATTTCATCCCTGTCAAGACCAAGTATACAGCTGCACAATTGGCCGAAATATACATGGAGCATATTTTGTGTCGACATGCGGTCCCGAAGAAGATAGTCTCGGATAGAGGTTCTCAATTTACCTCCAGGTTTTGGAAAAAAATTGCATGAACTATTAGAAACAAGGTTGAATTTTAGTTCAGCATATCACCCTCAAACGGATGGACAAACTGAGAGGACCAACCAGATTTTAGAGGATATGTTAAGAGCTTGTGCTTTGAAGCATGGGAAAAGTTGGGACAAGAGCTTGCCACGTGCAGAATTTTTGTACAACAATAGTTACCAAGCAAGTTTGAAGATGTCACCTTATGAAGCACTATATGGAAGGAAGTGTCGGACACCTTTGTTCTGGAATGAGATAGGAGAAACTCAAGTATTTGGTCCGAATGTGTTACTAGAAGCTAAAAAGCAAGTTCAGGTTATCCGCGAGAACTTGAGGGTTGCTCAATCAAGACAAAAAGGCTATGCAGACAATAGGAGGAGAAAACTAGCCTTTGAAGTGGGAGACTTCGTTTACCTCAAGGGTCACCAACGAGAGGTCATAACAGGATTAACATAAGAGGCAAGCTAGCACCTTGATACATTGGGCCATTCATGATTTTGGACAAAAGAGGAGAAGTAGCGTATAAGTTGGATATGCCAGCTCATCTTTCAAATGTTCATGATGTGTTTCATGTTTCCCAGCTCAAGAAGTGCTTGAGAGTACCCGAGGAACAAGTGCAAATGGAAGAATTGGAACTAGGGGAAGATTTGACTTATGCCGAGCAACCGATAAAAATCTTGGAAAACAAGGAGAGAGTCACAAGGAACAAGGTAATTCGATGGTGTAAAGTTCAATAGAAGCATCACACAGAATCAGAAGCAACATGGGAGTTGGAGGATGATCTCAAGGGGGAATTTCCCTATCTCTTCTCTTCCACGTCGAATCTCGAGGACGAGATTCATTTTAAAGGGGTAGGTTTGTAACACCCTCATTTTCATCCATCATGCATTGCATACATCCTAATATATGTTTAACATTAATCCACATAAAAAGGAATAAGTTTAAAATGAATCAGAAACAAAACCGCACTTAAGAATTCTGGGAACTGCGGACTAGTCCATTTTTGGTGTGGACTATTCTAATTTCTCTCTGACCTCGATCGGACTTGTCCGTTTTTCTGCAGACTAGTTTGTTTTTGCCTCTGGACACCTTCAGACTTGTCCAATCCTGTGCGGACTAGTCCGGTGTTCCAAAACCCTTGGAAAATTTGCTAAGTCCCTGGAAGACCTCTGTGTGCTGAATACATTGGCTTGTAGTGAATACACTTGTTTTGACGATAAAAGTTTTGAATATCACCAAAACACCTTTTTATTAAGGTCCGAATAGTTTTGGTTAGCTCTAGTGAGTTTTGTCTTTAGCTCCGACATGTCTTTGATAGCTCCGGCGTGTTTTTGCTAAGCTTCGAGTTGATTTTTCTAGCTCTGACTTTTGGGTTTACTAGTTCCGACTAGTTCTGGTTAGTTCCGGCGCTAGGTTCTACTAGCTTTTGTTAGCTCCGGCTCAAGGTCCGGGTTGCTCTGGCGAGGTTCGGAACTTGACCTCAATGCTTCTGTTTTTCATTTGCAATGTTTCGTACTTGCTTTACATCTCTGGAAAGATTGCTTAGTATTCATTTTCTAAGTATTTGGTGCATTTTTGGTTGACATGGATGATATCGTGTTACTATGGTTTTGCAACATGCTTATGTGAGGTTCTCACGTAAGGTGTTGTGTTCGGAACTAACTTGAGTCAAGTCGAGAACTTGGGCTCGTATGGAATGGTTGTTTATTCGTGTGCAGGTGTTGCTTGATTTCAAGACATGGCTGGTGATGGGATCCATTGGACTAGTCTAAGGGAGGTTATGAGGTTCCAACAACCAAATTCAAGAGGAATTGTGGTTGAGCTGATCAGGAGATTGCGCAGCATGATTGAATCAAGAACAATGCATGTGAAGGTATCGTGGACGTCATTGGAAGATGTTTGCACGTGTGCAAGGAGTGCATGGACATGGCTACATGGTTTCTAGACGTGATGAAGAGATGTGAACGTAAAGAGTTGGTCGGAAAGGTCCAACCGACTAGGTTATGGACTCAGGCTGCGGCTGAGTCGGGTTTGACTCAAATATGGAAAGATTTGAGTTGGTTATGATAGGATTTCGTGTGGGTCATGAATTTGAGTTGTTTAGGAATGTGGGATACGTTCCTAAGGTGTTTGGAAGTCTTAAGATTGCTTCTATCTGCGTATAGAAGAATCCTAAGCAGTTATGGAAAGTTACGATTCGTGAACAGAGTAGGATTAGGCTCCTGATCTGAGTTGAGTTGGCTTTCGAGCTGGTTATATAAGCAAGGGAGCCCAGAGCTCGTGGAGCACGACTTTGGGGCTGTTCCTCTTGTGTTCTATTGAATAAAATTCGTAGTTTTAAGGAACTTTTGTGCCTTGTTCGTCCGACTTGTTCCAGACAAGTTTTACTCGTCGAGTTTCTGGACAGCACTACCTTTCGTCAGTGGTTTTATCATAACTCGAGTTTTACAGATCCAATTGACGTGATTCTTTTTGGGTTGTATTAACAACTTTATTATCTATAATCTATCAAAAATTCACGGTCATTGGATTTGTGGTCTATGATCTACACGAGTTTATTTGCAGCGTTCCAGAACTGTTTTTTTCGGGTAGGGCAGATTGACCTTTGTTTGATCTTTCGATCATAACTTGAGTTTTTCTCGACGGATTTGAGTGATTCTTGTTGATTTGTCTTAGTGACTTGATTCTCTCTGATATCTATCACTTTTGTCACGGTGAAACATGTTTAGATTAGTCTCACACATGATTTCTTCAACAGATCATTTTCTGCCGAAGGGGTTGGAGTTTAATTGTTTCTGCTGCGTAAGATTTTTAAATCTACCATTCACCCCCCCCCCCTCTGGTAGCTTTTCACGTGCTCTTCTATCCTACAATTGGTATCAGAGCCATGATGCTCTAATCTTTGTGATTTGCGCGTGTTTTTAACTAATCATCATGGAGAAGTACTCTGCCAAACCTTGTGTGCTCGCTGGTATTGATTTTCAGGTTTGGAAGGCACGCATGGAGTCTTTCATCCAGGCACAAGGCTTTGTAACATGGGAGAAGGTATACAAGCCTTACTAAGTGCCATCAAACGATCAAGTTACAGCTACAAATCTGAGAGATGTCGACAACAACAACAAGGCTCGGAACTTGATCATACAAGGATTAACACAAAGCGACTTCGACCGTGTTGCACACCTCCGATCTGCATACGATGTGTGGAAAGCACTTTGTGACTACCACGAAGGATCCAACACGATCAAAGAGGTAAGGCAAGACATGTTCAAGAAAGAATACATGCGCTTCGAGATGCAACCCGATGAGTCTATTGTTGACCTTTTTGCTCGCTTTAATAAGATTCTCAGCAACTTGCGTAGTGTCAATGTTAATTTTTCAGATGTTGAAAATGCTAGGCAATTGCTAAGTGCATTAGATATGTCAATTTGGGAGATGAAAGTCACATCTATTCGTGAATCTACTATCATGAGTTTACTTACTTTAGATGTGCTATATTCCAAGTTAAAAACTCATGAAATTGACATAATCTCACGTAAGAACCCCAACAAGTCTATTGCTTTTGTTTCTCAACGTGACATGCCTAGTTCTGGTCAAACATCATCTTGTGGTACACTTCCTTTGCTATCCTCTCTAACCCTTGAATAGATTGAGGAGTTTCCAGAGGAGGAGCTAGCGCTCATCTCTACCCGGTTCTCAAAAGCATTGCAAAATGTGAGAACTAGAAGGAGAGGAAGCTCCGGACCTCAACGGTGCTTTGAATGTGGTAAGACAGGACATTTTCATTCAGATTGCCCTAACCTTTCAGGTCCTACTTCCTGGGATGAAAAGAAAACAAGAACGAAGCACTCCTCTGCAAAAGATTCGAAGAAAAAGAAGGGTTTTACAGGATGTCAATTGGTGAG
Source organism: Tuctoria greenei (assembly GCA_036927565.1). Classification (NCBI taxonomy): domain Eukaryota; kingdom Viridiplantae; phylum Streptophyta; class Magnoliopsida; order Poales; family Poaceae; genus Tuctoria; species Tuctoria greenei. The sequence goes on along the minus strand of JAYESD010000011.1, from coordinate 36,444,491 downwards.
CTGTTTTATCTCAGCACTCCTGGAACTTGGCTCAAGCGACGTGGACATTGGAAGTGATGAAGATGAAGATGATTTGGCAAACTTGTGCTTCATGGCGGGCAAGTCAAGATCAAGTATGGAGGAGGCGGAACACAACAGTGACAATGAAGAGGTATGTCCTACTTGCGAAGAAATGTGTGATGCTATTTCTCGTGCCACTGTTATTGTTAAGAAAAAGGACAAAAATCTTAGGAACAATGCTCTTAAAATTGAGTCACTAGAATCTGAAATTAATCGTTTGAAATCCTTGATTCCTAGTGATGATTCTTGTTCTTCATGTGACTTAATATATGAACAATTGTCCTCCCTAAGAAGTGCACATACCTCCACACTTGATAAACTTGAACTTGAAATTGAAAAGAACAAAAAGCTTGCTGCACTTAATATTGGAAACTTAAAAGATGCTTCTTGTTCTACAATTGATTTGCATTGTTCTAGTTGTGATGATCTTGAAAAGAAACTAAAAGATGCTATGAATAAAATTTCAATATTGAATAATGCTTTACGTTGTCATGAAGTTAAATATTGTTCCAATTGCAAATTAAAAGGAGAAACTTCATGTGAAAATTGCCTTGATCTGTCCAATAAACTTGATAACATGGATAAGACATTTGATCGGTTTTGTAATGGGAATAAGAACCTAAACTTGTTGTTGAATTCATCCAAGTCTTGCAATGATAAAACTGGTTTAGAATTTGATTCTCATGCTCATGCTAAGGCACATACACCTAAAAGTGTAAAGTCATTAGGAAGTGGTTTGATTCAAACAGTTCCTAAACGAAAATAAGTGGTTTTCAAATTTGCAGGAGTATTGTCTCATTCGGTTTCAAATAAAAATGTTGTTTGCTCATCTAGACATGAACACAAAGTTAAATTTCATTGTACCTACTGTGGTAGAGATGGTCATGTCATAGATTTTTGTTATAGACTAGCTAAACAACAGAAAAGGGAAAGAATGGTTGCTAGATCTCATAACTTTCATGCAAAATTTGCTGCACATATTGAACCAAATGTACAACCTGCTGTTTTGAGTCAAAAACATTCAAAGTTTACCTCCGGACCTTCTGTTTTTGCCTCCGGAGCTACTGATTTTTGTGCTACACAAGTAACACCTTATAGGTCAGTAGTTAAGAATAAAAAATCTCAAACTTTGACTCATAAACCTGTTGTTTTGTCTCAACTTTCGCGTGTTTTTCCTGTTGCACGTCACGTGACTCAGTACTGGATTCCTAAATGCCTTTTGACTAACCCCAGTATTGAGTCATCGACGTATTTTGCTTCTATATAGGTTACACGTTTGAGGAAGGAGAACATTTGGATTGTGGTTTCAGGTTGCTCACGCCACATGACCAGTAACAAAGATTGGTTCTCCTCCCTCTCTTTGTGTCATGTGTAGAGAATGTTACTTTGCTGATAATTCTTCAAGTTCTATGATTGCTAAGGGTTCGGTTAGAGTAAATGATCACTACACTTTGAAGGATGTGGCACTTGTCAAAAATTTGAAATACAACTTGCTTTCTGTTTCACAATTGCTAGATGAAAATTTTGAAATTATTTTTAATAAAAACTGCTGCAAAGTTGTAAGTTCAAAGAGTGAGCTTATTTTTAACATGTCTCGGTTTGGAAGAATTTTTAAAGCTGATTTTGATATGTCTTCCTCTAAGCATAGGTGTCTAGTTGCTAATGATTCAAAGGACCTATATTTTTGGCATCGTAGACTTGGTCACATAGGCTTTGATCACCTAACACGTGTTAGTGCTCTTGATCGCATACGTGGGCTGCCTAAGCTTAAAGGGGACAAAGAAATTGTGTTCTCTTCTTGTAGACATGCTAAGATGGTTGCAGGTTCACATACTTCTCTCACAATGATCATGACAACTGAACAATGTCAACTTTTGCATCTTGACACCATGGGACCTTCACGTGTTCAATCCTTCGGAGATAAATGGTATGTACTTGTGATTGTTGATGATTATTCTAGATACTCTTGGGTTTACTTTATGGCGTCTAAGAATGAAGTTTTTAGTCACTTTAGAACTTTATTTCTTAGATTATCAATTGATTACCCAGGATCTTTAAAAGCAATTAGAAGTGATAATGGAACTGAATTTAAAAATCAATCTTTTGATCACTTTTGTGCTGAAAATAGAATAGATCATCAATTTTCTTCACCATATGTACCTCAAAAAACCGGTGTTGTAGAAATAAAGAACAGAACCTTAGTTGAGATGGCTAGGACTATGCTTGATGAATATCAAACTCCTAGGAAATTTTGGGCTGATGCATTAGCAACCGCTTGTTATGTCTCAAATCGTGTTTTCTTGCGTGCTAAGCTAGGTAAAACACCATATGAGCTCCGGTTTGGACATAGGCCTAGTGTTACACACTTTCGGGTCTTTGGATGCAAATGCTTTGTTAAGAAACATGGTAATCTTGATAAATTTGAACCTCGATCCATTGATGGCATGTTTCTTGGTTATCCATCTCATACTAGAGGCTACCGTGTGCTTTTACTTGACACTAACAAAATTGTGGAGACTTGTGAAGTGTCTTTTGATGAAGCTAGCCCAGGTACTAGCTCAAACATTGCAAGTCCAGATCCATATCCGCAGGGGGGAGCATTTTCGTTGAAGATGAGGAAGAATTGGAGCTGCTGCCCGAAAATTCAGCAGTTAAAGACTTTGGTTCAGCTCTGGATGATAATTCTCAACCAACACCGACAACCATCAATACTGATTCAAATCATCCTCAAGTCACAAGCTCATCGATTTGTGATGAACATGAAGAAGAAGAAGCTTGTGAGACATCTGTTCCCCTGCGGTTTTACAAAGATCATCCCCCACAATAGATGATTGGAAGCTTGCACGAACGAGTCACACGGTCCAGGTTTTGCGATCCAAACTCTTATGCTCATTCTGCTTTTGTTGCTTATTTTGAACCCAAAGATATATCACACGCACTCACTAATGAATCTTGGATTATTGCCATGCAAGAAGAGTAGGAAAATTTTGAAAGAAATAATGTTTAGAAACTTGTACCTCCACCTCAAGGTCACACTTTAATTGGAACTAAATGGGTATTTAAAAATAAACAAAGTGAGGATGGGGTTGTGGTTAGGAATATGGCTAGGCTGGTTTCTAAAGGTTTCACTCAAGTTGAAGGTCTAGATTTTGATGAAACTTTTGCTCCTTTTGCTAGATTAGGAGCCATAAGAATTTTGGTAGCTTTTGCTGCATCTATTGGTTTTAAGCTATATCAAATGGATGTTAAAAGTGCTTTTCTTCATGGCTACATAGATGAGGAGGTTTATGTGAAACAACCACCGGGTTTTGAAAATCCAGATTTTCCTAATCATGTTTACAAACTATCCAAAGCCTTGTACGGTCTCAAACAAGCCCCTAGAGCATGGTATGATAATTTAAAAACATTCTTACTTGAAAAAGGGTTTACCATGGGCAAGGTTAATAAAACTCTTTTTGTGCTTAAGCATGGCAATGACTCATTATTCGTTCAAGTATATGTGGATGATATTATCTTTGGTTGTGCTTCTCATGATCTTGTGTCCAAGTTTTCAGCAATGATGAGTTCCGAATTTGAAATGAGTATGATGGGTGAACTCACTTACTTTTTGGGGCTGAAAATCAAGCAAACAAATGAGGGTACCTTTGTGCATAAAATGAAGTATACAAAAGATCTCCTAAGGCGCTTCAACATGGACAAAAGCAAGCCTCTTCGGACACCAATGGGAACAGTAACAACACTTGGACTTGATGAAGATGGTGAACCCGTGGATCAAAAAGAATATAGAAGCACGATTGGATCACTTTTGTACCTCACGGCATCAAGACCAGAGATAAAATTCAGCGTATGTCTTTGTGCACGGTTTCAAGCCTCCCCACGTGCTTCACATCGTCAAGCCGTCAAAAGGATTCTCAGGTACTTACATGGAACTCAAGAATTTGGAATTTTTCTTCCTTCTTCCTCAACCGTTACTTTGAAAGCTTTTTCGGATGCTGATTTTGGGGGTTGTAGGATTGATAGGAAAAGTACTTCCGGTGCTTGTCATTTTCTTGGTAATTCTCTTATTGCTTGGTCCTCTAGAAAACAAAATTCAGTTGCACAATCCACAGCCGAATCTGAATATGTAGCTGCTGCTAGTGCTTGCTCACAAATTCTTTGGATTGTTCAAACACTTAAGGACTATGGGGTTGATCTAGATAGTGTTCCACTGTTCTATGATAACACTAGTACCATTTGCATTGCTAAAAACCCCGTGCAACATTCTAGAACTAAGCACATTGACATTAGGTATCACTTTCTCCGAGATAATGTTGAAAAAGGAAACATTGTGCTTCACCATGTAGATAACGAACAACAATTGGCTGACATTTTTACAAAACCTTTGGATTTCACTCGTTTTTGTTTCATTCGTAGTGAAATAGGGGTTATGCATCCTCAAATTGAGGGGGAGTTTTCAAACTTGGGAAGTCTATGTGTGACTTTGAAATTAAAATAATGTGAGCATAATATTTCATACATATATGACTTTGTGATTCCTTTTACATGCTGAAAGTTCTTACTACATTACTCGTGTTATACATTTTTTAGTTTTTGCCATGTCTAGTAATTGGAATAATTACTTACACTAAAACTGGTCATGCTCGAACTTTCTTGCTGTTTAGAACTTGTTACATGTTCACAAGTGCTTTTAATCATTAAGAATTAATCAAGTAATCAACTCACATGTTGAGTTTTTATGAACAAATATAAATTGAGAAAAGATCAAGAGAATATGCATGCATCGCACTTCTTCTTTTGAGATGGCTTATCATTGCACTTAGATATGAACTTGGAAGAAGTTGTGTATGACTAAAACCATGTCCTTAAGCTTCTGATTGTCAAATGACATAGGCTTGGCTTGGTTGGTTAGAATAAGGCAGATGCACATATAATCTCTTGCAAATATCATATGATCTAAATTTATGCTTTGAAAAATAATAAAATGCAGCAACTAGTGTCATGATTTTAGGTTTTGAAATAGTTAAGTTTGTGAGATCATGACTTACTTAAATTAATAATTACATTTGATCTCTGGCATGGCTTATACTACTTTATGTATTTCATTGATGTGATAATGTAAGGTACTTGATAGTATGACTTGGATGAGCTTTGTTTATATGTATATGTTATAATATGCTCATAACAACTAAAGGGGGAGAGATAATTTGTTTATATGCTCATGACTTGCTGAATACATTGTCAAAGGGGGAGAGATAAGCATGAAGAGAAAGAGAATATGTGCATAAGGAGAGATAATAAAGGGGGAGAGATAATATGGGATAATTTTTGGATTTTCTTCTCATTTTACTTTTGATTTACAAAGGGGGAGAAATTGCCTTCAAAACTTCTATGTGAATAAGCCAATGTTCGGATTTTAAATGGTGTTGCCGATGCATTCATCGAGGGGGAGATTGTAAGACCTATGTGTGCTGAATACATTGGCCTTTAGTGAATACACTTGCTTTGACGATAAAAGTTTTGAATATCACCAAAACACCTTTTTATTAAGGTCCGACTAGTTTTTGTTAGCTCCGGTGAGTTTTGTCTTTAGCTCCGACATATCTTTGATAGCTCCGGCGCGTTTTTGCTAAGCTCCGAGTTGATTTTTCTAGCTCTGACTTTTGGGTTTACTAGTTCCGACTAGTTCTGGTTAGTTCTGGCGCTAGGTTCTACTAGCTTTTGTTAGCTCCGGCTCAAGGTTCGGGTTGCTCTGGCAAGGTCCGGAACTTGACCGCAATGCTTCTGTTTTTCATTTGCAATGTTTCGTACTTGCTTTACATCTCTGGAAAGATTGCTTAGTATTCATTTGCTAAGTCTTTGGTGCGTTTTTGGTTGACATGGATGATATCGTGTTACTGTGGTTTTGCAACATGCTTATGTGAGGTTCTCACGTAAGGTGTTGTGTTCGGAACTAACTTGAGTCAAGTCGAGGACTTGGGCTCGTATGGAATGGTTATTTATTCGTGTGCAGGTGTTCTTTGATTTCAAGACATGGCTGGTGATGGGATCCATTGGACTAGTCTCAAGGAGGAGATGAGGTTCCAACAACCAAATTCAGGAGGAATTGTGGTTGAGCTGATCAGGAGACTGTGCAGCATGATTGAATCAAGAACAATGCATGTGAAGGTATCGTGGCCATCATTGGAAGATGTTTGCACATGTGCAAGGAGTGCATGTACGTGGCTACATGGTTCCGAGATGTGATGAATAGATGTGGACGTAAAGAGTTGGTCGGAAAGGTCCAACCGACTAGGTTATGGACTTAGGTTGCAGTTGAGTCGGGTTTGACTCAAATATGGAAAGATTTGAGTTGGTTATGATAGGATTTCGTTTGGGTCACAAATTTGAGTTGTTTAGGAATGTGGTATACGTTCCTAAGGTGTTTGGAAGTCTTAATATTGCTTCTACTGCATATAGAAGAATCCTAAGCAGTTATGGAAAGTTATGATTCGTGAACAGAGTAGGATTAGGTTCCTGATTTGAGTTGAGTTGGCTTTTGAGCTGGTTATATAAGCCCAGAGCTCGTGGTGCACGACTTTGCGGCTGTTCCTCTTGTGTTCTATTGAATAAAATTTGTAGTTTGAAGGAACTTTTGTGCCTTGTTCGTTTGACTTGTTCCAGACAAGTTTTACTCGTCGAGTTTCTGGACAGCACTACCTTTCGTCAGTGGTTTTATCATAACTCGAGTTTTACAGATCTAATTGACGTGATTATTTTTGGGTTGTATTCACAACTTGATTATCTATCATCTGTCAAAAATTCACGGTCATTGGATTTGTGGTCTATGATCTACACGAGTTTCTTTGCAGTGTTCCAGAACTGTTTTTTTTTCGGGTAGGGCAGATTGACCTTTGTTTGATCTTTCGATCATAACTTGAGTTTTTCTCGATGTATTTGAGTGATTCTTGTTGTGTTGTCTTCGTGATCTGATTATCTCTGATATCTATCACTTTTGTCATAGTGAAACACGTTTAGATTAGTCTCACACACGATTTCTTCAACAAATCATTTTTTGTGCCGAAGGGGTTGGGGTTTAATTGTTTCCGCTGCGTAAGATTTTTAAATCTACCATTCACCCCCCCTCCGGTAGCTTTTCATGTGCTCTTCGATCCTACAAACCCCACCTCTTGGCTTGACATCTATTTGCCATTTTTCCACCACACCGAAACCCTAGCTCGTGAATAACCACCACCAAGGAGGGAGAAGAAGATCTAGAGCAAGAAGAAGAGGAGGAGGAAATGAAGGAGGATCAAGATCTCCATCAACTTCGTGTTCTTCATCGCCGATTCACCATCAAGTTCTTCATCAACCCTAGATCATCAAGATCCAAGTGTTGCCTCCAAGATCCTTGATTCATTAGAGTTCTAAACACCTGGTATACCTTCTATTCTCTTTTCCTTACGTGAATTCAACCCCAAATCTTCAAATTCACGTTGATTTAGAAAACCCTAATCTGTTGTTCTTGCGCAGTGCGGACTTGTCCGATTCCCAGCGGACTAGTCTGATCTTCCTGGTTAAATTGTGTCAAATTAATTCTAAAACTTCATCTAATCAACTAGAAACATGTATAAACTTGTTAAAATATATTAGAACTAGTTAGTGATCATTAAAAGCAACTCATTAACATGTTCCACCTTGAATTTGCATTAATCATGCATGTCATGTCATGTTGAGTAATATTTGTGCACTCTTTGATTGTGTTTCTTGTTTGTATGTTTATTGTGCGAATTAGAGGGATTTGCGCTAGAGGGTGCCGCGGAGGATCTCCAACAGCATGAGTTTGAAGGCTTTGACCCGAACCAATCCCAAGAGTAAGGCAAGTGTCCTTGAAGCATATTCATCCTGTTTTTAAAGTAAATGTTTTGTTTACAAAACTGCATGCTTGTGTCAATTTGATGGGAATCCTATAATAGGAAGTTTACTAGATTTGTTGAACCACCCTTGTCACATGGAAATTATGGTAGAGAGTCGGGAAGGGTTTTTTACCTTTTTGCTTCGCTTAATTAATAGGGATAAGAAAACCATTATACTATTTAATTATGCATTAATGAGATTATGGTTAATATGAACTGGTTAATATGATGTGGTGATGGGTTATCTAAGCAAGCCTGGTATGTGGATGGGTTGGATGTCATGGTGGTTGCTTGCTTTAGATCTAAGGATCGGTTCATGCGAGAATAAGCTAGGATAGCAGTGCCACCACGTGGCCAAGTATGGGTGCGGCGTAGCTAATTAATTAGGGCTTTGCCAGTGGTATTTGGACCATTAAGAATGCTCGGGGAAGGGATAGTCGGATTGGATTTGTTGATGATTGGTGGGACTACCCTGGGATCCGAATGGCTCAAGAGGGGGCCCTTGGTTGAAGATGTGCTCAGTTGGAGACATCGCCACCGGTAAAACCGCAGTGGAGTCTAAATAGGCTAGTAATCCCTTTGTTAAGGCTATTTGTGATCTCTTGTCCACACACGAATGGAAGTGTGAGATGGTATAATAGAGGTTCTAGTCATCAAAAGATGATGAAATCACAAACACGTGGGTAAAGTGGTACAACCTCTGCAAAGTGTGTCTAAAAAATATCATGATAGTCGTGCTCCCAGTTATGAGCACATGGACAACTTCCATGATTAGAGGGAATTTGGTTATGGGATGGTATTATGGTTTATGGCAATGGTAATGGTCAAATGGTAATGGTGAAGTCTGGTATCATGATGATGGATGTGGAATATAGACTGGTACTATGTTATTGATTATGGTTTATGATGGGTTTACTTCACATACATAATACATATTGCTTTGCAAATGTTTTAATGTACTTTTCAGCACTTAGCTATTATTATATTCGTCATTTGAATCAGCTACATGTCATACTTTCCACACTTGCTGAGTACAACATGTACTCACCCTTGTAATTCCCCCCTCCCCAAACAATTGCAGGTCAGAATTGGGAGTTTAATGATGATAATATGGAGTTCTTGGCCGTGTCTACAGTCAGCTTGCCTGTGGAGTGTTGGAGTTGCGGTATACCCTTGTGCTTAGCTGCACAATTGCTTATTTAGTTATTTCCGCTGCATTAGTTCAAACTTGTCATTAAAATTCATTAGAGCTTGTATTCGAGGGTAATATGGTTTGTGTAATAAAATTTGGTTAATTAATCTTTTTTTGTGGTAATTTTCTGTATATCCTTTTGTGTTTGCACTCGTGTATGTGTGTTGAACGTCCTCGGCACACATATGCTTTCACTTGGTTCATTTTTGGAACCGGGTGTCACACCACCGCTGAGTTCTCTCATCGCAGCCTTCTAACAGGTGAGGATTGCCCTTACTGGTAGTTTCCTCTAATATCTTATTCCATTTCTGAACTTTGGGGGCATATCTGGCAGACCCCAATCGATGATGGTATTTGTTCTTTTTGGCAAGCTCTAACCTAGTTGCACTTAGGGCTTTAGCATCAAGTGTGGTCATTTGACGAACAAATTCTCACCACTGAGCTTGTGTGATTTTTCCCATATTCCTCGGGCTATGGACGTTATCGGCCTTAACATAATCATCCATTTCACTCTTCCAGCCACGAAACTTCTTGCCGCAAGAGAGCAATGTTGCTTTCTTCACATCTTATTTCGTGCCTTTTGGGAACTTGAATTGTTTCTTTATCCTCTCCCACAACTCATTTTTGTTCTCCTCAGGTAATTTTCTCCAATTATCTGTTGTGATCGGCATGAGCTCTCTAATAAGACAACTGCATGCATTTCAGTACTTTATAACTGAATCCATTGGTTCTTGGGGAAGCCCACCTGAACCGACCCTTATAATGTACATGATGCGGTTCAATGTACCCTTATTGGGACCTAGTTGCCCTCATTTTTGCTTGAGTGAACCTGAGAATTCATCTATTGTAGAACCTTCTGCAGTTTTAGGAACCGAAGTCACCTCGTTGTCTTCGCGATTAACCTAGGTAGAAAATAATTATAAGACTTCTTATACTTGACAACCAACATTAACTTGAAATGTTCGAGTTAAGATTCGTGATCCATAACTCGTCAGTAAGATCATATTTTGGGTCGAGGTCCTCTGAAGTCTTTTTAATTTTTATATTTGGAAAAGGATCCAATGGACTGTGAAAGGAGCCTGAACTACTGGAGTCACTAAACTTCATATTGCCTTCTTCATTGTTAGTACCAACAACAGTCTTCTAAGGGCTTTCCGTGCTAGAACTAATAAGTCAAAAAATATGTCTCACTTCAATGAAAGCTACACAAATAAATGATCTCAAAAGTTTAAACTTCATTTTGAATGGCATATTCAAAAGGTTCAATCTACATGAACTCTACATGAAGTGTTGCATGAATAGCATATTAACTCTACATGAAGTGTTGCATGAAATAAAAAGATGGAAGCATTCTAGGGTTTGATAAGGCATTCTAGGGTTTAAGGCGACTGACCAAGGCGACTGACCAAATTCTATTCTAGGGTTTGAGGTGACTGACCAAGGCATTAGCTAGGCATGAGTATTGCTTGTATCGAAGGCCGATAAGAAAATCTAGGGTGCAGCGGCGGCGAGGACATGACTCGGCCAGATTAGGTATTGGTATTGCAAATGTAGAATGGGTACAAATATTGGTCTTCTGACAAACAGTGGAAAGTTTAAGATTTATATTTTTTTTCAAAAAATAATCTTGACTGCAAGTTCTTAAGTGTGACCTAATGCATAAGTGTCACCTAATACAATTTCAAATCATACATAATAATACATAGAACCATCAGCATGTCATTCAAATCATAAGTGTGACCTAATGCAATTTGTAATGACAGTGGAAACAACTAGCAAGTAAACCGGGATACAGTCTAAAATCAAAGTCCCCCGAACTGACACAAGTCGTGGGGCGCGGCAGCGAGGAAATGACTCAGCCGACGGCGAGGGCGAGGAGGGAGGTGGCATAGGGATAGAGGAGGGAAGGAAGCGGAAGCGTACCTGGCGGTTTTATTTCAATATGCTTTTTCAAAATCCAATTTCAATATGGTTTATGCTATATCTTCCATCTTCATCTTCATGTTTCGAACAATAAGAAAATAGAGCATAAACCACTGATAATGCTTCTATATTCATGTTTTATTTCAAGTTGCATTGTAAGGTTCTTTGCTTTAATATAATTGTAAATGCTTTAAACAAGGGAAAGTTTGAAAAGTTAAATTTTTTCACAAATAATGTTCCTGCTATTTTTTTGTCAAAAAAAGGGAACTACTCTCTAGGTAAGAGATAACATATGACCTACAATCTTAATTGACATTCTTCATATGACCTACAATCTTCATTTGACTTTGTTGCGTGTCCAAAAACTTTGATTAATGAAAATTAGATAGGAACCTAGGGTTTGAGGCGACTGATCAAGGCACCTAGTGTTCAAAAACTTTGATTAATGCATATGGGTGCGGTGGTGGCAAGAACATCACTCAGCCGGCGGTGAGGGCGAGGAGGGAGGCAGGACGGGGACAGGGGAGAGAAGGAAGCGGCAGCTTACCTGGCGGCAAGGTCAAAGCTCGGCGGCAACGGCGAGGGCAAAGCTCGGCGTACCTGGAAGGAAGGAAAGGAAGGGTGAGGCAAAAATTTGGCAGCCTGACAGCGTATAAGTGATTTCGCCCGGGTTAGGTTTTTCTAAGGAAGTCGAGCGCCATATATAGACGTCTATCTTCTCAGACAGTTATTAGGAACCAACCTGAAAATATCTTTATGTAGGCTTAATTAATATTCTTGATTAAAATGAAGGGCCTTTTAAAAGCCCAAATTCCACTTTCTTGTAATATGCTTGAGTATTAAAGGTTCCCACTAAATTTCACTTGGAAAAACCTTTGAAATTGGTGAAAACATAAAAAAGAAATAACACTGGTTATTTGTCATTTTTCTATCTTGATGAATATAATGATTTTTTTCATTTAGTTTTCTATGGAACTTTTTTTCATCATACAAACCTCTATGATTTTTTCCAGGTTTATTTAATTTTTTTTTGAATCAATGTGTAATCAAAATTTGATGAATGTCTCATATGTATATGAGCATTTGATTAGAATGATGGATAATTTGAATTTTGACATGTCGGAGTGCTTTAAAAAAATTAACAAAATTCATACATGTATAAATAAGACAAATATGTTCATACAAAGTAGTTTTTGTGAAGGATCCATCTTTTAGAAGATACAGAAATTTGAATAATAGTGAGTATAAATTAATTTGATATTTACTAAAACATTACAATGTTAGCTGTACAAGTTTTAAAATATTTGTTCCAGGTGGTAGATATTAAATTTTGAAGAATATAGAAAGAAGAATCATCGAATTTGGACTCAATTTGTAGAATCTATACATGTTTGAGTATTTATATTCGTTACCGTCCATGATTATCCCGGACTGTTTACATTATCGGAACAAATGAAAGGGAAGAAAGGTTGTATAAGGTGTGTGGATAGAACTGGATTTCTATACCTCACTTCATCCAAAAAGATGGTGTACATGAGACACCGGTGGTTCATGACAGTTAAACACAAGTATAGGAAGATGAAAGAACAATTTGATAACAAAATCGAAAAAGATACCGCACCAAAACCTTATAGTGGAAAACTCGTGTTCAAAATAGTCAAGAACATTCATATTGCATTCGGTAAGGGCAAAAAATATAAAGGAACAATGAGAAAGAAAAGTACATCTTTGGGTGATACAACTGACATGGCTTTAAAGAAACAATCAATTTTTTTCAAGTATCTTCCGTATTGAAAGAACCTGGAATTTTGCCATAGTATTGATTTGATGCATGTTACAAAAAATGTATTTTACAACATCATTGGTACCTTGTTGGACATGCCAAGGAAAACAAAGGACAGACTAAAATCGCGTATGGACCTAGTAAATCTTGATATGAGACCAGAGCTTCATCCAGTAGAAAAGCGAACGGGGAGCATTACCTTCCCCCAGCCAGCTACAACTTGACACTAAAAGAGAAAAAGGAAATTTGTGAATGCTTGCATGGGATCAAAGTTCCCACGAGTTTCTCATCCAATATCCGCAAACTAGTCTTGATGAAAGACTTGTCTTTATTCGGCTATAATTCTCACGACTGTCACAAGATGATGACATTGTTCCTTGCCATTGCAATAAGGGTCATCAAACCTGAGCATATGAAAGTTGTTATCACACGTTTGTGTTACTTCTTCAATGCAGTATCGCAAAAGGTGATAGCACGTGAAGATTTATACTATTTGAAAATGTACATCGTCGATACTATGTGCAATCTTGAGATGTGTTTCCCACCATCCTTTTTTGATATGCAAGTACATCTGATCATACATCTTGTTGATCAGATAAAAGCATTGGAGCCACTATATTTATAATATATGTTTTTGTTAGAGAGATATTAAGGAGTATTAAAAGGTTATGTGTAGAACCGTGCTCACTCAGAGGGTTCAATTATGAAAAGATACACCACTGAAGAAGTGTTTGGAGGTTGCGCTGATTACATCAAAGATGGAAAACCGAAAGGTGTGCTTATACCAGTACATGAGGGTAGACTACGTGGGATAGGCAAAGTGGGTAGGAAAACTTTTATCATTCAAGATTACAATAATGTACACCGTGCACATTTTGGTATACTACAACAGCTCGCAATAGCTGAGTCGTACATCGAGGAACACCAAATTAAGCTTCGCGAAAAAAACCAAGACCGCACGGAGGACTGGATCATTAAAGAGCACAGAAGATGTTTTACTGAATGGTTAATGGATAAAAATATACCATACGGAAACTCTATAGTAGAGGCAACAATGAAGAAGTTAGCTTCTGCCCCATCTGCTTTGGTGACATCATGGCAAGCAAATGACATCAATGGTTACACATTTTACACTAAGGAAAAAGACGGTAAGAGTGCTGCACAAAATAGTGGTGTTCGTATAGAGGATTATGATCCACGAGGGAAGAAGACCACATACTTCGGGTTCATAGAGGAAATATGGGAACTCGATTATGGCGAAAGAATGGTAATGCCCGTATTTAAGTGCCAATGGGTCAAACATCCTGATGGTGTGAAAGTGGACAACTACGGGCTGACACTGGTAGACTTGAACAAAGTGGGTTATAAAGATGTGTAGGATCGAAGAGCACGTGAAAAGCTACCAGAGGGGGGTGAATGGTAGATTAAAACTTTTTTGGCGGAAGCAATGAAAACCCCTCGGTAGAAAAACGATCTGTTAAAGAAATCGGGTGTGAGACAAATCTAAACGTGTTTCACCATGACAGAAGTGATAGACATTAGAGGGGAGTCAAGTAACGAAGACGAAACAACAAGAATCACTCAAATCCATCGAGAAAACTCAAGATACGATGAAAGATCGAACAAAGGTCAATCTGTTCTACCGAGTAAAAAACAGATCTGTAATACTGCAAAGAAACTCGTGTAGATTGAAAATCACAAATCCAATGACCGTGAAATTTTGACAGATGATAGATAATCAAGTTGTGAAGACAACCCAAAAATAGTTACATCAATTGGATCTGTAAAACTGGAGTTATGATAAAACCACCGAAGAAAGGTAGTGTTATGCAGAAACTCGACAAGAAAAACTTGTCTAGAACAAGTCGGACGAACAAGGCACAAAATTTCCTTTAAACTACGATCTTTATTGAATACAACACAAGAGGAGCAGCCCTAAAATCGTCTACCACGAGCTCTGGCCTCCCTTGCTTATATAACCAGCCCTTAGGCCAACCCAAACCTAACTAGGACTCTAATCTACTCAGTTCACGAATCGTAACTTTCCATAACTGCTTAGGATTCTTCTATACGCAAATAGAAGCAATCTTAAGACTTCCAAACACCTTAGGAACGTATCCCACATTCCTAAACAACTCAAATTCGTGACCCACACGAAATCATATCATAAGCAACTCAAATCTTTCCATATTTGAGTCAAACCCGACTCAGCCGCAGCCTGAGTCCATAACCTAGTCGGTTGGACCTTTCCGACCAATTCTTTACATCCACATCTCTTCATCACGCCTCGGAACAAGGTAGACACGTCCATGCACTCCTTGCACACGTGCAAACATCTTCCAATGACGTCTATGATACCTTCATATGCATTGTTCTTGATTCAAACATATTGCGCAACCTCCCGATCAACTCAACCACAATTCCTCCTTTACTTGGTTGTTGTACCTCATCTTTTCCCTAAGACTAGATCAATGGATCCCGTCACCATCCATGTCTTGAACTCAACCAACACCTGCACATGAACAAACAACCAATCCGTACGAGCCCAAGTCCGCGACTTGACTCAAATTAGTTCCGAACACAACACCTTATGTGAGCACCTCACATAAGCATGTTGCAAAACCACAGTAAAACGATATCATCCATATAAACCAAAATGCACCAAAAAGTTAGAAAATGAATACTAAGCAATCTTTCCAACAATGTAAAGCAAGTTTGAAACATTTCACAGTAAAAGCAGGAACATTGCGATCAAGCTCCGAATCTTGCCAAAGATAAATGGAGCTTGAGCTAGAGCTTACCAAAGCTAGTACAACCTAGCACCGGAGCTTACCAAATCTAGTACAACCTAGCTCCGGAGCTTACCAAATCTAGTACAACCTCGCGCCAGAGCTAGAAAAACATGTCGGAGCTAACCAACATAAGTCGAACCTAGCAAAACATATTGGAGCTTAATAAAGACATGCTGGAGCTATCAAAGACATGCCGGAGCTAAAGACAAAGCTCACCGGAGTTACCCAAAAACATGTTGGACCTTGACAAAGCAAGTCCGACCTATTGTCAGACCTTGTAGAAGCTCAGAGCTAGAGTCAAACCTTGCTAAAAGGGGTGTTTTGGCAGAATTTTAGAATTTATATCATCAAAGCCAATGTATTCAGCACACATAGGTCTCACAAGATGACCCGTGGGTTCTCGTCGATCATCTTGCACAAGTTTTTTATGTACAAGATCCAAAAACTGAGAAGATGCACATAGTTGTTTCTAGAAAGCAAAATATTGTTGGGGTTGAGATTGTGGGAGATAATGAAGAGGAATATAATCAGTATAAAGAGATGTACCTTTTCACTGAAAAAAACATCAAGCGCGTAGAGAGAAGCATTAAGAAAGGATTTGAAACCCTATATGCGAGAGGATGTCAATGCTAGAAAAAATGTATGATATTTATTGTATATATTGAAAAATGCTCCATTTCAACTTTAGATAGCATGTTTCGAACATTATTAAATTCATCTTCTATAGAGAAGACTAATTTGGATAAGTGATCATTTTCGGCTTGACTATCATATTTATCACCTTCACCTGTTCCATAAGTTATCAAATTGTATGTGTATATAAATTTCTTCTGACCTATGATACTGATGGCCTTCCATCCAACAGTTGGGTTCCAAACAACATCTAGAAGCACAACTCTTGCAGCTCCTGTCAAGCTAATCCCTTCACAGCAAGCTCTTGTAGATGCAAGTAACATCCGGGACTCATCATTTGGATTGTTAAAAGCTTCAATTGAAATCTAACTATACCTCAATAGGATTTTTCCATCCATTTGAAGGCTCGTTTGGATAGGAGTGGATCCACTTCAATCTAAATGGATTGAGGTGGATTGATGAGAAAATTAGTTCATTTTCCAGTCCAATCCACTTCAATCCAATTAGATTGAGTACACCACAAAAGCCCTGAAGGATTTCTTTCTCTTCTCTCCATTTCAAAAACTTACGAAGATGCTACTTTATCAGTTCTAATGGTTGAATATATTGACTAAAAATCAGTACGATCTCTCTTAGTACTTCACACAAGCGACGAAGCGAACAACGTCAATCACAAATCTTTTTTTTACCCTTTTCGTAGGAATTTGACATTAATCTTTCAAGCATAGATTTATCAATAAGTGAAGCTTCCTCATCAGACATGTTAATTGCAGTTACAAGCGAAGGGTGTGTCGAAGCTAATAAAATATCAACGGGACTAAAGACAAAGAGATCCTACATATGAGTGACAATGTCTAGGTAAGACATCGTGAAGCTATGATGACAGCCTTCAACAACATGAAAAGTTATTCTAAGGTTATTCTTGCATCAAACAAGGCATCCTGTGAGGGCACCACGGTTATGCTTGCCCCAACAAGTGTTATGCCCTCACTTCTTGCCTTGGTTGGTGCAAGCATAATATTGGCATATGTTTTTATGTTGTTGAAGGCTGCCATCATAGCTTCATGCTGTCTAAACTGGACATTGCCACACTCATATGCAGGATCTCTTTGTCTTCAGTCCAATTCAAATTTCATTAGCTTCAGCACATCCTTCGCTTATAATTTTCATTAACATGTCTGATAAGGAAGCTTCACTTATAGATAAATCTATGCTTGAAAGATTAAGGTCAAATCCCAATGAAAGGGTAAAAACAAGATTTGTGATTGAAGTTTTTCGCTTCATCGCTTGTGTGAAGCACTAAGAGAGAACTACTGATTTTTAGTCAATATATTTGGGCATTAAAACTGATAAAGAAGAATCTTCCTAGGTTTTTCAAATCGACAGGAGGGAAATAAATCCTTCAAATGGATGGGAAAATCCTTCCAAGGTATCGTCAGGCTTCAATTGAGGCTTTCAACATTCCAAATGATGAGTCACGAGTGTTACTTGCACCTACCAGGGCTTGCTAAGAAGGGATTAGCTTGACAGGAGCTTATCAGCATCACAGGCGGTTCTTAATTAATAAGCAGCCTGTAAAACAATAACTTTGCCTAGGCAGTTCTTCAATAAAAACCGCTTGTGATGTTTGAACCAGTACATGCGGTTCTTAAACAATGACCGCTCGTGAAAATCATGTATTTATCCAAGCGGTGGTTAATTAAAAACCGCATGTGAAGTTTGTAATAGTACAGGCGGTTCTTATTTAATAGCCGCCCGTGAAAATCATGTATTTACCCAGGCAGTGGTTAATTAAAAATCGCCTGTGAAGTTTTTTATAGTACAGGTGGTTCTTAATTAATAGCCTGCTGAGAAAATAATGTATTTACCCAGGCGATTGTTTTTTAAAATCCGCTTGTGATGTTCAGTCATTACAGGCGGTTATTGTATCATTTGTCATCAAAGTCGCATTTTTTTACGGACTGTCTGTGTTTGAAAAATCGAAGCACCTGTGAAAATGCTTTTTCTAGTAGTGCCAGATCCAGGGGCTTGAGGGCGATGCCCAAGCCCGAGCCCTGAGCAGCCCCCATCGCGGCCGCCTAAACCGACTGTCGCTAGGACCGTCGCTAAGGACAAACTATAAGAGCTCTGTCCCAAAACTAGGGGGAGGGTTGCCTCCAATGACGCCACCACCAAGACGACCTCTTCTTCCGAGCAGGTGAGCATCGGCAATCCATGGTGCACAGCACCACCGTGATCGACTCGATGGTGGGCGACAGCGACACCAAGGCAACCTGCATCACGAAGACTATGGGTAGCCCTGGAGTGACCCGCTCGGCCACTACGCTGCTGGAATAGGCAGGAGCAGGGGCAACTATGCCTAGGTCATCGCCGCGCACCCTGAGACATGATGGGCAGCCCCCAACATTGACGCCACCCCCTCCAACTGTGGTGATGGGGGCACGACGATCGGAAGTGTCTGCAAAGGTGGACGGACTGACCCCACCGAGCCCTTGGTCGAGGTGGCAACGCTGGGCTCATACCCTCTACATCGAGGAACACATAGGAACCGCGTACAACACCCCTTCATAAACAGATTGGCTGGACAAAGGTGTTAATGTGCACGTCTTCACAAGAGACTCGAAAACGTCTCCCACATAATACTCGGTCGCCCACTCCGGAGGATCACGTCGCCCACTCCTAGAATATCGCCTCACGTTACTTGTACTCGGCCGTTATCGGCTGCGCTGAGTCCTGCGCCGTTATCGGTTGCACCGTTGTAACCTGTGCTATATATGTATTCGTCATCAGATGAATAAACAAGCGCGCATTCTTCCTCTACTCGTCTTCATGGTATCAGACACCAGAAAATCTTCCAGTTACAAAATCGATCCTACTGCTTCCGCTAACATGGAATTCAATCCCATGTTCGACACCACATCTCCTACTTTCTCTTCTGCCTCTGCTAGCGAGCACCAGCCTGATCCTCGCCCTCCCACTGCTAATGCCGACGCTCTTCAGATGATGAAACAGCAAGGTAAAGTGTACACTCCACACTCTCAATGATTCTATGCATACAATGCTCATTCATGCACACGCTGCTACATACTTTTGGGCAGAGGCACTAAACACAGCCACTTATCTGCTAAATCGCTGGCCTTGTCAAGCCACTGGAATGATATCACTCCACTTGAGCCGTTGTTTGGCACTCGTCCGTATCATGACCATCTCCGCGTATTTGGCTGTCTTTGTTTCCCTAACTTCACAGCTACAGCGGACAACAAATTGAGTCTGAGGTCTGTTGTCCACGCCTTCTTAGGTTACCCGAATGATCATAAAGGTTATCGGTGCTTCAATCTTCGCACAAGGAAGGTAATCACATCTAGACACGTCGTCTTTGATGAGAGTCAATTTCCTTTTGCTATCTCAGGCATTGATCAAAACCTCACCAACAATGGCCACTACATCCGCTGCGCCAAGTGCTGAGGACGACTCGCCAGTCCCACGTTCCTGCCGCCCATGCATGCCACATGAACCAAGACCAGCACAGGACCATGCAGTCTCTCCCAGTTCACCCACCACCAGAACAACGTACACCCACCCCTCATTAACCACGGGCCACATGGAGCATACACATCCTGTCCATCCCACGTCTGGCCAATCCGCGTCAGCTCTGCCTCACACTCCATCCTCGCTAACCAATAGAAACGCATCCACTCCATGCACGTCCATGCCACATAACAGCCAACTACCTCCACTAGTCTACGATCGCTCTGCCTCTCCTGCTGATCGACAAACACCACAGCCACTCCAGACTCACCCTACCCATAAAATGATCACACGAGCCAAGGCAGGGATCTTTAGACCCAATCCAAAATATGCTATGCTCGGCATAACCTCACAACAGCGGCCCACCCTGTCACCCATACCCAAGTCTGTGCGATCTGCCTTCAAGGACAAAAACTGGCTCAATGCCATGCAATAAGAATTTGATGCTCTCAAGGAAAACAAAATGTGGACCCTCGTTCCACGTCCTGCACAAGGCAATGTCATCAGCGGTAAATGGCTATTCAAGCACAAATTCAGACCGGATGGTGTGTTTGACAAATATAAAGCAAGATGGGTCGTCCATGGTTTCATGCAGCGTGCCGGAATTGATTTCAGTGACACCTTAGCACCCGTTATTGAACCTGCAACTATTCGTTCAAATCTCACCATTGCTGCACCACGACGTTGGCACGTCAACCAACTGGATGTCTCGAATGCATTTTTGCATGGACACTTACAGGAGGAGGTTTACTGCCATCAGCTAGCTGGTTTCATTGATCAGTCACAACCAGATGCTGTTTGCCATCTCTCCAGATCCCTATATGGGCTCAAACAAGCGCCACACGCTTGGTTTCATCGCTTTGCTAAATTTGCAGTTCACATTGGCCTTTATCCTGCAAGATCCGATACATCATTATTTGTTTATCACAAGGGCTCAGATATTGCCTATTTATTGCTTTATGTTGACGATATTATTCTCATGGCCTCTTCTGATATTCTTCTTCATCAACTTACAAGAAAACTGCAAGCTAACTTTGCGATGAAAGACATGGGCCCTCTAAAGTATTTTTTGGGAGTCGATATCATCAGATCTGCATCTGGTTTCTTTCTTTCCCAAGAAAAATACGCAGAGGGGATTCATCAGAAAGCCGGCATGGAAAATTGTAAGCCCGTTTGAACCCCTGTGGATACCAAAGGCAAGCTGCCATCTTCTGCCGGAATTCAGTTGTCCAACCCATCGGAGTTTCGCCAACTAGCAGGGGCTTTGCAATATCTCATAGTGACTCGCCTAGATATATCTTATGCAGTTCAACAAGTGTGTCTACATATGCATGACCCGCACAATGGACACTTGACTCTTCTCAAGAGAATTCTTCAGTATATTCGTGGGACTTCATCCATGGGGCTTCATCTCAATGCTTCACAATCTCTTGACATTGTTGCATATACTAACACTGACTGGGCAGGGTGTCCGGACACCCAGCATTCTACTTCGGGATACTGCATATTTCTTAGTTCGTCTCTGTTTTTGTGGTCAAGCAAGCGACAGCCTACGGAGTCTCGCTCCAGTGCGGAGGACAAATACCGGCCTGTCACGAATGCCTCCGCAGAATGTATATGGCTGTGCCAACTACTTCAAGAACTGCACTGCAATGTTCCGAAAGCAACAGTCATTCTCTGTGACAACGTTTCAGCAGTTTATATGGCTCATAATCCTATCAACCATCGAAGGACGAAGCACATTGAGATTGACATTCATTTTGTTGTAACGGGTGGCTATTGGTGATCTTCACGTTCAACATGTGCGGACTGATGAACAATTTGCCGATGCGATGACTAAGGGACTACCACCACGATGTTCAACAAATTCATGTACAGCCTCTGCATTGGCCATGCCCACGACGCGACTGCGGGGGGGGGGGGGTTCGCACGTATTCACCAGAGACTCGGCAATGGCTCTCACGTAATACTCGATCGCCCACTCTGGAGGATCACGCCGCCCACTCCTAGAATATCATCGCACATTACTTGTACTCAGCCGTTATCGGCTGCGCTGAGTCTTGCGCCGTTATCGGCTGCACCATTGTAACCTGCGCTATATATGTATCCGTCATCAGATGAATAAACAAGCAAGCATTCTTCCTCTACTCGTCTTCAAAAGGGACCAACCTTGATAACTGGCAGAAGACCATACCTGTCCTGCTTCGAGGCGTAGTCAGGACACAAACCTGTGAAGGCGTCAATTGAGTCCCAACCGGATCGGCGGCAGCCGACTAGGGCGTGGGTCGAGCTCCCGAATCCTGAGCCATGACAGCGGCCCGAGCATCAAATGGACAGGTGGCAGACGTCACAAAGGACGGAAGAGCTGCCTTGGCGCTTGCTCTTGCCCTGTTGTGGGCAAGGCCCATGACGGGCCCCATCGCCCGTTTCCTTTCGATCCAAGCAACTGACAACTCTGGCTTGTCCGAGCCGAAATGATCCTTTTCAGTGGACTCCGACAGCGTCTTCGGAGGTTCTGGATAGCGGCCCTCGCGGCCTGCACCACCCTCAAATGTTTCTTTCGATGAGCCTTGCGCTCATCCTTTCTTGTCTTCTCCGCAAAAGCACAAGAGACCCTCACCACCCCTCCGTCTTGCCTTTCAGAATCTTAGGGTGGCTGATGGTGTCGTGGAGCCTCGAACCGAGAGCAAAGGCCATTTGAACAAGTCAGAAAAGCAAAAGAATCGGCCACACCAAAGCAAAGGCGAACTCGATCTTACTGGAGTGGAGGGCCCACTCGCAGCCAGCTGGAGTTGCTGGACCCGATGTTTTCCACAACGCCCACCTTCGTGATGACCTTGATCCGTTGGGGGATATTGTACTATGAGAGCTCGAGCGGTGACTCTCGCGTGTGATCATCAAAGCTGGAGCAGAGCCACATGGCGTGATCCCGGGCCCAGATCGACTGGTTCTTCCGTGCGAGGAAGGTGTGGAGGATGACATCACCCATAAGGCCCTTCGCCTTTAGAGCCTCCACGTGCTCGGGGAAGGGCCTTATCCTACCCACTTCATTCTTTGGGATCCCCAAGCGCCAGGATTCCCAAACATCGGAGCTTTCTGGGGGGTAGGGGGGAGGGGGGCCTTCCGTAGAGTTGGATGCAAGCACCGCCGACAACCGGGAGTGAGAGATGGTTGGATGACACGTTCACCCAAAAGAAGTAGCGTTAGAGATTGAAAGGTGGTTCAATGCCCAGGAACGCTTCACATAGGGTGATAAAAACCACTATGTGCAGCAGGCCATGCGGCGTTAGGTGATGGAGCTCCAGCCCGTATTTGTGTAGGAGACCCTAGAAGAAGCGGTGTGCTGACAGCCCAAGCCCCTGCATGTCGAAGTCGATGATCGATGCCACCTCATTGCGGCTCAGCTCGGGGCTAGACTCTCCGGGGGTGAGGCAGATGGCACGGGAGTCGTGCGTCGATAGGAGCCCCCTGCTGACGATATCGGTGATGCGAGACGGACGGATGCAGGATTTAGCAGCAGACAGCTCAAACTCCTTTGAGAAAAGATTAAGGAACTGAAAAGGGAAACAACTATCCATGAGTGGTTGACTGACACTGATAAATTCAATATTGAGCAGCCTGCCTATGTATGTGATGTCTTTTTCCCATTCCAAGAGGAGTACTACAAAAGCTAGACTACTTTAGATCAAGATTCTTCTGGCAACAATAGAATAAGTGAAAGTACAGACTAGCTAAATGGAATATAATGTTTCAGCCAAAAGATCAAGGAGGTATGGCGATTCTAACCTAAATATTCCTGAATAGAGCATTACTTAGTAAAATGGCTCTATTGACTTCTAACGACTGATGGTACATGGCAACAATTGTTGAGGAAAAAATACCTGGACTCTAAGCCTCTTTGTCAAGCATACTGTAAATTTGGGGACTCTCACATTTGGGTTGGTTTGATGGAGGTACAATAGGATTTTCTTCCGATTCGATACCTTTAAAATCAAAGATGATACACAATTACGTTTTTGAAAAGATAGATGGTTGGTTGCATCCACGCTGCCTGAGCAATACCCTTGTTTATATAACATAGTGCGTTATAAACAGGCTACGATGGTTGATGTTTTCACCATCCCATATTATAATTTTCATGGCGAAGAGATCTTATGGGGCCTGAATTAGTGGCGTGGAACAAATTACGTACACGTCTTCCTAATATTAGTTTGTCCCAGGAACTAAATAAATTTCGATGGAATTTGATTTCTAGTGGTCAATTCCCACTATTTGGCCCTTATATGTGCCGGAACTAAATAAGAAACTATGGAAATTGAAGGCCCCTTTAAAAATTAAAATATTCTTATGGTACTTGAGAAGAGGCGTTCTCGTATCAAAGGATAATCTAGCCAAACGTAATTGAAAAAGAAGCATTAAACGTTGTTTTTTATCACTAATGAGATGACCAATGACTTGTTCTTTGAATGCCAATTGCCACGTTCAGTTTGGAGGGTTGTTCAAGTGGTATGATCTCTTGCTCCCCCATGTAGTATTTCAAATATGTTTGATACTTGGCTATATGTGATTTGTAAAGAGTTAAAATCAGTTGTTTTGTTGGGTGCAGCTGCTACTTGTTGGGTAATTTGGCATGGCATTGCAGGAAGATATTGTGTTTGAAAGAAAAAATATGTTCTCTTTGCAGATTGTTTCTGTGGAGACTCACTGGCTCTTCTCCTGGATTGTTCTTCAGAAGTCTGCATCTCAAGATATGGTACCGGCTATATGCAGACGGTTGGAGCAGGGGCAGCGACTAGTATGCAATAGTCTGGAATGTGCTGCAATCATGCAATCAACTACTCCCAACCATTAGATCTGCATCTTACGGTTATTCTGTTTTTTTTACTTAACCCCCTCCACTTGATTAGTTAACCTCCTCCACCTGAGTAGGGGGTTAAGTAAAAAAATTGAACAATCGTAGGATGCAGATCTAATGGCTGAGAATAGTTGATTGCACGATTGCACGATATTTCAGATTGCATTCTAGTTGTTGCTTGGAGCAGATGATCATAGTTATTTTTTCGAGACACATGGATGGTGATATAGTCTTAGTATTGATCACTACTAAATTGGCTGAAGCTGTATTTTATTTTACTTTTAAGTTTTGTGTATTGTATGGTTTAGAAATAGAGAGTGAATTTTTATGTAAGTGATATCATCTTGATGTAACTGACTGAAAATTAATGAAATTCCTTTCTAAAAAAGCTAAAACTGCTTGGTGAGGGAGCAGTCACCTTGCCTCACTAACCACTAGAAGTACGTAATTACGCTGAACTGAAAGCCGTCTGCAGCAAAACAGTCTTTTTTAAAGAAGAAAAAACTGGTAAGAGACAGTATGCGAGTAGGATTCACACTACATTCGTCATCACAGGACAACATGATTATCAGATATACTCGAGAACCAGTCCATTCATCTGTGTACGGGGCACGCTGGAACGTGGTGAAGACCCAGAAGGTTGTTCACCCTGCCCGTGTCGAAGGGATCGGGGATCAGATTGTTCTTCAACAGCGTCCTCGGCACGCTGTATGATTAACCAAAGCATCCAACAGTATGTCAGCTAAAGAATCGAGGACCACGAAGCTCACGATAAGGCGCTTCATGGGAGCACATATCGATACACATAGATCCTAAGATCCTAGTCACTAAGCAGCGACGAGTGAGGATAGAGGAGCACGTACGTGACGGAGACAACGGCTTGCATCCATGGCTGGACGCCGGCGAGCGCAACCTCGGTGTGGCCCACGGCGAGCCGGCCCGTGTCGAGCACCTGCTCCCTCACGGCCGGCGCGGCCTGCCTCCAATTCCCGTGGGTGTTCCGGCGTGGCGTAGCAAAGCGTGACTGAGGGAGTGAGCTCTGAAGCGAAACGGACGCCGCTCCGGTGAGTGCCGCCTGATCGCGGGGCAGGGATTTCCTCTGTTTCGGTGGAAGTAAGACCATCCGCACCAACACCTTCTAAAGCATACTCTATACTTTCAGTATGTGTTTTCACAAAAAAAATTCCGTATGCTTTTTAGTACACAGTGCTTTTTACAGCATATACCGCGGATGGCCTAAGGTAGCGGGAACCGGGGGGCGAAAGGGGTGGGGCCTTGAGCGTTGTGAGATGCGCCCGTGGCCGTGGGTCTGTTACGCCATTTATTATGGAATTGGCGTCAAGGAAGCGACGCCATTTATTACGGAATTGTGTCACTGTTCAGCCAGAATCGCATGATTCGAAAATGATAGGATAACGGACGGGGGTGTGCAGTACAGTACTGCAGTGGAGTGTGCTGGTCTGCTGAGGAACTGTCATAACCTGAAAATGATCTAGATCAAATCACGAGATATATGCAGTCAAGCAAACGCAAAAGTATGGTTGCACGCATGAACTTCGAATCTCATTACTCAGTTTTGGCAAGTAAATATTAGTATGTATGAACTCAAATTTCAAAATGTGTCCAAATTGAATGGACACAACCCATCGAGCAGATGCATCCCTGATCGGAGAGACACACCTATTTTGAAAGGGTGGGAGGATCCCTCTTGTGTCCCTTTGAAAACTATAAGTATATGATGTGGTTGTTCATTGTTTGGAGTGCACAAGAGTGTGCAAGAACACACAACACTGCGGCTGCAAGTCTGATCAATCAGAATGGAAAAACAAGGGAAAGCGACTTCCACGACTTCTTTGCAGGTTCTTGATGTGGCTGTCGTCCCCTGGCTCGATGGTTGCATCATCAACCATCAATTCTTAAGAATAAGATAAGTTTTTCTTGATCATGTTTGATTCTTTGTTAATCCGAATTGGATTAAGTGGCTATTTAAGATTTAATATTTCAGTATTTCTAACAATGATATCAGAGCTTGCCTATTAGCCATTTAAGTTTTGATTTCCATTTAAGAGAATCACTAACTTTTGAACTAATCTGCATTTGAGAAGTAAAACAGTAACAATAAGAATACTTATATTCAATGAAGACGGGAAAAAAGGAATGGGAACTGGCGTTGTGCTTGTGCCTCTGGCACCGGCCGTTGCCTGCGCATCGCGCAGTGCAACATTACCCCGTTGACTGCAGTGTTGCCGCATACCAGACTCTCATGATGTCTCCATGCTTGCAGATGTGGGCGATAGGAGCCATCTGGCTCGGAGAATGCCGGCGTTGGTGCTCTTTCGCGTGCGAGCTTTGTGCGCCACACACTGTGTGCCTTGCATTTGTACGCTTCTTTCACGACCGGTTCCATCGAGGAAGAAGATAAAGGGGTGTCACCAGGATTGCCGAGAAGCGTCCGCATTAGAGTGCAATGGTCACACTTCTCTCGGTAGGCTAGCCCACATGCGGCACACACGGCGCATGTGTGCCCTTAAACGGACGTATAGTTTCTTCGGGAATAAAGGTGAAGGAGAATATGTGTAAGGGTCTGTACCGATGCCTTGAGTCTTCGCTGTGGAACAACTACTAACCGTGCAAGGCTCTGCCGACAGCCCACGTGAGTTGATTTGCACTCTAGGCCAAACTCCAATAAGTTTAGTTATTTTCCCATAAGATTTTCCCTTTAAGTGATGGGCTCAGCAAGCCTAACAGGCCTTCAGACCAGGGCCTTGCAGGGTGCTATGGGCTTTGTGAGCTATTAGTTTGCTTCAATTCTAAGTAAAAGGCCACGGGCCTGTTTAAGTTTTTCTAATTTTGGGAATATTAATTAAGGGCCTTGGGCCAATCCATAATGTGGGCTTAGCTCTTATAGGCTGCACTCGTAAAATATTTTATTCTACTCAGAGTTTAAGTAATGGGCTTCAACTAAGAAAATAAATTAGTGGGTCTTTTTGATTTTGATGAGAATATTAAGGATTTTAGACTGTGGGTGTCGGTACCCTACATACCGAATACCCCTTAGGACTGCAAAAAGAGCCAAGAAACTTCACCTGTTTGAATTGAAGACCTCTGAAGGCCCCACGTGTCATATGGGACCGGACCTGCCTCCCTTCTATAGTTAGTCCCAGTGCTGCCACGTGTATCCTGCAACCGGAGCTACATCCCACACATGGGAAAGCTCCGGGCTAAATACCTGTGCGGCTTCCCCAGGCCTAACCCCCGACAGAGGGAAGCTCCGGTACTGACACGTGTACAACAGAATCGGACCTACCCGTCCCAGACGTAAGCTCTGGAGCTGCCACGCGTTCAACCGCCGGACCTTCAACTTCAACAAGCAGACTGGTAAACCCCTAATGGCTCGGACCTTCAAGGGACAATTAAAGACTTCAAGACTCAATTAAGTGTCATTAATACCATCTTAATGACACACGATCGGATGGCCCTTAATATCATTAACGTCATTGTCAAGGCGCGTTACCACACTATTAAGGGTAATTAAGCTCATTAATTGTGTATTAAGCATCAGTAACCGCCAGGGCCACATGTCAGGCCAGACTAACAATGTAACGACCAGTCCTTGTTCCATAAAAGGACTGGTCGAGCGATACACATAAGAGATTTCTTCCAGACTCAGCTCTGACACACGCCCACAAGCGCTCAGACGCTCAATACAACAACAGCAACACACACCCGTAGAGTAGGGTATTACGCTCAGGCGGCCCGAACCACGTAAATCTTCGTGTCAACTTGCCATCGTGTTCTGAATCTCTGCGCACCCACAACCGAACTACAAACTCCACGGGCTACCAACGGTAGTACTGGGAGAATTGCCGGAATCACACTCCGGCAGTTGGCACGCCGGGTAGGGGTGCCCGAGATTCAAACATGGTGAACTCTGCTGCTGGATCGTCCAACGGCAGCCCTGCTATGCAACCTGCTAGAGGCAATCCCTCCAACATGCAACAGCCAGCAGGTGTTGTGGCTCCAGCAGGAGTCATGCCACCACCGCCACTGTCGCACCGGCGAATCAAGCTGGACAGCGAGATGGGGCATCCGCGTCGGTCACTGCATCGGCGAACAACAACCCTGAACACACGCTCCATGCTACGCGTGCTCTTCTCCAACGTCCGCTGCCTCCACGAGCATCCCAGGGTGCAATGGAGTAGTAGAGAGCTGATGTGGAACATTTGGTTGCAGCAGCAGCCAATCCCATCAGCAATCAAGGTCCTCCCCCCTTGGGGCGGGCCCCATCGCAGCATCGGACCGTGTCGGGTAGACTTGGTCCGCATGCTTCACAACACAGGAGGCGTGCTACGTCTCAGCAGGCGACTTCACTACCTTCCTGGGCGCGACGTACCCACACGATAACAAGGCTTTCTGCTCATGACCTCTGGGCTGAGCTCGATCGTCGTTATCGACAATAGGACGACCGTGTCCATATCGAGTGCGCTCGCGAGAGGCAAGAGGCTCGGGACAGCCCTGCTCTTGAGGGAGTAGGAGGAGGCTGTTCTGCCCTGGCCATGCACCTACGCATGGTTAGATGGCCGCAGAAGTTCCGGCCTCACCTGCCAGAGAAATTTGACAGGATTGTCAATCCCGCCGAATTTCTCCAAATCTACTCCACCGCTATCCTAGCGGCTGGAGGCAATGAGGCCGTGATGGCCAACTATTTCCCTGTGGCTTTAACTGGGACCGTCAGGTCCTGGCTCATGAGCCTTCTTCCCGACTCCATCAACAGTTGGGCGGAACTGTGCCAACAGTTCACCGCCAATTTCGGGAGTTCATACACCCGACCAGGCATCGAACTGGACCTTTTTGCTGTCAAGCAAAAAGGGGGAGAGTCCCTGCGATCCTTCATCTAGAGGTTCTCCAAGGTATGAAACACCATTCCTTTTGTCTCAAGCGCTTCTGTTATTATGGCATTCAGATAGGGCATTCGAGACAAGAAGATGCTGGAGAAGCTCGCGGCCAAGGAGGTCACTAGCGTCATGGAACTCTTCAGCTTGGCAGACAAGTGTGCCAAAGCTGCGGAGGGCCGTGAAATGCACTCCCAACCCCCTCCAGATGACAACAAAAAGTCCTACAAGGGTGAAGCCACTACCTCTGGGAGTGGCAAGAAGAAGAAAAATTCCAACGGCAAGAAGAAGCTGTCGGCCAGCACAACTACTGCTGCAGCTGCTGCAGCTCCGTGTGGCTGGGGGCCACGCCCTGAGAAATGACCTCGGTCGTCATCTGAAGATGGTGGCAACTCCAAGATGTGGTGTCCCATACACAAGACGAACAGCCACAACCTTGAAGGTTGTCGAGAGGTCCAGAACCTTGCCGAGCACTACAACAAGCGCCGGGAAGAAGTTCCTTTCCGTCAAAGGGAAGGAAAACAAAAAGTCGACAAAGCTCCGGCTGAAGAGGAGTTAGGCTTTCAAGACCCTAAAAAGGTCTTAAAGGCTGTTTACACCTCCGTCGACGACGACTCCGATGTCTCCGACAACGAGTGTCAGAAGACCATGAACACCATCTTTGGTGGTTCGTGGTACATCAGCTCCCGTCGTGTCCTCAAGACAATGCGACGGGACATGGCCTCAGTAGCTCCCACCGCCAAGGTGGAGCCTCACCGGAAGTGGATGGACACTGCCATCACTTTTGATGCTTCGAACTGCCCTCAGAACATGATCGGAGCTGGCCAACTTCCTCTGATGGTATATCCGACCATCAACAACATACAACTCCACCACGTGATTGTGGACGGAGGTTCGGGGCTGAACCTCATAAGCTTCGAAGCATTCTTCAAGCTTCAGCTCTGACCTTCGGATCTTCGCCCCTCCTGACCTTTCTCTGGGGTAGGTCCAGGGGCCATAACTCCACTCGGTGATATTACTCTTCCGGTGACCTTCGGGACCCGGGAGAATTACCGCATTGAGAAGTTGGTCTTCGACGTGGCGCAGATCAACTTGCCATTCAATGCCATCTTGGGCAGGCCAGCCTTGTATAAATTCATGGATGTTGCTCATTATGGCCACTTGGTGTTGAAGATGCCAACACCAGTATATGTTCTTCGGATCTGCGGAGATCGCACCATCGGAGTTACTGCTCTAGAAGAACTCCATGCGCTTGCTACAGCGCAGGAGGAAGAATCCGGAAAGGAGCAAGCTCTGAAACGCCCGAGCATTCATCATTGAGGCTCAACCTCCGCACCTCGTGTGCAACCAAGCGGCAACACCGACATTCCCATCAAGGTCGTCCAAATTGGATCCGATGCCGCTCAGACCACCCGTATATCGGGAGGTCTGAATGACAAATATGAACTCACGCTCATCACTTTCCTCCGGGCTAATGTCGACGTGTTTGTCTGACAACCGTCACAAATGTCTGGGATCCCTAGGGAAGTGATCGAGCACAATCTGAAGATTTATCCCAACGCTCGGCCTGTACATCAGAAGCCTCGGAAGCAATCAGTAGAGAGACAAAACTTCATACGTCAAGAAGTGAAGAAGTAGCTTGAAACTGGATTCATCCGAGAAGTCTACCACCCAAAATGGCTGGCAAACCCAGTCGTTGTACCCAAGGCCGGCCGGAAGCTTCGGATGTGTATCGACTACACTACACTAAATAAGCATGTCCAAAGGATCCATTCCCACTACCTAGAATAGATCATATAGTGGATTGCACCTTTGGGTGTGAATTACTGTGTTTCCTAGACACATATTCTGGGTATCATCAAATCAGAATGTCTAGGGAAGATGAAGAACATACCTCCTTCATCACAGTAAATGGATTATATTGTTACACTGCCATGTCATTCGGTCTCAAAAATGTTGCTTCAATGTTTGTACGAACTATGTACAAAAATTTTGGAGAGCTTACCAGAGATGTAGTGGAAGTGTGCGTCGATGACATCATCGTCAAGATCAAGAACATGGAGTCATTCCTTGACACCTTGCAAGCTGTCTTTGACAAGTTGCAAGTCACACGCACAAAGTTGAACCCAGACAAGTGTGTCTTTGGGGTTAGCTCCGGAAATCTTCTTGGCTTCTTGGTGAACCACTGAGGAATAGAAGTGAATCCGGCGAAGATTAAAGCTATTGAAGACATGCGGCCACCAGCCCGCATTAGGGACGTCCAGAAGCTGACTGGATGTCTAGCTGCCCTCAGTCGGTTCATTTCAAGACTGGCGGAATGGGCACTACCCTTCTTCAAATTATTGAGGAAGTCCGGACCATTCCAATGGTCTGAAGAAGCAGAAGAGGCATTCCAGGAGCTGAAGCAGCTCCTCACCACTCTACCAACCTTGGTAGCTCTGAATCCTGGTGAGCCACTTCTACTTTACATTTCAGCAACTGACGAAGTTGTCAGCATGGTCCTGGTTGCGGAAAGACCAGAACCATATCCACTTCAGGAGTCCAGACCCCTTCGGGAGGGTCCGGAGCTACCTGAAGGCAAGTCTGGGTCCCAGCTTCCAGACCCGGATCCTCAAGGCGAGATGCTAGAGGAGCCACCTCCTTCAAGTGGAGGAGTCACTATTACTGAACAAAAAGATTCGGACCCCTCCGGGAAGGTTTGGATCACTTCAGAAGAAGCTCTGGGTTCCTCCAGCAGGAACCCAGAGGTCCCCGAAGAAGGTCTGAACCCCTCCGGGAGGGTTTGGGTTGATGAGGAGGAAGCTCCGGGCCCCTTCGGGAGGGTCCGGACAGTCCAATGCCCAGTGTACTTCATCAGTGAAGTACTCCGTGATGCCAAGACTCGGAACCTGGAAGTGCATAAGCTGCTATACGCAGTTCTTATTGCCTCTAGGAAGCTTTGCCACTACTTCCAAGCTCACAAGATTTCAGTGGTGACTTATTATCCACTGCGTGTAATCTTGCATAACCCAAACTCTACTGGGAATATTGCCAAGTGGGCAGCGGAACTGGCCGAGTTCAATCTTGAATTCGTCCCAAGACAAGCAATCAAGAGTCAAGCATTAGCGGACTTTGTGGCGGAACGGACCCCTTCTCCATCAAACCCTGGGGGCCCCAGTGAGCAGAAGCTGGAACCCAAGGTTCTGGTCTTCACCGAGCCTCACTGGACTCTCTACTTCGACGGCTCTGTGCAAAAGCAGGGGGCCGGAGCTGGAGTCCTTCTCCTCGCTCTGACCGGGGAGAAGGTCAAATACATGGTTCATCTTGACTTCAAGGCGACCAACAACATGGCGGAGTATGAAGCACTAATCTATGGGCTCAAGGTGGCACTGTCATATGGTGTCAAGCAGCTGTTGGTAAAGGGTGATTCGCAGCTTGTTATAAAGCAAGTCAAAGGTGAATGCTGCTGCAAAAACCCTCAACTAGATGCATACCTACTTGAAGTCCAGAAGCTTCAGAAGGACTTCGACGTCCTGGATCTTTGCCATGTCCAGCATCTCAACAACGCTGAAGCCGACAAACTCTCGATGAAAGCTTCAACTGGAGGTCCGGCTCCCTACGGAACCTTCATCCGGAGATTGTCAAGACCAACAGCTCAACCTACCGAACTGAGCGAAGGGGGCAAGACCAACACCTCGAAGCTGGCGGTCCCGATGGCCCTGTTACCATGGCGTCCATCAAGGGTCGTAGGTGCTGCTGGAAGCTCTGAGCAACCCAGCACACAAGACTCAAATACTCAAGTTAGCTCTGATGCATGGATCTCGGAGATCCGAGCTACTTGAAAGACAATTTCCTTCCTGAAGACATGACCGGATAGTCAGATTGGCTAAAAGATACACACTGGTAGAAGGGGATCTCTACCGGCCTGGTGCTAATGGCGTCCTAATGCGGTGCATTACAAGGGAAGAATGCTGCAAGCTCCTCACAGAAATCCATGGAGGCGAGTGTGGGAACCACGCGTCTTACCGCACGCTAGTCGGTAAAGCCTTCCGGCATGGTTTTTACTGGCCTACAGCACTCCAGGATGCAACCGAGCTAGTGAAGAAATGCGAAGCATGCCAGTTCCATGCAAAGCAAGTTCACACACTAGCTCAACCTCTACAAATGATACCTCCTACATGGCCATTTGCTGTGTGAGGGATGGATATCTTGGGACCTTTCCCAAGAGCCATTGGAAGTTACAAGTTCCTGTACGTTGCCATCGACAAGTTCACCAAGTGGCCAGAAGCAACTCTAGTTGTGACAATAAACAAGCAATCAGCTATCAACTTCTTGTAGTCCATCGTATGCAGATTTGGAGTCCCAAACAAGACCATAACTGATAACGGGACCCAATTCACAAGCTCTGCATTTTAAGGATATTGCGAAGACCTCGACATTCAAGCCAGTTACGCTTCCGTAGCTCATCGACAAGCAATGGCCAAGATGAGAGAGCAAATGCGGAAATCCTAAAAGGACTCAAGACGCGCACATATGAGCGCCTGAAAAAACATGGAGCCAACTGGATTGAAGAGCTTCCGCCCACCTTATGGGCCAACAGAACAACTCCAAACCGGTCAACTGGAGAGACACCCTTCTTCTTGGTGTACGGAGCTGAAGCGGTCCTTACTCCGGAAATCACCTTGGGGTCGCTCCAGGCCCGGACCTTTGACGATGCCACGTAGAACTAGCTCTGGCGTGAAGACCTTGACCTCGTTGAAGAGGGAAGGTGCCGAGCAGTTGTTCGGAATGCCAGATACCGCCAAGCTCTTCAGCGCTATCACCAAAGGCATGTTCACAGCCGACAGCTCGAGGAAGGCGATCTGGTGCTACGGAAAATACAAACTCGAGAATGGTTAAACAAACTCTTCCCCAGCTAGGAAGGACCCTTCTGAGTGATCAAAGTATCCCGTCCCGGATGCGTTCTCTTGGCAACTGAGGATGGGACACCTCTCCTTAATCCTTGGAACATTGTGCACCTCCGTAAGTTCTACGCTTAATATCACGGAGGTGAGTCTGTAGTTACATGTGATGTATGTTATAGAGTCATTGTACAGAGTCAGGTAACTCCTTCGGGAGAACAGCCGGACCTTCCCCGAAAGGTCCGCAAAGTTCAGGCAACACTTGTCATAGTCTCAGAACTAAAAGTGTAGCTAGCTACCTTGAGTCAAACGAGAAACGAAACACACTTAGCCTGGTTCCATACCCTAAGAGTGTACTTGTTTCCTCTGTACCCTGGGCCTATAATGAAAGACATCATTGTGTGAAAACAGACTCCACGTGCATTTATTTTGTACAGGCTCAATCTTTTTTATTTTTCTCTTTCTTGTCTATCAAAGTTGTGCAATTCTCAAGAAAATTTAGCTCGAACAATTCATGTATAATACAAGTTGCATTGTTAATTCTTCCGGGTCTAAACATTGTTGAATGGCCTACTCGCCTGAATGCCGTCAAGCCAATCTAGGTCCGAAGTGTGCTATCGACTTAGCCTGGTCCTACACCCTAAGTACGCCACTCTACCTACACCCCGGCAGGCCGAAGTAATGCAAGTACGGAAATGATCGGACCTAGAAAAAACAAGCCAATGCACTTGATTGTATATAGAATTGCATTCAACCTAAAAATTTCTTTCAGGAATAGTAAGCCGTAATTGAGTTATAGATAGGAAATGGATTTTACTGTTTTTCTTGACTTCAGTGTGCATGAAAAATAAAGATCTCATGATGATGGTGAATGAAGTCGGAGCTATCAAAGCTCTGACACCTCCTAAGGTGGCCCGCTGTCGATGTTTCAAACATTGATAGTATGCATCGCCGGAGCTACTAAGTTCTGACAAAACCAGAGGGTCAGCCATCAACGTGAAGAAAAGATGGTGGGAAGACTCCCCAGTGGGGTCTGCTGTTGACGCACCGCGTGTTGACAGTGGTTGTTGTCGGAGCTACCAAGCTCCAACAACCCCAGATGACTAAATGTCGACGCTCTACATGTTAACAAGGGTCACTACCAGAGCTACTAAGCTCCGACAACCTCAGGGGGCCCCTACTATTGACGACTTCGGACCTACAAACTACAAGTTTGAAGCACGCAAGTCTTCAACAAAATGCTACATCCTCTTGGTACATATTCGCAATCTACCAGGGGGCCAAGTGGGACAAAGGTGTTGAAGACAAAAAATGAAATTCATAAAATTCTTGAATTTCATTAATCTAGAGACAAGAGATTACAAAATTGGAGAAAAAGAAGAGAAGATACAAGCATGAGCTACAAAGAGAAAGTCTTATACCCTATGGAAGAATGAGGCAACCCTCTGGGCAACCTCCGACACGCTGGCCTTGGCGGCATCTCCCTCTCCGTCGATGGGACCTTCAAGCACCGGATCCAGTGGGAAGTGAGGATCCCGGCTTGTGTAGCACGTCAGTATGTACTCTGCGACGTTCTTCACCAGGGATTGTCCTTCGATTTCAAACTGGTCTGCGATGACATCGCCCATCTTGTTGAGTTTTTTGCCCGCCGAGCTCAACGCCTTCAACGCCAGGTCCAGCTCCGGCTCCGGATCATCTGGGCACACCGGTCTGAAGCCCAGCGGCGTCAGCGTTTCATTGGCTTTGCCCAAGAAGTCCCAAACTTGTTGGGACTCTGCAGCCCTTGAGCCTCGCACCACTTCCAAGGATCTCTTGGTCGCCACAAGCTCTGAATCCTCCCGGGCAAGGCGCTCGACCTCTTTGGCGTTCTGCTTAATCTTTTGAGCAACTTGCCTTTCGAGTTTGCCAGGATCCTCTTCCCGGAGGTGGATCTTGTTCTGGCGTTCGACCAAGTCTTTCTCCCAGCCCCACACTTTCTTCTCTCTGGTAGCAATTTCATTTTCCCTCTTGTTGAGGTCTTGTCCTCGCTGTCAGGCCTTCTTCTCCTCTTTCTCGCAGCGCTCCTCTAGCTTCTTGGTGCGCTCCGCGAGACTCTTGTCACCCAAAGTCAACCTCTAAGTAAGCTCCTCCTCCCTCTTCACGAGGTCATCCTGCAGCTCCAGGAGTTTTTGCTCTTCATTTTCGAGCTTTTTCGCCCGCTCCTCAAGAGCCTCCCGGCGCTTGACGAGGTTGTCGTGGATGGCGCTGAGCCTCTCTTGGCGGTCATTCGCTGCTTCATTAGCAGCCACAGCTTGTTCGTGGATGGCCCGGGATTAGTTGTCGAGGGATCGTGTCATCCTTTCCTTCTCATCCAGCAGTTGACCCCAGTACTCCAACCAGACAATTTCCCTTTTCACCCACTCCTTGTCGTCGGCCAGCCTCAACTGCGCCAGCTTGGTCTCGAATTGGAGCCGGTTGCGCCACCTCCTAAGGGTTTGGCGCTCCTCCTCGAGGTCCTAGCTGTCATGGTAAAAGGCCAGCTGGACCTGACGAAGGCTGGAGTAGGCGTTGTCGATAGACAGCGACAAAAGGATTGGCTCCAGACCTGCTGGGGTCTTCTCCGCTGGCTCCAGCGGGTTCTCCATAACAAAAATCAGGTCCCACTCTACAAGAGCGGTCCCCTGAGCTTCCGCGGCACTAGGGCCGCCCTCTGGGATAGCCTCGGCCGCCGCCGAGGAAGGTCCTGTAGAAAAATTTTCTACCTCCGGAATCGGCTCTGAAGGTCCCACCGCCAGGTCATCAGCAATTGGTCCCTCAGGCGGGGGACCGGCAGCTTCATCTTGGCACCCTGGCTTAGGCGCGGGTACCTCCGGAACCACCACCTCCGGGGCAGGCGTTGAAGGTTCAAATGGAGCTGAGGCCACTTCCGGCTCCGATGTTGGTACCTCCTCCACCGCCGGTTCAGGCGCTGGCGGTTCGACCTCCACCAGCTCGGGCACTGGCACTTTCGCGACAACCGGCTCGGGCGCCGGAACTTCATCAACCACCGGCTCCACCGCTGGGGCTTCAACAACGTCCGGCTCGAGGGCCAGAACTGCAGCTACCTCCGGCTCTGAGGCCAGAGCGTCCGTCATCTCAGCATCCAAAACCGGATCTTCAACCTCTGGAGCTGTTGCCACTGGTACATCTTCAATCCCGTGGTCTGACACTACCATGAGAGCTTCAGGGGATGACTCGAGGTCAAGGACCACAACAGCTGGCGCCGGAGCTGTCGCGGCCTCAGCCACCTCTTGGGGTGGTGCTAGAACTGGAGCCGGAGCCTCCGTCTGCACAACATCAGTTACTGCTGCAGGAACCAGAGCTTCAGCCCCTTTCTTGGGTACCCTGTGGATGAAGGACGAAGAAACTCAAAATATGGCTACAACAAAAAAAACAATCAACTGAGGTAAAAAAATCAAAATTACCTCGGAAGGCTTCTGCTCCAGCTAGCGCGGAACCTCTTCACCGGATGCTCAGGACCGGACCCTATCGCCACTAGTGTAGTAGCTCCAGAAGGCTCCCTAGAGCTTGCTGCCGCCATCGGCGTCGTCTTGGTTGAGGCCCCCCTCGACTGAGAATAACCTTCGGACCTAGAGCCCTCAGTTGGCCCTAGTACTGGAGCCACATGGCCGGAGCTAGTGTCCCGAGGAGATGCCGATGCTGGAGTGGTTGCCGCCATTGAAGACCTCCTCCGCTGGGGAGAAGAAGCTGTCGAGGAAGGAGTAGGTCTGACGGACCTCCCGTCGGAATGCTTCAACTTAATCTTGCAGCTTGAGGACTCGGCCAACACCTTACCCTTGCCTATGACTTCAGCTCTTGGCTTCAGGGCGGGAGCGGAGCCACCTTCAGAAGCTTCGGGGATCGCCACCCCAGTGGTTGATCGCCTCTCCATCAGGCCCAAGTCGTCCAACAACAGCATATTCCTTTGGAGCTCTTTACACTCCTCTGGTATCATATTCAGAGGAAGGAAGGCCGCCGATGGAGATACGTCGCCAGGGCCGATGTTCCCAGGCTTGAATTTCCTGAGATGGTTCTTCAAGGCTTCACCGGTCAAGTTGGTGTCCAAACCAACCTCAATGTGGTTGGTATCCATCTCACTGTTGAAGGCCCAGGTAGGTCACCCTCTAGCCCTCAGCGAAGCCCACCTGTTCGTTAAGAAGTTGTCGAAGACCATCGGGGGGGTCACCCCACTGTCGACACACTCCTGGATCCTGTCCAGAATGGGCTTGTACTCCCTCGAAAGCTCCGGCACATGACTCCAAATGTCGGTGTCGACACGGGGAGGCCTTTAGGCATTTCCAGCCTCTCGTGTCCCTCGACGATGATGACCACCCAATCTTTCTTCCAGTCGTCCCACTTGTCGGAAGGAAAGGACCTCAAGTACTTGAGGGGGGAGTTTTTCCGCTTCACGAAGTAGTAGAAGCCGATGAACTCATCACTCTTCCGGGTGGGGTGGATAGTGAAGAAAGTTCGGAACAACTCCACGCAAGGGGGCACTCCCACCCACATCTCGCAAAAGTGGACGAAATTCGCCACCAACAAGACTGAGTGGGGGCCAAGATGGTGGAGCTGCAGTCCATAGAAATCCAGCAGCATCAGAAAGAAAGTGGAGAAAGGCGGGATCAAACCCGCCATGGCATACCCAAAGAAGTACATCATATCTTCGGCTCGCTCCTTCTCGAAGGGAAGCTTGCCGCAGCGAATGTTGTTGTCGAAGAAGCCACTGGACCAACCCATGTAGGTCCGGACCCTGGACAACTCCTTCTTGCTCCCAATGCGGCTCTTGGGGAGTCCCAACTTCATCGCAGCACAGCGAGGCGAGAGATGAAAAGCAAGCGAAAGTTTGGAGGATTCGAGTGCAAGTTCAAATGAAGGCGTAAAGAATCCCCAAACGGTGTGCGCTTTCACTCTTAAGTAAGCCCCCGCAACGCTTGGATGGAAACCGCAGAGGAGCCGATGATATAGTTCAAAAACTTCAACCTGCCAATGACAAGGGGGCCTGGGGCCACCCCGACGATCAAGTCGAGGTCCTTACCCTAGGCGAACAGTTGTCATCATGAGAGGCAGGAAGCTTGAGGGCGGCAGCCTGACAGGACGCGTGGAACCGATACGGTTTTTGTATTGGGAACCGGCGACCTTCAATTGCGTGAGATCCGCACAAGCAGATCTCACCTGCCGCATCCTAGATATGCCACGCGGCGATGGTTTAACTGCAAACTACCGCCAACGGCACAATCGAAGACCCTTGAAGACACAGCTCAAAAACCGAAGGATGGACCCACCTCCGGCAGAACGACTTCATCCAAAAGGCCTCTCCCAGAGGTGGGCCCAGGGGGCAATTGTCGATACCCTACGTATTGAATACCCCTTGGGACTTCAAAAAGAGCAAAAGAACTTCACCTGTCTGAATTGAAGACCTTTGAAGGCCCCACGTGTCATACGGGACCAGACCTGCGTCCCTTCTATGGTTAGTCCTAGTGCTGCCACGTGTATCCTGCAACCGGAGCTACATCCCACACATGGGAAAGCTCCGGGCTAAATACATGTGCGGCATCCCCGGACCTAACCCCCGACAGAGGGAAGCTCCGGTACCGACACATGTACAACAGCACCGGACCTACCCGTCCTAGACGGTAAGCTCTAGAGCTGCCACGCGTCCAACCGCCAGACCTTCAACTTCAACAAGCAGACTGGTGAACCCCCAATGGCTCGGACCTTCAAGGGACAATTAAAGACTTCAAGACCTGATTAAGTGTCATTAATACCATCTTAATGACACACGATCGGATGGCCCTTAATACCAGTAACGTCACTGTCAAGGCGCGTTACCACACTATTAAGGGTAATTAAGATAATTAATTATGTATTAAGCATCAGTAACCGCTAGGGCCACATGTCGGACCAGACTAACAATGTAACGATCAGTCCTTGTTCTATAAAAGGACTGGTCGAGCGATAAACAGAAGAGACTTCTTCTAGACTCTGCTCTGACACACGCCCACAAGCGCTAAGACTCTCAATCTTCGTGTCACTAGGGTATTACGCTCAGGTGGCCCGAACCACGTAAATCTTCGTGTCAACTTGCCTCGCGTTCTGAATCTCTGCGCACCCACAACCGAACTACAAACTCCACAGGCTGCCAATGGTAGTACCGGGAGAATTGCCGGAATCACACTCCGACAGTGGGCTAAAATCATTTTAGGCCTCACTAAATTAAGTTATTTGTACTGAGAAAATATTAAATTTTTTCTTAGTAAGATAATGTAACTATGGTATGGAGATTATTAAAAAACTAAGAATGCCCATTAAGAAATTAAGCTTCTATTGATTATTAAGTATATAATGTCATAGCAATTTTGTCGAGTAACCAAAGCGAAAGATAAATTGCTATGTCATTTAATGGCAATTAAGTTGTACGAAATTTTATTGATGAACCAAAGAAAAAAATAGAATTTCGATGTTCTTAAGTA
Organism: Tuctoria greenei; assembly: GCA_036927565.1. Classification (NCBI taxonomy): domain Eukaryota; kingdom Viridiplantae; phylum Streptophyta; class Magnoliopsida; order Poales; family Poaceae; genus Tuctoria; species Tuctoria greenei. The sequence goes on along the minus strand of JAYESD010000011.1, from coordinate 36,403,573 downwards.
ATATTGCATGTTTTTTTGGTCGAGTAACCAAAGCGGAAGACACTAATGACATTTTTCTTCGATTGAGGAAATTAAGTGCATAGTAATTTGATCGAGTAATCAAAGTGAAATATAAATTACTATGTTTTTTGGTTATTCTCAAATGTTGAGTTTTGGTCGAGTAACCAAAGTGAAAGATAAAACTCAATATTTATTTTAAGATATTTTGAATGTCATATTTGTCAAGATGACAAAAGATGACATTTTATTAAGTCATTTAAATTATTCTCTGCATAGAGAATTTTGTGAAGTAACCAAAATGAAAGACAAAATTTTTCTTATGTTTTCAATAATTTGTTTTTCCGTGTAGCCAACGTGAAAAATAAATATAAGACCTAAGTTTATGCATTCATATTTAAGTAATCTACTCAGATGGTTCCTCCATGATAAGTTTATCACTAAGTTATATCTCGACCATTGAGTCTCTCGAAGGAGATAATTTCTACTCATGGTGAGATTCTACCCAGTTTTTCCTTTCATCTTTTGTGATGAGAATAAAATAAAGCATTCATTAAAATGATGAAAGTTTAAGATAATGATAATTGTGTGTACGACAGTGCTCGTACTAAGTGAGTCATTCAAAGAAATGTTTGATGACAATTAAAAGCTCCATTGATGACGGTATTCAGCGAGAAATCACTGAATACAACACTATTTTTTAGTACCACCTTAAGATGGAGAAGCAATTTACTGTCTCCTATAAATTTACAGTTAGCACTCTTGTCAAGAGGCTTACCACTCAAAAAAATAATGGAGGTGTTGTGCGTGAGCACATACATAGAATGACGAACATAATCACTAAACTTATATATTTGAGACTAAAATATGAGTTCTAAGTGCATCTTATACTTGTCTCATTTCCAAATGAATTTTGAGAAATTCATCATCAATCAAAATACTAAGAGTTGTGAGATATTAAGAAATTGATCACCATTGCGTTCAAGAAAGGAGCATTGTTAAATCCATTAGGCAATTTGACACTGTCAAATGCACCAAAAGTTTTAAGTAAAAGGAGAATCCTAAAAGAGGGATAATGATCATTGAAGTCGCTGATGATCACAAAGGAAAAGTGTAAGCCAACTGAAACTCCCATTAAGTATTAAGAGATGGCTTTGCACTTAACATTGATAAAGTTATTAATGTACCCTCTTACAGAGAAATTTGGTTTTAGTATCATGCTTGGACTATTAAACTTTTTTTGTCATTTTCGCAAACTATCTTATTATGTTTACACAATGAGATTGCGTTTTGCATACCACAAGACATGCTCATTGTCCTCTCATAATAACTAAGTATTTAGTAAGCACATAAGAATCAATTGTGAAACGTCTTCGAAATTATGGCACCATCGTTGAGACCATATTTCAAGGGAGGGGATTGAACACTCTATTTCACAATCATTGATTATTTCTACCAAGTATTTTTGACTCAGATGAATGCAAAAATTATCACGATCGGAATACCCCTCTCAAGTTATGGATATTAATCCTCATTAAGTTTTATTTATGAGGATGTCAAGGTAAGATTATTTTAGTTAACCCAAACAAAAGACAATAAGACTATTTGATAAGATAGCATTATTTCCAATGTCTTAATCTACACTAAGTAGAAGGGAAACAATATACGCTATGATTAGGGGGAGTACGGTAAGATGAGAAAAACATTCTTGAGGAAAAGCGGATGTTTATCCATTTTTATGATTCAAGAATTGTTCTTTCAATACTTGCTGATGTGGGTCACATGTGGTCATTAATTTTTAATTTTGGCTCAACACCATTTGTTAGTTCTTCATTAGCGACATTTATGCTATATAAAGCTTGTGTTGCACAGGAGCATTCTCAATTTTGTAAGTTCACTAAGTTGTCACATATTATGATGAAGAGCAATAATTACCTAAACAAGTGATGTGATGGTATGAGATCCCCTTTTGAGATCTACATTCAAATGATGGATTATTCCGTTCATTTGAAGTAAGAGGCAAATAACCCTCATCTATTCAAATGGTGTCAAGCCATAAAAGATTTAATGATGATTAAGCATGCCAATAAAGTCTTGAATTAAGTTGATATTCCTAATAGAGTCAAAATAGTAGACTGTAGTGAGTCTACAAAACTAATAGTGACTCTAAAGAGAAATTTTATATATTAGTAAGATAGACATACGGTAAAAAACTTTACTAAGGTAGAAGGTTTTGATTATGATGAGTCGTTCTCGTACCTCTCAACTAAGGATTCATTCAGAATCATTATATCATCAGTAAGTACATCATCACTTAGAATTATATCATCTTGATGTAATAATGATGTTTCTTAATTGGGATCAATACGAGAACGTCTACATGACACAACCAAAAGGTTTGTCATGAAGAATAAAGAACATTTGAGATACTATTTAAGAAGATTCATTTATGAACTCAAGAAGGCCTTGTGCAATGGTATCTTAAATTCAACAATTGTAAGAACGAGAAATTAATTTTTTCGTATTTTGTAGATGATGTATTACTTGCGAGTAATGATGTTGATATACTATTAGAAATTAATAAGTTATTGTCCTCTATTTTTGGTATTAAGAATCTTAGTAAAATATCCTATGTGTTAGGAATTAAGATTCACTAAGACAAATATAAAGAGGTATTAAGATAATTCATATGACATACTTGAGAGCGTACTTGGGAAGTATGGTATGCATGAAAATAAATCTTCGTCTACTCTAATGAGTAAAGGTTGGTAAGTATAGAACTAATAAGAGGTCGACCTAATACGAATCAGTTCCAAAACTTCTTGCTGATAGAAGTTTTAAGTTTTGCTGAATTCATAAGTTACCTTGACAAAGTTTGAGTACCAGGTTAATTTTGGCATAAGTAAGTCCAAACCAGATGACTGGATTGAAAATATTTATGACTTGCAATTTTGCAAGTATCAAGGTCTCATGATAAGTTAAGTATGAAAATAAGTCATTGGAATAATGACGTAATATCTACAAGATGTGTAGTACATCCACATTAGTAATCAACACTCGCAGATTGGAACTTTATTGTGAAAAAACTCCTAACTTAAAGTCATTGCATCATGTGTGATGCATACCAAATATATATAATAAATGGGGCCACCGAGCAGACATAGTATGTAAACTCGAATTGTGAGTGGTTAACAACATTAAACCACTTAAATTTTTTGTACTTCAGAGGCAACAAGTCATATGTGATGCCAAACACATTAACATAAGTTATGTGTTGCAAAGAAGTAAATCCAGAATCATATTAATTAGTGAATGTTGAGCAAATAAGTATCAAGCGAATGCTTGCAGATCCGCTTATAAAAGGACTTCCACTCCCATGTGTTCGTTGAACACATAGAGCGCTTGGGTTTAAAGAAGATCCTATGATTACCTGGATTATAAGGGGGCAAAACTAAGTATCAAGTCATTTCTAAGTGTAAGACATATTGTGGTCTTCGAATCAAGCAGTACGTACATGGTTGCTTTGATGTGTTGTAATATATATGTTGAGCATGAGGAAATGGACATTAAGTTTAGTATTAAGTAAGTTTTAATTCGAGTTCAAGGGAGTATGTGTGAAACTCAAATTTCAGCATGTATCCAAATTGAATAGACACAACCCACCGAATAGATGCGTCTCTGATCGGAGAGACACAACTGTTCCGAAAAGGTGGGTAGTCCCCTCTTGTGTCCCTTTGAAAACTATAAGTATGTGATGTAGTTATTCATTGTTTGGAGTGCACAAGAGCGTGCAAGAACACACAACACCACGGTTGCAAGTCCGATCAATCAGAATGGAAAAACAAGAGGAAGCGCCTTCCACGACTTCTTTGTAGGTTCTTCATGTGGTCGTCGGCCCCTGACTCGATGGCCGCGTCATCAACCATCAATTCTTAAGAATAAGATAAGTTTTTCTTGATCATGTTTGATTCTTTGTTAATCCGAATTAGATTAAGTGGCTATTTAAGATCCTAATGTTTCAGTATTTCTAACAGTAAAATCAGATATCTTTGATTATTTCATTCTCAAATCAAGTATGGTTGCTCGTAGTTTATGTTTTGCCGCTTTATCCTTTTTTTATGGACCATTTTATTGCGACGTTGCAAGCAGCTGCAATACTTTTGATGAAACTGTGGATACTTACCTGGAAGAGTGTTGAAGTTGCAGTGGGGCATTTGTCAGCTTATGTATGTATTCTTTCCACCAAATATCCTCTATTTTTTCCTCTATACAATTGTACATGTTCCTGAAAATAGTTGCATGGTCTATAACATCATGCATTGATGACATTAATGCAGTTGTTGGCAATAATGGGTGTGCGTCACCATTCGTAAAGATGTTTTATTCTTTTACGCCATCACAAATCTTTAAACGTTATGGGTCTTACTGGTAGGTCATGGGTCATATCTTGCCGGGGCCAATTGCCTATTAATTAATGGTCCATTCCTCGAAGCATAATTTGAGAAAACAGTGTATAATACTACTTGTTTAGTAGTACAAATTTATGAAAAAGACCAACATTTTTTTAGTTGCGTGCCAGTGGGTTCGTTTGTTTAAATTAGGTATTGATGTGGCTGGTCATGTTATAGCTGCAAGTAAGGTAGGTACGCAATTGATTAGAAATATGTACTATTGTTGTTAACTATTGCTGCTCTTAATAATGTCGGTGCATCGTTGGATAACAACAAGAACAATGATAATGCATAGGAACACTGAGGTACTATTGCGTTACTTGGCATTGTTGGAGTTGCCTTTATATCATATTATCTAGTCAAAATCAACTCTACTCATTCTTTTACATTTAGGATTCACCAGTATGCCTATACTACATTGACCGATTGCCTCTGAAATAATATGTTTGGCGAGCTGATGAGCCTCTCTGGGCTCTCATGTCTTTATACTAATGTATAACATATACCTATCTGGTTCCAAACCCGTATAAATGAGTAGAGGTTGTGATAGGTTTGACGAGTCGACAACTATACTTAGCTATTGTTGAAGTGTGCCAACGACATTTTTTTCGATACTACTAAGAAATAGTACAGGGAGGTTCGTATTTAGGCAGGGAGTAAAATCAAGATCCAAAAGTGAGGTGACATGAAAAGTTTTACGTGGTTCGGGCCGCCTGAGCGTAATATCCTACTCCACGGAGTGTTTGTGTATTGTATGAACTTGTAGATGAGTGAGAGTTCGTATGCCCGAGCTTAGTTGTCCTTCTATCGTGCAGCACAACCTTTTTATATGCCAACGACTCGTTGTTACAGTATGTGTCGTGGTCCGGCATGTGGTCCTGGCTGTAATAACCACCCTATACACGATCTACGGTGTTAACGGGGGTTAATAGTGTGATAACGTGCCTTAATAGCAGTGTTATCAATCTTGATACTTGTCGAATCGTGCGTCATTAATATGGTATTAATGATGCGTTAACCAGGTCTTGTAACTGCTGATTGATAGCCCTTAAATGTCCGCGCCGTTGGAGAAACCGGTGTCTTCCTATTGTAGACATAGATCCGGACGTGTGACACATGGTAACTTCGGAGCTTTCCTCTACATGGAGGTAGGTCTGGAGCTACTGAACACGTGGCAGCGCCGGAGCCACCCTAAGGGGGAGGCAAGTCCGGCACTGCAGGATGCGTGGCAGTGCTGAAGCTTCCCTAAGGAGGGAGGCAGGTCCGGCTCTGCAGGACACATGGCAGCGTCGAAGTTTTCCTAAGGAGGGAGGCAGATCCGCCTCTGTAGGACACGTGGCAGCGCTGGAGCTTCCTTAAGGATGGAGGCAGGTCTGGTTCTACAGGACACGTGTTGCCTCCAAAAGTCCACAACAATAGAAGGTGGAACTCAATTTTTACAGGCGCCTCAATTTTTCAAACACAGGCGGTTCTTAAAAATATGTGACTGTGATGACGAATGATATAATAACCGTCTGTGATGAAAGAACAACACAGGCGGATTTTAAAGAACAACCGTCTGGGTAAATACATGATCTTCACAATCGGTTCTTAATTAAGAACCACCTGTAATGCAACGAACTTCACAGACGGATTTTAAGAAACAACCGCCTGGGTAAATACATGATCTTCACAGACAGTTATTAATTATTAACCGTCTGTAATGCAATGAACTTCACAGACGGATTTTAAGAAACAACCGCCTGGGTAAATACATGATCTTCGTTGGCGGTTCTTAATTAATAACCGTCTGTAATGCAATGAACTTCACAGATGGATTTTAAGGAACAACCGTCTGGGTAAATACATGATCTTCATTGGCGGTTCTTAATTAATAACCGTCTGTAATGCAATGAACTTCATAGCCGGTTCTTGATTAACAACGGCCTGAGAAGATCATGTATTTTCAGTGGCGGTCATTGTTTAATTATCATAAGCGGTTTTCATTGAAATTACAGGGATGTAGTTGCAATTATATATCACAACCGTATGTAGTCGTGCAGGCAAAATTGTATCAGGAAAAAAACACAGATGAGCTAGCGGATACTAGTACAGTAATGCATTATAGGAAATGCTCGATCACCAGTGAGGCTGGCTTAATTGTGATAATACACCATTAGAGGCTTTACAATTGTTCAAAGATAATTTCTTTACACACTGAACAAAAATCATGCTACATTCATTGTAGATCGACGATGAAGCTCCCATCGATCAATCTAAATTGTACCGTCCTGCTTGCTCCCGAACACGTCTCTTATATTACGCTAGATCCTGAAAATATTAACATTATTTAAATTAACAAATTTCGAAGGAGGAATGAATAACCTACATTGGTCACTAATTCAAAGTGTCATCTAACCTTGATAAGTAGATTATAGCAATCATTTTCAACATCAGGCACATTTAGCTGATGCAGCAAACGTTGAACTTCAAGTAGTATAGTTTTGATTGTAAAAGCACTGCACCACCCCTAGGAAATATAATTTAAGCAATATAAGAAACCAGTTCAAATAAGTTCGACAATAATTATAAGTAATAATTACATGAACAAAATAGATCTATCTTACAGTCTCTTGACCAAGAATCCCGATGCAGAGTGCTCCCGAACGATGGACATTTGGGTGGAAGAACCCAATTAGAAAGGCGCATCTTGGAGGCACCAAGGGATAATCCTCAGAGAAGGAGATTGTCAGGGGGTAGTAACCATCTTCCCATTCAGTCTGCAAAAGAAATTTATTAATAGGAGGACGATGGTTAAACTCATATTGTGCTTGTTCTTCATGACTTAACCCTTCTTTACCGGGGACGATGCACTGCCACTTCAATAAATCTCCCGATTCAGGCTTCGCAGAGAAACCCTACGCGGAGAAATTGAAAATACCAAAAACAAACAACACGGAAAAACAAACTACAGTTAAGTTCATCAGTCCATTACAGATACATATGTATATACAACCATGTGACCGGTGTGCCATATGTACATACATGGGGATGGTTCTTGCGCCACGCCAAGCGCTCCTCCTTCAATCGGCTACACGCCCGAGACATCATTATCTGAAAGACCAAACTTCCAAAATTCCAAATCATTGAGTCCAAATGCATATGTACACAAATGCAAAAGGACACAATCCATATACCAACATTGTTCTAAGTTGATTTCAGAAGATACAAATATATATAATATATATCATCTCGCATTGCTATATACATTTTTTCCAGCATTGACATCTTCTCGCATATAGGGTTTCAAATTCTTTTTAATGCTTCTCTCTACGCGCTTGATGTTTTCGGGTTCGGTGAAAAGGTACATCTCTTCATACTGATTATATTCCTCTTCATTATCTCCCACATTGTTAACCCCAACAATATTTTGCTTTCCAGAAACAACTACGTGCAACTTCTCAGTTTCTGGATCTTGAACATAAAAAACTTGTGCAACATTATCGGCGAGAACCCACAGGTCATCTTTGTAACCCACTTTATTCAAGTCTACCAGTGTCAGCCCGTAATTGTCCACTTTCAAACCATCAGGATGTTTGACCCATTGGCACTTAAATACGGGCATTACCATTCTTTCGCCATAATCGAGTTCCCATATTTCCTCTATGAACCCGAAGTATGTGGTCTTCTGCCCTTGTGAATCATAAGCCTCAATACGAACACCACTATTTTGTGCAACACTCTTACCATCTTTTTCTTTAGTGTAAAATGTGTAACCATTGATGTCATATGCTTGCCATGATGTTACCAAAGCAGATGGGCCACAAGCTAACTTCTTCATTGTTGCCTCTTCTATAGTGTTTCCGTATGATATATTTTTGTCCGTTAACCATTCAGTGAAACATCTCCTGTGCTCTTTCATGATCCAGTCCTCTTTGCGGTCTTGGTTTTTATCACGAAGCTCAATTTGGTGTTCCTCGATGTACGGCTCAGCTATTGCGAGCTGTTGTAGTACACCAAAATGTGCACGGTGTACATTCTTGTAATCTTGAACAATAAAAGTTTTCTTACCCACTTTGCCTCTCCCACGTAGTCTACCCTCATGTAACTGTATAGGCATACCTATCGATTTTCCATCTTTGATGTAATCAGCGCAACCCTCACTCACTTCTTCAGTGGTGTATCCTTCCATAATTGAACCCTCCGGGTGAGCACGGTTCCGCACATAACCTTTTAATACTCCTAAATATCTCTCCAACGAAAACATATGATGTAAATATAGTGGCCCCAATGCTTTTATCTGATCAACAAGATATATGATTAGGTGTACTTGCATATCAAAAAAGGATGGTGGGAAACACATCTCAAGCTTGCACATTGTCTCGACGATGTATGTTTTCAGATAGTCTAAATCTTCACGTGCTATCACCTTTTGTGATACTGCATTGAAGAAGTAACACAAACGTGTGATGACAACTTTTATATGCTCAGGTTTGATTACTCTTATTGCAATGGCAAGGAAATCTGTCATCATCATGTGACAGTCGTGAGAATTATAACCGAATAAAGACAAGTCTTTCATCAAGACTAGATTGCGGATATTGGATGAGAAACTTGTGGGCACTTTGATCCCACGCAAGCATTCGCAAATTGCTTTTTTCTCTTCTAGCGTCAAGTTGTAGCTGGCTGGGGGAAGGTAATGCTTCCCGTTCGCCTTTTCTACTGGATGAAGCTCTGGTCTCAAATCAAGATTTACTAGGTCCATACGTGAATTTAATCCGTCATTCGTTTTCCTCGGCATGTCTAGCAAGGTCCCAATGATGCTGTCAAATACATTCTTTGTAACGTGCATCAAATCAATACTATGGCAAAATTCCAGATTCTTCCAATACGGAAGATACTTGAAAAAAATTGATTGTTTTTTGAAAGCCATGTCAGTTGTATCATCCGAAGATGTACTTTTCTTTCTCTTAATTCCTTTACTCTTTTTTCCCTTACCGAAAGCAATATGAATGTTCTTGACCATTTCAAACACAAGTTTTCCACTGTAAGGTTTCGGTGCAGTATCTTTTTCGATTTTGTTATCAAATTGTTCTTTCATCTTCCTATACTTGTGTGTATTTGTCAAGAACCGTCGATGTCTCATGTACACCGTCTTTCTGGATGAAGTGAGGTATAGAAATCCAGTTCTATCCACACACCTAACGCAACCTTTCTTCCCTTTCATTTGTCCCGATAATGTAAACAGTCCGGGATAATCATGCACGGTAACGAATATCATTGCTCTTAGCGTGAAATACTCCCTCTTGTACTCATCCCATGTACGTACCCCTTCATTCCACAATTTCGCCATATCTTCCATTAAAGGTTCCAAGAACACATCAATTTCGATGCCGGGTTGTTTCGGACCTTGGATAAGAACAGATAATAAGATATATTTCCTTTTGTGACACAACCACGCCGGTAGGTTGTACATAGTTAAGACCACGGGTCATGTGCTGTGTATGCTCCTTTTTTCACCAAACGGATTCATTCCATCCGTACCCAAGGCAAACCTCACATTTCTGATTTCCTTCGCAAATTCTGGATACTGAATATCAAAATTTTTCCACTGCGTTGCATCACCAGGGTGTCGTATATGTTTTTCATTCTTCTTGCGTTGCTCGGAATGCCAACGCATAGGTTCAGCCTCCCTAGGGTTTGAGAACAGACGCTTCAAGCGATCAATTACCGGAAGGTACCACATCACCAATGCAGGAATTTTTCTCTTATTCTTCCCGTCTGCATCGCCAGAAGTATCGTCATCGTCACCTTCAGGACCAATAATAAACTTCTTATTCTTCTGAGTCTTTTTCATGTTGGTAACATACTGGTGATTGTAGTCCTTCTTGTATCTACTGACACCACAAATGGGGCATCTAATTGCGAGCTCATGCTCTTTGTGATACAGAATACAATGGTTCACACAAGCGTGTATTTTTGTCACACCTAGTGCCATCGGGCAAAGAAGTTTCTTCACTTTATAAGTGCTTATGGGCAGTTTATTTGGATTTGGAAGAATTTCTGCCAGAAGATTCAAAAGATCAGAGAAACTACAATCGGACCATCCGTGGGTAGCTTTCAACTTTAGTAGTTCTAAGATTGCACGCAATGTAGTAAACTCTTTACCACAACCGTTTGATTCATCATATAAAAGCTCTGTCGCCGCATTCTGCAATGTCTCCATTTTACTTAAGCCTTTGCTTGCTCTCATAGAAGTCAGTACATATGGTTCAATGTGACGCAACATCTCCTCACAATCGAACTCATCATCATCATCACCAACTTGATTATCACTACCATCATCGATATGAACATTATCATCATCTGAGCCTCTCTCATCATCTTTATCCACATCATGTGTATCTAACTCACCATGCTCTGTCCATATTGTGTAGTTATTTTTGAAACCTCTTTTCACCAAATGAGATTGGATTACTATAGTATCCGTCCAAGCAATCTTATTTTCGCAGTCGATACATGGACATAATATGTCATCTATCTTTTGCAACTTCACATGTCTCTTGGATGCTTCAATAAAATTTGCAACATTACGAATGTACATAGGATCGGGTCTTGGCATATTATACATCCACGCTCGACGGTCCATGCTTCAATAATAGAATTTTTGTCAGATTTACCAAATTTGGCCACAAATATTCTCTAAAGGTCTTCTATAAAATGAATTTACAGAGACATAACAAGTATGATTAGGGCGACTAATGTAGGAGACGGGCGACGTCTTGAGGCGGACGGAGTCAAAGGGGGAAACAGGCCCAACAGCACGGGCTAGGTCTGGGTGGGATCCGGTCCGTTATATCGGGAAACAGGCCCAGATGCATCTTATATATATTACAATAGCATCTGTTAATTAAACATCATATTCATGTCACATAATAGGTACAAAAAGGAAACAATCCATATAGTCCATACATCAATATCCCAGAACACAATCCATACAATCCTTACACATGCAAAAGGACAGAATCCATATACCAGAACACACAAAACTAACAGCTTAGCAGCTAATGAAAATATACAAAGAAAAAGTAATGAAACTACATTTACCTTGTAGAGGTGTCAGCACGGTGGGGAGGCGTCAGCACGGTGGGCCGGCTGGGTGGAGAAGTGGTGGTGCGGGGTTGAGCGGCGGCGCGGCAGTATGGGTTGGGCGGCGGAGCAGTGGCGCGACGCAGGGGAAATTCAACAGCCTGGCGGCGTCGATATAAATTCTCCAGAGTTGCGTTTTGACTGCGGTGAGGGGTCCTTATATAGACGTCAGTTTTTCACAGGCGGTTTTTAACTTTATCGCAGGCGGGTTTTACTTACCAACCGCCTGAGAAGATGTTTATTAATTAAGAAGTAAATATCTTCACAGGCTGTTGGTACTTAATAACCGCCTAAGAAGATTTTTATCTCAGGCGGGTATTACTTAACAACCGCCTGAGATAATGCCAACTGAACAAAATATTTTTAAAACTTGTATAGCTGACATTGTAATGTTTTGGTAAATATCAAATTAATTTCTACTCACATATTATTCACATTTGTGTATCTCATAAAAAAAAAGTTCCTTCACTCAAAATTGTTGGTATGAACATATTTGTATAATTTATACATGTATGAATTTTTTAAATTTTTTTAAAAGCACTCCAACATGTCAAACTTCAAATTATCCACCAGTATTCATTGACACTTGATTGAAATATGTACAAAACACAAGAAATATGTACAAGAACACTTGATTGAAATCCTAAAACTACACTACGGCCCCGCCTCCTCCATCCTCTCCGCCAACTTCTCAAACCACGCCAAGCGGTCCTCCTCCGACTCGTCGTCGTCGTCGTAGTCGTCACCATGGTGGTGGTCGCCGTCGTTGGAGGACGACTCGTCGTCGCCGTTGTCGGAGGATGACTCATCGTCGTCGTCATCGGAGGACGACTCGTCGTCATCATCGTCGTCGTCGTCGTCGTCGTCGTCCTCCTCCTCCTCCTCCTCCTCCTCCTCCTCCTCCTCCTCCTCCTCCGGCGACGATGCAGGGGTCGGCTGCTCTGGCTGAGCCGATTGCTCCGGCTGTACCGGTGGCTCCGGCTGCACCGGCGGTGGAACGCGTTGATCGTCGTCATTCACACTCTCGGGGGAGCTGCAGCGTATCCGCTTGCAGGGCGGTTGCCTCGGCGGGCTAGGTGGCAGAAGGTTGGCCATGGCTGTGGTGGTTCGTCGGCGCCGGGCTAGGAGAGGTGGAACGATGGAAGAAGAAGAAAGGAATGCAAAAGTTCTGTGCTTGTACATAACCGAAGACGCGCCTTATATATGGTCTGTGCGGAGTAGACGAGGGAGTGGCTCGTTTCCCGCGCATTGAACTCTTTGTAGACCTCGTGCAACGCACAATTAAACCACTGTGGAAGACGATCTTGAGAGATCCTTCCGTCGCGTCAGTTGATTAACACGGCTCAAGATCGTCCCTTCACCACGGCTTCTCAACTTCTCCACAGACATCGTGCGGCGCGTCAGTTAATTAACACTTCTTAGGCCGTTAATTAACATATTGTAGTTTCAAAAATGTTTATCTCAGGCGGGTATTACTTACAAACCGTCTGAGAAAAAAAGAAGTAAAAATCATCACAGACGGTTGGTACTCACCAACCGTCAAAGAATATATTTATCTCTGACGGGTATTACTTAACAACCGCCTGAGATAATTCCCGATACGGTTCTTCAGTTTCCTTATCCCTTGCTTCTTTTTTATTTAGATTCCAATATAAATACTCAAACATGTTTACAATCTGCAAATTGTGTTCAAATTCGATGATTCTTTCTTCTACATTTGTATTAAATTAACATCTACCAACTGAACAAAATATTTTGTTCATTGCGCATTGAACTCTTTGCAGACCTCGTGCGGCGCACAATTAAACCACTGTGGAAGACGATCTTGAGAGATCCTTCCGTCGCACGCGTCCCTGCACCACGGCTTCTCAACTTCTCCGCAGACCTCGTTCGGCGCGTCAGTTAATTAACATCTTCTCAGGCCGTTAATTAACATCTTGTAGTTTCAAAAATGTTTATCTTAGGCGGTTATTACTTAACAACCGCCTAAGATAATGCCCGATACTGTTCTTCAGTTTCCTTATCCCTTGCTTCTTTTTTATTTAGATTCCAATATAAATACTCAAACATGTTTACATTCTACAAATTGTGTTCAAATTAGATGATTCTTTCTTCTACATTTCTATAAAATTAAAATCTACCAACTGAACAAAATATTTTGTTCATTGCGCATTGAACTCTTTGCAGACCTCGTGTGGCGCACAATTAAACAACTGTGGAAGACGATCTTCAGAGATCCTTCCGTCGCACGTGTCCCTGCACCACGGCTTCTTAACTTCTCCGCAGACCTCGTGCGGCGCGTCAGTTAATTAACATCTTCTCAAGCGGTTGGTACTCACCAACCGCCTGAGAATATATTTATCTCGAGGACGGTTGTTACTTACCAACCGCCTGAGATAAGCCCATGGAGTTCCCCTTGCCGCACGATATTGCGGTCCTGATCGCGGGGTGCGTCGCCGCAACCTCCACCCAGCCCATGGACGACCTCTCCAGTCTGCGCGCCACCTGCAAGGCCATGCACGCGGCGTGCCGTGATCCCACCGTGGGCAGGCGCGTGGCGCTGAAGCGGGAGAGCAGCTGGGAGTGGTTCCAACGGCACGGGAACGGGAGCTACGACGCCCTCGTGGAGCGCCTGGCCAACGTGGGCAACCCTCATGCGTGCTACGTCACCGGGTTTGACCTCGTCTTCAACTACGGCCGCGCGCAGGCGCAATGGGGCACCCAGTTCCTTGCCCGAACGGCCACGAACGGCCACAAGGTGGCGGCCTACGTCCTCGCCATGCTCCGCTACGATGCCGACTGCGGGGACCGCGATGCCCTCGAGTATATCCGGCAGGTCGAAGGCGAGGCCCACGTCGGCGACAACACGGTCGGGTCCGTCGCGATGAAGAGGAACAACAAGGAGTGTTGCCAGTGTCGGAATCAAGCCATGCAGAGGCTCGACGTTTTCGTGAGCTGGAGGTTACTGCGTAGGCCTCCTCCCAGACCGCCGCCGGTGGCACTGCCCGACATTGACGATGGTGTTTGCCGCAGCCCAACAGGGGGGAACTAGGGGCCTGCCCGCTGCGGCAGGCGAGGGTGGTCCGAGACCGTCTTCTGTAGTGAGAACTGTAGGATTGAGCGCGAGTATGACCTGTTCTCCCATAACGTGTTGTACTCTATGGGTTATATTAAAAATGTCCACTGAAAAAATAAATGAATAAATCATTATATTCATCAAGATAGAAAATTGAAAAATAGCATTTGTTGTATGTTTTTTATGTTTTGACCAATTTTAAAGGATTTATGAAGTGAAATTTAATGGTAACCTTTACTTATCAATAATATTACAAGAAAGTGGATTTTTGCCTTTTAAAGGACCACATTTAATCAAGAATATTAATTAAGAAGAAGTAAATATCTTCACAGGCGGTTGGTACTTAACAACCGCCTGAAAATAAGTTTATCTCAGGCGGGTATTACTTAACAACCACCAGGAATAATGCCCGATACTGTTCTTCAGTTTCCTTATCCCTTGCTTCTTTTTTATTTAGATTCCAATATAAATACTCAAACATGTTTAGATTCTGCAAATTGTGTCCAAATTCGATGATTCTTTCATCTACATTTGTATAAAATTAACATCTACCATCTGAACAAAATATTTTTAAAACTTGTGTAGCTGACATTGTAATGTTTTGGTAAATATCAAATTAATTTCTACTCACATATTATTCACATTTGTGTATCTCATAAAAAAAAAATTCCTTCACTCAAAATTGTTGGTATGAACATATTTGTATAATTTATACATGTATGAATTTTTTTTAATTTTTTTAAAAGCATTCCAACATGTCAAACTTCAAATTATCCACCATTCTAACTAAATGCTCATATTCATATGAGGCATTCATCAAATTATGAACACACATTGATTCAAAAAAATTTAAAAAAATATGAAAAAATTCGTAGAGGTTGGTATGATGAGTAAAAATGTCCACTGAAAAAATAAATGAAAAAATCATTATATTCATCAAGATAGAAAAATGAAAAATAGCATTTGTTGTATGTTTTTTATGTTCTGACCAATTTCAAAGGATTTATGAAGTGAAATTTAATGGTAACCTTTACTTATCAATAATATTACAAGAAAGTGGATTTTTGCCTTTTAAAGGACCACATTTAATCAAGAATATTAATTAAGAAGAAGTAAATATCTTCACAGGCGGTTGGTACTTAACAACCGCCTGAAAATAAGTTTATCTCAGGCGGGTATTACTTAACAACCGCCTGGGATAATGCCCGATACTGTTCTTCAGTTTCCTTATCCCTTGCTTCTTTTTTATTTAGATTCCAATATAAATAATCAAACATGTTTAGATTCTGCAAATTGTGTCCAAATTCGATGATTCTTTCTTCTACATTGTATAAAATTAACATCTACCACCTGAACAAAATATTTTTAAAACTTGTATAGCTGACATTGTAATGTTTTGGTGAATATCAAATTAATTTCTACTCACATATTATTCACATTTGTGTATCTCATAAAAAAAAGTTCCTTCACTCAAAATTGTTGGTATGAGCATATTTGTATAATTTATACATGTATGAATTTTTTTAATTTTTTTAAAAGCATTCCAACATGTCAAACTTCAAATTATCCACCATTCTAACTAAATGCTCATATTCATATGAGGCATTCATCAAATTATGAACACACATTGATTCAAAAAACTTTAAAAAAATATGAAAAAATTCGTAGAGGTTGGTATGATGAGTAAAAATATCCACTGAAAAAATAAATGAAAAAAGCACTATATTCATCAAGATAGAAAAATGAAAAATAGCATTTGTTGTATGTTTTTTATGTTCTGACCAATTTCAAAGGATTTATGAAGTGAAATTTAATGGTAACCTTTACTTATCAATAATATTACAAGAAAGTGGATTTTTGCCTTTTAAAGGACCACATTTAATCAAGAATATTAATTAAGAAGAAGTAAATATCTTCACAGGCGGTTGGTACTTAACAACCGCCTGAAAATAAGTTTATCTCAGGCGGGTATTACTTAACAACCGCCTGGGATAATGCCCGATACTGTTCTTCAGTTTCCTTATCCCTTGCTTCTTTTTTATTTAGATTCCAATATAAATACTCAAACATGTTTAGATTCTGCAAATTGTGTCCAAATTCGATGATTCTTTCTTCTACATTTGTATAAAGTTAACATCTACCACCTGAACAAAATATTTTTAAAACTTGTGTAGCTGACATTGTATTGTTTGGTAAATATCAAATTAATTTCTACTCACATATTATTCACATTTGTGTATCTCATAGAAAAAAAGTTCCTTCACTCAAAATTGTTGGTATGAACATATTTGTATAATTTATACATGTATGAATTTTTTTAATTTTTTTAAAAGCATTCCAACATGTCAAACTTCAAATTATCCACCATTCTAACTAAATGCTCATATTCATATGAGGCATTCATCAAATTATGAACACACATTGATTAAAAAAAATTTAAAAAAATATGAAAAAATTCGTAGAGGTTGGTATGATGAGTAAAAATGTCCACTGAAAAAATAAATGAAAAAAGCACTATATTCATCAAGATAGAAAAATGAAAAATAGCATTTGTTGTATGTTTTTTATGTTCTGACCAATTTCAAAGGATTTATGAAGTGAAATTTAATGGTAACCTTTAATTATCAATAATATTACAAGAAAGTGGATTTTTGCCTTTTAAAGGACCACATTTAATCAAGAATATTAATTAAGAAGAAGTAAATATCTTCACAGGCGGTTGGTACTTAACAACCGCCTGAAAATAAGTTTATCTCAGGCGGGTATTACTTAACAACCGCCTGGGATAATGCCCGATACTGTTCTTCAGTTTCCTTATCCCTTGCTTCTTTTTTATTTAGATTCCAATATAAATACTCAAACATGTTTAGATTCTGCAAATTGTGTCCAAATTCGATGATTCTTTCTTCTACATTTGTATAATATTAACATCTACCACCTGAACAAAATATTTTTAAAACTTGTATAGCTGACATTGTAATGTTTTGGTAAATATCAAATTAATTTATACTCACATATTATTCACATTTGTGTATCTCATAAAAAAAAGTTCCTTCACTCAAAATTGTTGGTATGAACATATTTGTATAATTTATACATGTATGAATTTTTTTAATTTTTGTAAAAGCATTCCAACATGTCAAACTTCAAATTATCCACCATTCTAACTAAATGCTCATATTCATATGAGGTATTCATCAAATTATGAACACACATTGATTCAAAAAAATTTAAAAAAATATGAAAAAATTCGTAGAGGTTGGTATGATGAGTAAAAATGTCCACTGAAAAAATAAATGAAAAAAGCACTATATTCATCAAGATAGAAAAATGAAAAATAGCATTTGTTGTATGTTTTTTATGTTCTGACCAATATCAAAGGATTTATGAAGTGAAATTTAATGGTAACCTTTACTTATCAAAAATATTACAAGAAAGTGGATTTTTGCCTTTTTAAAGGACCACATTTAATCAAGAATATTAATTAAGAAGAAGTAAATATCTTCACAGGCGGTTGGTACTTAACAACCGCCTGAGAATATACTTACCAACCGCCTGAGATAATCTTCTTCTCAGACGTGAAATTTTAATTAACGATGAACACACTACACATTCATTCATTCACACAGTTGAAGAACACACAAGATACTCATTCATTAACAATATTCAATCACACATCTCACAAAAGAACACACAAGATGCACAATATTTACACAAGAACACACAAGAACACACAAGATACACAAGTAATATTCAATCACATAGATAAAAAAAGATAGATTTCATTCATTAACAATATTTACAAAACAGAAGCAACTAAAAACAACAAAAAGAAAAACTAATTAAATCCTACTCCTACTCCTCTTCCTCCTCCTCCTCCTCGTCCTCCGGCGGCGACTCCGGCACCGGTGCAACAGGAGACAGGGCCGGCTGCACCGGCTGCACCGGCTGCACCGGCGGTGCAACCCCGAGGTTGCTAGCCGTCGCCTCCACCAACGTTCTACGGCCCTCGGGGCCAAGAACCTGGGCCATCGTTGTGAACAGAATGTCGAGACGATCAGCCACCCTCGTGAGGGCGTAGAGGTAGTGGCCCATGGTACCCATTCCAATATACTTTGGAAGCGTACCCAGCCCCAAGGAACTCATGGCGCGAGACGTATTGTTGTACGCCTCTCGCGCCATGAGGAGGCGCTGCTCGGTGTTGATCTTCTCGGGGGAGCTGCAACATAGTTTCTTGCAAGGTGGCTCCCTCGGAGGGCTTGGCGGCGGAAGGTCGGCCATAGTGGTGTTGGGTCGTCGGAGCGGAGGAAGACGAAGAAAACAAGAGGATTCAAAGTGAGCGATGCGCTTGTGAGCGATAGCGCGTCTTTAAGGCCGCGCGTAGTGGAAAAGAAAGGTCGCGCCTCGGGGAAAAGAAAGGTCGCACACGCGTGACATGGTCACTGACGTGTGGGACCGGGTCCACATGTCAGTGACCGCTGATTAAGTCAGGGGATCCTCATCCCGGTTGGTGAGGGGTCTTTATGTAGGCGTTCATCAAATTAAGAAGAAGTAAATATCTTCACAGGCCCATGTTTAACTCAGGCGGGTGTTGCTAACCAACCGTCTGAGATAATTGTATCTTCTCAGGCGGTTGGTAAGTAAAATCCGACTGACGTAACAATCTTCTCTGACGGTCGGTACTTAAAATCCGCGTGAGAAAATGTGAGTCTATATATACCCCTCGGCAGCATTGGAAAAACCTAACCCAGGCGAAACACTTAGACGCCGTTAGGCTGCCTAAATTTCGTTTGCCGCCAAGTGTTCGCCCTCGTCACTTCCAGGTACGCCGCCGAGCTTCGCCGTTGCCGCCGAGCTTCGCCCTCCTCACTTCCAGGTACGCCGAGCGAAGCCATTTCCGTCGCCGCCGAGCTTCAAGGTAAACCCTAAACCCTTCGACCTTCCATCCTCCTTCGTTGTGCCGCCTCCCTCCCCGCCCTCGCTGCCGCCTTGCATATCCTTGGTTAGGGTTCGGGAATTATAAAATGGTAGGCATCCTTGGTTAGGGTTCGGTGGAATTCGAAAAACTGTCAAGTTCGGTGGCATCTTTGGTTAGGGTTCGGTGGGGCAAGATTTATGTGGATGGTTATATCACGATAAATTGGTAGTTGGTTTTGTGTGTCTGAAACTGTGAAATTAGTAGCATTTCATCTTCTGGTAGTTTGCAGAGATAACACTGTCAAGTTCGAATGAATAGGAGTTACTGCCTTCGTCGTGGATGGTTATATCACGATAAATTGGTAGTTGGTTCTGTGTGTCTGAAACTGTTCTGACACATTAGTGGTAAACATGATTCTAGACTCTAGTAACAGCAGTATATTCCCTATTTCTGTCATCGGCCTTGCATATGCCACATAATTCTCTATTAGGGGCAAGATTTAGCTATATTTGGTTAAGTTGACCAAATTTGGCTAATTTTGGCTAAGTTACATTAGATATAGTTATACTTGACTAATTTTGACTAAGTTATGCTATATTTAGCTATATTTGGCTACTTTTGCTTAGAGTTAGCTATGCTAGACTAAGTTTGGCTAAGTTTGCTTTTATTTCTCTAAGTTTCATTTGAGCAATTGTAGCTAACCTGTGCTACCAAAGATGTCTGCACTTGTGGCTCCATCAGCTTCATTTGAGCAATTGTACCTAATCTGAGCTACCAAAGTTATGCTATATTTAGCTCTGAAGCCAAACAAGTTGCTGGCCAACTCATTTGTGATGCCAGGAGCATCCTCACGCCCATATCTAGGTACCACTAGGTGTGGCGATGGAGTCTGAGCATATGATGCCGATCTCTATGATACAAGAATTTAGTTAGACCTATATAACTTCAAAAATGTGTTTTGGCTAAATTTACTTAATTGAGCCAAAATTGAGAAAATTTGTTTTAAATATGACCAAATTTAGTTATGCCATTTATTAGATTTTTTTGTCTTATTAGATCTAGCATGGAAAGCCCTAAGAAGACTGGTCCTAATAGTAACAACAAAGAAGACAATATGGAGTTTACTGACTCCAGCAGTTCAGGCTCCTATCACAGTCCTTCGGATCCTTTTCCGAATATAAAAATTAAAAAGACTTCAGTAGATCTAGACCCAGAATATGATCCTGCCGACGAGGTATGGATCACGAATCTTAAC
This sequence comes from Tuctoria greenei, assembly GCA_036927565.1. Classification (NCBI taxonomy): domain Eukaryota; kingdom Viridiplantae; phylum Streptophyta; class Magnoliopsida; order Poales; family Poaceae; genus Tuctoria; species Tuctoria greenei. The sequence goes on along the minus strand of JAYESD010000011.1, from coordinate 36,382,748 downwards.
TTCAGTAGTTCAAGTTAATGTTGGTTGTCAAGTATACGAAGTCTTATAATTTTTTTCTACCTAGATTAATCTCGAAGACAATGAGGTGACATCGGCTCCTAAAACCGCAGAAGGTTCTCCAATGGATGAATCCTCAGCTTCACTCAAGCGGAAACGAGGGCAACGAGGTCCCAATAAGGGTCCATTGGACCGCATCATGTACATAACAAGGGTCGGTCTAGGTGGGCTTCCCCAAGAACCACCGGATTCAGTTACCAAGTACTGTAATGCATGCGGTTTTCTTGTTAGGGAGGTTGTGCCGATCACAACCGAGAATTGGAGGAAATTACCCGAGCAGACCAAGAATGAGTTGTGGGAAAAGATAAAGAAACAATTCAAGTTCCTGAAAGGCACAGAAGAAGCTGTAAAGAAAGCAACATTGGTCTCTTGCGGCAAGAAGTTTCGATGCTGGAAGAGTGAAATGAATGCTTATGTTAAGGCCGATAAGGTCCCTAGCCCGAGGAAGATGGGAAAAATCACACAAGCTCAGTGGCAAAAGTTTGTTCGTCAAAAGAGCACACCTGATGCTAAAGCTCTAAGTGCAACTAGGTCAGAGCTTGCAAAAAAGAACAAATACCATCATCGCTTGCGGTCTGCCGGATATGCCCCCAAAGTCCAGAAATGGAATAAGATAATAGACGAAATTCTTAGTAAGGGCAATCCTCACCCATTAGAAGGGTGCGATGAGCGAACCCAACGTTGGGTCTTTGCTCGGTCAGGTTTGACCAGCGAGGGCAAACTTGAAAAGCCTGACTCTCTGAATGAAGTAGAGGATAAAATGAAAGAAGTAATTGAAAAGCAACAGAAGGGTCTCTTGAAGCCGAAGAGGGAGAATGACCAACTTACCGCTATCTTAGGAAACCCTGAACACAGCGGACGGGTTCGAGCGGTCTCTTCTCAAATGTCTTGGCTAGATGGTTTCCCTAAAGATAAAGACACATATAGAAGACGTGAGAAGTTTAAGAAAACACTTGATGAAACGATTGCTCAAAAGGTCAAAGAAAATATGCAAGAAATAATGGAACAACTTAGACAATCAGGACAATTAGTGGCACCGAGTACAATGATGGTTCCGTTGCAAAAGGAGCAATTAGTATCTCCAACTGCCTACCCTAGCAGCGTTGGTTCCGTGCCAGGCTCAGGGTCAGCCCATAAGTTCCCTGTCGATGATATTGCTAACGACAAATCTTGTCGTCTTCTTGTCCCGATAGGCAGAGCAGGGAACAAAACCAAACAGGTTGCCACTGCTATGGCAAAGCCTGATCGTGACTTCAACGGGAGTCCACTTCCGTTGTATTATTCTGTGGTGCAAGTTCTTCAGATCATTGATAATGATTATGAAGATTATGAAATAGACCACGTCACACCTGAGGGGATCGTGACTCTGGGGCAGGCTGTCAACCAATTAATCCTTTGGCACCGACGCGATATCGTGTTGGACGATGAGCCAATTTCTAGCCCCGTCGCATCTCCAAATACTGCAACCCCATCTTCTAAGGCGAAAGTGCATGAAGATCCACTCCCAGTCCGGGAAGATCCACTCCCTCTATGTCTGAGCAAGGATGATATCCAAGAGCAACAAGTTGGACAACAACTTCAAGCAGTACGAGAGCAAGCTGTTGCTAGTAAAGAGCAACTAGTTGAGCAACAGCTTGAAGTAGTACTAGAGCCAGCTGCTGGGAGTAAAGAGCAATTAGTTTAACAACAGGTTCAACAACAAGCCAGTGTCCAACTTCTGACGACTACTCCTCGATCATCAGTGCCTGTCAAAGTTAGCTCATACGAAAATAAGAAACCTTCATCAGAAGTGTCAAAGTATTTGGAAGCTATGAAGGAAAATATTAGAAAATCGAGTGCATCTCGTTCTTCTCATGAGCCAGCATTAGAAGATATCGAGGAGTGGGAAGAAGACGGTGCTAGATATCAACCTACTGCTTTCCCTTTTCCATCGAGGCATGCTAGATATCAACCTACTGCTCGTCTAGTGCTTGTAAGTGCTCTAATATTTTGTATTTGCTTTTCTTACTACACACATACGCATTTCATGAGATTATAACAATTCGGGACTTCTTCAATAGGATGCAATACATGGATAATGTAAAGTTGGCGCGCAAGACAGGTATCCTTGACCCTACTAGGATTGCAAAGTCGTTATTCGACGTCCAGGCGAATCGAGAATCAAGCCAGTACAAACACATGAAAAAAAATATTTTGAAAGAGCAATTGCAAAACATAAGAAGGATAGAAAGGCAGAAGTTGCAGCTTACATAGGACATGCGATGTTTAACTTTGTCAGAGACGGCAAGGACCTCGTAAAGGCTCCGTACCACTTCGAGTAAGTTCGACACATGACATTGAAATAGCAATTATTGGTAATTGTTAACACATGTGTTTGTATGTTTGCAGTAATCACAACATAATGATCTTCATCAAGCCAACGCAGGGAATGGCAACAGTCTTGGACTCGGCCGATTACCCACCAGATCGGTACAAAGATTTCCTTTCCATTTTGAAAAAGTACGTTTATTCAATAATTTTAATTTACGCACATTTAGAATGTGTTGACAAGTTTTATATGACATTTCTTGTATTACAGCGCTTGGCAGTTTTACGCGGAGCTTGGCGGTCAGAGACCTCCTAATACGAATGCATTGGACATTAAAACGTATTATGCTTGTCTGAAGCAGCCTGCTGGGAGTGTCTTATGCGGGTATTATGTATGCGAGCATCTTTGGACCGCCGCCGTATATAGAGTCAATCGTGAGGATGTAAGTTATCCTTAATGTCGATACCTTATTTTCTTACTTTTGTGTTTCATTTTCATTGTAACTAGCATAGTTTAATGCTTATATTCTCTGCTGTTCAATATTACCAGAAACATTATTTTCATATTTTGATTCCAACTTCAAAATTCAATTGCTCATAGTACAACTGCTCCAAAAATACCTACTAAATTCTTGTATATTCTCACTTTGATCTATACTTTGAGATTGTTCAAACCAACACATTCTAAACCTTATTATGTGTTATATTGCAGCACAAGAAGAATCTGAACGAAGAATGGCCGGTTTGTAGAAGTATTCCTGATGGAGGAGCCGACAGGTTCTGAACTCTGTCAGTTCATTCGTCGCGAAATTTTGCACAAAAAAGGGGAAGTTCTTTGATAAGAATGGTTCAGCAGCTGATGTGCCAGAACTTTGCGACTATGCCAATATAAACAGTTTTTAGTGAAAACTTGTAAACTTTGAGATGAATTGTATCTGTAAATTGTACATATATATATTGTTTTAGTGAAATTGACTTCTGTGATGATAATATTGTTGACTTTTGTTCTGTGGTGATATTGTTGTTTTTTGTTCTGTGATTATATTGAATTGACCTGGAAATTAGAAATAACAGCAGTAGTACTGCATGACTGTGAAAAACAATTATCACAGGCGGCTAGATACAAGTAAAGAAACATCTGTGATAACCTAATTTTCACAGACGGTGTCTGTTATGGTAGAAACCGGTTGCGTTAAAGGGTCTTCACAGACGGCTGATATAGGTAAACTCCGTCTGTGATAACACCATTATCATAGACGGGTTAGTTATGCTTCAATAACCATCTGTAAAGACACATTATCATTGACGGTTAGTTATGCTTCAACACCCGTCTGTGAAGACACATTATCGTAGACGGTTAGTTATGCTTCAAAATCCGCCTATGAAGACACATTATCATAGACGGTTAGTTATGCTTCAAAACCCGCCTGTGAAGACACATTATCATTGGCGGTTAGTTATGCTTCAATACCCGTCTGTGAAGACTCATTATCATAGGCGGTTAGTTATGCTTCAATAACCGTCTATGATAAGACATTTATCACAGGCGGTTATATATGCTGCATAATCCGCCTGTGATAAAGTATTTTCACAGGCGGCTATTCTAAGTAAAGAACCGCCTATGATAATCTGTCTTTACAGGCGGCTAGCCTAAGTGAAGAACCACCTATGATAATCTGTCTTCACAGGCGGTTTCACTTCTCCGCCTGTGAAATTGTGGATTATCACAGACTCTTTGTTTCAGACGGTTTTAAAAGCCGTCTGTGATAATAGGTTTGGAGCCGCCTGTGATGAGGCTTATTGTAGCAGTGTGTTATAGCTGCAAGTAAGGTAGGTACGCAATTAATTAGAAATATGTACTATTGTTGTTAACTATTGCTGCTCTTAATAATGTCGGTGCATCGTTGGATAACAACAAGAACAATGATAATGCATAGGAACACTGAGGTACTATTGCGTTACTTGGCATTGTTGGAGTTGCCTTTATATCATATTATCTAGTCAAAATCAACTCTACTCATTCTTTTACATTTAGGATTCACCAGTATGCCTATACTACATTGACCGATTGCCTCTGAAATAATATGTTTGGCGAGCTGATGAGCCTCTCTGGGCTCTCATGTCTTTATACTAATGTATAACATATACCTATCTGGTTCCAAACCCGTATAAATGAGTAGAGGTTGTGATAGGTTTGACGAGTCGACAACTATACTTAGCTATTGTTGAAGTGTGCCAACGACATTTTTTTCGATACTACTAAGAAATAGTACACGGAGGTTCGTATTTAGGCAGGGAGCAAAATCAAGATCCAAAAGTGAGGTGACATGAAGAGTTTTACGTGGCTCGGGCCGCCTGAGCGTAATATCCTACTCCATGGAGTGTTTGTGTATTGTATGAGCTTGTAGATGAGTGAGAGTTCGTATGCCTGAGCTTAGTTGTCCTTCTATCGTGCAGCACAACCTTTTTATATGCCAACGACTGGTTGTTACAGTATGTGTCATGGTCCGGCTGTGGTCCTGGCTGTAATAACCACCCTATACACAATCTACGGTGTTAACGGGGGTTAATAGTGTGATAACGTGCCTTAATAGCAGCGTTATCAATCTTGATAGTTGTCTAATCGTGTGTCATTAATATGGTATTAATGATGCATTAACTAGGTCTTGTAACTGCTGCTTGATAGCCCTTAAATGTCCGCACCGTTGGAGAAACCGGTGTCTTCCTATTGTAGACATAGATCCAGACGTGTGACACATGGTAACTCCGGAGCTTTCCTCTACATGGAGGTAGGTCTGGAGCTACTGAACACGTGGCAGCGCCGGAGCCACCCTAAGGGGGGAGGCAAGTCCGGCACTGCGGGATGTGTGGTAGTGCTGAAGCTTCCCTAATGAGGGAGGCAGGTCCGGCTCTGCAGGACACATGGCAGCGTCAAAGTTTTCCTAAGGAGGGAGGCAGATCCGCCTCTGCAGGACACGTGGCAGCGCTGGAGCTTCCTTAAGGAGGGAGGCTGGTCTAGTTCTACAGGACACGTGTTGCCTCCAAAAGTCCACAACAATGGAAGGTGGAACTCAACACATCTTCTTCTGGTTTGAAGAGATACCTGGTATGCAAAGGAATCGACAGCCATTCTCATAAAAATGAAACTTACTAAATATTCATTGGGACATAACCCTCTTAGCGACGTGCTATATCGGAACCCGGGTATGGTGTTAAGTGAGCAAGGACCGAGTCATCATCGCTTTAGTGGCGCGCCATATCGAAACCCGGATGTGGTGTTAAATGGGCAAGGACCAAATCGTCATCACCTTAGTGACGCGCTACATCATCGCCCGACTGCAGTGATAAGTGAGCAAGGGTATTTGCATCATACTCGGCGGATGCGAAGGGTAAGTGCCGAAGTATGCGATTGACACTTCACTCGATACTACTAAGAAGTAGTCCGCGGAGGTTCGTATTTAGGCGGGAGCATAAACTCAAGAACTCAGGAACAGGGTGACACAACAATTTTTACGTGGTTCTGGCCGCCTAAGCGTAATACCCTACTCCACAGGGGTGTTTGTGTGTTGGATTGCTTTGAGCGAGTATGATGGTGAGCTAGTCTGAATGACTTGTGTTCTACCATGCAGTGCAGTCCTTTTATACGCTAAGGACTAGATATTACGGGTGTCGTGGCCTGATAGGTGGCCTCAGCAGTATTCACCACGTTGTGCACAATCTAAGTGTATAATGGCAGTTTATTAGTGTGATAATGTGCCTTGATGGCAGCTTTACCAGGCTTGATGGTCCTCTGATCGTGTGTTATTAATGCAGAATTAGTGACGCGTTAACCAGGTCTTGTAACGGCTGACGGATTTCCTTTGAATGTTTGTGTAGTTGGTGATCCCAGATTTCTTCCCGTTAGAGATGTAGATCCGGACACGTGACATGTGGCAGCACCAGAGCTTCCCTTAGCAGGGAGGCAGATCCGGTGCTACGGGACACGTGGCAGCGCCGGAGCTTCCCTTAGCGGGGAGGCAGGTCCGGCACAATGGGACACATGGCAGCACCAGAGCCACCCTTAGAAGGGAGGTAGGTCCAGCACCATGGGACACATGGCAGCGCTGGAGCCATCCTTAGGAGGGAGGCAGGTTCAGCACTGCGGGACACGTGTTGGCCTCTAGAGGTCCACTTTTCTATACAGTGGGACTCAACACTTCTCTTTCTAGTACAAAACGGTACCTAGTCTGCAAGGTACCGATAGTGGCCCCCGGGCCCACCTCAAGGTGAGGCTTTGATCCCAGAGGTGGGGCCACAATCAATTCCTGCTTTGCTGCTTCAACTTTTCACATGAGCAGTTTAAACAACGACATGCTCCTATGCCATCACTACGTGGCCCTTCTTGGTTTGGAAGGTGACTTACATAACGTGCGGATCGCACGCAATTGAAGGTCGTTAGTTCCCAATACAATTTTTGTATCGGTTACTAGCGCAATCTTTGTAGTCCTGTCAGGTTGCCGCCCTTGGGCTTCCAACTTTCCATCATGACAACGGTTCACCTGGTGCGATTTTTTGGCAAAGTGGACTCGGGCCCCCATGTAATTGATGAGGTAACTTCACAGTGCGTAATCAAGCTCCACGAGCAGTTGCCATCCAAGCGTTGCTGAGGCTAATAAAGGAAGAGGCCTTGCAGGGGGAGATACTCTTACGCCTCGATTTCTTTGTTTGTGCATAGAGCTCTCCGCTTCATCCCCTGCATCGCGTTCTCCGCTTTTGCTCTACTTTGCAGCGATGGAACTCGGACTTCCTTCCACCAAGCTTGTGAGCAAGAAGGACATTGAGAGGGTTCGGAAGTTGATGGGGTGGCAGAGCGCCTCCTTCGACAATGTGATTTGCCACAGAAAACTCCCTTTCGAGAAGGAGAGCTCCAGCGAGATGGTCTTCTTTATGGTGTACGCCATGGTTGGACTAGTTCCGCCGGTCTCCAACTTCCTGTTGATGCTGCTAGAAGTGTATGGCCTTCAACTTCAGCACCTCAGCCCCCACTCAATCTTGCTGGTGGCGATCTTCGTCCACTTCTTCGAGATGTGGGTGGGCAAGCGGCAATGTGTGCTGCTATTCAAGACCTTCTTTACCCTCTGGACGACTGGGAAAGGTAACAGTCTAATTGGATTCTACTACTTTGTAAGACGTAGAAATCCTCCATTCAAGTACCATCAGGTCCTTTGCCTCTGGGAAGTGGGAAACCTGGAAGAGCGATTGGGTGATTGTCCAAACAGACCAGCATGACCGATTGGAGTTGCCAATCGGGCTTTCGACGATGGATAGCGACTTCTGGGAACTGCTTTCGGAGTTGTCAGAAGAGTACAACCCAGTGCTCTCTAGGATCCGGAACTTGGTTGATGGAGACTTGACGTCCCTGATGGTGCTTGGCAACTTTTGACCACCTGTTGGGCTCCACTTAAGCAGCGAGAATTTCCTGCTTGGAACTACAGCGTAGAGATGGACTTCCTTCGGATCGAGGTTGGCCTTGGGACCGATTTGGAAGAGAAGGCTCTGTGTCTCCAACTGCAGAAGTTGTACTGCAATTCTGTCTCAAGAGATGACCTCGAGCCACTACCAGAATTCCTGCCACTGTCTGTAGTCCCGGAGATTAGAAGGGAGCTACAGAAGGGGATGCCGGTCCTCGACGACACTGGTCTTGCGGTGCGATAGAGGAGTAACCCGCCCGGAGGGATTGTTATCTCAAGAGCTTCGACCTCCTATTAGCATGGGATTTATGAACCTGCCTTTGTCGGCGGCAAAGGCAAGGCTGTTGCAAAGCTGAGCCAAAAGAAGAAATCTGACTCAAGTCAGATCAAGGGGAAAGAGCCCGCGAATTCCTCCAGCCGGAAGAGGAAGGTGACGCGAGTTGATGGTAGCTCTATCAAGGCAGCTCCGACGAAAGCGGTGTCATCGTTGGTGTCGCGCTTGACCTTGAGGTCCATGGCAATTCTCGAAGGAAGATTTCGCAGAGCTAACATCCACCAGGAGGTCTCTGGAGGAGCTTCGGACCATGCGGAAAGTCGAAGCCCAGCAGATCTAGGACTTCTTTGGGCATGCAGAGAATGCGCTGGTGCCTCTAGGCTTTAGTCCGGTTCAACCGGCTGACCCAGTGCCACTAGTGGGCCACTCCTTGATGGCACTAAACTCAGCCAGAGCCAAGCTGGGAGCGTTGGAAGACGTCATCAGCGACCAGCTTGAGACTGAGGGGAAGACCCTGTCCAAGTTAGTCGCATAGTATGAGCTAACTTGTTTCCACAGTCGGGACCCCTCAATGTTGCTAGCTCTGGTGTTTGAAGGGCCTATCGCTCAGACGGAGGAGGCTGTTAAGGCTATCGTGCAAGAAGCTTCCTAGAAGGTTGCCGCATGGCTCCAACGCAACTCGAGCGAGTAGCTATGACCTCTTTTTCCTTTTGTACCTTCAACTTGTAAAGGCATGAAATTTGAATGAATGAAATCCTCTCGAACTTCATTTTGTTGTCTTGACTGTTGTTGTTGCCATAATCTTGTTGGCCCCTGGTAGATATGCTCAATTGGTTGAGGGCATCTACCATCTGGAGATTGGCAATGTCTTGAAGTATTTGTGTTAGCTCCGAGCTTTTGTATTAGGTCCGAGCTCCGAGTTTGGCCTCCGAGAGCTCCGAGAACCCCTTGCCAACGTACGGAACATTGATGGCGGGCCCCCTGGGAGGTGTTGGAGCTAGATACTTTGATGGCGCCCATCATCAACATGTGAAACATCGATGTCGGGCCCCATGGGTGGTGTCGAAGCTAGATTCTTCGGTGGCACCCATCATCAACGTGCGATATGTCGATGTCGGGCCCCCTGGGTGCTGTCGAAGCTAGATGCTCCAGTGGCGACCATCATCAACTTATGAAATGTTGACACCAGGCCCCCTGGGTGGTGCTGGAGCTAGATGCTCCGGTGGTGCCCATCGTTAATGTACGAAACATTGACACCAGGCCCCCTGGGTACGTCGGAACTCCCAAAACGAGCGTGATAATCATTTGTCCTGCACATGAGAAATAAGAAGAGTATTAAAAGTGCTTTTTCTTGCCTATAGTTCAGTTGTGGCTTACTATCCTTCCTTGAACTCTAGGTCCTAATCATAAACATGATAACACTTAGTATATCGGTTGTACTTTCATAGGTTTATGTACTTCCCGGACACGTCTTACTTTGAAGAAACACCAGAATAGGTAGAGTGGCGTACTTAGGGTGCTGGACCATGCTAAGTCTATAGCCGACTCCGAACCTGTCATTGGCATTGGTTTCAGGTGAGTAGACCATTCAGCGAACACTAGATCCCGAAAAAGACTACCAATAATACTTGGATATGTATCACATGAATTCTAAGAAACCAATTTTCAAGGGGATTGCACAGCTTCACTTTTTGCAAGAAGGTAAAGAGGAAATTAAATAAGATCATGCGCAAAGTAAATGCACATAGAGTTTGTCTTCATGTAATTGTATTTCATAATAAGTGTGAATAATTGGGGAGGCAAGCATACACTTAAAGTATTGGACCATGTTAAGCCTGTTGTACATCTTGGACCAACCTGACTCTATTCATACACACTATGAAATAGTATACAAAAAACTGAATCACCTCCGTGCCAAGTGTAGAAATTACGGAGGTGCTCTAATTCCAAGGGTTGGGAAGCGGCGTCCCATCCCCTGTTGCCAAGCGAATGCATCTAGGGTGGGAAACTTTAATGACTTAGAAGGGACCCTCCCAGCTAGGGGAGAGCTTGTTCGCTCCTTCTCGAGAGAGTATTCGCCGAACCACCAGATTGCCTTCTTCAAGCTGCTGATTGTGCACATGCCTCTGATGATAGCGCCGCAGTGCCTGGTGACATCGTGCATTTCGGACAGCTGCTTGGCACCTTGCCTCATTGACAAGGTCCAGGTCATCGTGCCGGAGCTGATCCTGCGCGGCTTCGTCGTAGGTCCGGACTGAGAGAGAACCCATGGCAATTTCCGGAGGAAGCACTGCTTCGGCTCTGTACACCAGGAAAAAGGGTGTCTCTCCAGTAGCCTGGCTGGGTATTGTCCGGCTTACCCATAGTGCAGATGAAAGATCCTCAATCCAGTTGGCACCATGCTTTTTCAAGTGTTCGTAGGTGCGGGTCTTGAATCCCTTGAATATTTCAGCATTTGCTCTCTCGGTCTGGACATTACTTGTCGGGTGAGATACTAATGCATAGATGATGAGGTCTTCACAATACTCTTGGAAATTTGCACTCATGTATTGGGTCCCATTGTCAGTTATGACTCTGTTTGGGACTCCAAATCTGCAGACTATGGACTTCAAGAACTTGATGGTTGATTGCTTGTTTGTTGTCACAACTAGAGCTACTTCCGGCCACTTAGTGAACTTGTCGATGGTCATATATAAAAATTGGTACCCTCTGACAGCTTTTTGGAATGGTCCCAAAATATCCACCCCCACACAGCAAATGGCCATGAGGGAGGAATCATCTGCAGTGGCTGCGCCGATGTGTGGATTTGCTTTGCGTGAAACTGGCACACTTCGCATCTCTTGAACAGCTCGACTGCGTCCTGGAGAGCTGTAGGCCAGTAAAAACCATGTCGAAAGGCCTTAGCGACTAGCGTGCGGGATGATGCGTGATTCCCACACTGGCCTCCATGGATCTCTAAGAGGAGCTCACAACCTTCTTCTCAGGAAATGCACCGCAATAGGATTCCATGGCGCCACGTCGGTAGAGATCCCCTTCTACCAACATGTATCTTTTAGCCATCCGGACTATCGGTTCAGCAGATACACCATCTTCAGGAAGGATGTTGTCCTTCAAGTAGTCCCAGACCTCCATGATCCATGCATCAGGATTGACTTAAGCTTCTAGATCTTACGATCCTGGTTGCACGGAGTTTTCTATGGTGCCTACAATCCGTGGTGGATGCCATGGTAACAGGTCCATTGGGACCCCCAGCTTCGAGGTGCTGGTCTCGCCCCCATCACTCAGTTCAGCAGGGTGAGCGGCAGGTGCTGGTAATCTGCTGACAAAAACTCCATCAGGTGCTGGAGCCCCAATAGAAGCCTTCGTTGAGAGGTCGTCTACTTCAGCGTTGGTGAGACGTTGGACGTGGCATAGGTCCAGGACCTTGAATTCTTCATGCAACTTCTGGACTTCAAGAAGATATGCTGCTAGTTGAGGGTTATTGCAACTCCATACACCTTTGACTTGTTTGATGATGAGTTGTGAATCCCCCTTTACTGGCAGCTGTTGGCCACCGAATGATAGCGCCGTCTTCAGTCTGAAGATGAGAGCTTTGTATTTTGAGATGTTATTCGTCACCTTGAAGTCAAGACGGACCATATATTTGACTTGCTCCCCGATCAGTGCGATGAGCAAGATTCCAACTCCCGCCCCCTGCTTCTGCATGGAACCGTCGAAGTAGAGGGTCAAGTGAGGCTCTATGAAGATAGGGACCTTATGTTCCGACTTCTCTTCAATGAGGCCCCCCAGACAAGATGGATATGGAGTCCACTCTGCCAGGAAGTCAGCTAGTGCCTAACTCTTAGTGGCATGTCGAGGCAGCAATTCTAGATCGAATTATGCCAACTCCACAGCCCACTTAACGATGTTTCCCGTTGAGTTGGGATTATGCAGGATAGCTTGCAGTGGATAAGAGGTTAACAATGATATCTTGTGAGCTTGAAAGTAGTGTCAGAGCTTTCTTGAGGCAATAAGAACCGTGTACAACATCTTATGCACCTCAAGATAGCGAGTCTTGGCGTCGTGGAGGACCTCGTTGATGAAGTAGACAGGTTATTGGATCGTATGGACCTTCTCGGAGGGGTCCGGTCTATCCTCTCCATCAACCTAGACCCTCCCGAAGGGGTCTGGATCTCCTTCTTGAGCTGTCGGGACCCTCCTGAAGGGTCTGACGCATTGTCTTTTATATGTTGGTCCACAGGCGCCTGGCCTTTAGGACTTGTGCCTGGGGAAAGGGACCCATACTCGCCTTAATGGTTGTCTCCTGCAGGTGGCTCCACACCCTCCTAGTGGTGTCCAAGCCTTTGTGTCAAGGAGCTTGGAGATGTGTCTGGTCTCTCAGCGACCAGGACCATGCTGACAACTTCCATAGTTGTAGCAATGTAAAGCAGAAGAGGCTCACCAGGTTCCAGAGCTACCATGATGGGCAGTGTAGTGAGGAACTACTTAAGCTCCTAGAATGCCTTGTCTACTTCTTCAGACCAGTGAAAAGGTCCAAACTTCCTTAGAAGCTTAAAGAAGGGGAGTGCCTGTTCAACCAGCCTAGATATGAACTGGCTGAGTGCGACAAGACACCCCGTTAGCTTCTAGACATCTTTCATGCGTGCAGGAGGCTGCATTGCTTCGATAGATTTTACCTTGCCCGGATTTGCTTCTATCCCTAGGTGAGTCACTAAGAATTCGAGAAGCTTTCCGGAGGAGACCCCGAAGATGCACTTGTCGAGGTTTAGCTTTGTGCGCATCAAGCGCAGCTTGTCAAATACGGACTGGAGATTCAAAGACGGCGAGCCATAGAAGGGGTGCGGGACATCGTGTGTTGTGACAATGCATGTCCCCTCTACGACGGCCTAGGTCCAAGTCGTCCTGGCAAGGTCCTATTACACGTAGGTGTCTGCCTGTGCTCAGGCTGCGCTAGATTATTGAGCGTCGTGGTTGCAGCGGCAACCAGATGGTTGACGTTGTTGCGCCACTGGTCCAGCGCTGCTGGAGGTGCGTCCAGTGCTAGTGGATGCTGAACAAGAGCCCGCACTGCAATCAGTGCGTTCTCAGGGTTGCTGGTCAATTCCTTGACCGACGCGAAGACACCATCCTGCTATTGACCAGCAGCGGCTGCTGCTGCAGCAGCTTGTGGTCTATTGTTTCTAGGTTGTTGTCCTAGAGATCCACCTTGTAGATTTGTTGTAGGATTGCCACCAAGACTATGAGAGTTGTCGCCAACTTCATTGCCTCTACCAACCCGTGCATTCGGGCCGGTAGAAGCAGCAGTTGAGTTCACCATTGTTGATGTTGAGATTCTTGAAACTCCCCCTACTTGGCACGCCAAATGTCAAAGTGTGCGATCAACACTTCCCCGGTACTACTAAGAAGTAGTCCGCGAAGGTTCTTGTTTATGCGGGGGCGTAAACTCAAGAACTCAGGAACAGAGTGACACAACGATTTTTAGGTGGTTCGGGCCACCTGAGTGTAATATCCTACTCCACAGGGGTGTTTGTGTTTTGGATTGCTTTGAGCGAGTATGCTGGTGATCTAGTCTAAATGACTTGTGTCCTACCGTGCAGTGCATTCGTTTTATAGCCATGGAATGGCTGTTACACGGTGCTGTGGCCCGACAGGTGGCCCCAGCGGTATTCATCACGTCGTACACGATCTAAGTGTATAACGGAAATTTATTAGTGTGATAACGTGCCTTGATGGCAGTGTTGCCAGGCTTGATGGTCATCTGATCGTGCATCATTAATGTAGAATTAATGACGTGTTAACCAGGTCTTGTAACAGCTGATTGATTGTTTTTGAATGTCTGCACCATTGGTGACTGCAGAGTTCTCCCCATTGGAGATGTAGATCCAGACACGTGACACGTGGCAGCATCAGAGCTTCCCTTAGCAGGGAGGCAGATCCGGTGCTACAGGACACGTGGCACCGCTGGTGCTTCCCTTAGCAGGGAGGCCTGTCAAGCACCATGGGACATGTGGCAGCACCGAAGCCATCCTAAGAAGGGAGGTAGGTCCGGCGCCTCCAGGCACGTAGCAGCACTGGAGACACCCTTAGGAGGGAGGCAGGTCCGGCGCCACGGGACATGTAGCAGCACTAGAGCCACTCTTAGTAGGGAGGCAGGTCCGGCACTGCAGGACACGTGTTGGCCTCTGGAGGTACACTTTCCTAGAAAGTTGGACTCGACACTTCTCTTTCTGGTATGAAAGGGCACATGGTCCGCAGGGTATCGACAGTAAGGAAGCTAGCCGAGGAAACTAGGTTTCGGGTGGGTACTTGGAATGTAAGATCCTTGATGGAAAAGCTACAAGAGTTAGTGAACGTTGCGATTAGAGATTTGTAAATATTCTTTGTGTACAAGAGACTAGATGGGCAGGTCAAAAGGCGAGAGAGGTCGAGAATACCCGTTTCAAGCTTTGGTATTCTGGCTGACTAGGACTAGGAATGGCTTAGGCATCCTAATCGATAAGAGCCTCAAGGATGGAGTAGTGGATGTCCGTAGACAAGGGAATGGTATCATCCTAGTCAAGTTAGTTGTGAAAGACGTTATCTTGAATGTCATTAGTGCTTATGCCCCACAAGTTGGACTCGACATGAGCACTAAGAGACAATTTGGGGAGAACTTGGAGAATATGGTTTGTAGTGTACTGATAGTAGAGAAGCTCTTCATAAGAGGAGATCTCAATGGTTATGTAGGTACAACTAACATAAGTTTTTAGGGGGTACACGAAGGTTTTCGGTGTGGTGATAGAAACCAGGAGGGTAAGGACATCCTAGACTTTGTTGTAGCCTATGACCTAGTGGTAGCTGACACCCTCTTTAGGAAGAGGCTATCTCACCTAGTGACCATTACTAGTGCCCAAAACTCTAGCCAAATCAACTATATCCTCACCAGGAGAAGGGAGAGGGGGCATGTATAGATTGTAAGGTGATCCCCAGGGAGTGTGTTGTGCCACAAGATAAACTTGTGATAGCTGACTTTCATTTCCACGCTCGTGTGTCACGAGACAAAAGTGTTAAAACCGCAAGAACAAAATAGTAGAAGTTGAAGGTTGAAGCGCAACAATCATTTAAAAGGAGGATGATCACAGAAGGGCCTTGGAGCGAAGAGAAAGATGCAGATAGCATGCGGGTGAAGATGGCAACTTACATTAGGAAGGTAGCTAGGGAGGTGCTTGGGTGGACAAAAAGTGAGAAACTTGTAGATAAAGACACTTGGTGGTAGAATGAGGATGTACAGAAATCCATTAAGGAGAAGAAGGATTCCTAAAAAAGTAGGCATCATGAGAGAAACACAAGAAACATGGCGAAGTATAAAGAGGCTAAGAGAAATGCAAGGCATGTTGTGAGTAAAACAAGGGGGCAGGTCTATGATGCGCTATATGACAGACTAGGGACAAAGGAAGGTGAAAAGAACATATACAAGATGGCAAAACTTCACGAGAGGAAGGTGATGGATCTCAATCAAGTCAAATGCATTAAAAATGAGGCAGATCAAATTCTATTGAAGAATGAAGAGATTAGGAACAGATGGTAGGACTACATTGATGGACTATTCAATGATGGGAATGAGAGCATTAGGTTCGAGTTGGATGACTCATTTGATGACACCAATGGGAGATTCGTGCAGAGGATACAAGAGTCAAAGGTTAGAGAGATCTTAAAAAGGATGAAAGGGGGAAAAGCCCTCGGATGATGTCGCCATTGAGGTGATATGCCCACACCGACCACACCATCAAGTATACCGATTACATCAAGCAAGATGGAACAATCATCAAGTCAAGCTGCACCAGCTCATGTTGTCGATGGACCAATTACTCGTAGCCGAGCTAAACAGCTACAACAAGAGGTGCACGCGCTACTTTGTGAAATTCCATTTATTAATGAGAATTATATACTTCCTAAATCGTACATGTTTCTATTACTCAGGTTCACCAAGGAGGATGACAAGGACACGCCAAGACTGAACCAGAGAGGAGAACTACGTCGAACCAGTTCGGTCTGGTAGAACTGTCATGAAGAAACAGTCATATCTCTTGATTCATAGAAGTTGTGAAGGTCCATGAGTACTTGTTGGAAAGGTGTTGAAGTCAACTTTCTAATGCCACTAAGTGTCGAGTGCTTTAGAGGTTCCAGCTTGGCAGCCGAGTGCTTTTGGTGCAGACTGTTCAGAAGATCAACAGTCAGCCTGATATCCAAGTTTCCGTGAGAAACTGTATCACTCTACAATATTTCGTGAAGCATGCTACACATTGTGTGAAAGGTTATCAAATTATCTTTCCAACGCATCTGGTCCCATGTCTTTTGGATGTCCCTAGGTGGAGTTATGATTAAAACACTGAAGACCACCCAGAAGGCCAGAAGACATGCGGGAAATTGATGACCACTGCATGAATGATCAAGCCAGTTGGCCTTCCACCTTCCCACGTGGATTTTTCAGTTCACATCTATTCTTAGACTAGTTGTTGGTATAAATATCCCTCTTTTGTAAGCCAAGGGCAACTCTTTGATGAATTAAGATTATTCCAGTGAAATTTGCAGCCGAGCTGCTTGAGTGTCTTACTCAACCCTTGTTCTTCCTTGTTCTTCTTGAACTTGTGGGGAGATCTCTCTGAGATCCACTAATTCGTGCTCTGCGGGTTCCAGTACGGCTGCCCCGTCTTGTGTGGATTAGCTCCGGTTGTGGTTCTGCGGTCGTTCGGAGATCGAGTCGAAGTCTTCGCGGTTTCGGTGTCTCTCTCTCCCCGTCGCTTGGTCGCATCCAACCTTGGTCAAGTATAAAGCTAGTTATCCGCGCTGTTTCTACAGCAAGTTATCTTTTTCTTGAACCTCCTGTCGTGAAGATCGGGCCACCCTTCGCCGAACCAAATTCGGTGCATATCATGAGGTGTGGAGATGTCTGGGGGATGTAGCAATAGTATGGCTCACTAAACTATTCAACCGCATTTTTCAGTCAAACAAAATGCTTTAAGAGTGGCAGAAAAGTATTTTAGTACCTGTCGATACTCGGCATACCCGGTACCCTCACGCACAAGCTAGAACTGCCTAGGTACCTCGCCTCCCTGCAGGGGCAGGGTCCGAGGGTGCCACATGTTCAAAAACTCAGACCCGCCTGCCACAGATGGGAGGACCGGGGTGCCCAGAAGACATATCGAAGGGGTAGCTCAGATCCACCTCAGAGACAAGCACCCAGGCAACCACGTGGTCAACAGGACAGGACCCGACCTTCCCCGCGAAGGTGAGCTCCCAAGCTGTCGCGTGGCCCACGAAGTCGAGACCCGATCTTCCCCGCAGAGGTGAGCTCCCAAGATTCTACGTGGTCCGCGGGGCGAGACCTGGCCTCCCCCTCGAAGATGAGATCCCGAACTGTCACGTGGCCCGCGAAGACGGGCACGACCTCCACCATGGCGGTGAGCTCCCTAGTGTTGACGGCTGTTATATACCAATTTCATCTATCATTTTAACTCAATTATGTGAAGGATTTGTCATTTCTTGCCCACATCACCTTTCTATCTAACCCAATTCCACTTGGACTTGGAGAAATATGTGTATGCAGCATTTTATGCAGGAAATGAGGAAATGTAGAGGGACCAATCCTATAAAATATCATCCCAGCCAATCAGGCGACGACATGTGGCATAACATGGATCAAATGGCCCACAAACAGAAGTATCCAAGGAGATCCAATGGTGTATCACCCATATACATCAATGGGACCCACCTGGTAGCCACCTGGATAAAGCACACGAGAAACGGTGCAATGACCAGGTCGGTCGACCTGGTCTTTGCACCAAACTCGGTCCGCCTCCACGTGTTGGCTCCTCCCGGCTCCCTTGAGTCAATGGTGACTGATTCGCGCGCTTTTGGTGGCGGGAACCGACCTCAACACTAGTATAAATAGGACCCCCTACCCCTCACTTCAACACACACCATTTGAGCTTCATCTCTATTGTATACACTATCATCCATAGTCTTAGAAGAGTTAGGTTGTAGAGAGGAGAGTCTCTAGTCCCAAGTCCAAATTGGGAAAGGAGTAAGGAGTCTCTCTGTTCCCAATCCTACATTGGGAAAGGTATGGCTCATGTATTCTTTCTTGTAATTGTGACTTTATGCATAATAAAGATAGTATCTTTAGTCTCTACTTATACATATACTTGGGCAAAGCATTTCTTGTTTGATTGTGGAGTCCATGTATGTGGAAGGTATAGCTTCTATGACTATTTCATCATGAACATATCTCATTATCATAGAACCTATAGACCCCCACTATAGTCTAGTTAATTATAACATAACTAGGTTAGTATGGATAATTATGTTGTGTATCAACATTGGTTCAATGATGATTCAATTCATTGCCTTAGGATGGATTGTGTCTAGGCTCTTAAGGTAATTACTTAATTTGCTGACATGGTGCTAGGATAGCTAAGTAGCATTGGATGTCTCGTAGACCCATGGATTGAAAAGAGGTAGGCAGTAGGTGGTGACAGCCCTATCTTTCCTTTGTAATCCTCCACGTTCGGCTATGCCACAGGCTCTTGGCGGGAGTCACCCTAGTATTGCTAGGGGTAAGCCCGTGCCCGATGTGTTGAACCACATAGCATAAGTATTCACTATTGATCTAGCTTATGAATAATTAGTTTAGACTATGTATATGTACAATAGAGCATAGTAGGAGTACCTCCATAACTCTCAACCTTAACTAACCTCTAGGATCCTTTTACCCCCCTTAGACTTGAAAGCTTTTGTGTGTGTCACACTACCTCCACTATTATTTATCCATCCTTACTAGATTCTTACCTAGAACTTTCTACCCTTTCCACTTGATGATTTTTATATCTCTAACCTGCCTTCCTTTGGGATCAAATAAATGACACCCTTGGGAATACTCTTAAGGGGAAATGCTACAATGATACCTCTGTGCGCTTGCAGAATTCACTGCTTGATCCAATAGAACCGTTAACAAGCATTTCTGACACATCAGTTGGAAATGTTTAGTTAATGGTGCATAAGTAATACCAACAAGCATTTCTGACACTATTGTCGGGGATGATTTGTTAGTATATCTTAGGAGCCATCAACAAGCATTTCTGGCGCCGTTGTCGGGGAAGGCAAATAGATATATGACATGACTGAGTGAATAGGATAGAACCCTGGGTAGGACTGTAGTAGGATAACCATTCTTTTTTTTTGCATTTATTTTAAATGTGAAAATAGGGTAGTGTATGTCTGGTTTCCGCTTGCCGGGAAACTTTGTTGAAAATGTCGAATCTCTTCTGAGAGACCGACCCCGTTGCGTTACTCCTCAGAAGATTCGAGCGGCAAAGCAAGCCAGCATTTCTGCACCAATAATCCAAAACGCCAATGGCTTAGAAGACCCCTCGTGAGTTCCCAGCTCCCTCTGCTAACAATGTGCCTATTGGGCCCACTGTTAACATGGGAGATGTGAACTTCGAGATCAAAACTGGCCTTATCACTATGGTGCAAGCCAACCCATTCTGTGGGAAGGCCAACGAGGATGCAAGTGCTCACCTGCAACAATTCCTCGAGATCTGCGGCACTTTTAAGATCAAGGATGTGTCTCCGGATGCGGTCCGTCTGAGATTGTTCCCGTTCTCTCTCCTTGGGAGAGCGAAATAGTGGTTCTACGCGAACCGAAGTGTTGTAGACACTTGGGAGAAGTGTTCTACGGCATTCCTCGCCAAATTCTTCCCATTGGGCAAAACCAATGCCCTACGTGGAAGGATTTCAAGCTTTCAGGAAGAGCCCAAGGAATCTATTCTCGAGGCATGGGAAAGGCTTCAGGAGTACATCCTAGCATGTCCCCACCATGGGATGGATGACTGGCTCCTTATTCAAAATTTCTGTAACGGGCTGATCCCATCAGCTCATGACCATTTGGATGCTGCTGCTGGAGGAGCCTTCTTCTCATTGATGGTGCCAAAAGCTAAAGATCTTATTGAGAAGATGGTGTCCAACATGGGATGGAACGATGAGCGTCTCCATACCCGACAGCGAGGCATGCACACCTTGAAGAAGGTGGACATGATCGCTGCAAAATTTGACCTCCTAATGAAGAAAATTGATGGGCAAGCCAGTGGTGAAGTGTCTGGCAATGCCTATGCCCTAGACTCTCACATCACGTCTGAAGTCTGTGGCGACACGGGTCATATGGGCAATGATTGCCCAAAAACTCATGAGGATGCCTTATACCTCGCCAACAACGGAAATTTCAACAACAATGGCTATCGTCAAGGAGGTCAAGGGTGGGGTCAACAACGCCCATTCTTTCAAGGAGGGTACAGCAACAATGGCAACCCTGGAAATCAGCCCAACTTGAGAGAACTTGCCATTAGCCAGCACAAGATCAATGATGCCCTATCCAAGAAGCTGTCGGCTAATGACAACACCCTAGAGAATATCAATGCAAAGATTGAAGGACTATCCTCAGAATTCAAGAATCAACTAAGCTTCAACAAGATGTTGGAGACTCAGTTGGCACAACTTGCTGCAGTTGTCCCTCCATTAGAAAACAACGAAATTCCGGGGCAGCCAGAAGCCCCAGTGGAGAACGTCAATGCAATGGTTACGAGAGGAGGAAAGACCACTCGTGACCCACCATATCCCACACAAGAAAAGAGGACAACTGAGCCTGAAAAGGAGGATGTCCCAAGTGAATTACTTGGTGAGAGAATGGCCAAACACTTTGAAGACACCAACTTATTGCAATTCCCTCAAAGACAAAGGAAGCCAACAGTGGATGAGCAATTCAACCATTTTGTTGAGATCATCCAAAAGATCCACATCAATGTGCCCTTGATTGATGTGATGCAAGTCCCCACTTATGCTCGCTATCTCAAGGACATATTGAACAACAAACGACCATTGCCCACCACTGAGGTCGTCAAGCTTACGGAAGACTGCAGTGGAGCCATCCTCAATAGGCTTCCTGAAAAGAAGAAGGACCCTGGATGTCCTACCATTTCATGCTCAATTGGGGCTCACCACTTTGACAAGGCACTTTGTGATTTGGGAGCAAGTGTTAGTGTGATGCCCAAGGTTGTGTTTGACCAGCTGAACTTCACAGATCTGACTCCAACACCAATGCAGCTACAACTGGCTGACTCTTCAGCCCGTTATCCAGCGAGTATTACTGAAGACGTCCCAGTGAATATCTGGAACTACTTCATACCCGTGGATTTTGTGGTACTAGACATGGACACTAATAAAGATACACCACTCATTCTTGGGCGTCCATTCCTAAGCACTACAAAAGCTCGCATAGATGTGGGAGCTGAAGAAATCCACTTCCATATCAATGGCAAGGAGGAAAGGTTTAACTTTTGGCAAAAATCAGAACAATGCTCCATGATTCGAATCAAGTATGGGCTGAATGATAAACACATCAAAGAGTTTGAAGTCACACCTCCAAAGGTGGACTCACTCATTGCATTCATTAGAAGATTAATCTACGAGGAGAATCCGTCGTTTCGACCACGCCGATATCCAAAGGCGACGGAATCATCTGGACCTTCCCGAAGGCCCAAGCCCACCAAGCTGCCAAAGAAGGAATGGCGGAAGAAGCAAGACAAGCCATCCGAGCCCATCCCTCCGGGCCCGGATGTAAAATGAAGACGGAGGAATGTCCATCTCATCGGATGGTGGTGAGACCTACACCAATAGGTTAAATTGGTAGTTATTCCACTTTATTTTTCTTTCTTTCTTTTTCCACCCCATTTGGATTTTTCCCATTGCATATTTGATTTTTCCTAGCAAGTTGAGAATCTTATATTCTCAACTATCATTTTTCTTTCTTTCTTTTCAAAAGAAAATTTTTATTGGATTTGAAAAAAGGTTTTTATTTGAAAAACAATTTTCTCTAAGCTGCACATGTGGCATTTCACCAATGTGCTAACTTTATAGCTGTTGGGGAGCCACTTGCCAAAAGGGGAACCAGGGGGGCCACCTGTCAGGTCGGTCGAACCCCCTGGTCGGCCGAATAGGGAGTGGAGCCAAATTGGCTCCCCTTCCTCCAACGGCTATATTTTGAACCCAAGTGACTGTTGGAGGGTGCACCCTATAAATTGTGGCCGTGAGGAGCACCTCTCTTCACACACCACATCATTTTACACCTCTCCAAGTCACTCTCTAGCTCACCTTGCTTTTCTTGCTCTTCATTGCAACACTCTTGCTCAAATCCATTCCCAAAAAGTTTTTTTTTGTTTGCATTTGCATTTTACACTCAAGCTTTCAAGAGGAGAAAATTCGTTGAGAGTTTTGTTTTCCAAACATCACTTCTTTTCGGATTTTTCTCGCCTTGTTTTGTTCTTGCTTGTTGAACTCAAAAAGACATGAAGAGGTTGTTTGGAAAGAGGAAGGAGGCTGCAAGCTCAAGCCATGGTGAAGGTTCTAGTGCACACCTCTCTTCCATGGGTACAAGCCCAAGGAGGAGATGTGTGTGTGAGGACACTCCCATGGAAGAGAGAAGCAACCCACACCAACTTCTTCATGACAAAGACCTCGACATACGAAGCGAAGTTGAAGATCAAGCACGAAGGCTTCTCCAAGATCGTGAGTTCCGCCACACCAAGGCCTACGATCCACATTTGATCTCCAAAATAGGTATGGACTCTGAATTTTTTTCCATTTGGCATGCAATTGGATTTGATGACTTTGCTCACATAGAGGAGAAAGGTTCACGCCTTCTCACTATCCAACTCCTTTGCACGCTAAGAATAGGATTTGATGGTATTGCTTTTAGATTAATTCCAAAAGAATACAACATC
This sequence comes from Tuctoria greenei, assembly GCA_036927565.1. Lineage (NCBI taxonomy): Eukaryota > Viridiplantae > Streptophyta > Magnoliopsida > Poales > Poaceae > Tuctoria > Tuctoria greenei. The sequence goes on along the minus strand of JAYESD010000011.1, from coordinate 36,359,847 downwards.
CTATGGAAAGAATTAGGAAGCATCCTAGGTTTCCATAAACGGTGTTTGCTAGATTTAGACAATTTGCCTAAGTTTAACAAACAAAGTTTTTGGCATGAAGTAACTAGTGAGGTCACATGTAGGGCTCCTAGGAATAGCCACATCCAAAACCCTACCTTACGCTTCATGCATAGATGGGTGGCTATGACTATGTTCCCTAGGGGAGATGTTAGGGTTGTGCGAGATGATGAATTGAAAATTTTGTTTGCCATGACTAAAAATAAAAAAGTTGCTCCAGTCAAAGCCATGATGACACAATGGTTAGATTACATTTCAAAATCAGGACCAATTGAATGCACTTCATTGATTACTCATATTGCTGATAGGCTAGGAGCACATAAATACTCTTCATTTGAATATATTGAAACTGAAAGAGAATTAATTGATGAAGACTATTTAGTGCAAGGACATAACCTTAAGCATGATCAAGATGGCTCATTGATATTTTTCTATCCCGGCTTTGTCAATGAAATTTGGTTACCTAACCTGGATTTTCATTTGTACAAATGCCGGAGGCTAACCATTAATCTTCTTCCCCTTGAGGAAGCAAGAAGAAGTAATGTCTCTGGCAGGGTAACAAGGAATCGTGCGAGGGCTGCAGCCACAGGCATGCTACCGATAATCTCTTCGGTCCATGAATACCAAGAGGAAGAGAACCCAACGGGTCATGCGCCCAGATGGACTCAACCTCCGACGTATGAGACCGGGGGATCATCTTGGCAAGAATTGCTAAGGGATCCACCCTTATCCACTTCAAGCTCTAGCAGCTTGCCCCCAACGTCCATGAGAGGACGTCATTCCTTTTCGACTAGAAGTCATCATGACTATAGCCAAGGAATGACAAACCTCACTAGACGTATGGGAGAACTTGAAGTGAGAACGGGTGACATCTACAGCACACTCTAGGAGCATGTTCAAGGTACCCAGGATTGGCAACAACACATGGATGCTCAATTCACCAACTTCAACACGGTGCTACAACAATAACAAGCCGATCTTGCAGCGTACTTCCGTCATCAAGGGTTCAACCCTTATCACGGAGGTAGTTGAAGAACAAGCTTGGGGAAGGACCCCCACTTGAGGTAACATGTATCACATTCTTTGCATATTTATTTTCCATCCATCCATCATCCACCTTGCATTTTAAAAAAATATAGGTTAGATTTGCCTTCATCAAATAAAGATCTGCGTAAGAATGATTTATAATTCACATAGATGAAATGATGAATAGTTGCTTTGTTTTATTTTCCTAAGTCTCTAGTTTACAACTTGCTACTCTCCGGATATTGCTTTCATTGGTTTGAAATACTTTTACCTTAATTTGGAAGTTGTGATTAGCAAAAGCTTAATCTAATTATAGGTTGTTGCAAGATTAGAATTAGTAATAGGGCTGCTAGTCCTAGTTTGAAAGTAAACCTTAGATTTCCGGAGAAATTCTAAAAAGATTTAAGTTTCCCTTGGTCGATTGGAAATACCTACCAAAGCCATATGATGTTTATACATAGACAAAACCTTAGCTTTCACATTGAGCCTAGTCAAACTAGTATAGACCTATGTGAGAAATCATTCAACTCTTTTTGAATTCAAGACTTCACTTGCACATGCTATACTTCTACACTAGAAGGAAGCAAAATTCCATCATACCCACCATTCCACAATAAAAAGAGAAACTCCATGTTATTCATGTTTAGCACTCTCTTCAAAATTCATTTCAAAGAAAGGGAGTATAAGACATGGCTACAAAAAGAAAATTTAAAAAAAACATTCTTACATCATAAGCATGAGAAAAAAAAAGAAAAAGGAGAAAAGAAAAGTAGACATGTTTCATCCATGCAAAATAAAGAGAGATTATACCAGAAAAAAAAAAGGAGTTATCTCAAGTATCCACATCCACTTCCTCTCCATCACACATGCACTAGTATTGAATCAAAAAGTTTTGATTTGAATTCTCCTAAGGCTTACTCTTTTGACTTAGCAATATATGTGATGAAAATATGCCTACTTACTTTCCTTACTAAGCTCCACATACAAGCCATATTCAATGAGTAGGAATAGTAGAGGCACAATGCTTTGGTGAGGAAATATTTCCACTATCCATAAAGGAGTGACTGAGAGAATCAAATTGAGGTACTTAATATCTAAATTGAATTCTTCGGGATTTAAGTGGAACTTGATTTCTAGTCTATGTTTGCTCCATTTGCTATTCTACCTTTCAACTACTCATGAATATGAAAAAGCATATTCCCCATGATAACTTAAGAAAGGTAGAGTATCATAGCCAATTTCTGCAATACTAGGTAGAGTATCTTGTTGTTCATTAGATACTTTTGAAAATAAGACATTGTAGCAACTCCTAATCATCAACCTAAAGTCTTGACTTTGCTTGGGACGAGCAAAGGATAAGCTTGGGGGAGTTTATTGACGGTTGTTATATACCAATTTCATCCGTCAATTTAACTCAATTATGTGAAGGATTTGTCATTTCTTGCACACATCACCTTTCTATCTAACCCAATTCCACTTGGACTTGGAGCAATATGTGTATGCAGCATTTTATGCAGGAAATGTAGAGGGACTAATCCTATAAAATATCATCCCAGCCAATCAGGCGACGACACATGGCATCCCATTGATCAAATGGCCCACAAACAGAAGTATCCAAGGAGATCCAATGGTGTATCACCCATATACATCAATGGGACCCACCTGGCAGCCACCTGGAGAAAGCACACGAGAAACGGTGCAATGACCAGATCGGCCAAACCAGGGGGTTGGCCGACCTGGTCTTTGCACCAAACTCTATCAGCCTCCACGTGTTGGCTCCTCACGGCTCCCTGGTGTCAATGGTGACTGATTCGCGCGCTTTTGGTGGCGGGAACCGACCTCAACACTAGTATAAATAGGACCCCCTACCCCTCACTTCAACACACACCATTTGAGCTTCATCTCTATTGTATACACTATCATCCATAGTCTTAGAGGAGTTAGGTTGTAGAGAGGAGAGTCTCTAGTCCCAAGTCCAAATTGGGAAAGAAGTAAGGAGTCTCTCTCTTCCCAATCCTACATTGGGAAAGGTATGGCTCATGTATTCTTTCTTGTAATTGTGAGTTTATGCATAATAAAGATAGTATTTTTAGTCTCTACTTATACATATACTTGGGCAAAGCGTTTCTTGTTTGATTGTGGAGTCCATGTATGTGGAAGGTATAGCTTCTATGACTATTTTATCATGAACATATCTCATTATCATAGAACCTATAGACCCCCACTATAGTCTAGCTAATTATAACATAACTAGGTTAGTATGGATAATTATGTTGTGTATCAACATTAGTTCAATGATGATTCAATTCATTGCCTTAGGATGGATTGTGCCTAGGCTCTTCAGGTAATTACTTAATATGCTAGCATGGTGCTAGGATAGCTAAGTATAATTGGATGTCTTGTAGACCCGCGGATTGAAGAGGTAGGCAGTAGGTGGTGACAGTCCTATCTGTCCTTTGTAATCCTCCACGTTCGGCTATGCCACAGGCTCTTGGCAGGAGTCACCCTAGTATTGCTAGGGGTAAGCCCATGCCCGATGTGTTGAACCACATAGCATAAGTATTCACTATTGATCTAGCTTATGAATAATTAGTTTAGACTATGTATATGTATAATAGAGCATAAGTAGGAGTACCTCCATAACTCTCAACCTTAACTAACCTCTAGGATCCTTTTACCCCCCTTAGACTTTAAAGCTTTTGTGTGTGTCACACTACCTCCACTATTATTTATCCATCCTTACTAGATTCTTACCTAGACCTTTCTACCCTTTCCACTTGATGATTGTTATATCTCTACCATGCCTTCCTTTGGGATCAAATAAATGACACCCTTTGGAATACTCTTAAGGGGAAATGCTACAATGATACCTTTGTGCGCTTGCGGAATTCACTCTGTGATCCAATAGAACCGTTAACAAGCATTTCTGACACATCAGTTGGAAATGTTTAGTTAATGGTGCATAAGTAAGACCAACCAGAATTTCTGGCACCGTTGTCGGGGATGATTTGTTAGTATATATTAGGAGCCGTCAACACCCAGCCACCGCATGTCAGTCCACTTGCCCTGAGCGAATAGTAAGGAAGCTAAGAGGGCGGTGCGCCTTGTCTCCATCAAGCCTTGAAGATGCGTGGCTTCCCCAGACGTATGGCGCGGCGCCTGCATAATGTCAGGTACCACTACGACCAATCGCATCACGGTGAAGACGCCGCAGGCCTATCCCACTCCACCAAGTGGGTAGCTTACGGTGCTAGAGACAGTTGGATGGGACATTCCCTGCCAATGTCATCAACGGCGCGTGGGCTACTGACAACGCAGGCGGCAAGACAGCGAATCCTCAAGTCCGCGGTCAGAGCAAGCTTACAAAAGAAACATTAGATCTTTAGGATAAGATCACCCTGGGACCACCTGTTGGGCCCCAGGGCCCCACTTGTAAGGCGTTTGGCCTTGCCTATAGAAGGCCTCGGCCGCCATTGCTATAAGGATCGGACTCAGAATCTCTGATACACAAAAACTCGCATACACACTCACCAAGTAATACAATCCACCGTAGAGTAGGGTGTTGTGACGCCCGGTTCCGAAAAATGAACCAAGCTAACGCATATGTGTGCCCAGGATGTTCAACACACATACACGAGTGATTCACAAATGATAAACAGATAATTACCACAGCTCAAATTATTAAATAAGTATTCTTATTACGTAATTCATTATATCCTCGAATCCAAGCTATAATGAATATTAATGACAAGTTCAATTGATGCAGCGGAAATAAACTAATTAAGTAACTAAGCAAACTAAGCAAAAGGGATAGCGCAGCTCCAATAACACAACAGGCAAAGTTGACGATAGACACGTCCTAGAACTCCGCATTATCACCATTAAACTCACAATCCTGACCTGCAACTGTTGGGGGGATTGCAAGAGTGAGTACATGTTGTACTCAGCAAGTGTGGAAAGTATGACATGTGGCTGATTCAAATGACGACAATAATAATGGCTAAGTGCTGAAAAGTACAGTAAAACATTTGAAAAGCAATATGTATAATATATGTATGTGAAGTAATCCCATCATAATCACGAGTAATACCATAATACCAACTGAATTCATTACCATCATCAATAAGTCCAGATTTCACCATTGCCAATAATCATATTCAATACCAGAGATTAATCCATAACCATCCATAACCATTACCAAACCATAACCATCCCATATTCCAATTTCCCTCTAATCATGGAAGTTGTCCAGGAGCTCATAACCGGGAGCACGGCTATCATGATAGTTTTAACACTCTGCAGAGTTTGTACCACTTTACCCACGTGTTTGTGATTTCATAAGCCGTCGGCGACTAAAGAACCTCCCTTACGCCAATTACACTTCCTTTGGTGTATGGCCAAGAGATCACAAAATAGCCTTTACAAAGGGATTACTAGCCTATTCAGACCCCACTGAGGTTTCACCGGTGGCGATGTCTCCAACTAAGCACATCTTCAACCAAGGGCCCCCTCTTGAACCATTCGGATCCCAGGGTAGTCCCGCCAATCATCAACAAACCCAATCCGACTACCCCTTCCCCGAGCATCCACAATGGTCCAAACAGCACTAGCAAAGCCCTAATTAATCAGCTACGCCACACCCATACTTGGCCTCGTGGTGGCACTGTAGTCCTGGCTTATTCTCGCATGAACCGGTCCTTAGATCTAAAGCAAGCAAACCACCATAACATCCAACCCATCCACATACCAGGCTTGCTTAGATCACCCATCGTATTGACCAGTTCACATTAACCATAATATCATTGATGCATAATTAAATGTGTAGTGTTGTTTGCCATCCCAATTAATTAAGCGAAGCAAAAAGGTGAAAAGCCCTTCCCGACTCTCTACCATATATCCCAGGTGACAAGGGTGGTTAAACAAATCTAGTAAACTTCCTACTATAGGATTTCCATCAATTTGACACAAGCATGCAGTTTTGCAAACAAAACATTTATTTTAAAAACATGATCAATATGCTTCAAGGACACTTGCCTTGTTCCGGCGGATAGGGTTGCTCAAGCGCTTCGAAGTCTTGATTCTGAAAATCCTCGTATACGATCTCTTGAGCACTTCCCTCTACTCGTGGTAACACATACAAGAAAATTCATACAATTCAATACGATGCACACAAATAATCAACATGCAATGACATGCATGCATGCACAATTCAATAATTAATTAACTATGGTTGTTTATTAATTAGATACAACTAGTTCATACGTGTTCATATGAGTTTACGGGGGTTTTAGGGTGGATTAATGCTGCTGAAAATAAAAAGACGACGCAACTACGATCAATTTGCATCTATTAGATTCAATATGGTCGCTAAAATTCGCATCGGAAACATAGCCTACTGTAGATGCGATGGCTTCGATGATCGCGGGATGGGGTCGATGCGTAGACGAAGTAGATGCGCAAGGTCCTCCAGCGGCACGACGACAGTGACGCGATGACGACGATCTCCGGCGGACGGTGGCGCCCTCCTCTTTTTCCCTTCCTTTTTCTCCCTTTTCTTCCCTGCGGCACAGCTCCTGTTGCTTTCTCTCTGTACCGGCGGCGCAGCCTCTCCTCTGTTCTTTTTTTCCTGCTGCGGCGGGGCCTTTTTTTCTGGAGGCGGCGGCGCTTTCTGGGATCGGGGAACCCTACGAAGGCTACGTGGCTTTTTATAGCCAGCGGCTAGGGCTCCGTGGGCGGCGGGAGCTAGGGCCGGCGCTGAGCGAGCGAGCGGGATTCGCGCGGTCGGGGGCATCGGGGCGCGAGCGGCGCTCGGGGCGGGATCGGGGCGTGGGAGTGGGGGAGCCGGGCGGCAGGCGGTGCGGGGTGGGGCCCGGCGCATCGCGCGGCTCGCTCGGTCACGAGCGAGCGCGGTTCGGCGCGGGGCTGGCGGCGGGGTGGGCCAGGTGGGGTCGCGTCGCTGCGCGGGCGAGCGCGCGGGGGCTTGCGCGCTGGGGTCGGCGCGTGTGCGCGGCAGGCGGGTAGGCGGCGTCGGTCGAGCGCTCGCTGGCTGGGCCGCTCAGCCTGGCCAGCGGCGGGTTGACCCTCTTTTTTTTCTTTCTTTTTTTTATTTATACTGTTATTATTATAATATATTTTATATTTTATTTTATTATTTTTTTATATATATATTATTTATATATACTTTATATATATATATATATATTTTTATGTATTTTTTATTATTATTATTTTTATACTTATTCCCTATTACAAGTTTTTAGGCTATAATTATTATTTTCTTTTTCTTCTTTTTTGCTACACCATATGTGTATGTTTTATCTTTTATTATCTTTCTTTTATCCTACTAATGTTTAATGCATGATCATATATGCAATGCATGATGCGAAAATTTAAGGTGTTACAAACCTACCCCCCTTAAAGTGAATCTCGCCCTCAAGATTCGATAGCGTGAAAAAAAGATGTGGGAATTCTGCCTTCAGGTCTTCTTCACGTTCCCACGTAGCTTCAGCTTCTGTATGGTGCTTCCATTGCACTTTGCACCAACGGATCTTCTTATTTCTCGTGACCCTTTCCTTCACGTCCAAGATCTTGATAGGTTGCTCGACATAAGACAAATCCTCCTGAAGTTCTAACTCGTCCATCGGCACTTGTTCTTCCGGCACCCTGAGACACTTCTTGAGTTGAGACACGTGAAATACGTCATGTACATCGGAGAGATACGTCGGCAGCTCAAGTCGATATGCCACTTCTCCTCGTTTGTCCAAAATCTTGAACGGTCCAATACAACGAGGTGCGAGCTTGCCTCTTATGTTAAACCTCTTATGACCTCTCATAGGTGACACCTTGAGGTAAACAAAATCTCCTATTTCAAAGGCTAATTTCCTTCTCCTATTGTCCGCATAGCCTTTTTGTCTTGATTGGGCAGCCCTCAAGTTTTCACGAATTATCTGGACTTGCTTTTCGGCTTCTTGCAACACATCCGGACCAAATACTTGAGTTTCTCCTGCCTCATTCCAGAATAAAGGTGTCCTACACTTCCGCCCATTAAGCGCTTCATATGGTGACATTTTTAAGCTTGCATGGTAACTATTGTTGTATGAAAATTCCGCGTATGTCAAGCTTTTGTCCCAACTTTTCCCATGCTTTAAAGCACAAGCTCTTAACATGTCCTCCAAAATCTGATTGGTCCTCTCGGTTTGTCCATCCGTTTGAGGATGATATGCTGAACTAAAATTCAACCTCGTTCCCAAAGCTTCATGCAATTTTTGCCAAAATCTGGAGGTAAATTGAGAACCTCTATCTGAGACTATCTTCTTCGGTACTCCGTGTCGACACACAATATGCTCCATGTATATTTTGGCCAATCGTGCAGCTGTATACTTGGTCTTTACCGGGACAAAATGAGCTGTCTTGGTTAAGCGATCCACAATTACCCAAATCGAGTCATACCCGGACTGAGTACGTGGTAACCCAACTATGAAGTCCATTCCAATTTCTTCCCACTTCAATTCCGGAATCTTCAACGGTTGCAATAATACGGCTGGCCTTTGATGTTCTGCTTTAACTCATTGGCACACATCACACAATGCAACATATTCGGCTATGTCCTTTTTCATGCTGGCCCACCAATAGCATGTCTTCAAGTCCTTGTACATCTTTGTACAACCGGGATGAATTGAGTAAGGCAAGTCATGTGCCTCCTTTAATATTGTCTCCCGAATATGTTTTACATTAGGCACAACGATCCTCTTTCCAAGCCATAAGGTACCATGTTCGTCTTCATCAAATCTGAATTCTCTCCCTTCCTCGATCCTTTCCTTGATTTCCTGGATCTCCTCATCCGTGGTTTGTGCTTCTCGAATTTCTTTCTCCAAGGTTGGTTTTGACTCCATCATCTCCATCTCATTTACAAACCCGAGGTTCAACCGTTCAAACTCCTTGCACAACTCGGATGGTAACTCCCGAACTGTGAGTCGATGACTTACTCCTTTTCTACTCAAAGCATCGGCCACTACATTGGCCTTTCCCGAATGATAGTTGATCCCCAAATCATAATCTTTGATGAGCTCCAACCATCTTTGTTGCCTCAAGTTCAGATCCATTTGTGTGAAGATATACTTCAAACTCTTATGATCCGTGTAAATTTCACACCTATGTCCAAGGATATAGTGTCTCCAAATCTTCAATGCATGTACCACGGCTGCAAGTTCTAAATCATGTGTTGGTAAATTCTGCTCATGTTTCTTCAATTGTCTTGATGCATAGGCGACCACTTGACCTTCTTGCATAAGCACACATCTGAGTCCTTGTCTTGATGCATCACAATATATATCAAAACTCTTGCTCACGTCCGGTAATACTAACACCGGTGCGGTTGTCAACCTTTTCTTCAACTCCTCAAAACTGTTTTGACAAGCTTCAGTCCATTGGAACGCCTTTCCCTTCATTAGCAATTCTGTCATTGGCTTGGCTATTTTGGAAAAGTCCTTGATAAACCGACGGTAATATCCAGCCATCCCAAGAAAACTCCTTATTTCCTTGACATTTTGCGGCGGCTCCCACTTCAACGCGTCTCTCACTTTTCCGGGGTCAACCGATACTCCTCCTCCTGAGATTATATGACCCAAAAATGGCACCTCTCTCAACCAAAACTGGCACTCGCTGAACATGGCATACAATTGATGCTCCCTCAATTTCTGCAACGTAAGCCTCAAGTGTTCCTCATGTTCCTTCTCATCCTTCGAGTAGATCATAATATCATCAATAAACACCACAACGAACTTTTCCAAGTACTCCATGAAGACTTTATTCATGAGGTACATAAAGTAGGCAGGCGCATTTGTCAGTCCAAATGACATCACAGTGTACTCATAAGATCCATACCGTGTTCTAAAAGCTGTCTTAGGTATGTCCGATGGTCTAATCTTCATTTGAAAATATCCCGACCTCAAATCAATCTTAGAGAAGACACAAGCACCCTTCATCTGATCAAACAAGTCCTCTATACGTGGCAAGGTATACTTGTTCTTGATTGTTACCTCATTGAGAGCTCGGTAATCCACGCACATCCTTTGGGATCCATCCTTCTTGTCCACAAATAGAACGGGCGCTCCCCAAGGTGAAGAGCTAGGGCGAATAAAACCCTTCTCTAATTGCTCTTGAATTTGCTTCTTTAGCTCCGCTAATTCCATAGGAGGCATCCTATACGGCCTCTTAGCTATAGGTGCAGTTCCAGGTATTAAATCAATAACAAACTCAATGTCTCGATCGGGTGGCATACCTGGCAACTCGTCCGGAAAAACATCCAAAAATTCACACACCATCAGAATCTCCTCAATTGCGGCACCGTCCATATGATTCAATTCCAATTGCTTCGGTGCGGTTTGAGATGCTTCAAATTCTACGGTGATTCCTTCTTCATTGGTCAACTTCACCGTCTTTGTGGCACACTCAATAACTCCATTGTGCTTCCTCAACCAGTCCATACCAAGTATAATATCCAATACTTGTGAATCCAAAACAATGAGGTTGGCGAAGAAGTCTACCCCCCTTATTCTAAGGCTTACTTTTGGACATACTATATTTGTCCTCATCTCTCCTCCAGGAGACTTAACCAATAGAGTAAACTTCATATGAGAGATAGGCAAACTATACTTGGCAACATACTTCGATGCAATGAATGAATACGATGCTCCAGAATCAAATAGCATAGTTGCGGGGTTGGAGTTGGCGAGAAACATACCAATGACCACGTCATCCGCTTGTTGAGCATCCTCTGTAGAGACATGGTTCACGTTGCCACGAGCAAAATTCTGCTGTCCATGGTTCCCTTGTGGCTGTCCTCCATTGGGTATTGGGTTTTGCCTCGGCGCATTGCTTCCTTGACCAAGGCCTAACTTAGGACATTGATGCGCAAAGTGTCCAGCTTCTCCACAAGTATAACACTTCTTAACTCCACCAGAATTATTGGGACGAGCTTGGTTTTGAACATTGGCTCCAGGAAAATCAGCACGAGGTGCATAAGGCATTGGAGGCCTAGGTGCTTTCATAACAGGTTGCCGCTGCACAAACTGAGTTGGGTGCGGTGCATAACCAGGGCGCTGAGCAGGAATAGAGGAGCTGTAATAGGGGGCATTGGGTGGTGCAAGGCGAGGGCGCACATTACTTCCTTGTTTCTGTCCTTGATATTGCGTCTTCCTCTTGATTTCTCGCTCCATCTCACGGATCTTGTTCTCAACCACAATTACTTTGTCCACAAGCTTCTGAAAATTGGCATAATCGCAGTTGAGCAATTGCACTTGGATCTCATTGTTCAAGCCCCTCATGAACAAGTATTGTTTCCGGCTATCCCGGCTCACATCTTCGGGTGCGTATCTTGAGAGTTGAGTGAACTTATTGAGATATTCACTCACACTTGATTTTCCTTGCCTCAAGTTCTCAAATTCTTGTCTCTTCAAGATCATAACACCTTCCGGCACATAATGAGAACGGAAACTCTCCTTGAATTCCGCCCAGGTGATCCTCTCTTGATCCTCATGAGCATTGCATAGTGAATCCCACCAGTCGGCAGCTGCTCCAACGAGTTGATGAGAAGCAAATAGGACCTTCTCTCGATCACTGCATTGGACAATGGCTAGCTTCTTCTCCACGGACTTGAGCCAATCATCCGCATCCATAGGGTCAGCAACTTGAGCAAAAGTCGGCGGCCTAGTCCTCATAAACTCTCCCAATCGGTTATGAGGAGGTGGGGGTGGTGGTGGAGGCATGTGGGGCTGATTGTTGTTATTGCCAGCCTGCAGCTGTCCCATAGTCTGTATCATGGTCTGCATGAGCTGGTTTTGCATGGCCCATAGCTGCTCAATGTTGATAGTTCCCTGAGTAGATCCTTGTCCGATGTTGTTCTGAGCGCTCCATGGTTCTCCTCCTCATCATTGACATCCCTCTGATTGCGAGTCCTCACCATCTGAAGGAAAGCAATAGGTAAGAATTTAGAAATGTCCCCAACTATATGCATCAAGGGATATGAAGCTAACCAACTAGCTATACTAGCCAGGTGGACATGGCAATGCTAAAGCATCCCACAATCCTCTATTAAGCACACAAGCAAACAATATATATATAGAAAACAGCACACCAACCAAAACACACATTGATTCCTAAGTGCACTTATGTACTCTAAAGTGTCCATTCTATCTAGGCTGCGTCCTACAGTCAACCTGTGGCTCTGATACCAATTTGTGACGCCTAGTTCCGAAAAATGAACCCAGCTAATGCATATGTGTGCCCAGGATGTTCAACACACATACACGAGTGATTCACAAATGATAAACAGATAATTACCACAGCTCAAATTATTAAATAAGTACTCTTATTACATAATTCATTATATCCTCGAATCCAAGCTCTAATGAATATTAATGACAAGTTCAACTGATGCAGCGGAAATAAACAAATTAAGCAACTAAGCAAACTAAGCAAAAGGGATAGCGTAGCTCCAATAACACCACAGGCAAAGTTGACGATAGACACGGCCTAGAACTCCGCATTATCACCATTAAACTCACAATCCTGACCTGCAACTATTAGGGGGGATTGCAAGAGTGAGTACATGTCGTACTCAGCAAGTGTGGAAAGTATGACATGTGGCTGATTCAAATGACGACAATAATAATGGCTAAGTGCTGAAAAGTACAGTAAAACATTTGAAAAGTAATATGTATATTATATGTATGTGAAGTAATCCCATCATAATCACGAGTAATACCATAATACAAAAAGAATTCATTACCATCATCAATAAGTCCAGATTTCACCATTGCCAATAACCATATTCAATACCAGAGATTAGTCCATAACCATCCATAACCATTACCAAACCATAACCATCCCAAATTCCAATTTCCCTCTAATCATGGAAGTTGTCCAGGCGCTCATAACCGGGAGCACGGCTATCATGATAGTTTTAACACTCTGCAGAGTTTGTACCACTTTACCCACGTGTTTGTGATTTCATCACCCGTCGGCGACTAAAGAACCTCCCTTATGCCAATTACACTTCCTTTGGTGTATGGCCAAGAGATCACAAAATAGCCTTTACAAAGGGATTACTAGCCTATTCAGACCCCACTGAGGTTTCACCGGTGGCGATGTCTCCAACTGAGCACATCTTCAACCAAGGGCCCCCTCTTGAGCCATTCGGATCCCAGGGTAGTCCCGCCAATCATCAACAAACCCAATTCGACTACCCCTTCCCCGAGCATCCACAATGGTCCAAACAGCACTAGCAAAGCCCTAATTAATCAGCTACGCCGCACCCATACTTGGCCTCGTGGTGGCACTGTAGTCCTGGCTTATTCTCGCATGAACCGGTCCTTAGATCTAAAGCAAGCAAACCACCATAACATCCAACCCATCCACATACCAGGCTTGCTTAGATCACCCATCGTATTGACCAGTTCACATTAACCATAATATCATTGATGTATAATTAAATGTGTAGTGTTGTTTGCCATCCCAATTAATTAAGCGAAGCAAAAAGGTGAAAAGCCCTTCCCGACTCTCTACCATATATCCCAGGTGACAAGGGTGGTTAAACAAATCTAGTAAACTTCCTACTATAGGATTCCCATCAATTTGATACAAGCATGCAGTTTTGCAAACAAAACATTTGTTTTAAAATTAGGATCAATATGCTTCAAGGACACTTGCCTTGTTCCGGCGGATAGGGTTGCTCAAGCACTTCGAAGTCTTGATTCTGAAAATCCTCGTATACGATCTCTTGAGCACTTCCCTCTACTCGTGATAACACATACAAGAAAATTCATACAATTCAATACGATGCACACAAATAATAAACATGCAATGACATGCATGCATGCACAATTCAATAATTAATTAACTATGGTTGTTTATTAATTAGATACAACTAGTTCATACGTGTTCATATGAGTTTACGGGGGTTTTAGGGTGGATTAATGCTGCTGAAAATAAAAAGACGATGCAACTACGATCAATTTGCGTCTATTAGATTCAATATGGTCGCTAAAATTCGCATCGGAAACATAGCCTACCGTAGATGCGATGGCTTCGATGATCACAGGATGGGGACGATGTGTAGACGAAGTAGATGCGCAAGGTCCTCCAGCGGCACGACGACAGCGACGCGATGACGACGATCTCCGGCGGACGGTGGCGCCCTCCTCTTTTTCCCTTCCTTTTTCTCCCTTTTCTTCCCTGCGGCACAGCTCCTGTTGCTTTCTCTCTGTACCGGTGGCGCAGCCTCTCCTCTGTTCTTTTTTTCCTGCTGCGGCGGGGCCTTTTTTTCCTAGAGGCGGTGGCGCTTTCTGGGATCGGGGAACCCTACGAAGGCTACGTGGCTTTTTATAGCCAGCGGCTAGGCCTCCGTGGGCGGCGGGAGCTAGGGCCGGCGCTGAGCGGGCGAGCGGGATTCGCGCGGTCGGGGGCATCGGGGCGTGAGCGGCGCTCGGGGCGGGATCGGGGCGTGGGAGCGGGGGAGCCGGGCGGCAGGCGGTGCAGGGTGGGGCCCGGCTCATCGCGCGGCTCGCTCGGTCACGCGGGAGCGCGATTCGGCGCGGAGCTGGCGGCAGGGTGGGCCAGGCGGGGTCGGGTCGCTGCGCGGGCGAGCGCGCGGGGGATTGCGCGCTGGGGTCGGCGCGTGTGCGCGGCAGGCGGGCAGGCGGCGTCGGTCGAGCGCTCGCTGTCTGGGCCGCTCGGCCTGGCCAGCGGCGGGTTGACCCTCTTTTTTTCTTTCTTTTTTATTTATACTGTTATTATTATAATATATTTTATATTTTATTTTATTATTTATATATATATATATATTATTTATATATACTTTATATATATATATATTTATATATATATTTTTATTATTTTTATTTTTATACTTATTCCCTATTACAAGTTTTTAGGCTATAATTATTATTTTCTTTTTCTTCTTTTTTGCTACACCATATGTGTATGTTTTATCTTTTATTATATTTCTTTTATCCTACTAATGTTTAATGCATGATCATGTATGCAATGCATGATGCGAAAATTTAGGGTGTTACAGGTGTTATGCTCCTTGCGGCTCGAACCACGAAAAAACTCCACTGTCTCATACTCTTCCACTAGAAAACTAGTTTGAGGCCTAAGCCCCGCCGAACAAGAACCTCTGTGGACTGCTCCTTAGCAGATCTGGGGGAAGTGTCACATTGACCCTTCGACATTTGGCGCGCCAGGTAGGGGATTTTTCCCTCAAAAAAGTTGTAGCGCTTTCACCACAATGGTGTTCATCAGGCCTGTGGAAGGCTGTTTTTGAGGCCGTCGACCGGTGACCAGATCCATCGCTCAAGTGGCACTCTCTGGTCCGTCCCACCCCCGTTCAGGTACGGCTGGCCAAGATGGCACGTCGGGACATGCCTCGGCTCAGTCGGCTCCACCAGTGCCCCCGACAGCGGGCCCAGAGAGCACTTTCGCGGTGGCCAGAGCTCTCCTCCACCACCCACCATCGTTGAACGCCTCTCAGGGGGCGGCTCAGCAGTGGGTCCAAGACATCAACCACCTCCTAATCGCAGCCATCAACTCCCCCAACAGCGGAAGGCACCTTGTGTCGCTGTCACACACGCCGTCCATCGACCGTCACACCGCCAAATCCCGCTCCTCCATGCCTACAAGCGTTGGCCGGCTACCCACGGGGGACCTCAGGGCTGAGCTTGACCGTTGTCAAGCTCACATGGACGGTCGTGTCATCATTGAGCGGCAGCGAGAGAGGCGGCGCAACTTCGATGCCGAATATGGCACTCAATGCCCTATTCACGAGGCATCCTCCATCCAAGGTGCGCCGCAGGTAAACCTCCACCACCTGATCAGGAGTACGTCAGCTCGACAGCTCCCCTGCAATACTCGGTACAGCAGGATGTGCAGAAACAGTACTTGGTACAACCAGTACTATTGCAGCAGCGCATGGCACAACCAGTGCTACAACAGCAGGTCCAGCAAGTGTTGCACGTCGTGCAGCAGACCCCCTTGGGGTATGCTGTCCCATCTGCCTATCCGACGAAGCCTGTCGGAGGACGCGCAGCATTGGCTCCGCACCTCCGCTTTGCGATGTGGCCGCGCAAGTTCCGGCCACATATCCCGGAGAAGTTTGACGGAAGCATCAAGCCAGCAGAGTTCCTGCAGATCTACACCACGATGCTCCTTCCTGCGGGAGCGGACGAGACCATCCTGGCGAACTACTTCCCAGTCGCTCTGACTGGGTCACCTCGTCATGGCTGATGAACCTTCCTGAAGGGTCTATAAAAAGGTGTGCCGAACGCTATCAAGAGCGGCCACAGCAGCGCCTGGATGGCACCCCCTTCCGCCAATGGGAGGGCAAGCAGAAGGTCAAACCCAAGGTCGAAAATGACGAGGAGCTGGAGTTCCAGAAGCAAGAGCGGGCCGTCAAAGCAGTCCACCAAGATGAGGACTCCGACGCGAGCAGCGACAACGAGCGTCGCAAGACCCTCCACATCATCTTCGGAGGGTCTTGGGATTTCGCGTCCCGGAATGCAGTCAAGACCCTTCGTCGTGTGGTGGCTTCGATAGCCCCTGTACCCACTCCAGCGCGGCACCACCGCAGGAAGGAGACACCGATCAGCTTTGACGCCTCTGACTACCCCAAGAACATGGCCGGGGAAGATGTACTACCTCTCCTAGTCGCCCCCACCATAGCCAACGTCAAGCTCCACTACGTTTTAATAGATGGCAGGGCTGGCCTCAACCTCCTCAGCCATGCAGCCTTCGAGCAGCTGCAGATCCTGGTGTCCAAGCTCGCCCCCTCAAGCCCATTCTCAGGAGTGGGACCTGGGAGCATCATCCCGTACGGCAACATCCACCTGCGGATGACCTACGAGACACCTGGCAACTACAGGACGGAGATCATCCTCTTTGACATCACCGATGTTTGCCTCCCCTTCAACGCCATCATCGGTAGGCCTGCTCACTACTAGTTCATGGTTGTAGCCCACTATGGCTACCTCGTCCTGAAGATGCCAACCCCCTTCAGCGCCCTCAGGATCCGCGGAGATCGCACCACTGCAGTGTTAGCCTTGGAGCAGCTCCAAGCACTCACAGTAGACCCAGCACCTGTCCTGGTCGATGTTGGATCAAGTCAACCTCCGCCAAGCTCGCGTCAGCGATGAGCACCCGCCACGCCTCAGCTGCAGCCCTCCGGCAGCATCGACACCTCTGTCAAAGCTGTCAAGCCCAGTGCCGGCTTTGCTCGGACCACTCGCAAGAGGGGGGTCAAGGCAGGAAATAGGGATAACTCGCTCATCGCCCCTCTAAGTATCTATTGACGGCAAGGTTGCCCACCAATCATTGCAACTACCAACGGAGCTTTGGGCGCCCCTATTGTAAATACTAGGCTTAGTAGAACAGTGTAAAGGATTTGAAGGGCTTAGGAGCATCACAAAGGACAACCGAGCACCGGGAGGATCAGGTCCAGAGTGCGCAATAGCTTAGCTTAGTTCCGAACTCTAAGTCTGTGCACCCTGCCTCCCTCATCATCCAGAGGCAAGTTGTTACCCTCTTTTGTAAAAGCCTGTCTCCCCCTACAAACTCCTATCAGGAACTCACTGTTTTACTTAAAGGCTTCTTAAAAACATTGTTTATTTAATTACACATTAATTTTATGATCATACCAAAATAACCTCATTTACCATATGTTACCTTCATATTCACGGCTGCATACTCTGTAACTCGTCCTTTGTAAAGTCATACAATCCAGCTACAGGCGGCCAACTTGAGGTACATGTAGTGTATGAAAGGTTCTACCGGCTGCTCTCATCATTAGGGACCTGTGGCGCCAAAAGGTTCCCCAGGAAAGGTATGTGCCAAGCAGGAGGTCCAGGGGGTGCAAATTACTTAGCTTGGTCCTGCACCCTAAGCAAACACACCCTGCCTCCCAACGCTACAGCTGAGTACTAGAACCAGAAAGATCACACCCTAAAGATGACAAGAGCCGGACCCCAGAGCACCAATACATCGAATTAGCCAAGCCCCATGCGTCAGTCCAAGACTGTAAGACATGTTAGAGCTAAGGAGAGGAACAGGTATGACCGACGAGCAAGGCTAGCCCCCCCTCTTCCTATGTGCAGGACGACGCTGGAGCATCCAGCTCTAACACCTCCCAACAGGCCTACCGTCGATGTCCTAGAACATCAACGATAGCACCAAGCGCGGATAAGTGAGTAAACTCTCTTGCCTCGCACTTGTTTCTAATATGGTACCCTTGCGATAGCCTGTATACTAGGGGCCTGTTCAAGCACCGATGGTGGATGACGCCGGAGCATCCAGTTTGGCGCATCCCAAGGGGCCTGCCGTCGACGCCTCAACGATGATGGTGGGTGACGCCGGAGCATCCAGCTCTGCCACCTCCCAAGGGGTCTGTCGTCGACATCTCAACGATGATGGTGGACGACGCTGGAGCATCCAGCTCCGGCACCTCCTAAGAGGCCTACCGTCGACGTCCCAGAACATGAACGACAGCACCAAGACCCGATAAGTGAGTAAACTCTCCTGCCTCGCACTTGTTGCTAACACGGTAGCCTTGCTATAGCCTGTGTATCAGGGGCCTCTTCTAGTGCCAATGGTGGAGGACGCCGGAGCATCCAGCTCCGGCGCATCCCAAGCGGCCTGTCATCGATGCCTCAACGACGATGGTGGGCGACGTCGGAGCATCCAGCTCCGGCACCTCCCGAGGGGCCTGCCGTCGATGTCTCAACGATGATGGTGGACAACGCTGGAGCATCCAGCTCTGGCACCTCCAAAGAGGCCTACTGTCGACGTCCCAGAACATCAGGGACAACACCAAGTGCGGATAAGTGAGTAAACTCTCCTACCTTGCACTTGTTGCTAACATGGTCCCCTTGCGATAGCCTGTGTACCAGGGGCCTGTTCTAGCGCCATAGGTGGACTACACCAGAGCATCCAGCTCTGGCGCATCCCAAGGGGCCTGTCGTCGACGTCTCAATGACGATGGTGGGCGACGCTGGAGGATCCATCTCCAGCACCTCCTAATGGGCCTGCCTTCAACGTCTCAACGATGATGGTGGGCGACGTTGGAGCATCCAGCTTCGGCACCTCCCAAGGGGTCTGCCGTCGACGTCTCAACGACGATGGTGGGAGACGCCGGAGCATCCAGCTCCGGTACCTCCCAAGAGGCCTACCGTCAAAGTCCCAGAACATCAATGATAGCACCAAGCGCGAATAACCTGTGTACCAGGGGCCTATTCTAGTGCCAATGGCGGACGACGCTGGAGCATCCAGCTCCGGCGCAAACCAAAGGGCCTATCGTCGATGCCTCAACAACGATGGTGGGCGACGCAAGAGCATCCAGCTCCGGCACCTCCCAATGGGCCTGCCGTCAGAGTCTCAATGACAATGGTGCACGACGCTGGAGCATCCAGCTCCGGCACCTCCTAAGAGGCCTACCATCGACGTCCCACAACGTCAACGATAGCACCAAGTGCGGATAAGTGAGTAAACTCTCCTGCCTCACACTTGTTGCTAACATGGTCCCCTTGCGATTGCCTGTGTACCAGGGGCCTATTCTTGCACCAATGGCGGACGACGCCGGAGCATCCAGCTCCGGCGTATCCCAAGGGGCCTGCCGTTGACGCCTCAACGACGATGGTGGGCAACGCCGAAGTATCTAGCTCTGGCACCTCCCAAGGGGCCTGCCATCGATGTCTCCATGACGATGGTGGAAGACACCAGAACATCTAGCTCTGGCACCTCCCAAGAGGCCTACTGTCGACGTCCCAAAACGTCAGTGACAACACCAAGCGCGGATAAGTGAGTAAACTCTCCTGCCTCGCACTTGTTTGCTAACACGGTCCCCTTGCGATAGCCTGTGTGACAGGGGCCTGTTCAAGCGCCAGTGGTGGAGGACACCAGAGCATCCAGGTCTGGCCCATCTCAAGGGGCCTCCCGTCGATGTCTCAAAGACGATGGTGGGCGACGCCAGAGCATCCAGCTCTGGCACTTCCCAAGGGTCCTACCGTCAATGTCTCAACGACGATGGTGGGCGACGCTGGAGCATCTAGCTCCGGCACCTCCCAAGGTGCCTGCCATCGACGTCTCAATGACAATGGTGGACGACGCCAGAGCATCCAGCTCCGGCACCTCCCAAGAGGCCTATCGTCAACGTCCCAGAACGTCAACGACAGCTCCAAGCGCGGATAAGTGAGTAAACTCTCCTGCCTCGCACTTGTTGCTAACACGGTCCCCATGCGATAGCTTGTGTACCAGGGGCCTGCCGTTGACGTCTTAACGACGATGGTGGTGATGCCAGAGCATACAGCTCCAACACCTCCCAAGGGGCTTGCCATTGACGTCTCAACGACGATAGTGGGCGACGCCGGAGCATCCAGCTCCGGCACCTCCCAAGGGGCCTGCTGTCAACATCTCAATGACGATGGTGGACGTTGCTGGAGCATCCAGCTCTGGCACCTCCCAAGATGCCTACCGTCGACGTTCCACAATGTCAATGACAGCACCAAGCGCGGATAAGTGAGTAAACTCTCTGGCCTCGCACTTGTTGCTAATATGGTCCCCTTGTGATAGCCTGTATACCAGGGGCCTGTTCTAGCATCCAGCTCTGGCGCATCCCAAGGGGCCTACCGTCGATGCCTCAACAACAATGGTGGGTGACGCCCGAGCATCCAGCTCCGGCACCTCCCAAGGGGTCTGCCGTCGATGTCTCAACGACGATGGTGGGTGACGCCGGAGCATCTAGCTTTGGCACCTCCCAAGGGCCCTATTGTCGACGTCCCAGAACTTCAACGACAGCACCAAGTGTGGATAAGTGAGTAAACTCTCCTGCCTCGCACTTGTTGCTAACACGGTCCCCTTGCGATAGCTTGTATACCATGGGCCTGTTCTAGCGCCAATGGTGGACGACGCTGGAGCATCCATCTCCATCGCATCCCAAGGGGCCTGCCGTCGACGCCTCAACGACGATGGTGGGCGACGTTGAAGCATCCAGCTCCGACACCTCCCAAGGGGTCTGCCGTAGACGCCCCAACGACGATGGGTGGCGACGCCATAGCATCCAGCTCTGGCACCTCCCAAGGGGCCTGCCGTCAACGACTCTACGATGATGGTTGACGACGCCGGAGCATACAGCTCCAGAAAATGGTGGTGCTATGACACCCCAACTCCCCTGCTCCATTGGGGGCACGTTGAAGACATCCTGCAAATCAAATGGAAGATGTGCCCAGCCAACTAACCACATCATCCAAGGGGCCTCTATGGGAGTCCTACAGGCAGGAAGTCAATGGGCAACACCTCAGCCATATCAATTGTGAAACCGTTGGTTCTCAAAAGCTAACGGGAACGAGAAAGTTTCTGCAAATAATTATGCAACCAAGGACTCAGAACAACAGTTGGGAGGCACAAAAAGGCTGAGAAGCAATACAACGCTGCGATGAATTCATTAAGGAATTTGTACAAGTGGGTGAACCCCGGATACAAAGGCGAGCTACCAGCCTCAGCCCTGACTGAATTGTGCGACGACATGCTTGGCGGATTCCTTAACCTCTGCCGCTGTTGTCGCCTTGCGCTCGGCAATAAGGCCTTCAAAAACTGGCTCCAAAGGATGGTTGGGATACCGGCTCCGGTAGCACACCAAGACATGAGACGCCACCGTCTCTGCCGCGGCCCTACCTTAGGCTTCCAGACGCTGAACCAGCTGACGCTCCTGCAGTTCAAGATCCCGGACGCGGTGACCAGCTCTGTGCTCCCGGGTTTGGACATCCAGATCATGCAGGAGGAGTTCCTAACGCTCATCCAAGTGTTGCGCCCGATCCCATGCCAAATTGCTCTCCCGGAGCTCAAGATATTCGAGGCGGGACTGCAGCCTGTCCCGATCAGCCTCAGCCCGGGCCATCATCGCCTGTGCCACCACCTCCTGATCAGCAACAGCAACCTCCCTTTTGGCAACGACGGCTTCTTGGCGACTCAGGGCTTCTCGTACGGCTTCAAGACCGCATAGGCAGGTGTTATCCGAGTCGCTGGCTGCCTTGGCATCAGCCAGAATCTTCTGGGTCAGGGCATCTGAGGCCCTCACCAAGCGGTGCCTCACCTCCAGCTCCTTGCTCTCCTTTTGGTACTTCGCCTTCGCCTCGGCGATTCAGGAGCTCAGGAGATCCTCCCAGCCTCGGAGGCACTTGCCCTCGGCACGCAGCTTCTTCCACTCTGCGGCAAGAGCCTCCTGTGCATGGCGGAGGTTGGATTGCACCTGAATGATGCTGGATTGCGTCAAGTCCATGACGTCGGAGAGACGCTCTGGCTCCGCCGAAGTCAGGGAAGGCCATCCGGTGATGATCTCAGGGACCTCTTCCTCCTAGAGCAGTGAAGGCGAGGCCATCAACACTGGGGATCTTGCACCCGGAGACGGAGCAGGAGTTGCAGTGCCACCTTAAGCAGCAGAGCCACCATCACTCAGGGAGCTGCCCGCCGAATCAGCAGCAAGGGAAGTCAGACCTTCAGCCCCTGGAGTCAGCTCTGACATAGCCTCTGCCACAAGGGCCAGAGGTGCCTCTACCACGACGACCGAAGGTGCCTCTGGTGCGACGGCTAGAGGTGCTTCTGGTGTGACATCTGGAGATGCCTCTGGCGGGATAGCCGGAGATGCAGCCGGAGACGTTTCACTACCCATGTCGGGCACAGACATCGGAGCAGCGCTAACCTGAACAAGCTTGGCAGGTTGCCTCGCCAGCACAGCCGTAACATCCTCAGCTGCCTTCGAAGCACTTTTGGGCACTACCCCCGGCGGTAAGGGCCTCACAACAGCTGATGTAGCCCTGTAAATCAAGATCAAGCCCTGACCAATCAACAAAGGCAGGCGATATAATAGAGCAAGTGTGGGCAAGAGTGCCTTACCAACGTCCCCGGAAGCTCCAGCGAGCCTCCACCTTGGGCGATCCTAAAGCCGCGGTCCCTGGTGACGGAGTAACAGGCGAGGCCATCCCAGCAGAGCCTCCACCAAAACCACCAGCAGTGCCGCCGTCCAGTGCCGGTGTGCTTGCACCAACCCCGACAGAACCACCTCCTGATATGCCGACGACTTCGGGTTGAGGCCTTTTTGCCTGAGGCTCCATAAGTGTAATGCTACCGGAGCCCCCTATGGCACCCTGGACCGCGCGGGTGACGGGGATGTTGGATAACATGCCGACCACCAATGTCGGCGAAACCGCCGCTTGATGGACCAATCCTCCACCAAAAGAGCCGCCGACGCCCAGTACTGAAGAGGTGCGCACTGGTGGATGCTGACTTGGAGCAAAGGCTACCCGCGACAGTGCCCTCAGCGGTGACCGAGGGTGTTTCTCCTTTACGATTTCAACCACCAGGGCTTTCCCCTTGACTACATCGGGGATCGGTGCTTTCCCCGTACCTACGTCAGGGATTGGAGCCTTGCCCTTCCCCCCATCAGTGGGCGCCTCCTCTGCCCTGAAGACTTCAGAGCCTTAAGAAGTTGCAGAATCCTCCGAAGAGTCGACAATGGCCAGGCCCCGGCTCTCATCCCCATCCTGTCGCGGCGCAAGACCAATCGCGTCCAGGTTGATCATCTCCTTCAGAACCTTCATCCGAAGGTCCCGATCTGTGCAAAGCGGTGGGCAAGCTTGTGGGAGGTTGAAGATGTCGTCCGACAACAGGTCGCCGCACGCCTTGAACATTGCTTCAAACACCTCCTGTCGGGTCGTCTCCGTGTCATGACCCCTCAGCAGCCTGGTACCTGTCTTGGAGCCTGAAGAAGAGCCATGCAGGCCGGCAACGGTGCTAGAGAGGGGTCAGACCACGATGAACGAAATCGGCCATCACCGCTAGATCCAACAAGCCGTGATCTGCCAGGAATCGGATCCTCTCCATCACCGGCGTGTACGGTGCCTCAAGCTTCGAGCATTCCTCCCAGGCCACCTTCCTAATCGTCGGCCAGCTGGTGGGCAGGACCATGCAATCGTGGGCATTGGCGTGTATGACCACCCAGTCGCTCCTCCAGCTGAGCCACTTTGCCGAGAAGAGCGAAGTAATGTACTTGAAGGGCTTGTTGGCCCGATGCTGGAAGCAGACGTCGCCGAGGAAGTTGGTTTTGTTCTTCTTCCCGGTTCACCTCAGCACGAAGAACTGTCGGAACACCGACACGCATGGGTACACCTTGACGAACATCTCATAGAAATGCGAGAAAACCGAGTCCACCACATGAGAGTTCGACGACGGGTGATGAAGCTGGAGCCCAAGGACTTCCAGGAGTGTCACCAAGAAGGAGGAAACAGGATGGACGAACCCAGAGTATGCGTACGCCTGGAAGAAGACAATTTCCTTCTCCACCAACTCCAGTGGCAAGGTGTCGGGACGGATCAGATCCCGTCGTCCCACATCCTCCCAGCCAAAAAGTCGCCTCACTAGTGATACATCCTCCATCCGGGAAGGGGGGAGCTGAGTCCATTAGAGCAGGGGTCGAGAACCTCAAGGATGGGCAAACACTCAAGGAAGGAATCGAAGGCTCGAATGTTCGGGGCGCGCGGAAGAATGGAGCCTCCATTGCCCACAAAGGTACCTTTTTAAAAGTACCTTAGTGGAGTTTGGGCGCACCGTGCAAATTTGAGCGGGCTCCGAACCGACGTCTTGTACCATGCTGTACATGACAAATGGGTCGAGGTCCCCCATCAAAAAAGCCGGCCCGAGCAGTTCCCCGCCAGAGAAGGCAACCCGGCGGTTCCCATAAAGACAGAAGTGAAAGCAGCAGAAGTGTAGCAGTCGCCTTGGGAACTGCCGCGATAATGTCGCAGCAAGCAAAGATCCCGTCGCCACAGCCCCTCAACCAGAGAGGGACGCATGGTGACAACCGCAGGAGCGTGCACCACTTTGGCTGATCAAGACAAAACTAAAATACCGTGCAGGAAAGCAGGATAAGGCCCCACCCTCGGGCTCGTCACCTTACCCCAAGATGGACCCAGGGGCCACTGTCGGTACCCGGCATATCGGGTACCCTCACGCACAAGCTAGAACCGCCTAGGTACCTCGCCTCCCTATAGGGGTAGGGTCCGAGGGCGCCACATGTTCAAGAAACCCAGACCCGCCTATCGCAGATGGGAGGACGTGGTGCCCAGAAGACCTCTCGAAGGGGGGGCTCTGCTCCACCTTGGAGACAAGCACCCAGGCAACAACGTGGTCAACAGGACAGGACCCAACCTCCCCCGAGGAGGTGAGATCCCAAGCTGCCGCGTGGCCCATGAAGCTGAGACCCAATCTCCCCTATGGAGGTGAGCTCCCAAGCTGCCACGTGGACTGCGGGGAGAGACCTATCCTCCCCCTTGAAGATGAGCTCTCGAGCTGCCACGTGGCTCGCGAAGACGGGCACGACCTCCACCATGGCGGTGATCTCCCAAGCGACCGCATGGTCAGTCCACTTTCCATGAGCGAATAGTAAGGAAATTAAGAGGGTGGTGCACCTTGTCTCTGTCAAGCCTTGAAGATGTGTGGCTTCCCCAGATGTATGGCGTAGTGCACGCCTAATGTCAGGTACCACTACGACCAATCACATCGCAGCGAAGACGACAGACCTATCCCACTCTGCCAAGTGGGTAGCTTACGGTGCCAGAGATAGTTGGATGGGACATTCCCTGCCAATGTCATCAACGGCGCATGGGCTACTGACAACGCAGGCGGCAGGATGGCGAATCCTCAAGTCCGCGGTCAGAGCAAGCTTACAGAAGAAGCCTTAGATCTTTAGGATAAGATCGCCCCGGTACCACCTGTCGGACCCTAGGGCCCCACTTGTAAGGCTCCCGGCCTTGCCTATAAAAGGCTCGGGCCGCCATCGCTACAAGGACCGGACTTAGAATCCCCGATACACACACTCGCATACACACTCACCAAGCAATACAATCCACCGTGGAGTAGGGTATTACTCTCCTTGCGGCCCGAACCACGTAAAAACTACATTATCTCATACTCTTCCGCTAGAACACTAGTTTGAGGCCTAAGCCCCGCCGAACAAGAACCTCCGCGGGCTGCTCCTTAGTAGATCCGGGGGAAGTGTCGCATTGACCCTTTGATAGTACCCATCTTCAAGAATAGGATATGTTCAAATTTCTACTAATTATTGAGGAATTAATCTTATGAGTCATACTATGAAGCTCTAGGAAAGATTCATTGAACACTGCTTAAGGAGAATGATCAATATCACTAAAAACGAGTTTGGTTTTATGCCTGGGAGGTCCACATGGAGGCGATTTTCCTACTCCGTCAGCTTATGGAGAGATATAGGGAGCAAAAGAAGGATCTACATATGGTTTTCATTGACTTGGAGAAGGCATACGATAGGGTATCAAGGCCGGTCATGTGGTGGGTGCTACAAAAACACAAAGTCCCGACAAAGTACGTTAACCTTATAAAGGATATGTATGATAATGTGTTGACAAGTGTGCATGTAAGTGATAGTGAGACTGGCACTTTTCCTATCACAACAGGGCTACACCAAGGGTCAGCCTTAATCCCATACATCTTTTCCTTAGTGATGGATGAGGTATTGAAGGATATACAAGGGGATATCCTTTGGTGTATGCTCTTGGTTGATGATATAGTGTTATAGATGAACTAGGAATGGCGTTGATAAAAAATTGGAGCTATGGAGGCAGACCTTCGAGTCCAAGGGTTTAGACTTAGTAGAACCAAGACCGAGTATATGAGGTGCAATTTTAGTGATGTCAGGTGCGACAAGGGAAATGTTAGTCTACAGAAACAAGTAGTACCTAGGAGAGACACATTCTGATATCTAGGATCAATGTTACAAAGCAATGGTGATATCAACAAAGATGTTTACTATCGGGTGGATGAAGTGACGGCAAGCATCTGGAATCTTATGTGATTAGAAGTCCCAAAAAATGAAAGGAAAATTCTATAGGACAGTGATAGGACATGCGATGTTGTATGTAGAAGAATGTTGGCCAACTAAAAGGCAACATGTCCAACAATGACTGTTGCAGAGATGCGCATGCTACAGTATATGTGCGGTCACACGAGAAGAGACATAATTAGGAACGAGGTTATAGGTGATAGGGTAGGAGTGGAACCGATTGAGGAGAAGCTAGTCCAACATTGACTACGGTGGTTTGGGCATCTCCAAAGGAGACCTCAAGAAGCATCGGTTAACAGTAGGATTATAAAGAGTAGAGAAAATTTTAGTAGAGTTAGAGGTCAACCAAGATTGACATGGCAGGAGGCGGTGAAGCGAGACTTAAAGGAGTGAGACATATCTAGAGATTTGACTCATGATAGGACTGCATGTAAATTGGAAATTCATGTGTCAGAATCTTAGTTTATTCGTATTTTGTTACTCTTATCTTCTTTCTTATTATTCCATTTCAGAAATAAAAAATTTAGAATCTTATTTTAATTGTATTTTTTTACTCTCATCTTATTTTCTATTACTTCTCTTCAAAAATTGTTGGGTTTTATTTCTAACTGACCCAAACTTGCTTGGAACAAAGGCTTGATTGTTGTTGTTGTATAGATTACAACAAGTTGGCATGACATCTTATCTATAAGCAGATAACTCAGTTACTGTTGGACAACAGACTCTACAACTGAATATTTTTCAGGTTGTTTAACACCCCCTCAATCTTAGCTGCTTTGAAGGTTAAGGATTGTATTTCAATCGATTGTGAGCTCATTTTTTTAATTGGGTGTTTGAAATAAGCTCGCGCAGGGGTTATCCCTGATGCTCACATGGATAATCTCGATCCAGAATCATGGACTCGCTGAGGAAGAGGTTTGTGAAGATATCTGCCACCTGATTATATTTATAACATAACCTGACACCCAGCAACCTCAATGCAACTCTTTCTTTTACACAGTGAAAGTCAACTTTCTCTTGATTCGCAGCTTGGGGTCCTGCAGCAGACAAGTCAGATAAAGGGACCAAATCATTAGCAACATCAGGCACAGGCATCACAAGTGTCAGATTGGTCAGCAGGCAATGTTACGGGGGACTGGTGTTGCTGCTGCTGGTGGCGGGCGAGGCGACACGAAGGCGAAAATGGCGATTCTCAAACCCTGGGCGATTCTCCATGGAGAGGAGCGAATCCAGTGAGTAATCCTCGCGAAACCAAGGCCGCAGAGTCTTCGGAAGGCTCAAAAACCAGGGTCGTAGAAATCCTGGTGGAGCACGGAGGAGGACATGGCAGATCCATTGGGCGTGGTGGTGAAGAGTGGCATTCTGGGAACAGCAATATAGGGAGAGGCTGGAACAAAAGGAGTATTTTGTGGCACAGGAAGCAGGATGAGCACCATGGTGAAGGGTTGGATTTGAAAATCAGAACCAACCTCCTGTGCCAAAACCCTTGTGAAAATCACCAAGGGAGAGAGAGATCTAGGTGGGATCACCGCCCAGAAATGTTGGATCAAGGTATGCAGGAATCTAAGGAAGTAGAGGAACAATGGCAGGAGGCTATACCTGAGAAGGAGCACAAGGGTATCACAGAAAAAGGTGAGAACTCAAATTCTGATATTCCTTTTAAACCTGTTGTTGGTTGTCTTCGCTGTGGTGGTTTGGATCATAGTGTGAATGAGTGTCCAAGGAATAGACCATGCACCAGATGTGGAAGGATTGGACATGAGGTTGGGATGTGCAAAGCTAAGCTATTCAGTGAATGTATCGCTATGTCATGTGCGACTCAAGTGAAGAACCAAAGTTTTTTCCTCATACCTGATCATCCATCTGAGACTAATTTGAGAGAGAGATCTACAATGGCTATTGTCGGAGTGTGATTCCGGCAATTCTCCAGGTACTACCGTTGGCAGCCCGCGGAGTTTGTAGTTCGGTTGTGGGCGCGTAGAGATTCAGAACAAGATGATGAGTTGACACGAGGATTTATGTGGTTCGGGCCGCCTGAGCGTAATACCCTACTCCACGGGTGTGTGTTGTTGTTGTATTGAGCGTCTGAGCGCTTGTGGGCGTGTGTCAGAGCAGAGTGTGGAAGTCTCCTCCTGTGTATCGCTCGACCAGTCCTTTTATAGTAAAAGGACTATTCGTTACATCGTTTAGCCTTGCCCGACATGTGGCCCTGGCGGTTACTGATGTCTAATACACGGTTAGTGTGCTTTATTCCTCTTAATAGCGCAATAACTTCCCTTAATGGTGGCGTTACTGGTATTAAGGGTCATCCGATCGTGTGTCATTAAAATAGCATTAATGACACTTAATCGGGTCTTGAAGTCTTTAATTGTTCCTTGAAGGTCCAAGCCGTTGGAGGTCCACCAGTCTGCTTGTTGAGGTTGAAGGTCCGGCGGTTGGACGCATGGCAGCTTTGGAGCTAACTGTCTTGGACGAGTAGGTCCAGTGCTGCTGTACATGTGTCGGTACTGGAGCTTCCCTCTGTCGGGGGTTAGGTCCGGGGGTGCCACACAGGTATCTAGTCCGGAGCTTCCCCATGCGTGGGGTGTAGCTCCGGTTTAGCGATACACGTGGCGGCACTAGGACTAACCATAGAAGGGAGGCAGGTCCGGTTCTGAGTGACACGTGGGGCCTTCAGAGGTCTTCAACACTGATGGGTGGAGTTCCTTTGCTCTTTTTGCGGTCTTGAGGGGTATCCGGTATGCAGGGTACCGACAGTGGCCCCTTGGGCCCACCTCTGGGAGAGACCTTTTGGATAAAGTCGTTCTGCCAGAGGTGGGTCCATCCTTAGGTTTTTGAGCCATGTCTTCAAGGGTCTTTGGATGTGCCATTGAGGTGGTAGTTCGCAGTTAAACCACCGCCGTGTGGTGCCTTCAGGATGCGGCAGGTGAGATCTGCGCGTGCGGATCTCACACAATTGAAGGTCGCCGGTTCCAAATACGAAAATCGTATCGGTTCCGCGTGCCCTATCAGGCCACGGCCCTCGGGCTTCCCGCCTCTCATGATGACAACTGTTCGCCTGGGGTAAGGACCTCGACTTGATCGTCAAGGTGGCCCCAGGCCCCCTTGTCATTGGCAGGGTGAAGTTTTTGAACTGTGTCATCGGCTCCTCTGCGGTTTCCATCCAAGCGTTGTGGGGGCTTACTTAAGAAGGAAAGCATGCACCGTTTGGGGATTCTTTATGACTTCATTTGAACTTGCGCTCGAAACCTCCAAACTTTCACTTGATTTTCATCTCTTGCCCCGCTGTGCGGTGATGAAGTTGGGACTCCCCAAGAGCCGCATTGGGAGCAAGAAGGAGTTGTCTAGGGTCCGAACCAACATGGGTTAGTCCAGTGACTCCTTCGACAACGACATTCGCTGCGGCAAGCTTCCCTTTGAGAAGGAGCGAGCCGGAGATATGGTGTACTTCCTTGGTGTCGGTGGTTTTGATCCGGCAGATCTCCCGACACTACTAAAGTGTTAGAGGAGTTTGAGGTTCGGTGTGGGCGCGCGGAGATTCAAGAAGGTGAAGTGTTAAGTGACACAAGAGACACGAAGATTTACGTGGTTCGGGCCGCCTGAGCGTAATACCCTACTCCACGGGGTGTTGGTGTTGTATTGGATGTACGAGCTCAATGTCAGTTGAGCGTGTTGAGTGAGCGCGTCTCTCCAAAGGGTCCTCTATCTATCGTCGGCCTGTCCTTTTATAGTACAAGGGAAGGCCGTTACAAGTTAGCCTGGCCCGACATGTGGCCCCGGCGGTTACTAATATTGATACACATTTGATGTGCTTAATTACCCTTAATAACCGAGTTACGGGCTTTGACAGCATCGTTACTGGTAATTAAGGTCGTTCGATCGTGTGTCATTAATATAGTATTAATGACACTTAATCGGGTCTTGAAGTCTTTGATTCCCCTTTGAAGATCTGGAGTCGTTGTGGAGTCTTCCGGAGGTTAGAGGCCGAATATTCGACGGTTGGACACGTGGCAGCTCTGGAGCATACTGTGGGGAACAGGTAGGTCCGGTGCCACTTAACACGTGTCAGTTCCGGAGCTCCCCTCGGTCTGGAGTTAGGTCCGGGGGTGCCGCTATGGTACATAGACCGGAGCTTCCCCCTTGTGGGCAGTAGCTCCGGTTTGATAGTACACGTGGCGACCTTGGATCTAACCATTTTGGGATAAGCGGGTCCAGTTATGTCTGACATGTGGGCCTCCGAAGGTCTTCAAATCAAGTAGATGACATTCCCTTGAGATCTTTGCAATCCCAAGGGGTATACGGTACCCAGGGTACCGACAGTGGCCCCCTGGGCCCACCTCTGGGGAAGACCCCTTGGGTGAAGTCATTCCGCCAGAGGTGGGTCCATCCTTCGACTTTTGAACTGAGTCTTCAAAGGTCTTCGAATGTGCTGTTGGCGATAGTTTGGAGTTAAATCCTCGCCGCGTGGCATATCCCGTGTGCGGCAAAAATGAGATCTTTGGTGTGCGGATCTCACGCAATTGAAGGTCGCCAGTTCCCGATACGAAAATCGTATCGGTTCCGCGCGCCTTGTCAGGCCGCCGCCTTCGGGCTTCCCGCCTCATGATGACAACCGTTCGCCTGGGTAAGAACCTCGACTTGATCGTCGGGGTGGTCCCGGGCCCTTTTGTCATCGGCTGGGTGGAATTTTTGAGTAGTATCTTCGACTTCCTTGCGGTTTCCATCCAAGCGTTGCGAGGGCTTACTTAAGAAGGAAAGCGCGCACCGTCTGGGGTTCTTTACGCCTCTCATCTGATCTTGCGCTCAAACTCCCAACTTGTGCTTGCTTTTCCTCTCTTGCCTCTTTGTGCCACAATGGAGTTGGGTCTCCGCGAGAGCCATTTGAAGACCGAAGGTGACCTGAAGAAGGTCCGGGCCCTCATGGGATGGTCCCCGGACTTCTTCAACCGCCTGGTCCGCGCCGGAGGAGAGCTCCCATTTGAGAAGGAGCACCCCGGCGAGATGGTGTACTTCTCTTCGTATGCCATGGTGGGGTTGATCCCACCTTTTTCCTCCTTTTTCTTGATGCTGCTAGACTTTTATGGTCTGCAGCTATACCACCTTGGCCCCCACTCCATTCTTCTTGTGTCTATCTTCGTCCACTTCTGTGAAATGTGGGTGGGCATCCCCCCCTGCATTGAACTTTTCCGGACCTTCTTCATCGTCCATACCACCGGTAGGAGTAATGAGTACCTTGGCTTCTACTACTTCGTGGAGCGCAAGAAGTGCCCATTCAAGTACCTCCGGTCGTTTCCCTCTGGAAAGTGGGATGACTGGAAGAAGGATTGGATAGTCATCCGGATGGAGGAGCACGAGAAGCTGGAGCTGCCCGAAGGCCTCCCCAACATCGACACTGCAGTCTGGAGTGAAGCTCCGGTGCTGTCGGAGGCTTTCAACCCTGCTCTGACCAGGATCCGCCAGTGCGTTGAGGGAGGATTAACTCCTCAGGCGGTATTTTGCAATTTCCTGGTCAAAAGGTGGGCACCGCTGAAGAGGAGAGAAAAACTCGCTTGGGCCCTCAACAGCGTGATGGATGACGATCGGGTCGAGATCGGGCTGAAGTCCAACATGGCGGGAGCAACCTTGGAGTTTCATCTCAAGAAATTCCATCACGGCATCGACGTCGCGGGTGACGACTTGACCCCACCATCAGCTTTTCTCCATGTGAACGTGGAAGTAGAGTTCAGCAGGGAGCTCCGGCAGACGATGCCGGTGCTTGACGACCTTGGTGTCGTCGAGAGAAGATCGACCTCCAGGGTGGTGATCCCTGGGGCTTTCGAAGGTGGCTCCGACCCTGCCCCGAAGCCAAGGATCGAGGTCGTTGGCAAGGGCAAGGAGCCGGCGGACGAACCCTTGAGCCGGAAGAGGAAGTTGCAGCATGCCGACGGAAGGTCCTTCAGGCCTGCAACCTCTGCATTAGCTCCATCTCCCCGGAGGGGGAGGACTTCTTCAACTGCGGCGATTGTACCCGCAGCGGCATCTTCCCGGGGTGCTAGCTCCGGGCATGCGACTCCATCACCAGGGCCAGTTGAGGCCTCCAGGTCTGGAGGTCCTTCCCGGTCGAGGAGGGCCTCGACTAAGGAAACGCCCGTGGCCGCAACGAGTTCCGGGGGGCCTTCCGGAGCTTCCACGCCGGCGGCGGCTATGGTTAGCCCAGAACGCCCAGGAAAGAGGTTCCGCGCAAGCTGGTGCAGAAGCCTCTCGAGGTAATTTTTAATCTTTACCTCAGATAGTTGTTTTATTGTAGTAACTGTTTTTTAAGTTTCTTCATCCATCATCTGCAGTGTTCCCAAGAAGAGGAGTGAGGCTCCACCCGCAGCCACAGTAGCTGAAGCTGTGAGGGCGGAAGCTTCTGCTCCTGTTCCAGTGCCGCCCCAAGTGGTGGCTGAAGCTGCGGCAGCTCCAGCGCCAGCTGTCGTGGTCATGGACCTCGACTCATCCCCCGAGACTCCCGTGGTAGCGCCAGACCACGGGAGAGAAGATGCGCTAGCGGCACCTGCCCCGGAGATTGAAGCCCTGGGTCTTGATGCTAAGATGATGGAAGCTTCGGCCATTGAGCCGGAGGAAGCAATAATTTCGGCCCTAGAGCCGGAAATTGTCGAAGCCCCGGCGGTTGAGCCGGAGGTTATTGAAGTCCCGGCAAGTGAGCTGGATGTGGAGGAAGTTCCGGCGGTTGAGCTGGCTACCTCCGAAGCTCCGGCCTCAGTGCCGGTTGTAGTTGAAGACCTTCCGGCGCCTGAGCCGGTTGAGGTTGAAGCTCCGGCCGCAGAGCCAGTTGTTGCGGAGGCATCGGCACTTGAACCAATGATGGTCGAGGCGCCAACACCCGATCCACCAGCGGAGGAGGAGTCCACGTCGGATCCTGAAGTTGCCCCTGCTCCGGAAGTGATGATGGCGGAGGTGCCTGCTGCTGAGCCGGAGTACCAGGATGAAGTCGCTGGCCCCCTGCCTGAGGGGGCAAATGAAGACCTGGCGGCAGGGCCTTCGGAACCACTTCCGGAGGTCGGAACTTCTTCCGCGGGACCCCCCTCGGTGGCAACTAAGGCTATCCCAGAGGACGGCCCTAGTGCCGTGGAGGCTCAGGGGACCACTCTTGTGGAGTGGGACCCAATTTTTGTAAGCGAGAACCCGCTGGAACCAGCGGAGGAGACCCAGCAGGTTCAGAACCTATTCCCATGTCGTCGTCTATTGACAATGCTTGCTCCAGCCTGCGTCAAGTCCAGCTGGCGTTCTACCACGACAGCAAGGCTCTTGAAGAGGAGCGCCAAACCCTTAGGCGGTGGTGTAACCGGCTCTACTTCGAGACCAAGCTGGCGCAGTCGAGGCTGGTAGACAACAAAGAATGGATCAAGCAGGAGAAGGTCCGCTTGGAGTACTGGGGCAAATTATTGGATGACAGGGAGAGCTTGACTTGCACCCTCGACGCTCAATCCTGGGCCATTTATGAGCAGACCAAGGCAGCTAATAGTGCGGCTGATGAACGCCAAGAAAGGCTTGAAGCCATTAACACTACGCTCATCAAGCGCCGGGAGGCACTCGAGGAGAGGGAGAAGAAGCTCGAAGATGAAGAGCAAAAACTCCTAGAGCTGCAGGATGACGTCTTGAGGAGGGAGGAGGAGCTCACCGAAAAGGTGGCTCTGGTTGACAAGGGTCTCGAGAAACGCACCAAAAAGTTGGAGGAGCGTTGCCTTGAGGAGTAGGAGAAGGCCTGGGTGCAAGGGCAGGAACTCTACCAGCAAGAGTGTGCCCTCGCTGCCAGGGAGAAGAAAGTTAGGGGTCGGGAGAAGGACCTGGTTGACCGCCAAAACAAGATCTACCTCCGGGAGGAGGAGCTCGGCAAACTCGAGAAGCATGTTGCTGAAAAGATTCAGCAAAATGCCAAAGAGGTTGAGCACCTTGCTCGCGAGAATTCTGAACTGGATGCGGCCAAAAGATCTTTGGAAGAACTGAAGGGCTTGAGGACTGCGGACTCCCTACAGGTTTGGGAGTTCCTGAGCAAAGCCAACGACGCGCTCACACCAATGGGCTTCAGTCCCGTGCGTCCGGATGATCCGGAGCCGGAGCCGGACCTGGCGTTGCAAGCATTGAGCTCGGCGGGTAGCAAACTCTCCAAGGTGGGCGACGTCATCGCGGACCAGTTGGAGGTTGAGGGGCAATCCCTGGCGAAGAATGTCGCAGAGTATGAGCTGACGTGCTACACCAGCCGGGATCCCCAATTCTCTCTGGACCCGGTGCTTGAAGGTCCCATTGAAGGAGAAGGTGAAGCCACTCGAGCCAACGTGTCGGAGGTTGCTCAGAAGGTCGCCCAGTTCTTTCATAGGGTCTAGGACCATCTCTGTAGCTTCCACTTGTATTCTCTCTTTTTCTTCCCCAATTTTGTAATCCCTTGTCTCCAGATGAATGAAATCCCCAAATTTTTGTGACTTTCATTTTTTGTCTTCAACACTTTTGTCTTCACTTGGCCCCCTAGTAGATGTACACAATTTGATTGTGAACATGTACCAAGAGGATATTGTGTTTTGTTGAAGACTCATTTGCTTCGAACTTGTAGAGTGTAGGTTCGAAGTCTTCGATAGTGAAGGCCCCCTGAGGTTGTCGGAGCTTAGAAGCACCGGCATTGGCTATCATCGGAGCTTAGTAGCTCCAGCAATAGTCCCTATCAATGCGTAGAGCATCAATAGTTAGCCCTCTGGGGTGTCGAAGCTTAGTAGCTCCGGCAGTGACCTTTACCAACACGTAGTTTTTCGACAGCGGACTCCGCTTGCTGGGTCTTCTCACCATCATTTATTTTGCGTCGACGACTGGCCCCCATAGCTTTACCGGAGTTTGGTTGCTCCGGTGATGCTCGTTTTCAATGTTTAACATCGATTACAAGCCACCTAGGGGAAGTTGGAGCCTTGTTAGCTCCGGCTTTTCTCCATCGACGTGGATTTTTTATTTTTCCTGCACACTGAAGCCAAGAAAAATAGTAAAATTCATTCCTTGCCTATAACTTCATCGCGGCTTACGATTCCCAAGAAAGTTTTAGGTCAAACGCGATTCTGAATACAACCGAATGTGTTGTCTTTTCTTCCGGATCCAATTGTACTTGGACGCGCCTTACTTCGGCCTGCCAGGGTGTAGGTAGAGTGGCGCACTTAGGGTACTTGACCAGGCTAAGACAATAGCACACTCCGGCCCTAGATTGGCGTGGCGGCATTCAGGCGAGTGAGCCATGAACAATATTTGAATCCAAAAGAATTGACAATACAGCTCGAATTGTACAGAACCGGTCGGACTAAAATTTCTTAAGAATTGCACGACTTTATTATAGACAAGAAAGAGAAAAATAAAAATGTTGAGCCTGTACAAAATAAATGCACGTGGAGTCTGTTTCACATGAAGATGTCTTTCATTATAGGTCTGGGGTACAGGGGAAACAAGTACACTCTTAGGGTACGGAACTGGGCTAAGCGTGTTTCACTTCTCGTTTGACCTAGGGTAGCTAGCTACACTTTTAGTCCTGAGACTGTGACAAGTGTTGCATGAACTTTGCGGACCTTCCAGGAAAGGTCCGGCTGTTCTCCCGGAATAACTACCCGACTCTGTACAATGACCCTATAACATACACCTCAAGCTACTACAGACTCACCTCTGTGATATTAAGTGTAGAACTTACAGAGGTCTCAATGTTCCAAGGATTTGGGACAGGTGTCCCATCCTCGGTAGCCAAGCGAACACTTCCAGGACGGGATACTTTAATCACTCGGAAGGGTCCCTCCCAGCTGGGGGAGAGTTTGTTTAACCCTTCTCTGGATTGTATTCTCCGTAGCACCAGATCGCCTTCCTCGAGCTGTCGGTTATGTACATGTCGCTGATGATATCACCGAAGGGCTTGGCGGTATCGGGCATTCCGAACAGCTGCTTGGCACCTTCCCTCCTCAAGGAGGTCTAGGTCTTCACGCCGGAGCTGGTCCTGCGTGGCTTCGTCGAAGGTCCGGACCCGGAGTGACCCCAAGGTGATTTCCGGAGGAAGGATTGCTTCAGCTCCGTACACCAGGAAGAAGGGTGTCTCTCCAGTTGACCAGTTTGGAGTTGTCCTATTGGCCCATAGAGTGGGCAGAAGCTCTTCAATCCAGTTGGCTCCGTGTTTTTTCAAGCGCTCATAGGTGCGCGTTTTGAGTCCTTTAAGGATTTCAGCATTTGCTCTCTCAGCTTGGCCATTGCTTGCCAGGTGAGCTACAGAGGCGTAGCAAACTTGAATGCCAAGGTCTTCACAATATCCTTGAAATGCGGAACTTGTGAATTGGGTCCCATTATCAGTGATGATTTTGTTTGGGACTCCAAATCTGCATACAATGGACTGCAAGAAGTTGATAGCAGACTGCTTCTTGATTGTCACAACTGGAGTTGCTTCCGGCCACTTGGTGAACTTGTCAATGGCGACGTACAGGAACTTGTAACCTCCAACGGCTCTTGGGAAAGGTCCCAAGATGTCCATCCCCCACACAGCGAAGGGCCATGTAGGAGGTATCATTTGTAAGGGTTGAGTCGGTGTGTGAATTTGCTTTGCATGAAATTGGCATGCTTCGCATTTCTTCACCAGCTCAGTTGCATCCTGAAGTGATGTAGGCCAGTAGAAGCCATGCCGAAAGGCTTTACCGACCAGCGTGCGGGAAGACGCGTGGTTCCCACACTCGCCTCCATGGATTTCTGCGAGGAGCTCGCAGCCTTCTTCCCTTGTGATGCACCGCATTAGGATGCCGTTGGCACCGCGCCGGTAGAGATCCTCTTCTACCAACGTGTATCTTTTAGCCAATCTGACTATCCAGTCAGCGGATACATCATCGTCAGGAAGGATGTTGTCTTTCAAGTAGCTCCGGATCTCCGAGATCCATGCATCGGAGCTAACTTGAGCATTTGAGTCTTGCGTGTTGGGTTGCTTGGAGCTTCCTGCAGCACCTACGACCCTTGATGGCTGCCATGGTAACAGGGCCATCGGGACCGTCAGCTTTGGGATGCTGATCTCGCCCCCTTCGCTCAGTTCGACAGGCTGAGCTGTGGGTTTTGACAACCTCCGGACAAAAGTTCCGTCAGGAGCCGGAGCTCCGGTTGACGCTTTCATCGAGAGTTTGTCAGCTTCAGCGTTGTGGGTACGCTGAACGTGGTGGAGGTCTAGGACTTCGAAGTCCTTCTGAAGCCTTTGGACTTCAAGGAGGTAAGCAGCTAGCTGGAGGTTGTTGCAGGAGCATTCACCCTTCACTTTCTTAATGATGAGCTGTGAATCTCCCTTGACCAGCAGCTGCTTAACACCGTATGACAGTGCCACCTTTAGTCCGTAGATGAGTGCTTCGTACTCCACCATGTTGTTAGTCGCCTTGAAGTCAAGGTGTACCATGTATTTTACCTTCTCCCCGATTGGTGCGAGGAGAAGTATTCCAGCTCTATCCCACTGCTTTTGCATGGAGCTGATAGGAGAATTTGTCCCGATCTTCCGAAAGGTAATGGATAGGTCGATTGATGTGGAGATCTCGACGTTGATGATCCGAGGCTCTCGAGTAGAACACGAACAACCCCCGCAATCACTACACCACCGCTCCGTTGGTTATCAACCGTGCTTCACACGATTGACCTCGCCAAGAAGGCTAATCCCTGCAAGTGCAACCGAGAACACAAGCAAGAACGTAGAAGACACGATCTGAAATCGTGGAATTGGGGTTTCACAAACCGAAGAACGGCGATATTATTAATCTAAGCAAAACCCAATTGTTCATGGTGGCTACTATGGAGTATATATAGGTGGGAGGACGTCCAAGGGGGTGTTGGGGTCGTGACCTAACCCTAACACACGAAAATAATGGACTTAGACTTGATACAAGGCCCAATGGCCCAATATGGTGGCGCAGCACCCTGACAGATTCTGTATTTGATATTGTTTCGACGATTCCCGACGACTCCGAAGGAATTTTGACATGGGACCGGTGCCATTGGAAAGGTGATCCTCTCCCCTTTCCGTGCATATGTAGAACGTCCAAAACGGAGTTCGTATGCGTCCTGGGCGTCCGTTTTAGTGCGTACTGCTCCTAGACTCCGAGTTGGATACGATTTGGAGTTTGGTTCGGTTTCCATCTTCTTTGAACGAATTCTCTGGTCTTCCACGTCCCTAATACTCCCTCCAAGTACTCCTTGAACCTCTCCATGGATCCTAATCACAAATAAATCATTAAGTAGCAATTTATGTTCAGAAACAAATAAGGAAATATATAAGAACGAGTTCACCTCTGAAATTAATTGTTGTGTATGAACTCTATTGATTGCATCTTGTATGTTCAATGGAGTGTTGTTTGTATCCATAGAAGTGATGTCCTCATCATCCTCCCCTTCTTGAATTGGAGTCGTCCTCGACTCAAGTTCATCTTCTATCATGTGTGGGTCCATATGTGCAACACCAGCAAATCTTCTTGTAAGCATGAAAGGAGGAGGCCAAGGTGGCGGACGACATAGCGCACCATCTTGATCTTGTCCAAACAAGAGCGCACATTCACTTGAGCCAGGATCCCAAACAAATAAACTTTGTACCATATTTGTAGGTGCAATGATAATGTGCATGATCTCGTCATTCTCCCCTTCTTTATGACAAGCCGTCCTCGGCTTGCTCGTATGTCCAGGAAAAAGGATTGCTTTGGGGGTAGAATGAACACTGTCCATATTGCACAACCGCAATGAACAATGCTTCTTTTTTATTTGTTGTCCTTGCTGCAATAAAAAAATGCTAGAAAAACTTGACAATACATTATTAGTGTTAGTGCATCCATTCATTTCACCATGTTGTTGCAGCACAAAAGGAGCTTGCACATTTGAACATATGTAAACTTTATGCACCATAAATTCACCACTATCTTCATAGTTGCCTATAGCATGAAAAATATTTCTACTTAATAAAGGCAATTCAGATTGTGAAAATATTCTCCTCTCTACAATATTTAGATCACAAAGAGTGTCAAATTCAATATAACCCAAAGTATTTAGAGAAGACAAAATTTTCAGCTCATCATTTTCAGCAGTAGCGGTGATCAAATTATGAATTTCAGCACAAGTAGGTGAATTCAAAACACAATCATCTTGTACATTAACTTGTTTTTGCATAGGTATAATAGAGTTATCAGCACACAACCCTTTCTTAACAGAAGGATCAGCAGGAAAATCAACATGTGGCAATGGTGTATCAATAAAAGATTCCACTAGTCGCTCCTCGACAATAGCATGATTGGTGAAAAAATTCAGAACATCCAAAAACTTCTCACCTTCAACAAGTGTGTTGTGATATTCGTTACCTTTATTCTCATTTTCAGCAGTAATTGTGGGTGAAATATGAATTGATAGATCTGAATTTTCACATGAGTTGTTGAACACCTCATTCGCTTTTGGATTTTCTACAATTATTGGTTCTTGTTCCTGCAAAAGGTTAGGCATAGGAGGAGGTACAACAAGAAAATTCTTCTCAAGCTCATGTATTTCATCTTTGCAATTGGATACACTAGTAAATGTTTCTCGCATAAGAATTTTCATATCTTTCCATGTTCGAGGTTTTTCTAAATCATTTAAATTGTTCCACCAAGTTAATGCACAACCTACTAATGCACTTGCAACATTTCTAATCTTCCTCCTCTCACACATATGACATTTTCCAAAAATTTTATCCAACTCTATTTCCCAAGCAATATATTCATCGTAACCAAAACCATCATAAGAAGGAAGAGATGGGAGAATGTAATTACTTCTTGTGGAAGGTGTTGTAAAGGTGGTCCGAATGTCATGTGAATCCTTGGTTGATGTTTGATTTTTAGTGAGCAACTCTATCGCCGTCTTCATCATGTCCATCATCTCAGCATATAATGCATGATTCTTGCTTTTACCTGACATTGTTAGTAGCAAACAGAAGACAACACAAAAAATATGTTATCCCTATCAACTACAAAGGATAATGGAAAAGTGGAAGTGGAATCACACACTCTCAAGCGTCTTACCACGCTCTTACAAGTGTTCTTGCCGACACTGCAGGTGGCAAACGGTGGCCGGTATGAAGAAACCAATGAAGCGTGGGATGATTGCAAAAGTGTATCGATTCTGCTCAAGAGTAAGGTGTAGCTTGGATGGCACTTTATTTGTAGCAAGGATTAGCAACAATGAAATCAGATAGTAAAGTTGAATAAGTGTCCAAAGTATTTGTCAAAGTTGCTGGCCTAAATGTGTTCCTAGTAGTTCAAGCTAGCAAGACATGAGACAAAACTAGATGACACAAAGAATGCAAGCACTTCTGTTTTTTTTTGTTGTTTTTTTTTTGTGCGGCTTTTGTTTCTTGTTTTGCACTTGCCTTTTTCTTTTTTCTTCCTTTTTTTTCAGAATGTGCTGCAAGGGAAGAACGCAATGAAAATCAATCCAAGATATCTCGTGTGTCTGTCGCTGATTTTCTGCTCAATCTTCCAAGGAGAAATAGGCACACTTATAGGCTCTAAATTGGAAAACTTAGAACAGCAAGATTGTATATATATCTCTCCTCTTTAATTTCAATATATGGAAGACCTATTTTGGAAAAGAACAATAGGAGATACTGCCCCCGAAATACAGACTGTTCAGAATTTTTAGGTCAATAACAGATTCTGATCTAATGCAATTTCGACATCGATATCTATATTTTCTAGGAAAATGATGAATACGAAAGTTATAGAGAACTTCTTAAGCTTTCAAGAAAGTATAAGAACAGGAAAATCCGAGTTGGTATGAGCTAGATATGATGAAAATACCTAACTGGACAGAGATAAATCTAATCTGGACGTGATGACGTGATTCAAAAGGATGAATCAACACAATACAAAACTCAAACTAAGACTAAAAACACTTTCTAAACCAGCAATATGACTCAACAACGGACACAAAATCAACAAAACCAAACTGAAAACGAAAGTTGCAAAGGCTCAATGGTGGTTTGGACAAAGTAATGAACAGATCTACTAAACTGCAAGTTTTTTGTGGCTTTTTTGTGGACTCTAGGTATGAAAAACAAAACTAATGTAATGGATAGATGAATTACCTAACGGGCAACCTGGAAATCTGATACCAATTGATAAGAAAATTGATGATGAGGCCCGATCTTCCGAAAGGTAATGGATAGGTCGATTGATGTGGAGATCTCGACGTTGATGATCCGAGGCTCTCGAGTAGAACACGAACAGCCCCCGCAATCACTACACCACCGCTCCATTGGTTATCAACCGTGCTTCACACGATTGACCTCGCCAAGAAGGCTAATCCCTGCAAGTGCAACCGAGAACACAAGCAAGAACGTAGAAGACACGATCTGAAATCGTGAAATTGGGGTTTCACAAACCGAAGAACGGCGATATTATTAATCTAAGCAAAACCCAATTGTTCATGGCGGCTACTATGGAGTATATATAGGTGGGAGGACGTCCAAGGGGGTGTTGGGGTCGTGACCTAACCCTAACACACGAAAATAATGGACTTAGACTTGATACAAGGCCCAATGGCCCAATATGGTGGCGCAGCACCCTGACAGATTCTGTATTTGATATTGTTTCGACGATTCCCGACGACTCCGAAGGAATTTTGACATGGGACCGGTGCCATTGGAAAGGTGATCCTCTCCCCTTTCCGTGCATATGTAGAACGTCCAAAACGGAGTTCGTATGCGTCCTGGGCGTCCGTTTTAGTGCGTACTGCTCCTAGACTCCGAGTTGGATACGATTTGGAGTTTGGTTCGGTTTCCATCTTCTTTGAACGAATTCTCTGGTCTTCCACGTCCCTAATACTCCCTCCAAGTACTCCTTGAACCTCTCCATGGATCCTAATCACAAATAAATCATTAAGTAGCAATTTATGTTCAGAAACATATAAGGAAATATATAAGAACGAGTTCACCTCTGAAATTAATTGTTGTGTATGAACTCTATTGATTGCATCTTGTATGTTCAATGGAGTGTTGTTTGTATCCATAGAAGTGATGTCCTCTTCATCCTCCCCTTCTTGAATTGGAGTCGTCCTCGACTCAAGTTCATCTTCTATCATGTGTGGGTCCATATGTGCAACACCAGCAAATCTTCTTGTAAGCATGAAAGGAGGAGGCCAAGGTGGCGGACGACATAGCGCACCATCTTGATCTTGTCCAAACAAGAGCGCACATTCACTTGAGCCAGGATCCCAAACAAATAAACTTTGTACCATATTTGTAGGTGCAATGATAATGTGCATGATCTCGTCACTTGATTTTGTTTCGACGATTCCCGTCGACTCCGAAGGAATTTTAACATGGGACCGGTGCCATTGGAAAGGTTATCCTCTCCCCTTTCCGTGCATATGTAGAACGTCCAAAACGGAGTCCGTATGCGTCCAGGGCGTCCATTTTAGTGCGTACTGCTCCTGGACTCCGAGTTGGATACGATTTGGAGTTTGGTTCGGTTTCTATCTTCTGTGAACGAATTCTCTGGTCTTCCACGTCCCTAATACTCCCTCCAAGTACTCCTTGAACCTCTCCATGGATCCTAATCACAAATAAATCATTAAGTAGCAATTTATGTTCAGAAACATATAAGGAAATATATAAGAACGAGTTCACCTCTGAAATTAATTGTTGTGTATGAACTCTATTGATTGCATCTTGTATGTTCAATGGAGTGTTGTTTGTATCCATAGAAGTGATGTCCTCATCATCCTCCCCTTCACACGATTGATAGGAAAAAAAGATGATGAGTGAGTCCCGATCTTCCGAAAGGTAATGGATAAGTCGATTGATGGAGATCTCGACGTTGATGATCCGAGGCTCTCGAGTAGAACACGAGCCGTCAAAATAGAGGATCCAGTGAGGCTCGATGAAGACTGGAGCCTTGTGTTCCGGCTTCTGCTCAATAGGGCCCCCAGGGTTTGATGGAGAGGGAGTCCATTCCGCCACAAAATCTGCCAATGCTTGACTCTTGATTGTTTTCCTTGAAATGAATTCGAGATCGAACTCGGCCAATTCCGCTACCCATTTTGCAATATTCCAAGTTGAATTGGGATTATGCAAGATTGCTCGAAGTGGGTAGGAAGTCACCACTGAGATTTTGTGAGCTTGGAAGTAATGGCGAAGCTTCCTGGAGGCAATAAGAACTGCATAGAGCAGCTTATGCACCTCTAGGTATCGAGTCTTGGCGTCATGAAGTACTTCACTGATGAAGTACACTGGGCGCTGGATGGTCCGGACCCTCCCGGAGGGGCTCGTAGCTTCCTCTTCATTGATCTGGTCCTCCCTGAGGGATCCGGACCTTCTTTGGGGACCTCCGGGTCCTGGCTGGAGGGACCCGGAGCTTCTTCAGAAGCGACCTGGACCCTCCCGGAGGGGTCTGGGTCTTCTAAAGTAACTTCTTGTGGAATCAAGTCTGGGAGCTGGGACCCAGACTCGCTTTCAGGAACCTCCGGACCCTCCCGAAGGGGTCTGGATTCCTGAGTATGGGATAGTTCTGGTCTCTCCGCAACCAGGACCATGCTGACGACTTCGTCAGTAGCTGAGATGTAAAGCAGCAAAGGCTCACCAGGGTTCGGAGATACCAGAGTTGGTAGGGTGGTGAGGAGCTATTTTAGCTCCTGGAACGCCTTTTCTGCTTCTTCAGACCATTGGAATGGTCCGGACTTCCTCAATAACTTGAAGAAGGGAAGTGCCCGTTCTGCTAGTCTTGAAATGAACCGGTTGAGGGCTGCTAGACATCCAGTCAGCTTTTGGACATCTTTGATGCGGGCTGGTGGCCGCATGTCTTCAATGGCTTTGATCTTCGCCGGATTAGCTTCTATGCCCTAGTGACTTACCAGGAAACCAAGAAGTTTTCCGGAGCTAACCCCGAAGACACACTTGTCTGGGTTTAGTTTTGTGCG
Source organism: Tuctoria greenei (assembly GCA_036927565.1). Taxonomy (NCBI): domain Eukaryota; kingdom Viridiplantae; phylum Streptophyta; class Magnoliopsida; order Poales; family Poaceae; genus Tuctoria; species Tuctoria greenei. Next base: position 36,314,915 of record JAYESD010000011.1, on the reverse strand, counting down.
GGTGACCCGCAGCTTATCGAAGACAGCTTGCAAAGTGTCAAGGAGTGACACCTTGTTCTTGACCTTGACCACGATGTCATCGATGTACACTTCCACTATGTCTCTAATGAGTTCTTCAAAAGTTTTGTACATAGCTCGTACAAAGGTTGAAGCTGCATTCTTGAGACCAAATGGCATGGCTATATAACAGTACAATCCATCTACTGTGATGAAAGAGGTATGCTCTTCATCTTCCCTAGACATTCTGATTTGATGATACCCAGAATATGCGTCTAGTAAACACAGTAATTCACACCCGGAGGTGGAATCCACTATCTGAACTATTCTAGGTAGTGGGAATGGATCTTTTGGACATGCCTTATTTAGCGTTGTGTAGTCAATACACATCCGAAGCTTCCCGTCGGCCTTGGGCACAACGACTCGGTTTGCCAGCCATTTTGGATGGAAGACTTCTCGGATGAATCCAGCTTCGAGCAACTTCTTCACTTCTTGTCAAATGAAGTTCTGTCGCTCCACGGATTGTTTCCGAGGCTTCTGATGCACGGGCCGGGCGTCGGGGTAAATCTTCAGATTGTGCTCAATCACTTCCCTGGGGATCCCAGGCATTTGTGACGGTTGCCAGGCAAACACGTCGACATTAGCCCGGAGGAAAGCGATGAGCGCGAGTTCCTATTTGTCGTTCAATGCCCCCGATATACGGGTGGTCTGAGCGGCATCAGAACCGATTTGGACGACTTTGACGGGAATGTCGGTGTCGCCGCTTGGCTGCACACGAGGTGCAGAAGTAGAGCCTCGCTGACGAATGCTCGGGGGTTTTGGAGCTCGCTCCTGCCTGGAGTCCTCCTCTTGCGCTGTAGTAAGCGCATGAAGTTCTTCCAGAGCAGTTACTCCAGCAGTGCGATCTCCGCAGATCCGGAGAATGCCTACTGGTGTTGGCATCTTTAACACCAGGTAACCATAATGAGCAGCTGCCATGAATTTGTACAAGGCAGGTCTACCCAAGATGGCATTGAAGGGTAAGTTGATCTGAGCAACGTCAAAGACCAACTTCTCGGTGCAATACTTCTTCCGGGTCCCGAAGGTAACGGGGAGGCTAATAGCACCGAGTGGGGTAATGGCTCCCGGACCTACTCCGGAGAAAGGTCGGGAGGGGTGAAGATCCGAAGGTCGGGGCTGAAGCTTAGTAAAAGCTTCAAAGCTTATGAGGTTGAGCCCCGAACCTCCGTCTACCATGACATGGTGGAGTTGGATGTTATTGATGGTAGGAGATACCATCAAAGATAACTGACCTGCTCCAACCATGCTCTGAGGGCAGTCTGAAGCATCAAAAGTGATGGTTGTGTCCATCCACTTTCGATGAGGCTCCGCCCTGGCTGTAGGAGCTACAGCAGCCATGTCCCGACGCATAGTCTTGATGACGCGGCGAGAGGTGATGTCCCATGATCCATCAAAAATGGTGTTCATGGTTTTCCGACGCTCGTTGTCAGAGACGTCAGAATCATCGTCGACGGAGGTGTAGACAGCCTTCAGGACCTTTTTGGGATCCTGAAAACCTAACTCCTCTTTAGTCAGAGCTTCGTCAACTTTTTTTTCCTTCCCTCTGTCGGAAAGGAGCTTCTTCCCGGCGCTTGTTGTAGCGCTCGGCAAGGTTTTGGACCTCCCGGCAGTCTTCCAAACTGTGGCTGTCTGTTTTGTGAATTGGACACCACACCTTGAGTTTGCCACCATCTTCTGAAGACGGTCGAGGTCGCTTCTCGGGGCATGGCCCCCGGCCACCCTGAGCTGCAGTAGCTGCAGCATTAGATGCACCGGCCGACGGCTTCTTCTTGCCGTTGGTCTTTTTCTTCTTCTTGCCACTCCCGGAGGTAGTGGATTCTCCTTTGGAGGATTTCTTGTGATCCTCCGGAGGTGGTTTGGAGTGCATTTCACAGCCCTCCGCAGCTCTAGCACATTTGTCAGCCAAGCTGAAGAGTTCCGTGACACTGGTAATCTCCTTGATCGCCAGTTTCTCTAGCATCTTCTTATCCGCACACCCTGTCTAAATGCCACGATGATAGAGGCGCTAGAGATAGAAGGGATAGTGTTTCGTACCTGAGAGAATCTCTAGATGAATGATCGCAGGGATTCTCCTCCTTTTTGCACGACTGCAAAAAGGTCCAGTTCGGTGCCTGATCGGGTGTATGAACTCCCGAAATTGGCGGTGAGCTGCCGACACAACTCCTCCCAACTGTTGATGGAGTTGGGTGGAAGGCTCATAAACCAGGACCGGGCGGTCCCAGTTAAAGCCACTGGAAAATAATTGGCCATTACGGCCTCATTTCCTCCAGCTGCCAGGATAGCAGTGGAGTAAATCTGAAGAAATTTGACGGGATTAACGGTCCCGTCAAACTTCTCCGGAAGGTGAGGCCGGAATTTCTGTGGCCACCTGACCATATGCAGATGCATGGCCAGGGCTAAACAGCCTCCTCCTACTCCTTCAGGAGCAGGAATGTCCTGAGCTTCTCGTCTTTCACGAGCACGCTCGATATGGACTCGGCCGTCTTGTTGATGGTATCGGCGATCAAGCTCCGCCCGGAGGTCATGAGTTGAAAGCCTTGATACCGTGTGAGTGCGTCGTGCCCCGGAGGGCAACGACGTCACCTGCTGCGATGCAGTACGTCTCCTATTGTTGGAAACGTGCAGACCAAGTCTGCCAGACAAGGTCCGTCGCTGCGACGGGGCCCGTCCTGAAGGAGGAGGACCCTGGTTGCTGATGCGGTCGGCCGCTGCTGCAACCAAATGTTCCACATCGGCCCTCCACTACTCCATGGTATCCCGGGATGCATCCGGAGGTAGTGGGCGTTGAAGGAGAGCACGTGCTGCATGAAGCGTGTGTTCCGGGTTGTCAAGATTCGCTGACGCGGTAATTGACGTCGGTGCACCATCGCGTTGCCCAGCTTGATTTGCTGGTGGAGGCGGCGGTGGTGGAAGTGTGACTCCTGCTAGAACTGTGGTTCCTGCTGGTGGCTGCATATTGGAGGGATTACCCCCAACAGCTTGAACAGCGGGATGACCATTGGATGATCCAACGGCTGAGTTCACCATTCTTGAAATCTCAGGTGCTCCCCTACCTGGCGCGCCAACTGTCGGTGGTTTTGATAGGGCATATCTCCCGACACTACTAAAGTGTTAGAGAAGTTTGAGGTTCGGTGTGGGAGCGCGGAGATTCAAGAAGGTGAAGTGTTAAGTGACACAAGAGACACGAAGATTTACGTGGTTCGGGCCGCCTGAGCGTAATACCCTACTCCACGGGGTGTTGGTGTTGTATTGGATGTACGAGCTCAATGTCAGTTGAGCGTGTTGAGTGAGCGTGTCTCTCCAGAGGGTCCTCTATGTATAGTCGGCCTGTCCTTTTATAGTACAAGGGCAGGCCGTTACAAGTTAGCCTGGCCCGACATGTGGCCCCGGCGGTTACTAATATTGATACACATTTGATGTGCTTAATTACCCTTAATAATCGAGTTACGGGCTTTGACAGCACCGTTACTGGTAATTAAGGTCGTCCGATCATGTGTCATTAATATAGTATTAATGACACTTAATCGGGTCTTGAAGTCTTTGATTCCCCTTTGAAGATCTGGAGCCGTTGTGGAGTCTTCCGGAGGTTAGAGGCTAAAGATTCAACGGTTGGACACGTGGCAGCTCTGGAGCATACTGTGGGGAACAGGTAGGTCCGGTGCCACTTAACATGTGTCAGTTCCGGAGCTCCCCTCGTTCTGGGGTTAGGTCCGGGGGTGCCACTATGGTACATAGCCCGGAGCTTCCCCCTTGTGGGCGTTAGCTCCGGTTTGATAGTACAAGTGGCGACCCCGGGTCTAACCATGTTGGGGAAGCGGGTCCGGTTATGTCTGACATGTGGGCCTCCGAAGGTCTTCAAATCAAGTAGATGACATTCCCTTGAGATCTTTGCAATCCCAAAGGGTATACGGTACCCAGGGTACCGACACTTGGGTACGCCATGGTGGGTTTGATCCCGCCTTTCTCCACTTTCTTTCTGATGCTGCTAGATTTCTATGGTCTGCAACTCCACCATCTTGGCCCCCACTCAATCTTGCTGGTGGCGAGTTTCATCCAATTTTGCGAGATGTGTGTGGGTGCGCCCCCTTGCGTGGAGTTGTTCTGGACTTTCTTCACTTTCCACCCCACCGGGAAGAGTGATGAGTTCATCGGCTTCTACTACTTCGTGAAGCGGAAAAACTCCCCCCTCAAGTACTTGAGGTCCTTTCCTTCTGGCAAGTGGGACGACTGGAAGAAAGACTGGGTGGTCATCACCGTCGAGGGACACGAGAGGCTGGAACTGCCTAAAGGCCTCCCCCGCATCGACACCGACATTTTGAGTGATGTGCCGGAGCTGTCGAGGGAGTACAGGCCCATTCTGGACAGAATCCAGGAGTGTGTCGAAGGTGGGGTGACCCCCTAGATGGTCTTCGGCATTTTCTTGATGAACAGGTGGGCCCCGCTGAGGGCTAGGGGGCGACCTACCTGGGCCTTCAATAGTGAGATTGACACCAACCGCATTGAGGTTGGTTTTGGCACCAACTTGAACGGTGAAGCCTTGAAGACCCATCTCAAGAAGTTCCAGCCTGGGAACATCGTCCCTGGCGACGTGTCTCCACCAGCGGCCTTCCTTCCTCTAAATATGATACTAGAGGAGTGTAGAGAGCTACGAAGGAAGATGTCGTTGTTGGACGACTTGGGCCTGATGGAGAGGCAATCAACCTCCAGGGTGGCGATCCTCGGAGCTTCAGAGGGTGGCTCCGCTCCTGCCCCGAAGCCAAGATCTGAAGTCATAGGCAAGGGCAAGGAGTTGGCCGAGCCCTCAAGCCCCAAGAGGAAGTTGAAGCATTCTGGCGGGAGGTCCGTCAGACCTGCTCCTTCCATGACAGCTCCTTCTCCCTGGCAGGGGAGGTCTTCGACAACGACAAACACTCCAGCATCAGCATCTCCCCGGGACATCAACTCCGGCCATGTGGCTCCGGTACCAGAGCCAGCTGAGGGCTCTAGGTCTGAGGGCCCTTCCCGGTCGAGAGGGGCCTCAACCAAGACGTCGCTGATGGCGGGAGCAAGCTCCAGGGAGCCATCCGGAGCTACCATGCCAGTGGCGACAGGGTCCGGTCCTAAACATCTGGTGAAGAGATTCCGCGCTAGCTGGAGCGGAAGCCTTCCGAGGTAAATTTTATTTTTTACCTCAGTTGATTGTTTTTTGTTGTGATCATATTTTGAGTTTCTTTGTCCTTCATCCACAGGGTGCCCAAGAAAGGGGCTGAAGCCCCGGTTCCTACGACAGCGGCTGATGTTGTGCAGGCGGAAGCTCCAGCTCTAGTTCCAGCGCCGCACCAAGAGGTGGCTGAGGACTCGGCAGCTCCGGCGCCAGCTGTCATGGTCCTTGACCTCGAGTCATCCCCTGAAGCTCCCGTGGTAGCGCCGGACCACAAGAATGAAGATGTACCAGCAGCACCAACTCTGGAGGTTGAAGCTCCGGTTTTGGATGTTGTGATGATGGATGCTCCGGCCTCAGAGCCAGAGGTAGCTGCAGTTCCATCCCTAGAGTTGGATGTTGTTGAAGCCCCGGCGGTGGAGCCGATGGTTGATGAAGTTCCGGCGCCTGAGCCGGTTGTCGTGGAGGTGCTGTCCCCCGAACCGGTAGTGGTCAAAGCGCCGGCGCCTAAACCGGCAGCGGAGGAGGTACCAGCATTGGAGCCGGAAGTGGCCTGAGCTCCGGCCAAATATTCAACGCCTGACCCGGAGGTGGTGGTTCCGGAGGCACCCGCGCCTGAGCCAGGGTGCCAACACAAAGTTGCCGGTCCACCGCCTGAGGGACCAGTTGCTGATGACCTGGTGGCGGGACCTTCGGAGCCGACTCCGGAGGTAGAAACTTCTGTTGCAAGACCTTCCTCGGCGGCGGCCTAGGCTATCCCAGAGGGCGACCCTAGTGCCGCGGAAGCTCAGGGGACCTCTCTTGTAGAGTGGGACCCGATTTTTGTTACGGAGAACCCGCTAGAGCCAGCGGAGAAGACCTCGGCAGGTTTAGAGCCAATCCCTTTGTCGCTGTCTATCGACAACGCCTGCTCCAGCCTTCGTTAGGTCCAGCTGGCCTTTTACCACGACAGCAAGGCCCTCTGGGAGGAGAGTCAAACCCTTAGGAGGTGGCACAACTAGCTCCAATTCGAGACCAAGCTGGCGCAGACAAGGCTCGCCGACGACAAGGAGTGGGTGAAAAAAGGGAGAAGGTCCGGTTGGAGTACTGGGGTCAGCTGCTGGATGAGAGGGAAACCATGACGCGATCCCTCGACAACCAGTCCCGGGCCATCCATGAACAGGCCGTGGCTGCTAATGAAGCAGTGAATGACCGCCAAGAGAAGCTCAGCGCCATCCACGATAGCCTCGTCAAGCGCTGGGAGGCTCTTGAGGAGCGGGAGAAAAAGCTCGAAGATGAAGAGCAAAAACTCCTGGAGCTGCGTGATGACCTCGTGAAGAGGGAGGAGTTGCTTACTCAGAGGCTGACTCTGGGTGACAAGAGCCTCGCGGAGTGCACCAAGAAGCTGGAGGAGCGCTGCAAGAAAGAGGAGAAGAAGGCCTGGCAGCGGGGACAAGACCTCACCAAGAGGGAGAATGAAATTGCTGCCAGAGAGAAGAAAGTGCGGGGCCGGGAGAAAGACCTGGTCGACCGCCAGAACAAGATCCACCTCCGAGAAGAGGATCTTGGTAAACTCGAAAGGCAAGTTGCTGAAAAGATTCAGCAGAACGCCAAAGAGGTCGAGCGCCTTGCCCGGGAGGATTCGGATCTTGTGGTGACCAAGAGGTCCTTGGAAGAGGTGCGAGGCTCAAGGGCTGCAGAGTCCCAACAAGTTTGGGACTTCTTGGGCAAAGCCAATGACGCGCTAACGCCGCTGGATATTAGTCTCATGCGTCCAGACAATCCAGAGCCGGATATGGACCTGGCGTTGAAGGCGTTGAGCTCGGCAGGTAGCAAACTCAACAAGATGGGCGATGTCATTGTGGACTAGTTGAAAACTGAAGGACAATCCCTGGCGAAGAACGTCGCAGAGTACATGCTGACATGCTACACAAGTTGGGATCCTCACTTCCCACTAGACCCGGTGCTTGAAGGCCCCATCGATGGAGACGGAGATGCCCCCAAGGCCAGCGTGTCGGAGGTTGCCCAGAAGGTTGCCTCATTCTTCCGTAGGATCTAGGACTTTCTCTTTGTAGCTCCTGCTTGTATCTTCTCTTCTTTTCTCCAATTTTTTAATCTCTTGTCTCCATATTAATGAAATCCAAGAATTTTATGAATTTCATTTTTGTCTTCAACACCTTTGTCCCACTTGGCCCCCTGGTAGATGTACACAATTTGATTGTGAACATGTACCAAGAGGATGTAGCATTTTGTTGAAGACTTGCATGCTTCGAACTTGTAGTTTGTAGGTACGAAGTCGTCGATAGTAGGGCCCCCTGAGGTTGTCGGAGCTTAGTAGCTCCGGCAGTGACCCTTGTCAACACGTAGAGCGTTGACAGTTAGTCCTCTGGGGTTGTCAGAGCTTGGTAGCTCCGGCAGCAACCACTGTCAACACACGATGCATCGATAGCAGACCCCACTGGGGAGTCTTCTCACCATCTTTTCTTCACATTGACGGCTGGCCCTGTGGATTTGCCGGATCTTGGTAGCTCCAGCGATGCCTACTATCAATGTTTAAAACATCGACAGCTGACCACCTTAGGGGGTGTCAGAGCTTTGATAGCTCCGGCTTCATCCACCATCATCATGAGATCTTTATTTTTCCTGCACACTGAAGTCAAGAAAAATAGTAAATTCCATTTCTCATCTATAACTCGTTTGCGGCTTATTATTCCCGAAAGAAACTTTTAGGTCGAACGCAATTCTACATACAATCAAGTGCATTGGCTTGTTTTCTCCAGGTCCAATTGTTTCTGGGCTCGCCTTACTTCGGCCTGTCGGGGTGTAGGTAGAGTGGCGTACTTAGGGTGCAGGACCAGGCTAAGTCGATAGCACACTCCGGACCTAGATTGGCTTGGCGGCATTCAGGCGAGTAGGCCATTCAACAATGTTTATACCCGGAAGAATTAACAATGCAACTTGAATTATACATGAATTGCTCGAGCTAAAGTTTCTTGAGAATTGCACAACTTTGTTATAGACAAGAAAGAGAAAAATAAAAAATATTGAGCATGTACAAAATAAATACACGTGGAGTCTGTTTTCACACAATGATGTCTTTCATTATAGGTCTGGGGTACAGGGGAAACAAGTACACTCTTAGGGTACGAAACCAGGCTAAGTGTGTTTCGTTTCTCGTTTGACCCAAGGTAGCTAGCTACACTTTTAGTTTTGAGACTGTGTCAAGTGTTGCCTGGACTTTGCGGACCTTCCGGAAAAGGTCCGGCTGTCCTCCCGGAGGAGCTACCCGACTCTGTACAATGACGCTATAACCTACATCACATGTAAGTACAGACTCACCTCCGTGATATTAAGCGTAGAACTTACGAAGTTGCTCAATGTTCCAAGGATTAGGGAGCGGTGTCCCATCCTCGGTTGCCAAGCGAACGCATCCGGGACGGGATACTTTGATCACTCGAAAAGGTCCTTCCCAGCTGGGGGAAAGTTTGTTTAACCCTTCTCGAGTTTGTATTCTCTGTAGCACCAGATCGCGTTCCTCGAGCTGTCGGCTGTGAACATGCCTTTGGTGATAGCGCTGAAGAGCTTGGCGGTATCGGGCATTCCGAACAACTGCTCGGCACCTTCCCTCTTCGACGAGGTCAAGTTCTTCAAGCCGGAGCTGGTCCTGCGTGGCATCGTCGAGGTCCGGACCCAGAGCGACCTCAAGGTGATTTCCGGAGGAAGGATTGCTTAAGCCCTGACCAAGAAGAAGGGTGTCTCTCCAGTTGACCGGTTTGGAGTTGTCCTGTTTGCCCACAAGGTGGGCGAAAGCTCTTCGATCCAGTTGGCTCCATGCTTTTGCAGGCGCTCATATGTGCGCGTCTTGAGTCCTTTTAGGATTTCTGCATTTGCTCTCTCAGCTTGGCCATTGCTTGCTGGGTGAGCTACGGAAGCGTAGCTGACCTGAATGTCGAGGTCTTCGCAATATCCTTGAAATGCAGAGCTTGTGAATTGGGTCCCATTATCTGTTATGATGTTGTTTGGGACTCCAAATTTGCATACTATGGACTGCAAGAAGTTGATAGCTGATTGCTTGTTTATTGTCACAACTGGAGTTGCTTCCGGCCACTTGGTGAACTTGTAGATGGCGACATACAGGAACTTATAACCTCCGACGGCTCTTGGGAAAGGTCCCAAGATATCCATCCCCCACACAGCGAATGGCCATGTAGGAGTTATCATTTGTAGAGGTTGAGCTGGTGTGTGAATTTGCTTTGCATGGAACTCGCATGCTTCGCATTTCTTCACTAGCTCGGTTGTATCCTGGAGTGTTGTAGGCCAGTAAAAACCATGTCGGAAGGCTTTACCGACCAACGTGCGGGAAGACGTGTGGTTCCCACACTCGCCTCCATGGATTTCTATGAGGAGCTCGCATCCTTCTTCCCTTGTAATGCATCTGTAACACCCTCATTTTCATGCATCATGCCCTACATGCACTCATATACATGTTTAACATTAGCCCACAACAAGAGGAACGAGTTTAACATTGATTCGGAGCATTTAAAATTGATTTGGAGCAAAACCGCACTTAAAACGCAGGAAAGTGCGGACTAGTCCGATTTTGCTGAGGACTAGTCCGATTTCTCTCTGACTAAAAACGGACTTGTCCGTTTTCGCTGCGGACTAGTCCGATTTTGGCTCTGGAAACTTTCGGCCTTGTCCGATTTTGTGCGGACTAGTCCGATATTCCATGAATCCTTGAAAATTTGCTAAGTCCTTGGACTTTTCCGGACTAGTCCGGTGTTCCAGCGGACTTGTCCGTTTTCCTTTCTGACTAAGATCGGACTTGTCCGATTTTTGGCCAGACTTGTCTGATTTTCTCTCTGGACGACTTCGGACTAGTCCGGTCCTTTCCGGACTTGTCCGATATTTCGTGACTCCGAGATTGACCTTTTGTTTTACGACTTGTTTCTTGGGTTTCACGTCAAGTGGGCCTAGGGACGTCGTGCCCAACTCTTTTAGAGCCCATGTGGGACTCTAAACCGGCCTCTACTCATCCCAAAACTCGAAATCCATCTAACCCTAGCCTCCACCCCTATATAAACAACCCCACCCCTTGGTTGGACATCTATTTGCCACTTTTCCACCCACCCAAACCCTAGTTCATGGGGAGCCACCATCAAGGAGGGAGGAGAAGATCCCAAGCAAGAGGAAGAAGAGGAGGAAACGAAGGAGGATCAAGATCTCCACCAAGTTTCGTCCTTCACCACCAATTCGTCTCCAAGTTCATCACCAACCCTAGATCATCAAGATCCAAGTGTTACCTCCAAGTTTCTTGGTTCATTGGAGTTCTAAACACCTGGTATACCTTCTATTCTCTTTTCCTTATGTGAATTCAACCCCTAATCTCCAAATTCACGTCGATCTAGAAAACCCTAATCTGCTGATCTCGTCAAGTGCGGACTTGTCCGGTCCCTAGCGGACTAGTCCGATCTTTCTGGTTAAATTGTGTTATATTGATTCTAAAATTTGATCTAATCGAATCCAAACCTGTATAAACTTGTTAAAAGCTATTAGAACTAGTTAGTGATCTTTAAAAGCAATCTAGTAACAAGTTCTACCTTGCATTTGCATTAATCATGCATGTCATGTTATATTGAGTAATATTTGTGCACTCTTTGATTGTGTTTCTTGTTTTGTATGTTTATTGTGTGGATTAGACGGATTTGCGCTAGAGAGTGCCACGGAGGATCTACAACATCAAGAGTTTGAAGGCTTTGACCCTAATCAACAGCAAGAGCAAGGCAAGTGTCCTTGAAGCATATTGATCCTGTTTTTAAAATAAATGTTTTGTTTGCAAAACTGCATGCTTGTGTCAAATTGATGGGAAACCCTATGGTAGGAAGTTTACTAGATTTGTTAAACCACCCTTGTCACCTGGAATTTATGGTAGAGAGTCGGGAAGGGTTTTTACCTTTTTTCTTCGCTTAATCAACTGGGATGGGAAACAACTATATCACTCAATTTAATTATGCATGGATGAGATTATGGTTAACATGAACTGGTTAAACATGGTATGGTAATGGATGATCTAAGCAAGCCTGGTATGTGGATGGGTTGGATGTTATGGTGGTTTGCTTGCTTTAGATCTAAGGACCGGTTCATGCGAGAATAAGCCAGGACTACAGTGCCACCACGAGGCCAAGTTATGGGTGCGGCGTAGATGATTAATTAGGGCTTTGCTAGTGCTGTTTGGACCATTGTGGATGCTCGGGGAAGGGGTAGTCGGATTGGGTTTGTTGATGATTGGTGGGACTACCCTGGGATCCGAATGGCTCAAGAGGGGGCCCTTGGTTGAAGATGTGCTCTGCGGGAGACATCGCCACCGGTGAAACCTCAGTGGGGTCTAAATAGGCTAGTAATCCCTTTGTAAAGGCTATTTTGTGATCTCTTGGCCACACACCAACGGAAGTGTGTAATGTGACCGACGGGTCATGGGCATAAGGGAGGTTCTTAGTCGCCGAAGGGTGATGAAAACACAAACACGTGGGTAAAGAGGTACAAACTCTGCAGAGTGTTAACTAAAACTATCATGATAGCCGTGCTCCCGGTTATGAGCACCTGGACAACTTCCATGATTAGAGAGAAATCGGGATTTGGGATGGTTATGGTTTGGTAATGGCTATGGTTTGGTAATGGTTATGGTTTGGTAATGGCTATGGTTTGGTAATGGTTATGGATGGTTATGGATTAATTTCTGAACATGGTCATTGACAATGGTGAAGTCTGGAATTATTCATGATGGTAATGAATTCAGTTTGGTATTATGGTATTACTTATGATTATGATGGGTTTATTTCACATACTTATACTATATTGCTTTTCAAATGTTTTAATGTACTCTTCAGCACTTTACCATTATTATTGTCGTCATTTGAATCAGCCACATGTCATACTTTCCACACTTGCTGAGTACGACATGTACTCACTCTTGCAATCCCCTACCCCAACAGTTGCAGGTCAGGATTGGGAGTTTAATGGCGACAATGCGGAGTTCTAGGCCGTGTCTACCGTCAGCTTTGCCTGTGGTGTTGATTGGAGCTGCGTATATATATACATACCCTGTCGCTTATGCTGCATAGTTGCTTTAGTTTGCTTAATTAGTTTATTTCCGCTGCATTAGTTGAACTTGTCATTAATATTCATTAGAGCTTGTATTCGAGGATAGTATGGTTTGTGTAATAAATCTGATAATTAATCTTGTTCTGTGGTAATTTTCTGTATACTCTTTTGTGATTGCACTCGTGTATGTGTGATGAACATCCTGGGCACACATATGCGTTAGCTTGGTTCATTTTTGGAACCGGGCGTCACAGATTGGTATCAGAGCCACAGGTTGACCGTAGGATGCAACCTAGATAGAATGGACACTTTAGAGCACATAGGAGCACTCAGGAATCGATGTGTTCTTGCTTGGTGTGCTGTTTGCTATATATATTGGTTGCTTGTGTGCTTAATAGAGGAATTTGGGGTGCTTTAGCATTGCCATGTCCACCTAGGCTAGTGTAGCTAGTTGTTTAGTTTCATATCCCTTGATGCATATAGTTGGGGCGTTCTCTAATTCTTACCTACTGCTTTTCTTCAGATGGTGAGGACTCGCAACCAGAGGGATGGCAATGATGAGAGGGAGAACAATGGAGTGCCTCAGAATAACAATGGGCAAGGATCTACTCAGGGAGCTATCAACATCGAGCAGCTATTGGCCATGCAAAACCAGCTCATGCAGACCATGATACAGACTATGGGACAGTTGCAGGCTGGCAATATCAACAATCAGCCCTACATGCCTCCACCGCCACCCCCACCTCCTCATAACCGATTGGGAGAGTTTATGAGGACTAGGCCACCAACCTTTGCTCAAGCCGCAGACCCTATGGATGCAGATGATTGGCTCAAGTCCGTGGAGAAGAAGCTAGCCATTGTCCAATGCAGTGACCGGGAGAAGGTGCTATTTGCTTCTCATCAACTCGTTGGAGCAGCTGCAGATTGGTGGGATTCTTATTGCAATGCTCATGAGAACCAAGAGAGAATTACTTGGGCCGAATTCAAGGAGAATTTTCGTTCTCATTATGTGCCCGAGGGTGTTATGATCTTGAAGAGGCAAGAATTTGAGAATTTAAGGCAAGGAAGATCAAGCGTGAGTGAATATCTCAATAAATTCACTCAACTCTCAAGGTATGCGCCTGAGGATGTTAGCCGGGACAGCCGGAAGCAATACTTGTTCATGAGGGGATTGAACAATACGATCCAAGTGCAATTGCTCAACTGTGATTATGTCAATTTTCAGAAGCTTGTGGACAAAGCAATTGTGGTTGAGAACAAGATCCGTGAGATGGAGCAAGAAATCAAGAGGAAGGCGCCATATCAAGGACAGCAACAAGGAAGTAATGTGCGCCCTCGCTTTGCGCCGCCCAATGCGCCTCATTACAGCTCCTCTATTCCTGCTCAACGCCCTGGTTATGCACCGCGCCCAACTCAGTTTGTGCAGCAGCGCCCTGTCATGCAAGCACCTAGGCCTCCGATGCCTTATGCACCTCGTGCTGATTTTCCTGGAGCCAATGTTCAAAACCAAGCTCGTCCCAATAATTCTGGTGGAGTTAAGAAGTGCTATACTTGTGGAGAAGCTGGACACTTTGCACATCAATGTCCTAAGTCGGGCCTTGGTCAAGTAAGCAATGCATCGAGGAAAAACCCAAGACCTAATGGAGGACAGCCACAAGGAAGCCGTGGACAGCAAAATTTTGCTCGTGGTAACGTGAACCATGTCTCTACGGAGGACGCTCAACAAGCGGACGACGTGGTCATTGGTATGTTTCTCGCCAACTCCAATCCCGCGACTATGTTATTTGATTCTGGAGCATCGCATTCATTCATTGCATCGAAGTATGTTGCCAAGTATAGTTTGCCTATCTCTCATATGAAGTTTACTCTGTTGGTTAAGTCTCCTGGAGGAGAGATGAGGACAAATATAGTATGGCCAAAAGTAAGCCTTAGAATAAGGGGGGTAGACTTCTCCGCCAACCTCATTGTTTTAGATTCTCAAGGGTTGGATATTATACTTGGTATGGACTGGTTGAGGAAGCACAATGGGGTTATTGAATGTGCCACAAAGACAGTGAAGTTGACCAATGAGGAAGGGATAATTGTAGAATTTGAAGCATCTCAAACCGCACCGAAGCAATTGGAATTGAATCATATGGACGGTGCCGCAATTGAGGAGATTCTGGTTGTATGTGAATTTTTGGATGTGTTTCCGGATGAGTTGCCAGGTATGCCACCCGATCGAGACATTGAGTTTGTTATTGATTTAATACCTGGAGCTGCACCTATAGCTAAGAGGCCGTATAGGATGCCTCCTATGGAATTAGCGGAGCTCAAGAAACAAATTCAAGAGCAATTAGAGAAGGGTTTTATTCGCCCTAGCTCTTCACCTTGGGGAGCGCCCGTTCTATTTGTGGACAAGAAGGACGGATCCCAAAGGATGTGCGTGGATTACCGAGCTCTCAACGAGGTAACAATCAAGAACAAGTACACCTTGCCCCGTATAGAGGATTTGTTTGATCAGATGAAAGGCGCCTGTGTGTTTTCCAAGATTGATTTGAGGTCGGGATACTTTCAAATGAAGATCATACCATCGGACATACCCAAAACAGCTTTCAGGACACGGTATGGATCTTATGAGTACACCGTGATGTCTTTTGGATTGACGAATGCACCTGCCTACTTTATGTACCTCATGAATAAGGTCTTCATGGAGTACTTAGATAAGTTCGTTGTGGTGTTTATTGATGATATTATGATCTACTCGAAGGATGAGAAGGAACATGAGGAACACTTGAGGCTTACGTTGCAGAAATTGAGGGAGCATCAATTGTATGCCAAGTTCAGTAAATGTCATATCTGGTTACGGGAAGTTTCCTTCTTAGGCCATATTATTTCCGGAGGAGGAGTATCAGTTGACCCAGGGAAGGTGAGAGATGTGCTTAAGTGGGAACCGCCACAGAATGTCAAGGAAATTCGGAGTTCTCTTGGGATGGCTGGATATTACCGTCGATTCATCAAGGACTTTTCCAAGATAGCCAAGCCTATGACGGAGTTGCTAACGAAGGGAAAGGCGTTCCAATGGACTGAACCTTGTCGGAATAGTTTTGAGGAGTTGAAGAAGAGGTTGACAACAGCTCCAGTTTTGGTATTGCCGGATGTAAGCAAGAGTTTTGACATTTATTGCGATGCATCAAGACAAGGGCTTGGATGTGTATTGATGCAAGAAGGTCAAGTGGTCGCCTATGCGTCAAGGCAATTGAAGAAACATGAGCAGAATTACCCAACACATGATTTAGAACTTGCAGCCGTGGTACATGCATTGAAGATTTGGAGACACTATATTCTTGGACATAGGTGTGAAATTTACACGGATCACAAGAGTTTGAAGTACATTTTCACACAAACGGATCTGAACTTGAGGCAACGAAGATGGTTGGAGCTCATCAAAGATTATGATTTGGGGATCAACTATCATCCGGGAAAAGCCAATGTAGTGGCCGATGCTTTGAGTAGAAAGGGAGTAAGCCATCAACTCACAGTTCGAGAGT
The DNA here is from genome assembly GCA_036927565.1 of Tuctoria greenei. Lineage (NCBI taxonomy): Eukaryota > Viridiplantae > Streptophyta > Magnoliopsida > Poales > Poaceae > Tuctoria > Tuctoria greenei. The sequence continues at coordinate 36,299,108 of JAYESD010000011.1, read as the reverse complement.
TACCATTCGAGTTATGTAAGGAGTTTGAACGGTTGAACCTTGGGTTTGTAAACGAGATGGAGATGATGGAGTAAACCCAACCTTGGAGCAAGAAATTCGAGAGGCACAAACCACGGATGAGGATATCAAGGAAATCAAGGAAAGGATCGAAGAAGGGAGAGAATTCAGATTTGACGAGGATGAACATGGTACCTTATGGCTTGGAAAGAGGATCGTTGTGCCTAATGTAAAGCATATTCGGGAGACAATATTAAAGGAGGCACATGACTCGCCTTACTCGATTCACCCCGGTTGTACGAAGATGTACAAGGACTTGAAGGCTTGCTATTGGTGGGATAGCATGAAAAAGGACATAGCTGAATACGTAGCACTGTGTGATGTGTGCCAACGAGTCAAGGCGGAACATCAAAGGCCGGCCGAACTATTGCAACCGTTGAAGATTCCGGAATGGAAGTGGGAAGAAATTGGTATGGACTTCATAGTTGGGTTACCACGTACTCAGTCCGGGTATGACTCAATTTGGGTAATTGTGGATCGCTTAACTAAGTCAGCTCATTTTGTCCCTGTGAAGACCAAGTACACAGCTGCACGATTGGCCGAAATATACATGGAGCATATTGTGTATCGACATGGAGTCCCTAAGAAGATAGTCTCGGATAGAGGTTCTCAATTTACCTCCAGATTTTGGCAAAAATTGCATGAAGCTTTGGGAACGAGGTTGAATTTTAGTTCAGCATATCATCCTCAAACGGATGGACAAACCGAGAGGACCAATCAGATTTTGGAGGACATGTTAAGAGCTTGTGCTTTAAAGCATGGGAAAAGTTGGGACAAAAGCTTACCATACGCAGAATTTTCATACAACAATAGTTACCAAGCAAGCTTAAAAATGTCACCATATGAAGCGCTTTATGGGAGGAAGTGTAGGACGCCTTTATTCTGGAATGAGGCAGGATAAACTCAAGTATTTGGTCCGGATGTGTTGCAAGAAGCCGAAAAGCAAGTCCAAATAATTCGTGAAAACTTGAGGGCTGCCCAATCAAGGCAAAAGGGCTATGCGGATAATAGGAGAAGGAAATTGGCCTTTGAAATAGGAGATTTTGTTTACCTCAAGGTGTCACCAATGAGAGGTCATAAGAGGTTTAACATAAGAGGCAAGCTCACACCTCGTTATATTGGACCATTCAAGATTTTGGACAAAAGAGGAGAAGTAGCATATAAGTTGGAGATGCCAGCTCATCTTTCAGACGTACATGATGTCTTTCATGTTTCCCAGCTCAAGAAGTGTCTGAGAGTACCGGAAGAACAAGTACCAATGGAAGAATTGGAACTAGAGGAAGATTTGACGTATGCCGAGCAACCGGTCAAAATCTTGGAAACCAAGGAGAGAGTCACAAGGAACAAGGTGATTCGATGGTGTAAAGTCCAATGGAAGCACCATACCAAAAAAGAAGCAACTTGGGAGCTAGAAGATGATCTCAAGAAGGAATTTCCCCATCTCTTCTCTTCCGCGTCGAATCTCGAGGGCGAGATTCATTTTAAGGGGGGTAGGTTTGTAACACCCTCATTTTCATGCATCATGCCCTACATGCACTCATATACATGTTTAACATTAGCCCACAACAAGAGGAACGAGTTTAACATTGATTCGGAGCATTTAAAATTGATTTGGAGCAAAACCGCACTTAAAACGCAGGAAAGTGCGGACTAGTCCGATTTTGCTGAGGACTAGTCCGATTTCTCTCTGACTAAAAACGGACTTGTCCGTTTTCGCTGCGGACTAGTCCGATTTTGGCTCTGGAAACTTTCGGCCTTGTCCGATTTTGTGCGGACTAGTCCGATATTCCATGAATCCTTGAAAATTTGCTAAGTCCCTGGACTTTTCCGGACTAGTCCGGTGTTCCAGCGGACTTGTCCGTTTTCCTTTCTGACTAAGATCGGACTTGTCCGATTTTTGGCCAGACTTGTCCGATTTTCTCTCTGGACGACTTCGGACTAGTCCGGTCCTTTCCGGACTTGTCCGATATTTCGTGACTCCGAGATTGGCCTTTTGTTTTACGACTTGTTTCTTGGGTTTCACGTCATGTGGGCCTAGGGACGTCGTGCCCAACTCTTTTAGAGCCCATGTGGGACTCTAAACCGGCCTCTACTCATCCCAAAACTCGAAATCCATCTAACCCTAGCCTCCACCCCTATATAAACAACCCCACCCCTTGGTTGGACATCTATTTGCCACTTTTCCACCCACCCAAACCCTAGTTCGTGGGGAGCCACCATCAAGGAGGGAGGAGAAGATCCCAAGCAAGAGGAAGAAGAGGAGGAAACGAAGGAGGATCAAGATCTCCACCAAGTTTCGTCCTTCACCACCAATTCGTCTCCAAGTTCATCACCAACCCTAGATCATCAAGATCCAAGTGTTACCTCCAAGTTTCTTGGTTCATTGGAGTTCTAAACACCTGGTATACCTTCTATTCTCTTTTCCTTATGTGAATTCAACCCCTAATCTCCAAATTCACGTCGATCTAGAAAACCCTAATTTGCTGATCTCGTCAAGTGCGGACTTGTCCGGTCCCTAGCGGACTAGTCCGATCTTTCTGGTTAAATTGTGTTATATTGATTCTAAAATTTGATCTAATCGAATCCAAACCTGTATAAACTTGTTAAAAGCTATTAGAACTAGTTAGTGATCTTTAAAAGCAATCTAGTAACAAGTTCTACCTTGCATTTGCATTAATCATGCATGTCATGTCATATTGAGTAATATTTGTGCACTCTTTGATTGTGTTTCTTGTTTTGTATGTTTATTGTGTGGATTAGACGGATTTGCGCTAGAGAGTGCCACGAAGGATCTACAACATCAAGAGTTTGAAGGCTTTGACCCTAATCAACAGCAAGAGCAAGGCAAGTGTCCTTGAAGCATATTGATCCTGTTTTTAAAATAAATGTTTTGTTTGCAAAACTGCATGCTTGTGTCAAATTGATGGGAAACCCTATGGTAGGAAGTTTACTAGATTTGTTAAACCACCCTTGTCACCTGGAATTTATGGTAGAGAGTCGGGAAGGGTTTTTACCTTTTTGCTTCGCTTAATCAACTGGGATGGGAAACAACTATATCACTCAATTTAATTATGCATGGATGAGATTATGGTTAACATGAACTGGTTAAACATGGTATGGTAATGGATGATCTAAGCAAGCCTGGTATGTGGATGGGTTGGATGTTATGGTGGTTTGCTTGCTTTAGATCTAAGGACCGGTTCATGCGAGAATAAGCCAGGACTACAGTGCCACCACGAGGCCAAGTTATGGGTGCGGCGTAGCTGATTAATTAGGGCTTTGCTAGTGCTGTTTGGACCATTGTGGATGCTCGGGGAAGGGGTAGTCGGATTGGGTTTGTTGATGATTGGTGGGACTACCCTGGGATCCGAATGGCTCAAGAGGGGGCCCTTGGTTGAAGATGTGCTCTGCGGGAGACATCGCCACCGGTGAAACCTCAGTGGGGTCTAAATAGGCTAGTAATCCCTTTGTAAAGGCTATTTTGTGATCTCTTGGCCACACACCAACGGAAGTGTGTAATGTGACCGACGGGTCATGGGCATAAGGGATGTTCTTAGTCGTCGAAGGGTGATGAAAACACAAACACGTGGGTAAAGAGGTACAAACTCTGCAGAGTGTTAACTAAAACTATCATGATAGCCGTGCTCCCGGTTATGAGCACCTGGACAACTTCCATGATTAGAGAGAAATTGGGATTTGGGATGGTTATGGTTTGGTAATGGTTATGGTTTGGTAATGGTTATGGTTTGGTAATGGCTATGGTTTGGTAATGGTTATGGATGGTTATGGATTAATTTCTGAACATGGTCATTGACAATGGTGAAGTCTGGAATTATTCATGATGGTAATGAATTCAGTTTGGTATTATGGTATTACTTATGATTATGATGGGTTTATTTCACATACTTATACTATATTGCTTTTCAAATGTTTTAATGTACTCTTCAGCACTTTACCATTATTATTGTCGTCATTTGAATCAGCCACATGTCATACTTTCCACACTTGCTGAGTACGACATGTACTCACTCTTGCAATCCCCCACCCCAACAGTTGCAGGTCAGGATTGGGAGTTTAATGGCGATAATGCGGAGTTCTAGGCCGTGTCTACCGTCAGCTTTGCCTGTGGTGTTGATTGGAGCTGCGTATATATATACATACCCTGTCGCTTATGCTTCATAGTTGCTTTAGTTTGCTTAATTAGTTTATTTCCGCTGCATTAGTTGAACTTGTCATTAATATTCATTAGAGCTTGTATTCGAGGATAGTATGGTTTGTGTAATAAATCTGATAATTAATCTTGTTCTGTGGTAATTTTCTGTATACTCTTTTGTGATTGCACTCGTGTATGTGTGATGAACATCCTGGGCACACATATGCGTTAGCTTGGTTCATTTTCGGAACCGGGCGTCACAGCATCGCATTAGGACGCCATTGGCACCATGCCGGTAGATATCCCCTTCTACCAGTGTGTATCTTTTAGCCAATCTGACTATCCGATCAACAAATACATTGTCTTCAGGAAGGAAATTGTCATTCAAGTAGCTCTGGATCTCTGATATCCATGCATCGGAGCTAACTTGAGCATTTGAGTCTTGTGTGTTGGGTTGCTCGGAGCTTCCTGCAGCACCTACGACCCTTGATGGACGCCATGGTAACAGGGCCATCGGGACCGCCAGCTTCGAGGTGCTGGTCTCGCCCCCTTCGCTCAGTTCGGCAGGCTGAGCTGTTGGTCTTGACAATCTCCGGACGAAGGTTCCGTTGGGAACCGGAGCTCCGGTTGAAGCTTTCGTCGAGAGTTCGTCAGCTACAGCGTTTTTTAGGCGTTGTACATGGCAAAGATCCAGGACGTCGAAGTCCTTCTGAAGATTTTGGACTTCAAGTAGGTATGAAGCTAGTTGAGGGTTATTGCAGCAGCATTCACCTTTGACTTGTTTTATTATGAACTGCGAGTCACCCTTTTACCAACAGTTGCTTGACACCATATGATAGTGCCACCTTGAGCCCATAGATTAGTGCTTCATACTCCGCCATGTTGTTGGTCGCCTTGAAGTCAAGGTGAACCATGTATGTGACCTTCTCCCCGATCGGAGCAAGGAGAAGGACTCCAGCTCCGGCCCCCTGCTTTTGCACGGAGCCGTCAAAGTAGAGAGTCCAGTGAGGCTCGGTGAAGACCGAGACCTTGGGTTCCGGCTTCTGCTCACTGGCGCCCCCAGGATTTGGTGGAGAGGGGATCAATTCCGCCACAAAGTCCGCCAATCCTTGACTCTTGATTTCTTGTCTTGGGATGAATTCAAGATCAAACTCGGCCAATTCTGCTGCCCACTTTGCAATGGTCCTAGTAGAGTTGGGGTTATGCAAGATTGCACGCAGTGGATAAGAAGTTACCACTGAAATCTTGTGAGCTTAGAAGTAATGTTGAAGCTTCCTAGAGGCGATAAGAACTGCATAGAGCAGCTTATGCACTTCCAAGTATCGAGTCTTGGCGTCATGGAGTACTTCACTGATGAAGTACACTGGGCGTTGGATTATCCAGACCCTCCCTAAGGGGCCCAGAGCTTCCTCCTCATCAACCCGGACCCTCCCAGAGGGGTCCGGACCTTCGTCGGGGACCTCCGGGTTCTTGCTTGAAGAACCCAGAGCTTCTTCTGAAGTGACCCAGACCTTCTCGGAGGGGTCCGGATCTTCTTGTTCAGCAACTCCTTCATTTGAAGGAGGTTGATCCTCTGGTGTCTTGCCTTGAGGATCCAGGTCTGGGAGCTGGGACCCAGACTCGCCTTCAGGTAGCTCTGGACCCTCCTGGAGGGGTCCGAATCTTGTTGCTCAGCAATAGCAACTTCTTCATTTGAAGGAGGTTGATCCTCTGGCATCCCGCCTTGAGGATCAGGGTTTGGGAGCTGGGACCCAGACTCGTCTTCAGGTAGCTCCGGACCCTCCCGAAGGGGTCTGGATTCCTGAACTGGAGATGGTTCTGATCTTTCCGCAACCAGGACCATGCTGACAACTTCGTCAGTTGCCGAAATGTGAAGCAGAAGTGGCTCACCAGGATTCGAAGCTACCAAGGTTGGTAGAGTGGTGAGGAGCTGATTCAGCTCCTGGAATGCCTTTTCTGCTTCTTCAGACCATTGAAATGGTCCGGACTTCCTCAATAACTTGAAGAAGGGTAGAGCCCGTTCTGCCAGTCTTGAGATGAATTGGCTGAGGGCAGCTAGACATCCAGTCAGCTTCTGGACGTCCTTGATGCGGGCTGGTGGTCGCATGTCGTCAATAGCTTTAATCTTCGCCAGATTTGCTTCTATTCCTCGGTGGTTTACCAAGAATTCAAGAAGCTTTCCGGAGCTAACCCTGAAGACACACTTGTTCGGGTTCAGCTTCGTGTGTGTGACTCGCAACTTGTCGAAGATAGCTTGCAAGGTGTCATGGAATGACTCCTTGTTCTTGATCTTGACAACGATGTCATCGACGTACACTTCCACTACATCTTTGATGAGCTCTCCAAAAGTTTTGTATATAGCTCGTACAAACGTTGAAGCAGCATTTTTGAAACCGAATGGCATGGCCATGTAACAATATAATCCATCTACTGTGATGAAGGAAGTATGCTCTTCATCTTCCCTAGACATTCTGATTTGATGATACCCAGAATATGCGTCTAGGAAACACAGTAATTCACACTCGGAGGTGGAATCCACTATCTGATCTATTCTAGGTAGTGGGAATGGATCCTTTGGACATGCCTTATTCGGTGTAGTGTAGTCGATACACATCCGAAGCTTCCCGCCGGCCTTGGGTACAACGACTGGGTTTGCCAGCCATTCTGGGTGGAAGACTTCTCGGATGAATCTAGCTTCGAGCAACTTCTTCACTTCTTGATGTATGAAGTTCTGTTGCTCTACTGATTGCTTCCGAGGCTTCTGGTGTATAGGCCGAGCGTCGGGATAAATCTTCAGATTGTGCTCAATCACTTCCCTAGGGATCCCAGGCATTTGTGACGGTTGCCAGGCAAACACGTTGACATTAGCCCAGATGAAAGTGATGAGCGCGAGTTCCTATTTGTCGTACAGACCTCCCGATATACGGGTGGTTTGAGCGGCGTAGGAACTAATTTGGACGACTTTGACGGGAATGTCAGTGTCGTCACTTGGTTGCACACGAGGTGCAGAGGTTGAGCCTCGATGACGAATGCTCGGGGGTTTCGGAGCTTGATCCTTTCCGGATTCTTCCTCCTGCGTTGTAGCAAGCGTGTGGAGTTCTTCCAGAGTAGTAACTCTGGTGGTGCGATCTCCACGTATCCGGAGAACACCTGCTGGTGTTGGCATGTTCAACACCAAGTAGGCATAATGAGTAGCAGCCATGAATATGTACAAGGCTGGCCTGCCCAAGATGGCGTTGAATGGTAAGTTGATCTACGCCACGTCGAAGACCAACTTCTCGGTCCTGTAATTCTCCCGAGTCCCGAAGGTCACCGGGAGAGTAATGGCACCGAGTGGAGTGATGGCCCTCGGACCTACTCCGAAGAAAGGTCGGGAGGGGCGAAGATCTGAAGGTCGGAGCTGAAGCTTGACGAAGGCCTCGAAGCTTATGAGGTTCAGCCCCGAACCTCTGTCCACCATTACATGGTGGAGATGGATGTTGTTGATGGTTGGAGATACCATCAGAGGAAGTTGGCCAGCTCTGATCATGTTCCGAGGGCAGTCCGATGCATCGAAAGTGATGGCAGTGTCCATCCACTTCCGGTGAGGCTCCGCCCCGGCGGTGGGAGCTACTAAGGCCATGTCCCGCCGCATGGTCTTGAGGACTCAGCAGGAAGTGATGTCCCACGAACCACCAAAGATGGTGTTCATGGTCTTCCGACGCTCGTTGTCGGAGACGTCGGAGTCATCGTCAACGGAGGTGTAAATAGCCTTCAAGACCTTTTTGGGGTCCTGAAAGCCTAACTCCTCTTCAGCCGGAGCTTCATTGACTTTTTGTTTTCCTTCCCTTTGACGGAAAGGAACTTCTTCCCGACGCTTGTTGTAACGCTCAAATTTCTCTGGCAGGTGAGGCCGGAACTTCTGCGGCCACTGGACCATGCGTAGGTGCATGGCCAGGGCAGAACAGCCACCTCCTACTCCCTCGGGAGCAGGACTGTCTCAAGCCTCTCGCCTCTCGCGAGCATGCTTGATGTGGATGCGGTCGTCCTGTTGTCGATAATGACGATCGAGCTCAGCCTGGAGGTCATGAGTCGAAAGCCTTGTTATCGTGTGGGTATGTCGCGTCCCGGAAGGCAGCGATGTCGCCTGCTGAGACGCAGCACGCCTCCTGTGTTGTGAAGCCTGCGGACCAAGCCTACCCGACACGGTCCGATGCTGCGATGGGGCCCGCCCCGAGGGGGGAGGACCTTGGTTGCTGATGCGATCGGCTGCTGCTGCAACCAAATGTTCCACATCAGCTCTCCACTGCTCCATTGCACCCTGGGATGCTCCTGGAGGCGGTGGACGTTGGAGAAGAGCACGCGCAACATGGAGCGCGTGTTCGGGGTTGTTGTTCGCCGATGCAGTGACCGACACGGACGCCCCATCTCGCTGTCCAGCTTGATTCGCCGGTGCGGACGGTGGCGATGGTGGCATGACTCCTGCTGGAGCCACAACACCTACTCGCTGCTGCATGTTGGAGGGATTGCCTCCAGCAAGTTGCGCAGTAGGGTTGCCGTTGGACGATCCAGCAGCAGAATTCACCATCTTTGAATCTTAGGCGTTCCCCTACCTAGCGCCCCAACTGTCAGAGTGTGATTCTGGCAATCTCACGGTACTACCGTTGGCAGCACGCGGAGATTGTAGTTCAGTTGTGGGCACGCAGAGATTCAGAACAAGATGATGAGTTGACACGAGGATTTACGTGGTTCAGGTCGCCTGAGCGTAATACCCTACTCCACGGGTGTGTGTTGTTGTTGTATTGAGCGTCTGAGCGCTTGTGGGCTTGTGTCAGAGCAGAGTGTGGAAGTCTCCCCCTGTGTATCTCTCGACCAGTCCCTTTATAGTACAAGAACTAGTCGTTACATCGTTTAGCCTGGCCGGACATGTGGCCCTTGCGGTTACTGATGTCTAATACACAATTAATGTGCTTTATTCCTCTTAATAGCACAATAACGTCCCTTAATGGTGGCGTTATTGGTATTAAGGTTCATCCGATCGTGTGTCATTAAAATAGCATTAATGACACTTAATCAGGTCTTGAAGTCTTTAATTGTTCCTTGAAGGTCCAAGCCGTTGGAGGTCCACCAGTCTGCTTGTTGAGGTTGAAGGTCTGGCTGTTGGAAGCGTGGCAGCTCCGGAGCTTACTGTCTTGGACGAGTAGGTCCGGTGCTGCTGTACACGTATCGGTACCGGAGCTTCCCTCTGTCGGGGGTTAGGTCCTGTTGGAATATTTGGGCCTAGGCCCAACTATTCTCCATTGAATTCCAAAGGTGTAAAGGAGACATTAATCCCACATTGACTATTTGAGGAGAGTAGCACTTATTTATAAGAGAAGCTATTTTCTATGTGTGGAATATGTGAGAGAAGGATGGCTATAGTCACAAACAAATCACACGCACGCGCGCGCGCGTATTCGCGTATTCGCGTATTTTCGCGTGAGTTAACGCGTGACTTGTGACTTGCGACGTGGCGACTGGCGCAGTAAATCTGTTCTCTCTCTTTTTGATAAAACTGACACTAATATGACTTTAATTTGCTGCAATTTGTGGCACTTTATGAGTCAGTTTCTGAAAAAATAATGGTATGCAGTAACTGACGCAATTATGCTGTAAATACTGAAGTTTATTGTCTTCAGTTACTAGAGCCTAATTGTGCTGCTTTACTGTGTACTTAATTCTTTCAGTTACTAGAGTCTGTCACTATATATACAGAATGAGTGCCTTCATTCAAAAAGACAGAGGTGAACAGACTCACTAGTCCACTGTGTTGAGCGTCATCTACAGGCTAGTCCATCCCTCCCGTTGGCGTGTCACCGACGTGTGGGAGAGCAGTGTCTCCGAAACCACGTCCCACTTGAAGAATCTGCACGGATTGGGGCGAATCAGGTTTTTGGGTAGCGTTCGCGCGACTGCTCGATAGAAGATCTGCTTCATCTACAGTCTTCTTCACACTTCTCTCGTCAATTTTCAAGCTGGAAGCGTCAGCACTGTAAGTAAAGATGAGTTTTCTACGCATGAGTATGATAGATATAATCTGCTTTATTTGCATGTTGGTGTTCATGTTTTGTGGACTATCTGTCATGCGTACTGTTGTAATTTTAGGAATTAATTTTGTCTCTAAAGTGCATTGTTTTCTAACAATCCAAAAACCTGATAGGCACTTTAAGATGGGTAATAGCTTTGCTGATGCGATGAAACCTGAGAAGTTCGCTGGTTCGAACTTTAAGAGATGGGCTACAAAACTTGACTTGTGGCTCACTGCTATGGACATATCTTATGTTCTAAAGTCTGTAGATCGACCCATGACTGTTGAGAAACAGGCTGAGTTTGATAAGGCTAATGTGATGGCAGTGGGTTGTATTTTAAGTGTGCTGTCCGATAAACTGTGTGATGTTTATATGACTCATAAGAGTGCAAAAGAGCTTTGGGAGGCTATCGAACACAAGTACGGTGCGTCGGATGCTGGACATGAGTTGTATGTCATGGAGCGCTATCACGATTTTAAGATGGTAGACAACCGTTCAGTGGTTGAGCAGGCTCATGAAATACAACTTATTGTCGGAGAGCTCCAACAACTTGGACTAAATTTGCCTGATCGATTTGTGGCTGGGGGCATTATTGCCAAATTACCTCCATCTTGGAGGGGATTTGCCACATCTCTGAAACATAAGAGACAGAACATTTCCGTTGAGGATTTGTTGGCTTCTCTTGATGTGGAGGAGAAAGCTCGAGCAAAAGATGGTGCGTCCAAGGTGCATGAAGGACAGTCTAGTGCTAATGTCATGCAACATGCTGGACCAAAGAAAGGGAAAAATAAAGTTGTACACACCACCAACTTCAAGAGAAAGGAGAAGAAGAAGATAAACATGGCTGAGGTTGAATGCTATGTCTGTGGCAAGGTTGGGCATTTTGCCAAAAAGTGCACAGACAGGAAAGGCAAGAAAACTCAGCAAAAATCTGCCAACATGGTTATTAGCGATGCTGGAACAGCAGGGTATGGTAATACATATACTGTTTTAACAGCATGTCAACCTACTGAATGGTGGATTGATACAGGGGCTAATATCCATGTTTGTGCTGATGTATCTATGTTTTCTTCTTATCAGGCTACCCACGGTGCCTCCGTCCTGATGGGAAACGGCTCACGTGCTTCTGTTCATGGTGTTGGTACGGTCAGTCTGAAGTTCACTTCGGGAAAGACCGTGCAGCTGAAGAACGTGCAGCATGCCCCCTCAATAAATAAAAATCTCGTCAGTGGCTCTTTGTTGTGTCGAGACGGATTTAAGTTGGTGTTTGAGTCAAATAAAGTAGTCGTGTCAAAATGTGGACTCTTTATTGGAAAAGGCTATGACAGCGGAGGCTTGTTCCGTTTTTCCCTTTCCCATTCTAGTAGCTCTGTGGTAAATTTTTTGAATAAAGATGATGAAGCGAGTGTTTGGCACTCGCGTTTATGTCATATAAATTTTGGATGCATCTCACGGCTATCTACCTTGAATTTAATTCCTAAAATTCCTATAGTGAAAGGTTCCAAGTGTCAAGCTTGTGTGCAAGCTAAACAGCCAAGAAAACCTCACTTTGCTGTTGATGAACGAAATACGACACTTTTGGAACTCATTCATTCCGACCTTTGTGAAATGAATGGCATATTAACTAAGGGAGAAAAGAAATACTTAATGACATTTATTGACGATTTAACTCGTTACTGTTATGTGTATTTACTTAAATCAAAGGATGAGGCATTAGATCACTTTAAAATCTATAAGGCTGAGGTTGAGAATCAACTAGAAAGAAAAATCAAGAGAATTAGGTCTGATCGTGGGGGAGAGTATTTCTCCAATGAGTTCATCCAATTTTGTGTTGAGAATGGAGTTGTACATGAAAGAACACCACCCTATTCACCTCAATCAAATGGGGTTGCCGAGAGGAAAAACCGCACTCTAACAGACTTGGTGAATGCCATGTTAGAAACTGCTGGTTTATCTAAGGAATGGTGGGGGGAGGCAGTTTTGACTGCAAACTATGTACTAAATAGAGTTCCCACTAAAAATAGTGAGAAAACTCCATATGAAGGCTGGAAAGGAAGAAAACCATCTCTTTCTTACCTGCGCACATGGGGGTGTTTGGCTATGGTAAATATACCAATAGTTAAAAAGCGTAAACTCGGACCTAATACTGTTGATTGCATCTTTATTGGTTATGCTTCGAATAGTCCTGCTTATAGATTTTTAGTAATCAGATCTGATTCACCACTAGTACTTGTTGATACAATAGTTGAATCCAGAGATGCCACGTTTTTTGAAAGTATTTTTCCTATGAATGATGCACGTAATTCATATGGTCATACGCATGACACAAATTATCCTTCATTCGAAACCTTAGAACAACCTCTTCTGACACCATCAGAAAATCTAGTACAACCGTATGATGGAGAAAACAATGAAACAGCTCATAGAATGAGCAAGAGACAGAGGATCCCAAAATCCTTTGGTGATGATTTCATTGTTTATCTTGTGGATGATACACCCAGATCCATCCAAGAGGCGTTTGCATCTCTTGATGCAGACGATTGGAAGGAAGCAATCCGTAGTGAGATGGAATCCATCATGACTAACGGAACCTGGGATGTAGTGGATCGTCCATTCGGTTGTAAAACGATTGGGTGTAAGTGGGTGTTCAAGAAAAAGCTTAGGCCTGATGGTACTATTGAGAAGTACAAGGCCAGACTGGTGGCGAAAGGTTATACACAAAAAGAAGGAGAAGACTTCTTTGATACTTACTCACCCGTTGCTAGAATGACAACAATTCAGGTACTTCTTTCTTTGGCTGCCTCACACGGTCTTCTAATTCATCAAATGGATGTGAAGACGGCTTTCCTTAACGGAGAGTTGGATGAGGAGATTTATATGGATCAGCCAGAAGGATTTGAGATATCCGGTCAAGAGAATAAGGTGTGTAAGTTAAAGAAATCTTTATACGGTCTTAAACAGGCACCAAAGCAGTGGCATGAGAAATTTGATAGTACCATGACACAAGCAGGCTTTGTTGTCAACGAGGCTGATAAATGTGTATATTATCGATATGGTGGGGGTAGAGGAGTGATCATGTGTTTGTATGTCGATGATATATTAATTTTTGGAACTGATATTGATGTGATAAATGAGGTTAAATCTTTTCTGTTCCAAAAATTTGATATGAAAGACTTAGGGGAGGCTGATGTTATCTTAAACGTCAAGCTGATAAGAAATGAGAATGGGATTACTCTTTTACAGTCCCATTATGTTGAGAAGGTCTTGAGCCGTTTTGGCTATTTGGACAGCAAGCCTTCACCAACACCATACGATCCTAGTATAATTCTTCGGAAGAATAAAAGACTAGGAAGAGACCAACTGAGATATTCTCAGATTATTGGTTCGCTCATGTACCTAGCTGGTGCTACTCGACCTGATATTTCTTTCGCGGTTAGCAAATTGAGCCGGTTTACTGCTAATCCAGGAGATGATCATTGGCGCGCGCTTGAGCGAGTTATGCGCTATTTATGTGGTACAATGAGCTATGGACTTCACTATTCAGGAGACCCCAAAGTTTTAGAGGGTTATAGTGATTCCAATTGGATTTCTGATGCTGATGAGATAAAGGCAACAAGTGGTTATGTCTTTACTCTTGGAGGAGCAGCTGTCTCATGGAGGTCTTGTAAACAGACTATTTTGACGAGGTCAACCATGGAGGCAGAGCTTACAGCATTAGATACAGCTTCTGTAGAAGCAGAGTGGCTGAAGGAACTCTTGATGGATTTACCAGTGGTGGAAAAACCAATTCCTCCAATTCTTATGTACTGTGACAATCAAACAGTTCTTGCGAAGGTGTCAAGTACAAAGGATAATATGAAATCCTCAAGACATGTGAAAAGACGGTTAAAATCTGTCAGAAAATTGAGAAACTCCGGAGTGATAGCCATTGATTATGTTCAAACGGCGAAAAATCTGGCAGATCCGTTTACAAAAGGTCTATCAAGAAATGTGATAGATAGTGCATCGAAGGAGATGGGATTGAGACCCACGTGAGTTATACACAGCGGTAACCCAAACCTATGTGATCGGAGATCCCGTGAATTAGAATTTGGGAAGAACAAGCTGTATGTATAACTAGGAGAGTATATAACTATGTAGTACCCACTCCAGTGAAGATGCAAAACTCTCCATTCTGTAAGGAAGGCTGACTTTAAGTCTTAATGTGTTCGGAGGCTATAGTGCGAGATACTGTCCTACAGAGTATTCTTGTACGAACACACCTATATGAGCTGACTGTTGGTCACAGTCTGTGAGATTCGGGAATTCTCTAAGAAGCTCATGAAAGAGATACGGGAGTATGACTTATAGGCTCCACCCGAGGACTGGCCCAATAGGCGCCTAGTATCAGTTTGATCTTTAAATGAAACCGTCTCGCGCAAAACTACCAATTCAAGGCATAGTCCATTGTGTAGTTGTGAGTTGGCAGATTTTTTAGATCTAGATGGATGTTCAACCGAATAGGTCTCCATCGCTAAACTGGTATATCAAATAACATTGTGGACATATGACAAGTAGTGTCAGCTATGCCTTTGGAATTTGGTGGGGATTGTTGGAATATTTGGGCCTAGGCCCAACTATTCTCCATTGAATTCCAAAGGTGTAAAGGAGACATTAATCCCACATTGACTATTTGAGGAGAGTAGCACTTATTTATAAGAGAAGCTATTTTCTATGTGTGGAATATGTGAGAGAAGGATGGCTATAGTCACAAACAAATCACACGCACGCGCGCGCGCGTATTCGCGTATTCGCGTATTTTCGCGTGAGTTAACGCGTGACTTGTGACTTGCGACGTGGCGACTGGCGCAGTAAATCTGTTCTCTCTCTTTTTGATAAAACTGACACTAATATGACTTTAATTTGCTGCAATTTGTGGCACTTTATGAGTCAGTTTCTGAAAAAATAATGGTATGCAGTAACTGACGCAATTATGCTGTAAATACTGAAGTTTATTGTCTTCAGTTACTAGAGCCTAATTGTGCTGCTTTACTGTGTACTTAATTCTTTCAGTTACTAGAGTCTGTCACTATATATACAGAATGAGTGCCTTCATTCAAAAAGACAGAGGTGAACAGACTCACTAGTCCACTGTGTTGAGCGTCATCTACAGGCTAGTCCATCCCTCCCGTTGGCGTGTCACCGACGTGTGGGAGAGCAGTGTCTCCGAAACCACGTCCCACTTGAAGAATCTGCACGGATTGGGGCGAATCAGGTTTTTGGGTAGCGTTCGCGCGACTGCTCGATAGAAGATCTGCTTCATCTACAGTCTTCTTCACACTTCTCTCGTCAATTTTCAAGCTGGAAGCGTCAGCACTGTAAGTAAAGATGAGTTTTCTACGCATGAGTATGATAGATATAATCTGCTTTATTTGCATGTTGGTGTTCATGTTTTGTGGACTATCTGTCATGCGTACTGTTGTAATTTTAGGAATTAATTTTGTCTCTAAAGTGCATTGTTTTCTAACAGGTCCGGGGGTGCCACATAGGTATCTAGTCCGGAGCTTCCCCATGCGTGGGATGTAGCTCTGGTTTAGCGATACACGTGGCGGCACTGGGACTAACCATAGAAGGAAGGCAGGTCCGGTTCCGAGTGACACGTGGGGCCTTCGGAGGTCTTCAACACTAATGGGCGGAGTTCCTTCGCTCTTTTGCGGTCCCAAGGGGTATCCGGTACGCAGGGTACCGACAGCTATAATTCTTGTGATAGAAGGGGGTGCTACTACTAGACAGATTAAAGATGAGTTCAGAGGAATTCTTGGAATTGGAGCTTGGAAATGGAATGCCAGGAGGTTAGAAGAAAACTGTTACACGATGAGGTTCCCTACAGCAAAGATGATACAAGAATGGAGCAGGTTCAAGCTTACCATTAGGTCCACTGATGCCCAGCTCTCTCTGGCTCCTTGGACACCAGCTGTTGGTGCGAGTTGGGAGCTTCAGCATGCCTGGTTCAGAGTCAAAGGGATACCGTTTGATAAAAGGAGCAATGGAAATCTTGCTTATGTGGGTTCCTTGGTAGGCTTAACTGTGGATGTGGATGAAAGGACCATTCCAAGGATTGATTATGTGAGGATGAAAATTGCTTGTAGGGATCCAGCCTTAGTCCCACATACTGCAAAAGGGGTGTTCTATCCATATGGGTATGTATTCATCTATGAGAGGGAAATTCCTTCTAGGGATGAACAGCCAAAGCATACCAGTGGGTTGGTGTCAGTAATGCAGAACAGCCTAAAGAAGGTATAAATTTTTTGGGAGGCACAACAATGAAGCTGAAAGCAGTAAGATGGGACAGGAAAGAGGCAAACAGTCTGCTGTTACACCAGGTTTTAATAGCAAACAGCATACCAAGGGTCTTTCCTTGAATGAAATCTATCAGTTCAATGCAAGCAAAAAACAGTTGATGATTGGTGACATGGACAAGAATGACAATGATTTTGTGAAGGCTTCTGAAACATCCTCAAAGATGGAGACCAAGAATACTAAATCTTATGGGAAGGAAAAGGTTGAGAGTGCTTTTTCTCTGGGACCAGGATCTGAGAAGTATCTGCAAATGGGGGAACAAGATGATAAATTGGATATTTCATGGGATCCCGATGAAGATCATTTGTTTGATGATGAAGAATCTCAGGAAGTTGTCTCTAAGAAGGATAGTAGTATATGTCTCATGAAGTGCAACAATGCGCTGGTTGTCTTGCATGAAAAGGATATGGTCCCCAAGCTGCTGCAAGACTCTGAAATAAAGCAAATCACTACTGGGCAAGGTAATATCGATCAATGGATACAACCAAAGAGATAGAGTGGGAGGGTCCAAAACATCCTGCAAGAAAAGGCACTGAAGGGGATGGGTCAACTGAAGAAGAAGAAGAGACTTTATGAAGGAACATTATGCAATTCAAGCTCTTTTACTGCCTTATCTGATCTAGATATTTCTAAGATTGCTTGTAGTCTTGGTATTATTATCTCAGATGATGACTTTGGTAAGATTAGCCTGATTAGGGATATGGAAAAGGCTAGAAGATCTTTAGATAAAAAGAGGGTTATTATTAATATTGCTGATAGTGCTAAAGAGGATTGTGCAGGGGAAGGTAATTTGGTGGGTGACAGGACCTTACTGTTAGAAGACACTCCAATGGAGGCTGTAGGTAATGATTCTTCTTTAACAGAAAGTAAGAAATGTAAAAAGACTAATAAAGATAGTCAAAGGAAAATAATTACACCTGTGAGGAAAAGTAGAAGGACCACTCCTTTAGTTTATAGGAGATCAAGTTTATAGGAAATTCGTGGGCCTAGATCTTGTAAAAAACAAATGTTAAAAATGATAGGAGTGTTTTGGAATTGCAGGGGTTTGAGGAAAAAAGGCATGAAAAGTCATGTCATGCGGTTGTTTAGAAAGTTCCATTTTGAGTTCTTTTGTTTACAGGAAACATTGGTAATGACTGGTTTAGATTCTTTAATTAGGAGCTTTGACCCTGATAAGTTGTTTCATTGGCATTGGGTACCTGCCCAAGGGAGGTCTGGAGGCAAAGTTATTGGTATTAACTTGGATAAATTTGAGATGTTGTCCTGTGTGGATGGAAAATTCATCTTCAGGATGAAACTTTAGGACAAATCTTTAAAAGTGAGTTGGTCTTTGTTAAATGTTTATGGGGCAGCACATGATGATGAGAAAGACCTTTTTCTTGCTGAATTGTCTAGTTTCTGTAATAACTTGAGTGGACCCTTTATTGTGGGCGGTGATTTCAATATCATAAGAAATGCTAAGGAGAAAAACACAAAATTTATCCCCAATAGATTTAGTGATATCTTTAATACTATCATTGATCTCAATAACCTGAGAGAGATGGGTGGGTCTGAAGTGAATATCACTTGGTCTAATAATAGAAAAAACCCAACCCTTGAGGTTCTTGATAGAGCTCTTATGAACGAGGAGTGGGAAGATTTGTTCCCTTTGACCACTGTACAGAAACTACCCAAAATCCTTCCTGGCCATAGCCCCTTAGTTGTCAAATCTGGAGTTATTGACTCATATTCTAGAATAACTTTTACTTTTGAGCTTTCCTGGTTAAAGAACAAGGACTTTCTGCCTACCGTTAAAAAACTATGGGAGGAGCCAACTAAAGATAAGGATAGTTTGAGCAGTGTGTTGTTCAAGCTAAAAAAAATAAAAAATATTTTAAAGGATGGGGGGTTAATTATATGGGTAATATGAAAAATAGGAAAAAAGAAATTGTTGCAAGAGTTGAGGATATTGAAAACCTTGAGGAGGCTGGCCTGATAACTAAAAATCGGTTTAGGGATAGGGTTTTGCTGCAAAGAGAACTTTTTAACATTTTAGACTGTGAAGAATTGTACTGGTCTAAACGCAGTCATGAAAATTGGCTTCTTAAGGGGGATAAATACAACATACTATCATAGGATAGCTAATGGGAGAAAGAGGAAAAAACACCATCTTCACTTTGTGGGATGGAGATAATTGTATTGAGGGTACTGATAATCTAATTGCCCATGCCACTGAATTTTTTAGAAATCTCTTTGGCAAAAGTGATAGTACCCAATTCCAGATGGAAGATGACATGTGGGAAGAGAGGGATAGAGTAAGTGAGGAAGAAAATGCCATGCTTGTGAGACCTTTTGAGGAAGAAGAAGTGAGGAAGGCTCTTTTCCAAATGGAGAAAAACAAAGCCCCTGGGCCGGATGCTTTACCCATAGAGTTTTACCAGGCTAGTTGGGAAATTATTAAGGAGGACTGCTTGTTGATGTTCCAAGATTTCCATAGAAACTCTATGGATATATATAGGTTGAATTTTGGAATAATTACTCTCATCCCTAAGAATGATGCTGCTGATAAGATTCAGCAGTTCAGGCCTATTTGCTTGCTAAACTGTTTGTACAAATGATTTACTAAGGTACTCACTTTAAGACTGGAGCCTGTGGCTCATAAGGTCATTAATAGGGTGCAAAGTGCATTTATTCCGCATAGAAATATTATGTCAGGGATTTTATCATTACATGAGCTTTTCCATGAAACTAAAAAGAAAAGAGATAAGTCAGCCATAGTGCTGAAATTGGACTTTGAAAAGGCCTACGACAAAGTTAGTTGAGATTTTTTTAGTTGATTGTTTGAAAGATAGAGGCTTTTGCAGCATGTGGATTAATTGGATCCGCAAGATAGTTGAGAATGGTACTCTTAGTGTGAAACATAATAACAAAGTGGGTCCACACTTCCCAAGCTTTAGAGTTGTGAGGCAAGGGGATCCATTGTCCCCCCTATTGTTTAATTTTATGGCTGATGCTTTAAATAGGATGATTTTTAAAGCACGGAGAGACAAAATGATTGGGGGACTTGCTGATAATCTGATTCCTTTGGGGTGGCTATACTACAATATGCAGACGACACGATCATTTGTGTAAAGGAAAATTTGGAGGAAGCTAGAAACCTCAAACTGATCCTTTACATGTTTGAAGCTATGTCAGGGTTGAAAATCAACTTTGATAAGAGGAAGCTTTTGGTGATTGGAGGTGACGATGAGTCTGCTGTGGTGTATGTCAATTTGTTCAATTGCCAGATTGGTTGTTTTCCATTAAAATACTTAGGGGTGCCTGTAGGTTGTATCAAACCTAGGGTGGCTGACTGACAATATGTAATTGATAAAGCTAAAAAGAAAACTGGAAAGGGGGATATTATCTATAGCAGGGCACATGATTTTAATAAATGCTAGTTTATCTAATGTGCCTACTTACCATATGTGTATGTTCCACTTCTCTCAAACAGTAATAGATGTGATGGATAAGGATAGAAAGAAATTCTTTTGGCAAGGGAATGGGCAAAAAAAGAAATATCATTTAATCAAATGGGAAGTAGTGTGCAAAAATAAACTTAGAGGAGGTTTAGGTGTTAAGGATGTTAAAAAAATAAACCTCTGTCTCCTGAGTAAATGGTGGTGGAAACTTAAATCAGAGAAGGGGCTTTGGCAAGAAATTTTTAAATCTAAATATGTCAAATCAAGTCCCATTGGTGCTATCAAAAAGAAGCAGGGGGGCTCCCCTGTCTGGAAAGATTTGCTAAAAGTGCGAAATATTTATATGAAGGGTAGAAAGTTCAAAGTGGGAAATGGAGGGATGATTAGGTTCTGGCTTGATGTCTGGATGAATGATAGAGCACTTTGTATGAAGTACCCTATGCTTTACTTTTTTGCATCTGAAAAAAAAAACATTTCTGTGTTGCAGTGTGCTGCGAATAACTGGAATATTATGTTTTCTGTACATTTGCCTTGGTTTTTACATCAATAGTGGTATGAATTGTTAGGATGCTCAATTCTGTTACTTTTATCTGATGAAGTGACAAAGTCACTTGGGTTTGGGAAAAAAAGTGGAAAATTTACTGTGAGACCAATGTATAAGCATTTGACTAGACAGGAAGTAGGAAATCATTACAAGATGATTTGGAAAGCTAAAATCCCACAGAAGATTAAGACTTTTATGTGGTTGACTGTCAACAATGTTATACTCACAAAAAATAATCTGCTTAAGGGAAATTGGCATGGCAATGAATTATGTTTTTTCTGTGACGAAAAAGAGGATGTGGAACACTTATTTTTTACCTGTCCTGTTGCTACTGTCATATGGTCCATTATTGCTGAATGTCTGAATAGTAGAGTTAGCCCTTTATCTTTTGATCAATACTTGCTTTGGATCAAACAGTTGCTGCCTGCAGGGAGTAATGTCGATATGTTCGGGCTGGCTGCCATCTGTTGGGCCATATGGAAAGCTCATAATAAGGCTTGTTTTGAAAAGAAATTAATTAAACATCCATGTAATACTATCTGTCAAGCTTTTGTACTAATGGATTACTGGGCAAGACTGTTGAAAGGTGATCTACAGCAGGTGGCTAGATCGGGTGCTGACTCTCTTATGAAATCTGCTTTATCTGCTATGAGACGCCAAGGCTTCCTCAGGCTTGAAGCACTGGGAGATGATGAAGTTGAAGGTGACTGAAGAAGAAAAAGGGAGGACCTGGGGCGCCAAGGAAGATGGAGGACTAGGCTTCAAAGCTGAATTGAAGCTTCAGGAATGGTCTGTTTTGTGCTGGGAGAGAAACTGCAGTAATGATATTTTGGTGTATGAAAAACTGCTAGTTGTACACTACTACAAAAAGCATTTTCACAGGCGCCTCGATTTTTCAAACACAGGCGGTCTATAAAAAAATGCAACTATGATGACGAATGATACCATAACCATCTGTGATGACAGAATATCACATGCGGATTTTAAGAAACAATCGTCTGGGTAAATACATTATTTTCTCAGGCGGTTATTAATTAAGAACCGCTTGTGATGTGGCAAACTTCACATGCGGTTCTTAATTAACCAACGCCTGGGTAAATACATGATTTTTACGGGCGGTCATTGTTTAAGAATCGTATGTACTAGTTCAATCATCACAAACAGTTTTTATTGAAGAACCATCTGGGGAAGTCATTGTTTTCACAGGCTGCTAGTTAATTAAGAACCGCCTATGATGCTGATAAGCTCCTGTCAAGCTAATCCCTGCACAACAAGCTCTTGTAGATACAAGTAACACCCGTGGCTCATCATTTGGATTATTGAAAGCATCATTTGAAGCCTGACGATCCTTGGAAGGATTTTCCAATCCATTTGAAGGATTTCTTTCCCTCCTGTCCATTTGAAAACTTAGAAAGATGTTCCTTATCAGTACCTACTCTCTTAGTGCTTCACACAAGCGAGGAAGCGAACAACTTCAATCACAAATCTTGTTTTTACACTTTCATAGGGATTTAATGTTAATCTTTCAAGTATAGATTTATCAAATAAGTGAAGCTTCCTTATCACACATGTTAATGGCAGTTATAAGTGAAGGATGTGTTGAAGCTAATGAAATCTGAATCGAACTGAAGATAAAGAGATCCTGAACTGAAGATAAAGAGATCCTGCATATGAGTGGCAATGTCCAGGTTAGATAGCGTGAAGCTATGATGGCAATTTTCAATAACATGAAAAGTGATGTTAAGGTTATGCTTGCATCAACCAAGGCATGTTGTGAGGTTATAACACTTGTTGGGGCATGCATAACCGTGATGCACCAACAAGTGTTATGCCCTCACAACATGCCTTGGTTGATGCAAGCATAACCTTGGCATCACTTTTCATGTTGTTGAAGGCTGCCATCATAGCTTCATGTTGTCTAACCTGGACATTGTCACTCATATACAACATCCCTTTGTCTTCAGTCCTATTGAGATTTCGTTAGCTTCGACACACCCTTCACTTGTAACTGTCATTAACATGTCTGATGAGAAGCTTCACTTATTGATAAATATATGCTTGAAATATTAATTTCAAATTCCTATGAAAAGGGTAAAAACAAGATTTGTGATTGAAGTTGTTCGCTTTGTCGCTTGTGTGAAGCACTAAGAGAGATGGTACTGATTTGTAGTCAATATATTCAGCCATTAGAACTGATAAAGTAGCATCTTTGTAAGTTTATAAAATGGAGAGAAGAGAACAAAATCTTTCTGAGCTTGTTTGAGTGTACTCAATATAATTGGATTGAAGTGGATTGGAGTGAAGAATGAACTAATTTTCTCCTCAATCCACCTCAATCCACTTATATTGATGTGGATCCACTCTATCCAAATAAGCCCTCAAATGGATGGGAAGTATCGTCATACTTCAATTGAATATTTTAACAATCCAAATGATGAGTCCCGGGTGTTACTTGCATCTACAAGAGCTTGTTGTGAAGGGATTAGCTTGACAGGAGCTTCAAGAGTTGTGCTTCTAGATGTTGTTTAGAACCAAGTTGTTGGAAGGCAAGCCTGATCATCATAGGTCAGAAGAAATTTATATACACATATAATTTGATACTTATGGAACAGGTGAATGTGATAAATATGATAGTCAACAAGCCGAAAAGGATCACTTGTCAAAATTAGTCTTCTCTACAGAAGCTGAATTTAATAATGTTCGAAACATGCTATCTAAAGCTGAAGTAGAGCATTGTTCTAAGTTGATTTCAGAGGATACAAATATATACAATATATATCATAAATTTTTTCCATTATTGACATCTTCTCGCATATAGGGTTTCAAATCCTTTTTAATGCTTCTCTCTACGCGCTTGATGTTTTCTGGTTCGGTAAAAAGTACATCTTTTCATACTGATTATATTCCTCTTCATTATCTCTCACATTCTCAACCCCAAAAATATTTTGCTTTCTAGAAATAACTACGTGCATCTTCTCAGTTTTTGGATCTTGTACATAAAAAACTTGTGCAACACTATCGGCGAGAATCCACGAGTCATCTTTATAACTCACTTTATTAAAGTCTACCAGTGTCAGCCCGTAATTGTCCACTTTCACACCATCAGGATATTTGACCCATTGGCACTTAAATACGAGCATTACCATTCTTTCGCCATAATCGAGTTCCTATATTTCCTCTATGAACCCGAGGTATGTGGTCTTCTGCCCTTGTGAATCATAACCTCAATACGAACACCACTATTTTGTGCAACACTCTTACCATCTTTTTCTTTAGTATAGAATGTGTAGCCATTGATGTCATATGCTTGCCATGATGTCACCAAAGCAGATGGGCCAGAAGCTAACTTCTTCATTGATGCCTCTTCTATAGAGTTTCCGTATGATATATTTTTGTCCATTAACCATTCAGTGAAACATCTTTTGTGCTCTTTCATGATCAAGTCCTCTGTGCGGTCTTGGTTTTTCTACAAAACTCAATTTGGTGTTCCTCGATGTACGACTCAACTATTGCGAGCTGTTGTAGTACATCAAAATGTGCACAGTGTACATTCTTGTAATCTTGAACGATAAAAGTTTTCTTACTCACTTTGCCTCTCCCACGTAGTCTACACTCATGTATTGGTATAGGCACACCTATCAGTTTTCCATCTTTGACGTAATCAGCGCAACCCTCAATCACTTCTTCAGTGGTGTATCCTTCCATAATTGAACCCTCTGGGTGAGCACGGTTCCGTACATAACTTTTTAATACTCCTAAATATCTCTCCAACGAAAACATATGATGTAAATATAGTAGCCCCAATGCTTTTATCTGATCAACAAGATGTATGATTAGGTGTACTTGCATATAAAAAAAGGTTGGTGGAAAACACATCTCAAGCTTGCACATAGTCTCGACGATGTATGTTTTCAGATAGTCTAAATCTTCATGTGCTATCACCTTTTGCGATATTGCATTGAAGAAGTAACACAAACGTGTGATGACAACTTTTATATGCTCAGGTTTGATGACTCTTATTGCAATGGCAAGGAACATTGTCATCATCATGTGACATTCGTGAGAATATTAGCCGAATAAAGACAAGTCTTTCATCGAGACTAGTTTGTAGATATTGGATGAGAAACTCGTGGGCACTTTGATCCCACGCAAGCATTCACAAATTGCTTTTTTCTCTTCTATTGTCAAGTTGTAGCTGGTTGGGGGAAGGTAATGCTTCCCGTTCGCCTTTTCTACTGGATGAAGCTCTGGTCTCAAATCAAGATTTACTAGGTCCATACGTGACTTTAATCTGTCCTTTGTTTTCCTCGGCAAGTCTAGCAAGGTCCCCATGATGCTATCAAATACATTCTTTGTAACGTGCATCAAATCAATACTGTGGCAAAATTCCAGATTCTTCCAATACGGAAGATACTTAAAATAAATTGATTGTTTCTTGAAAGCCATGTCAGTTGTATCACCCGAAGATGTACTTTTTTCTCTTGATTCCTTTACATTTTTTGCCCTTACCGAAAGCAATGTGAATGTTCTTGACCATTTTGAACATAAGTTTTCCACTGTAAGGTTTTGGTGCAGTATCTTTTTCGATTTTGTTATCAAATTGTTCTTTAATCTTCCTATACTTGTATCTGTCAAGAACAGCCGGTGTCTCATGTACACCGTCTTTCTGGATGAAGTGAGGTATAGAAATCCAGTTCTATCCATGCACCTTACACAACCTTTCTTCCATTTCATTTGTCCCGATAATGTAAATAGTCCGGGGTAATCATGCACGGTAACGAATATCATCGCTCTTAACGTGATATACTCCCGCTTGTACTCATCCCATGTATGTACCCCTTCATTCCACAATTTTGCCATATCTTCCATTAAAGGTTCCAAGAACACATCAATTTCGATGCCGGGTTGTTTCGGACCTTAGATAAGAACAGATAACAAGATATATTTCCTTTTGTGACACAACCAGTCGGTAGGTTGTACATCATTAAGACCACGGGCCATGTGCTGTGTATGCTCCTTTTTTCCCCAAACGGATTCATTCCGTCTATACCCAAGGCAAACCTTACATTTCTAATTTCCTTTGCAAATTCTGGATACTGAATATCAAAAATTTTCCACTACATTGCATCACCAGGGTGTCGAATTTGTTTTTCATTCTTCTTGCGCTGCTCGGAATGCCAATGCATAAGTTCAGCCTCCCTAGGGTTTGAGAACAAACGCTTCAAGCGATCAATTACCGGAAGGTTCCACATCAGCAAGGCAGGAATTTTTCTCTTATTCTTCCTGTCTGCACCACCAGAAGTATCTTCATCGTCACCTTCAGGACCAATAATAAACTTCTTTTTCTTCTGAGATTTTTTCATGTTGGTAACATACTGGTGATTGTAGTCCTTCTTATATCTACTGACACCACAGATGGGGCATCTAGTTGCGAGCTCATGCTCTTTGCGATACAGAATATAATGGTTCACACAAGCGTGTAACTTTGTCACACCTAGTGCCATCAGGCAAAGAAGTTTCTTCGCTTTATAAGTGCTTCTGGGCAGTTTATTTGGATTTGGAAGAATTTCTGCCATAAGATTCAAAAGATCAGAGAAACTACAATCGAACCATCTGTGTGTGGCTTTCAACTTTAGTAGTTCTAGGACTGCACGCAATGTAGTAAACTCTTTATCACAACCGTTTGATTCATCATATAAAAGCTTTGTTGCCGCATTCTACAATGTCTCTGTCGGTACCCTAAAAACCATACACCCCCTGAGGTTACAAAGATCTCAAGGGAAGGACATCAACTCAAATTGAAGACCCTCGGGGGCCCACTCGCCAGACGTGACCGGACCCGCTTCTCCAACATGGTTAACCTCTAGGTTGCCACGTGTACTGTCAGACCAGAGCTATTACCCGCAAGGGTGAAGCTCCGGACCAAGTACTGAAACGGCACCTCCGGAGGTAGCCCCTGACCGAGAGAAGCTCCGGACCTGACACGTAGCAGGCCGCCCCGGAGCTTCCCGCTTCCCACAAGCAAGCTCCGGAGCTGCCACGTGTCCATACGTCGGAGCTAGCTGCTTAAAGCCCCCGGGAGACGTTGTAACGGCTCCGGATCTCCAAAGGACAGCCGCAGACTTCAAGACCCGATTAATTACCATTAATTCCACGTTAATGGTAATTAATCGGACGACCTTAACACCTGTAACGGCACTGTCGGAGCCGTTACAGGGTTATTAACAACAATTAATCTCGTGTATCAATACTAATAACCGCCAGGGCCACCTGTCGGGCCAGGCTGACTTGTAACGGTTTGTACTTATGCTATAAAAGGACAAACTGACGATACACGAGGGGGGGGGGAACACTCTGAAGCTCACAAGTTAATACAACACACACACACACCCGTGGAGTAGGGTATTACGCTCAGGCGGCCCGAACCACGTAAACCACCGTGTCACTCGTGTCCAAATCGCATTTCACTTTCTTAGATCTCCGCGCGCCCAAACCGAACCACAAACTCCTTCAAACACTTTCACAGTGTCAGGGGATCTGCCGACTCCAACAGTCGACAGTTGGCGCGCCAGGTAGGGGCGCCTGAGATCTTCAAGAATGGTGAATTCTGCGGCTGGATCATCCAACGGGCAACCTGCTGCTCAGGCTGTCGGAGGCAATCCCTCCAACATGCAACCACCGGCAGGAGCCTCGGTTCCAGCGGGAGTCACACTCCCACCACCACCATCTTCTCCGGCAAGACATGCCGAACGGCATGATGGTGCACCGGCGTCACATTCTGCGCTGGCAAGTCGTGACAACCCAGAACACGCGCTCCATGCAGCGCGTGCTCTCCTTCAGCGACCACCACCTCCGGATGCATCTCAAGGTGCCATGGAGCAATGGAGAGCTGATATTGAGCATTTGGTCGCAGCAGCGGCCGAACGCCTCAACAATCAGGGTCCACCTCCTTCAGGGCGGGCCCCGTCGCAGCGACGAACGTTGTCTGGAAGACTTGGTCCACATGTCTCCAACAACCGGAGAAGAGCTGCGTCACAGCAAGTGACGTCGTTGCCCTCTGGGGCACGACGCGCTCATACTGCATCTCGGCTTTCGACACACGACCTCCGGGCGGAGCTTGATCGCCGATACCGCCAACAGGATGGCCGTGTACACATCGAGCGAGCTCGAGAAAGACGAGATGCTCAAGACCTTTCTACTCTGGAAGGAGTAGGAGGAGGCTGTTCAGCCCTAGCCATGCACCTGCGCATGGTTAGATGGCCACAGAAGTTCCGGCCACACTTGCCGGAAAAATTCGACGGGACTGTCAATCCCGTAGAATTCCTACAGATATACTCCACTGCGATCCTAGCAGCTGGAGGAAACGAGGCTGTAATGGCCAATTACTTTCCAGTGGCCTTAACTGGGACCGCCAGGTCCTGGTTTATGAGCCTTCCACCCAACTCTATCGACAGTTGGGAGGAGCTGTGCCGTCAGTTCACTGCCAATTTCAGGAGTTCATACACCCGTCCAGGCACTGAACTGGACCTTTTTGCGGTCGTGCAAAAAGGAGGAGAATCTTTGCGGTCATTCATCCAGAGATTCTCTCAGGTACGTAACACAATCCCTTCTATCTCAAGCGCTTCTGTCATTGTGGCATTTAGACAGGGTGTACGAGACAAGAAGATGTTGGAGAAGTTGGCGATCAAAGAGATCACCAGCGTCACGGAGCTCTTCAGCCTGGCTGACAAATGTGCCAGAGCTGCGGAGGGCCGTGAAATGCACTCCAAACCAGCCTTGGAGGATCATAAAAAATCCTCCAAAGAAGAAGCCGCTACCTCCGGGAGTGGCAAGAAGAAAAAGAAGACCAACGGCAAGAAGAAGCCGTCGGCCGGCACATCCAACGTTGCAGCCACTGCAACTCCTGGTGGCCGGGGGCCACGCCCCGAGAAGCGACCTCGACCGTCTTCCGAAGACAGTGGCAAATCCAAGATGTGGTGCCCCATTCACAAAACGGGCAGCCACAGACTGGAGGACTGCCGGGAGGTCCAAAACCTTGCCGAGCGCTACCACAAGCGCCGGGAAGGGTCTCCCTTCCGACAGAGGGAGGGGAAACAAAAGGTCGATGAAGCTCCGGCTGAGGAGGAGTTAGGGTTTCAGGACCCCAAAAAGGTCTTGAAAGCCGTCTACACCTCTGTCGACGATGATTCCGACGTCTCCGACAACGAGCGTCGAAAAACCATGAACACTATCTTTGGTGGATCATGGGACATCACCTCTCGTCGTGTCATCAAGACTATGCGACGGGATATGGCTGCTGTAGCTCCTACAGCTAGACCGGAGCCACATCGAAAGTGGATGGACACACCCATCACTTTTGATGCTTCGGACTGTCCTCAAAGCATGGTCGGAGCTGGTCAGCTACCCTTGATGGTATCTCCCACCATCAACAACATCCAGCTCCATCATGTCCTGGTAGATGGAGGTTCGGGGCTTAATCTCATTAGCTTCGAGGCTTTCACTAAGCTTCAGCTCCGACCTTCGGACCTCCAGCCCTCTCGACCTTTCTCCGGAGTAGGTCCGGGGGCCATAACCCCACTCGGAGCTATTACTCTCCCTGTTACCTTCGGGACCCGGGAGAAGTATCGCACCGAAAAGTTGATCTTCGACGTTGCTCAGATCAACTTACCATTCAATGCCATTTTGGGTAGACCTGCCTTGTACAAATTCATGGCAGCTGCTCATTATGGATACCTGGTATTGAAGATGCCAACACCAGTAGGCGTTCTCCGGATTCGTGGAGATCGCACTGCCGGAGTAACTGCTCTGGAGGAACTCCATGCACTCACCACAGCGCAAGAGGAGGACTCCAGACAGAAGCAAGCTCCACAACCTCCGAGCATTCGTCAACGAGGCTCGACCTCTGCACCCCGTGTGCAGCCAAGCGGCGACACCGACATTCCCGTCAAAGTCGTCCAAATTGGTTCCGATGTCACCCAAACTACCCGCATATCGGGTGGCTTGAACGACAAATAGGAACTCGCGCTCATCACTTTCCTCCGGGCTAACGTTGACGTGTTTGCCTGGCAACCGTCACAAATGCCTGGGATCCCCAGGGAAGTGATTGAGCACAATCTGAAGATTTTCCCCGACGCTCGGCCTGTACACCAGAAACCTCGGAAGCAATCTGTAGAGCGACAGAACTTCATCCGACAAGAAGTGAAGAAGTTGCTCGAAGCCGGATTCATCCGAGAAGTCTACCATCCAAAATGGCTGGCAAACCCAGTCGTTGTGCCTAAGGCCGGCGGGAAACTTCGGATGTGCATCGACTACACCACACTGAATAAGGCATGTCCCAAAGATCCATTCCCACTACCTAGAATAGACCAGATAGTGGATTCCACCTCCGGGTGTGAGTTACTGTGTTTCCTAGACGCATATTCAGGATATCATCAAATCCGGATGTCTAGGGAAGATGAAGAACATACTTCATTCATCACAGTAGATGGATTGTATTGTTACACAGCCATGCCTTTTGGTCTCAAGAATGCAGCTTCAACTTTTGTACGAGCAATGTACAAAACTTTCGAAGAACTCATCAGGGACATAGTGGAAGTGTACGTTGATGACATCGTGGTCAAAGTCAAAAACAAGGAGTCCCTCTTGGACACCTTGCAGGCTGTCTTCGACAAGCTGCGGGCCACCCGCACGAAGCTAAACCCGGACAAGTGCGTCTTCGGGGTTAGTTCCGGAAAGCTTCTTGGTTTCCTGGTAAGTCACCGGGGTATAGAGGCTAATCCAGCGAAGATAAAAGCCATTGAAGACATGCGGCCACCAACCCGCATCAAAGACGTCCAAAAATTAACCGGATGCCTAGCAGCCCTTAGCCGGTTCATTTCAAGACTGGCGGAAAGGGCACTTCCCTTCTTCAAGTTGCTGAGGAAGTCCGGACCATTCCAATGGTCTGAAGAAGCACAGAAGGCATTCCAGGAGCTGAAACAGTTCCTCACCACCCTACCAGTCTTGGTAGCTCCGAACCCTGGTGAGCCTTTATTGCTTTACATTTCAGCAACTGACGAAGTCGTCAGCATGGTTCTGGTTGCGGAGAGACCGGAACTACCCAATACTCAGGAATCTAGATCCCTTCGGGAGGATCCGGAGGTTCCTGAAAGCGGGTCTGGGTCCCAGCTCCCAGACTTGAACCCTCAAGAAGCCACTTCAGAGGACCCGTATCCTTCTGATAGGATCCAGGTCATTCCTGAAGAAGCTCCGGGTTCCTCCACCCAGAACCCGGAGGTCCCCGAAGATAGTCTGGACCCCTCCGACAGGATCCGGACCAATGGAGAGGAAGCTCCGGACCCCTTCGGGAGGGTCCGGACCATTCAACGCCCAGTATACTTCATCAGTGAAGTGTTACATGATGCCAAGACTCGATACCTAGAGGTACATAAGCTGCTCTACGCAGTTCTTATTGCCTCAAGGAAGCTTCGACACTATTTCCAAGCTCACAAAGTCTCGGTGGTAACCTCATATCCACTTCGAGCGATTCTGCATAATCCCAATTCAACTGGGAATATAGCAAAGTGGGCAGCGGAACTGGCTGAATTCGACCTTGAATTCATTCCAAGACAAGCAATCAAGAGTCAAGCGTTGGCAGATTTCGTGGCAGAATGGACTCCCTCTCCATTAAACCCTGGGGGCCCCAGCGAGCAGAAGACGGAACCACAAGTTCCGGCCTTCACTAAGCCTCACTGGATCCTTTACTTCGACGGCTCCATGCAGAAGCAGGGAGCCGGAGCTGGAATCCTTCTCCTCGCCCCAACTGGGGAGAAGGTGAAATACATGGTGCACCTTGACTTCAAGGCAACCAACAACATGGCGGAGTACGAAGCACTCATATATGGATTAAAGGTGGCACTATCATATGGTGTCAAGCAGTTGCTGGTCAAAGGAGATTCACAACTTGTCATCAAACAGGTGAAGGGTGAGTGCTCCTGCAATAATCTCCAGCTGGCTGCTTATCTCCTTGAAGTCCAGAGGCTTCAGAGGGACTTCGAAGTCCTAGACCTTCACCATGTTCAGCGTGCTCACAACGCTGAAGCTGACGAACTCTCGACTAAGGCGTCAACCGGAGCTCCGGCTCCCGACGGAACCTTTGTCCGGAGGTTGTCAAAACCCACAGTTCAGCCTGCCGAACTGAACGAAGGGGGCGAGATCAGCATCCCTAAGCTGACGGTCCCGATGGCCCTGTTACCATGGCAGCCATCAAGGGTCGTAGGTGCTGCCGGAAGCTCCGAGCAACCCAGCACGCAAGACTCAAATGCTCAAGTCAGTTCCGATGCATGGATCTCGGAGATCCGGAACTACTTGAAAGACAACATCCTTCCTGACGATGATGTATCCGCTGACCGGGTAGTCAGATTGGCTAAAAGATACACGTTGGTAGAAGGGGATCTCTACCGACGCGGTGCCAACGGCATCCTAATGCGGTGCATCACAAAGGAAGAAGGCTGCGAGCTCCTCGCAGAAATCCATGGAGGTGAGTGTGGGAACCACGCGTCTTCCCGCACGCTGGTCGGAAAAGCCTTTCGGCACGGCTTCTACTGGCCTACAGCGCTCCAGGATGCCACTGAGCTAGTGAAGAAATGCAAAGCATGTCAATTTCATGCAAAGCAAATTCATACACCTGCTCAATCCTTACAAATGATACCTCCTACATGGCCTTTCGCTGTGTGGGGGATGGACATCTTGGGACCCTTCCCAAGAGCCGTCGGAGGTTACAAGTTCCTGTATGTCGCCATCGACAAGTTCACCAAGTGGCCGGAAGCTACTCCTGTTGTGACGATCAACAAACAATCTGCAATCAATTTCCTACAATCTATCGTGAGCAGATTCGGAGTCCCAAACAAGATCATCACTGATAATGGGACTCAATTCACAAGCTCCGCATTTCAAGGATATTGCGAAGACCTCGGCATACAAGTTTGCTACGCTTCCGTAGCTCATCCTGCCAGCAATGGGCAAGCCGAGAGAGCAAACGCAGAGATCCTTAAAGGATTAAAAACGCGCACTTATGAGCGTTTGAAAAAGCACGGAGCTAATTGGATCGAAGAGCTTCCGCCCACTCTATGGGCTAACAGGACTTCTCCAAGTCGGGCAACTGGAGAAACACCCTTCTTCCTGGTGTACGGAGCAGAAGCGATCATTCCTCCGGAAATCACCCTGGGTTCCCTCCGAGTCCGGACCTTCGACGAAGCCGCGCAGGACCAGCTCCGGCGTGAAGACCTAGACCTCCTCGAGGAGGGAAGGTGCCAAGCAGCTGTTCGGAACGCCCGATACCGCCAAGCTCTACGGCGCTATCATCAGCGGCATGTACACAACCGACAGCTCGAGGAAGGCGATCTGGTGCTACGGAGAATACTATCCAGAGAAGGGCAAAACAAACTCTCCCCCGGCTGGGAAGGGCCCTTCCGAGTGATCAAAGTATCCCGTCCCGGAAGCGTTCGCTTGGCTGCCGAGGATGGGACACCTCTCCCAAATCCTTGGAACATCGAGCACCTCCGTAAGTTCTACACTTAATTCCACGGAGGTGAGTCTTAAGTAACTTGAAGTGTATGTTATAGAGTCATTGTACAGAGTCGGGTAGTTCCTCCGGGAGAGCAGCCGGACCTTTCCCAAAAGGTTTGGAAAGCTCATGCAACACTTGATACAGTCTCCGGACTAGAAGTGTAGCTAATTACCCTGGGTTAAACGAGAAACCGAACACGCTTAGCCTGGTTCCGTACCCTAAGAGTGTACTTGTTTCCCCTGTACCCCGGACCTATAATGAAAGACATCTTCATGTGAAATAGACTCCACGTGCATTCATTTTTGCATAAGGCTCGACATTTTTATTTTTCTCTTTCTTGTCTATAACAGAAACGTGCAATTCTTAAGAAGTTCTAGTTAAACCGGTTTATGTATAATTTGAGTTGAATTGTCAGATTTTTTAGATTTAAATATCATCTGTGGCCAACTCGCCTGAAAGCCGCCAAGCCATTCTAGGGCCGGAGTGTGCTATCGACTTAGCCTGGTCAAGCACCCTAAGTACGCCACTCTACCTACATCCCGGCAGGCCAAAGTAAGGTGGGTTCACGGACAATTGGATCTAAAAGAAAAGACAATTCATCCAATTGTACTAAAAATCGTGTTCAACTTGAAATTCTCTTAAGAACCGTAAGCCGCGACGAAGTTATAGATAAGGAACGAATTTTACTGTTTTTCTTGGCTTAAGTGTGCAGGAAAAATAAACCCAACATTGATGAAGAAAAATCGGAGTTAACCAAGCTCCGACACCCACCGGCGTTAACTTAAAGATGGTGAGAAGACTCTATCATTAGAGTCTGTTGCCAGCCAGGCGTGGCAAGGGTCATTACCGGAGCTACTAAGCTCCGACACCTTGAAGTATTAACTATCGACACTCAACGTGTTGGTAGAGGCTCCTGCCGGAGCTACTAAGCTCCGACGATGGACAGTGCCGGAGCTTCTAAGCTCCAACGACTTCAAGGGACTTTCACTATCGAAAACTTCGGACCTAAACTATATGAGTTCGAAGCAAATCTGTCTTCAACAAAAATCAACATCCTTTTGGTACACGTCCACAATCAAATTGTGCACATCTACCAGGGGGCCAAGTGAAGACAAAGATGTTGAAGACAAAAAGTGAAATTCACGAAAAATTGAGGATTTCATTTAAAAATTGAGGATTTCATTTCATTTGAAGACCGGAGATTACATCTGGGGACAAAGGATTACAAAATTGAGGAAGAAGAGAAGATACAAATAAAGGCTAAGAAAGATAGTCCTAGACCCTATGGAAGAACTCAGCGACCTTCTGGGCGACCTCCGACACGCTGGCTCGGGTAGCTTCGCCTTCTCCTTCAACAGGGCCTTCGAGCACCGGGTCCAGAGGGAATCGAGGGTTCCGGCTAGTGTAGCACGTCAACACATATTCTGTGACGTTCCTAGCCAGGGATTGCCCCTCGACCTCCAACTGGTCCGCGATGACGTCGCCCACCTTGGAGAGCTTGCTGCCCGCAGCGCCCAACGCTTGCAGCGCAAGGTCCGGCTCCGGCTCCGGATCATCCGGAAGCACGGGGCTGAAACCCATCGGCGCTAGCGCATCGTCGGCCTTGCTCAGGAACTCCCAAATTTGCAGGGAGTCCGTCTTCCTCAGGCCCTTCATCTCTTCCAAGGACCTCCGGGCCGCCGCCAGCTCCGAGTTCTCGCGGGAGAGGCGCTCAACTTCTTTGGCGTTTTGCTGAATCTTCGCAGCAACCCGCTTTTCGAGTCTTCCGAGCTCCTCCTCCCGGAGGTGGATCTTGTTCCGGCGGTCGACCAGGTCTTTCTCCCTAGCCTCTATTTTCTTCTCCCGGGCGACG
This sequence comes from Tuctoria greenei, assembly GCA_036927565.1. NCBI lineage: Eukaryota > Viridiplantae > Streptophyta > Magnoliopsida > Poales > Poaceae > Tuctoria > Tuctoria greenei. The sequence goes on along the minus strand of JAYESD010000011.1, from coordinate 36,264,129 downwards.
AGGGCACACTCATACTCGTAGAGTTCCTGCCCTCGCACCCAGGTCTTCTCCTCCTCCTCGAGGCAGCGCTCTTCCAATTTTTTAGCGCGCTCCTCGAGGCCCTTGTCCGCCAGAGCTGTCTTCTCGGCGAGCTCTTCTTCACGTCGCAAGACGTCGTCCCGTAGTTCCAGGAGTTTTTGCTCCTCATCCTCGAGCCGCTTTTCCCTTCCCTCAAGTGCCTCTCGGCGCTTGATGAGTGCGGTACTGATGGCTTCGAGTTGATCGAACCGAGCGTTGGCCGCATCATTGGCAGCCTTAGCTTGGTCATGGTACTCCCGGGATTGGGCGTCGAGGTTGTGAGTCATGCTCTCCCTCTCGTCCAACATCTCACCCCAGAGCTCCAGGCGGACCTTCTCCCGCTTGATCCATTCCTTGTCCTCAGCGATCCTCGACTGCGCCAGCTTGGTCTCGAATTGGAGTCTATTACGCCACCTCCTAAGGGTTTGGCGCTCCTCTTCAAGAACCTTGCTGTCGTGGAAGAAGGCTAGTTGGACTTGGCGCAGACTGGAGCAAGCGTTGTCGATGGACATCGACAGCGAGATGGGCTCCGGACCTTCTGGGGTCTCCTCCGCTGGTTCCAGCGGGTCTTCATTTACAAAAATTGGGTCCCACTCTGCGAGAGCGGAACCCCGAGCTTCCAAGGCACTAGGGCCCTCCTCCGGGATGGCCTCAGTCGCCACTGAAGAAGGTCCCGCCACCAAATCCTCATTCGCCCCCTCAGGCTGGGGGCCGGTGACTTCGTCCAAGCACTCTGGCTCCGCCACGGGTACCATTGACGTCGTCGCCTCCAATGGCTCCGGCCGGGACGCCTCTTCTGAGGGAAGCTCAAGCTCCCTCGCCTCTTCAACCACCGGCTCTACAGCCAGCGCCTCCACCACCACCGGCTCTGTAGCCGGCGCTCCAATAACTACCGGCCCTGCGACCGGAGCTTCAGAAGTAACCGGCTCAATTGCCGGAACCACTTCAACTTCCGGCTCGCACGCCGAGGCTTCAGCTACTTCCGGCTCAACCACCGGGGCTTCAGCACTTTCCGGCTCTGAAGCCGGGACTGCTACTTCCTCCGGCTCGACAGCCGGAGCCTCTACTTCTGCAGCACAGGGGCCCGGAGCTTCAACCTCCGGAGCGGGTGCCGCTGGCGCATCTTCAATCCCGTGGTCCGGCGCTACCACGGGAACTTCTGGAGACGAGTCGAGGTCCATGACCACGACAGCCGGCGCCGGAGCTGTCGCAGCCTCCGCCTGGGGCGGCACCGGAGCTGGAGCGGAAGCCCTCGTAGCCTCAGACACTGTGGCTGAGGGCGGAGCTTCACTCCCCTTCTTGGGAACGCTGCAGATGAAGAATGAAGAAATTGAGCAAACAGATGCTATAATTAAAAGTTAATTGAGGTAAGCAAGAAAAATTACCTTGGGAGGCTCACGCACCAGCTTGCGCGGAACCTCTTTCCCGGACGTTCCGGGCTGACCACGGTCGGCGTAGGAGCCCCGGGAGGACTCCCAGGACTTGCCGTAGTCACGGGCGTTTCCCGGGTCGGAGCTCTCCTTGACCGGGAGGAACTCCTAGACCTGGAGGCCCTCACCGCTTCTCGAACCGGAGTCGCCTGTCCGGAGCTGGCACCTCCGGAGGGACCCATCACGGGGACAGCCGCACTCCGGGAGGATCCCACCGCCGGAACAGTAGCGCTCCGAAAAGATCCCACCACGGGGACAGACGCTACAGCAGCGGAGGATCTTCCTTCCTGAGGACGGGGAATTGGCGGGGAAGTAGCAAGCCCGACGGACCTTCCGTCAGCATGCCGCAGCTTCCTCTTCCGGCTCTCCGGCTCCTCCGCCAGCTCCTTGCCTTTGCCGGTGACTTCAGCTCTTGGCTGGGAAACAGGGGCGGAGCCGCCTTCCGACAACCCGGGGATCGCCAACCGGGCGGTCGATCTTCTCTCGACGACGCCAAGGTCGTCAAGCGCGGGCATCTTCCGCCGGAGCTCCCTGCTGAACTCAACTTCCACGTTCAGGGGGAGGAAAGCCGGTGGCGGAGTCAGGTACTCTCCGTCTACATCGATGCCGTGCTGGAATTTCTTGAGGTGAAACTCCAAGGACTTCCCCACCATATTGGACTTCAACCCGGTCTCAACCCGGTCTTCGTCCATCACGCTGTTGAGGGCCCAGGCGAGCTTCTCCCTCCTCTTCAGCGGTGCCCACCTGTTGGACAGGAAGTTGCAGAACACCGCCTGGGGAGTCAATCCTCCCTCCACACATTGGCGGATCCTGGACAGGACGGGGTTGAAAGATGCCGCCAACACCGGAACTTCGCTCCACACCGACGTGTCAATGCCGGGCAGACCGTCTGGCAGCTCCAACCGCTCGTGCTCCTCCACCCGGACAACTACCCAATCTTTCTTCCAGTCATCCCACTTCCCGGAAGGGAACGACCGGAGGTACTTGAACGGGCACTTCTTGCGCTTCACAAAGTAGTAGAAGCCAAGGTACTCGTCACTTCGGCCGGTGGTTTGGACGGTGAAGAAGGTGCGGAAGAGCTCGATGCAGGGAGGGATGCCCACCCACATCTCGCAGAAGTGGACAAAGATGGACACAAGGAGGAGAGAGTGAGGTCCAAGGTGGTATAGCTGCAGACCATAGAAGTCCAGCAGCATCAAGAAGAAGGAAGAAAACGGTGGGATCAGCCCCACCATGGCGTACGATGAAAAGTACACCATTTCGCCGGGGTGCTCCTTTTTAAAGGGAAGCTCCCCGCCGGCGCGGACTGAACGGTTGAAGAAGTCCGACGACCACCCCATGAGGGCTCGGACCTTCTTCAGATCGCTCTCCGTCTTCAAACGACTCTCACGCAGGCCCAACTCCATCGCAGCACAGCTAGGCGAGAGAAGGGAAGCAAAGCACGAGTTGGGAGTTTGAGCGCAAGAACAGATGGAAAGCGTAAAGAACTCCCGACGGTGCGCTTTCCTTCTTAAGTAAGCCCTCGCAACGCTTGGATGGAAACTGCAGGAGAGTCAAGCATACTACTCAAGAATTCAACCCAGCCGATGACAAGAGGGCCCGGGACCACCCCGACGATCAAGTCGAGGCTCTTACCCAGGCGAACAGTTGTCATCACGAGGCGGGAAACCAAAAGGCGGCGGACTGACAAGGCGCGCGGAACCGATACGGTTTTCGTATCGGGAACCGACGACCTTCAATAGCGAGAGATCCGCACGTCAAAGATCTTATCTGCCGCCTGAGGTGCGCCACGCGTCAGGACTTAATCGTAAAGCCCCGCCAAAGGCACCTCCGAAGACCCTTGAAGACCCAGTTCAAGAGTCGCAAGTGTGGACCCACCTCCGGCGGAATGACTTCATCCCGTTAGCCTTCCCCGGAGGTAGGTCCAGGGGGCCACTGTCGGTACCCTAAAAACCATACACCCCCTGAGGTTACAAAGATCTCAAGGGAAGGACATCAACTCAAATTGAAGACCCTCGGGGGCCCACTCGCCAGACGTGACCGGACCCGCTTCTCCAACATGGTTAACCTCTAGGTTGCCACGTGTACTGTCAGACCAGAGCTATTACCCGCAAGGGTGAAGCTCCGGACCAAGTACTGAAACGGCACCTCCGGAGGTAGCCCCTGACCGAGAGAAGCTCCGGACCTGACACGTAGCAGGCCGCCCCGGAGCTTCCCGCTTCCCACAAGCAAGCTCCGGAGCTGCCACGTGTCCATACGTCGGAGCTAGCTGCTTAAAGCCCCCGGGAGACGTTGTAACGGCTCCAGATCTCCAAAGGACAGCCGCAGACTTCAAGACCCGATTAATTACCATTAATTCCACGTTAATGGTAATTAATCGGACGACCTTAACACCTGTAACGGCACTGTCGGAGCCGTTACAGGGTTATTAACAACAATTAATCTCGTGTATCAATACTAATAACCGCCAGGGCCACCTGTCGGGCCAGGCTGACTTGTAACGGTTTGTCCTTATGCTATAAAAGGACAAACTGACGATACACGAGGGGGGGGAACACTCTGAAGCTCACAAGTTAATACAACACACACACACACCCGTGGAGTAGGGTATTACGCTCAGGCGGCCCGAACCACGTAAACCACCGTGTCACTCGTGTCCAAATCGCATTTCACTTTCTTAGATCTCCGCGCGCCCAAACCGAACCACAAACTCCTTCAAACACTTTCACAGTGTCAGGGGATCTGCCGACTCCAACAGTCGACAGTCTCCATTTTACATAAACCTTTACTTGCTCCCATATAAGTCAATACATATGGTTCAATGTGACGCAACATCTCCTCACAATCGAACTCATCATCATCATCATCACCATCTTGATTGTCACTACCATTATTGATGTGAACATTATCGTCATCTGAACCTCTCTCATCATCTTTATCCACTTCATGTGTATCTAACTCACCATGCTCTGTCCATATTGTGTAGTTTTTTTTTAAACCTCTTTTCACCAAATGAGATTGGATTACTATAGTATGTATCCAAGCAATCTTATTTTCGCAGTCGATACATGAACATAATATATCATCTATCTTTTGCAACTTCGCATGTCTCTTGGATGCTTCAATAAAATTTGCAACATTATGAATGTACATAGGATCGGGTCTTGGCATGTTATACATCCACGCTCGACGGTCCATGCCTCAATAACATATTTTTTTAAGATTTACAAAATTTGGCCGCATATATGACCTAAAGGTCTTCAATAAAATGAATTTACAGAGACATAACAAGCATGTATCATATGAGTGTATACTAGTATCATGTAGGTCTGTTCATAAGAGTTCCAAAAAAATTTGTTTCATAATTTTCTAAGCTTCCTAGTGGCCATAATGAATTTTTGAAGTTAGGCTTGTTCATTGAAACATTTCATCGAACATGTGATGTGCTTGTATTCATCTTCAACCTTTAATCCTTCAAATCTACTTCTTGTTCTGTAAAATTCATGGGTGAGCTCAAGGGGAGACTAAACTACATCTTTAAACCTTTAATCATTCAAATCTACTACAAATCTCAAGTGGGGGGGGCGTGGAGGCATATGCAAACACAACAAAACGAAACTGAAAATAGAACAAATTAAAAACATGATAGCGAAGAAGTCTCTTCTAACCTTTTATCTGTTTGAAGTTTGATCAACTGATGAATGCAGTATCGGCCGATGCACGGTGGAAAATTTTGGCAGCCTGGCGGCGTCGACAGAAAATCTCCAGGGTTAGATTTTCTGTGGTGCCCGAGAGGTCTTTATATAGGCGTCGGTTTTCACAGGCGATTTTTAACGAAACAACCGCCTGTGATAAAAATTAATAAAGTTCAGGCATTTTTCAGGTGGTTCTTAACTGCTTCTCGGGCGGTTGGTACTGAATAACCATCTGAGAAGAAGGTTATCTCATGCGGTTATTACTTAACAACCGCTTGATATAATTGCCCGAGCTTGTTCTTCAGTTTTCTTTTCTCTTTCTTCTTTTTTATTTAGATTCTAATATAAATACTCAAACATGTATAGATTCTGCAAATTGAGTCCAAATTCGATGATTCTTTCTTCTATATTTTTCAAAAATTAACGTCTACCACCTGGACCAAGTATCTTAAAACTTGTATAGCTCTAACATTGTAATGTTTTAGTAAATATCAAATTAATTTATACTCACATATTATTCACATTTGTGTATCTCCTAAAAAAATGGATCCTTCACTGAAAATGGATTGTATGAATATATTTGTATTATTTATACATGTATGAATTTTCTTAAACTTTTTAACACATTCCAACATGTCAAAATTCAAATTATCCATCATTCTAACCAAAATTCTCATATACATATGAGGCATTCATCAAATTTTGAACACACATGGATTCAAAAAAAATTTAAAAATCTGAAAACATTCATAGATGTCGGTACCCTGCGTACCTAATACCCCTTGGGACTGCAAAAAGAGCAAAGGAACTTCACCTGTCTGAGTTGAGGACCTCCGAAGGCCCCATGTGTCATACAGAAACGGACCTGCCTCCCTTTTATGGTTAGTACCAGTGCTGCCACGTGTATCCTACAACCGAAGCTACATCCCACACATGGGAAAGCTCCGGGCTAAATACATGTGCGGCACCTCTGGACCTAACCCACGACAGAGGGAAGCTCCAGTACTGACACGTGTATAACAGCACCGGACCTACCCGTCCCAGACGGTAAGCTCCAGAGCTGCCACGCGTCCAACCACCAGACCTTCAACTTAACAAGCAGACTGGTGGACCCCCCAATGGCTCGGACCTTCAAGGGACAATCAAGGACTTCAAGACCCGATTAAGTGTCAGTAATACCATCTTAATAACACACGATCGGAGGGCCCTTAATACTAGTAACGGCACTGTCAAGGCACGTTACCACACTATCAAGGGTAATTAAGCTCATTAATTGTGTATTAAACATCAGTAACTGCCAGGGCCACATGTCGGGCCAGGCTAACGATGTAATGACCAGTCCTTTGTACTATAAAAGAACTGGTCGAACGATACACAGGGTACTTCTCCCGGTGACACTTCTTCTGGACTCGGCTCTGACACACGCTCACAAGTGCTCAGACGCTCAATACAACAACTACACACCCCGTGGAGTAGGGTATTACACTTAGACGGACCGAACCACGTAAATCCTCGTGTCCACTTGCCATCGTGTTCTGAATCTATGCACGCCCAATACTGAACTACAAACTCCGCGGGCTACCAACAATAGTACCGGGAGAATTGTCGGAACCAGACTCCGACAGTTGGCGCGCCAGGTAGGGGCGCCCGAGATTCAAACATGGTGAACTCTGCTGCTGGATCGTCCAACAGCAACCCTGCTGCGCAACCTGCTGGAGGCAACCCCTCCAACATGCAAGCCAGCAGGTGTTGTGGCTCCAGTAGGAGTCATGCCACCGCCGCCACCGTCCGCACCGGCGAATCAAGCTTGACAGCGAGATGGGGCGTCTGTGTCGGTCACGGCATCGGCAAACAACAATCTTGAACACACGCTCCATGCTGCACGTGCTCTTCTCCAACGTCCACCGCCTCCAGGAGCATCCCAGGGTGCAATGGAGCAGTGGAGGGCTGATGTGGAACATTTGGTTGCAGCAGCAGCCGATCGCATCAGCAACCAAGGTCCTCCCCCCTCGGGGCGGGCCCCATCGCAGCATCGGACGGTGTCGGGTAGACTTGGTCCGCATGCTTCACAACATAGGAGGCGTGTTGTGTCTCAACAGGCGACGTCGCTACCTTCCGGGGTGCGACGCACCCATACGGTAACCAGGCTTTCGACTCACGACCTCCGGGCGGAGCTTGATCGCCGTTACCGTCAACAGGACGGCCGCATCCATATCGAGCGAGCTCGTGAAAGGAGAGAGGCTTGAGATAGTCCCGCTCCCGAGGGAGTAGGAGGAGGCTGTTCTGACCTAGCCATGCACCTACGCATGGTCAGATGGCCGCAGAAGTTCCGGCCTCACCTATCGGAGAAATTTGATGGGACTGTCAATCTCGCTGAGTTTCTCCAAATCTACTCCACCACAATCCTTGCAGCTGGAGGCAATGAGGCCGTAATGGCCAATTATTTCCTTGTGGCTTTAACTGGGACCGCCAGGTCCTGGTTCATTAGCCTTTCGCCCGACTCCATCAACAATTGGGCGGAACCGTGCCAACAGTTCACTGCCAACTTCGGGAGTTCATACACCCGACCAGGCACTGAACTGGACCTTTTGCTGTCAAGTAGAAGGGGGGAGAGTCCCTGCGATTCTTCATCCAGAGGTTCTCCCAGGTACGAAACACCATACCTTCTATCTCAAGCACTTCTGTTATTGTGGCATTTAGATAGGGCATACGAGACAAGAAGATGCTGGAGAAGCTGGCGACCAAGGAAGTCACCAGCGTCATGAAACTCTTCAGCTTGGCAGACAAGTGCGCCAAAGCTGTGGAGGTCCGTGAAATGCACTCCCAACCACCTCCGGAGGACAACAAAAAGTCCTCCAAGGGTGAAGCCACTACCTCTGGGAGTGGTAAGAAGAAGAAAAAGTCCAATGGCAAGAAGAAGTCGTCGTCCGACACACCTACAACCGCTGCTGCCACAGCTTCGGGTGGCCGGGGGCCACGCCCCGAGAATCGACCTCGGTCGTCGTCTGAAGACGGAGGCAGCTCCAAGATGTGGTGTCCTATACACAAGACAAACATCCACAACCTGGAAGGCTGCCGAGAGGTCCAAAACCTTACCGAGCGCTACAACAAGCACCGGGAAGAAATTCCTTTCCGTCAAAGGGAAGGAAAATAGAAAGTCGACAAAGCTCCGCTGAAGAGGAGTTAGGCTTTCAGGACCCTAAAAAGGTCTCGACGGCTGTTTACACCTCCGTCGATGATGACTTCGCGTCTCCGACAATGAGCGTCGGAAGACCATGAACACCATCTTTGGTGGTTCATGGGACATCACCTCCCGCCGTGTCCTTAAGACCATGCGGCGGAACATGGCCTCAGTAGCTCCCATCGCCAGGGCGGAGCCGCACCGGAAGTGGATGGACACTACCATCACTTTTGATGCTTCGGACTACCCTCGGAACATGATCGAAGCTGGCCAACTTCCACTGATGGTATCTCCTACCATCAGCAACATCCAACTCCACCATGTAATGGTGGACGGAGGTTCGGGGCTGAACCTCATAAGCTTTGAAGCTTTCGTCAAGCTTCAGCTCCGACCTTTAGATCTTCGCCCCTCCCGACCTTTCTCCGGAGCAGGTCCGGGGGCCATAACCCCACTCGGTGCCATTACTCTCCCGGTGAACTTCGGGACCTGGGAGAATTACCGCACTGAGAAGTTGGTCTTCGACGTGGCACATATCAACTTACCATTCAACGCCATCTTGGACAGGCCAGCCTTGTACAAATTCATGGTTGCCGCCCATTATGGCTACTTGGTGTCGAAGATGCCAACACCAGCAGGTGTTCTCTGGATCCGCGGGGATCGCACCACCGGAGTGACTGCTCTGGAAGAACTCCATGTGCTTGCTACAACGCAGGAGGAAGAATCCGGAAAGGAGCAAGCTCCGAAACCCCCGAGCATTTGTCATCGAGGCTCAACCTCCGCACCTCGCGTGCAACCAAGCGGCGACACCGACATCCCCGTCAAAGTCGTCCAAATTGATTCCGGTGCCGCTCAGACCACCCATATATCGGGAGGTCTGAATGACAAATAGGAAGTCGCGCTCGTCACTTTCCTCCAGGCTAATGTCGACATGTTTGCCTGGCAACCGTCACAAATGCTTGGGATCCCTAGGGAAGTGATCGAGCATAATCTGAAGATTTATCCCGACGCTCGGCCTGTACATCAGAAGCCTCGGTAGCAATCAGTAGAGCGACAAAACTTCATACATCAAGAAGTGAAGAAGTTGCTTGAAGCTGGATTCATCTGAAAAGTCTTCCACCTAAAATGGCTGGCAAACCCAGTCGTTGTACCCAAGGCCAGCAGGAAGCTTCAGATGTGTATCGACTACACTACACCGAATAAGGCATGTCCAAAAGATCCATTCCCACTACCTAGAATAGATCAGATAGTGGATTCCGCATCCGGGTGCGATTACTGTGTTTCCTAGATGCATATTCTGGGTATCATCAAATCAGAATGTCTAGGGAAGATGAAGAGCATACTTCCTTCATGACAGTAGATGGACTATATTGTTACACTTCCACGCCATTCGGTCTCAAAAACACAGCTTCAAAGTTTGTACGAGCTATGTACAAAACTTTTGGAGAGCTCATCAGAGATGTAGTGGAAGTGTACATCAATGACATCATCGTCAATATCAAGAACAAGGAGTCATTCCTTGACACCTTACAAGCTGTCTTCGACAAGTTGCGAGTCACACGCACGAAGCTGAACCCAGACAAGTGTGTCTTCGGGGTTAGCTTCGGAAAGCTTCTTGGATTCTTGGTAAACCGCTAAGGAATAGAAGCAAATCTGGCGAAGATTAAAGCTATTGAAGACATGCGGCCACCAGCCCGCATCAAGGATGTCCAGAAGATGACTGGATGTCTAGCTGCCCTCAGCCGGTTCATCTCAAGACTGGCAGAACGGGCGCTACCCTTCTTCAAGTTATTGAGAAAGTCCGGACCATTTCAATGGTCTAAAGAAGCAGAAAAGACATTCCAGGAGCTGAAGCAACTCCTCACCACTCTACCAACCTTGGTAGCTCCGAATCTTGGTGAGCCACTTCTGCTTCACATTTCAGCAACTGACGAAGTTGTCAGCATGGTCCTGGTTGCGGAAAGACCAGAACCATCTCCAGTTCAGGAATCCAGACCCCTTCGGAAGGGTCCGGAGCTACCTGAAGACGAGTTTGGGTCCCAGCTCCCAGACCCTGATCCTTAAGGCAGGATGCTAGAGGATCAACCTCCTTCAAATGAAGAAGTTGTTGTTGTTGAGCAACAAGATTCGGACCCCTCTGGGAAGGTCCGGATCACTTCAGAAGAAGCTTCGGGCTCTTCAAGCAAGAACCTGGAGGTCCCCAAACAAGGTCCGGACCCCTCCGGGAGGGTCCGCATTGATGAGGAGGAAGCTCCGAGCCCCTTCGGGAGGGTCCGGACAGTCCAACGCCTAGTGTACTTCATCAATGAAGTACTCCATGACGGCAAGACTCGGTACCTGGAGGTGCATAAGCTGCTCTATGCAGTTCTTATTGCTTCTAGGAAGCTCAGACACTACTTCCAAGCTCACAAGATTTCAGTGGTAACTTCTTATCCACTGCGTGCAATCTTGCATAATCCCAACTCTACTGGGAACATTGCAAAGTGGGCAACGGAACTGGCCGAGTTCGATCTTGAATTCGTCCCAAGACAAGCAATTAAGAGTCAAGCACTGGCGGACTTTATGGCGGAATGGACCCCCTCTCCATCAAATCCTGGGGGCCCCAGTGAGCAGAAGCCAGAACCCAAGGTCCCAGTTTTCACCGAGCCTCACTGGACTCTCTACTCTGACGGATCCATGCAAAAGCAGGGAGCTGGAGCTGGAGTCCTTCTCCTCGCTCCGACTGGGGAGAAGGTCAAATACATGGATCACCTTGACTTCAAGGCGACCAACAACATGGCGGAGTATGAAGCACTAATCTATGGGCTCAAGGTGGCACTATCATATGGTGTCAAGCAGCTATTGGTAAAGGGTGACTCACAGCTTGTCATAAAACAAGTCAAAGGAGAATGTTGCTGCAACAACCCTCAACTAGCTGCATACCTACTTGAAGTCTAGAAGATTCAGAAGGACTTCGACATCCTGGATCTTTGCCATGTCCAGCACCTAAAGAACGTTGTAGCTGACGAACTCTCAATGAAAGATTCAACCGGAGCTCCAGTTCCCAACGGAACTGTCGGTACCCTAAAAACCATACACCCCCTGAGGTTACAAAGATCTCAAGGGAAGGACATCAACTCAAATTGAAGACCCTTGGGGGCCCACTCGCCAGACGTGACCGGACCCGCTTCTCCAACATGGTTAACCTCTAGGTTGCCACGTGTACTGTCAGACCAGAGCTATTACCCGCAAGGGTGAAGCTCCGGACCAAGTACTGAAACGGCACCTCCGGAGGTAGCCCCTGACCGAGAGAAGCTCCGGACCTGACACGTAGCAGGCCGCCCCGGAGCTTCCCGCTTCCCACAAGCAAGCTTCGGAGCTGCCACGTGTCCATACGTCGGAGCTAGCTGCTTAAAGCCCCCGGGAGACGTTGTAACGGCTCCGGATCTCCAAAGGACAGCCGCAGACTTCAAGACCCGATTAATTACCATTAATTCCACGTTAATGGTAATTAATCGGACGACCTTAACACCTGTAACGGCACTGTCGGAGCCGTTACAGGGTTATTAACAACAATTAATCTCGTGTATCAATACTAATAACCGCCAGGGCCACCTGTCGGGCCAGGCTGACTTGTAACGGTTTGTCCTTATGCTATAAAAGGACAGACTGACGATACACGAGGGGGGGGGACACTCTGAAGCTCACAAGTTAATACAACACACACACACACCCGTGGAGTAGGGTATTACGCTCAGGCGGCCCGAACCACGTAAACCACCGTGTCACTCGTGTCCAAATCGCATTTCACTTTCTTAGATCTCCGCGCGCCCAAACCGAACCACAAACTCCTTCAAACACTTTCACAGTGTCAGGGGATCTGCCGACTCCAAAGGTCGACAGTTGAAGCGCCAGGTAGGGGCGCCTGAGATCTTCAAGAATGGTGAATTCTGCGGCTGGATCATCCAACGGGCAACCTGCTGCTCAGGCTGTCGGAGGCAATCCCTCCAACATGCAACCACCGGCAGGAGCCTCGGTTCCAGCGGGAGTCACACTCCCACCACCACCATCTTCTCCGGCAAGACATGCCGAACGGCATGATGGTGCACCGGCGTCACATTCTGCGCCGGCAAGTCGTGACAACCCAGAACACGCGCTCCATGCAGCGCGTGCTCTCCTTCAGCGACCACCACCTCCGGATGCATCTCAAGGTGCCATGGAGCAATGGAGAGCTGATATTGAGCATTTGGTCGCAGCAGCGGCCGAACGCCTCAACAATCAGGGTCCACCTCCTTCAGGGCGGGCCCCGTCGCAGCGACGAACGTTGTCTGGAAGACTTGGTCCACATGTCTCCAACAACCGGAGAAGAGCTGCGTCACAGCAAGTGACGTCGTTGCCCTCTGGGGCACGACGCGCTCATACTGCATCTCGGCTTTCGACACACGACCTCCGGGCGGAGCTTGATCGCGGATACCGCCAACAGGATGGCCGTGTACACATCGAGCGAGCTCGAGAAAGACGAGATGCTCAAGACCTTTCTACTCTGGAAGGAGTAGGAGGAGGCTGTTCAGCCCTAGCCATGCACCTGCGCATGGTTAGATGGCCACAGAAGTTCCGGCCACACTTGCCGGAAAAATTCGACGGGACTGTCAATCCCGTAGAATTCCTACAGATATACTCCACTGCGATCCTAGCAGCTGGAGGAAACGAGGCTGTAATGGCCAATTACTTTCCAGTGGCCTTAACTGGGACCGCCAGGTCCTGGTTTATGAGCCTTCCACCCAACTCTATCGACAGTTGGGAGGAGCTGTGCCGTCAGTTCACTGCCAATTTCGGGAGTTCATACACCCGTCCAGGCACTGAACTGGACCTTTTTGCGGTCGTGCAAAAAGGAGGAGAATCTTTGCGGTCATTCATCCAGAGATTCTCTCAGGTACGTAACACAATCCCTTCTATCTCAAGCGCTTCTGTCATTGTGGCATTTAGACAGGGTGTACGAGACAAGAAGATGTTGGAGAAGTTGGCGATCAAAGAGATCACCAGCGTCACGGAGCTCTTCAGCCTGGCTGACAAATGCGCCAGAGCTGCGGAGGGCCGTGAAATGCACTCCAAACCAGCCTTGGAGGATCATAAAAAATCCTCCAAAGAAGAAGCCGCTACCTCCGGGAGTGGCAAGAAGAAAAAGAAGACCAACGGCAAGAAGAAGCCGTCGGCCGGCACATCCAACGTTGCAGCCACTGCAACTCCTGGTGGCCGGGGGCCACGCCCCGAGAAGCGACCTCGACCGTCTTCCGAAGACAGTGGCAAATCCAAGATGTGGTGCCCCATTCACAAAACGGGCAGCCACAGACTGGAGGACTGCCGGGAGGTCCAAAACCTTGCCGAGCGCTACCACAAGCGCCGGGAAGGGTCTCCCTTCCGACAGAGGGAGGGGAAACAAAAGGTCGATGAAGCTCCGGCTGAGGAGGAGTTAGGGTTTCAGGACCCCAAAAAGGTCTTGAAAGCCGTCTACACCTCTGTCGACGATGATTCCGACGTCTCCGACAACGAGCGTCGAAAAACCATGAACACTATCTTTGGTGGATCATGGGACATCACCTCTCGTCGTGTCATCAAGACTATGCGACGGGATATGGCTGCTGTAGCTCCTACAGCTAGACCGGAGCCACATCGAAAGTGGATGGACACACCCATCACTTTTGATGCTTCGGACTGTCCTCAAAGCATGGTCGGAGCTGGTCAGCTACCCTTGATGGTATCTCCCACCATCAACAACATCCAGCTCCATCATGTCCTGGTAGATGGAGGTTCGGGGCTTAATCTCATTAGCTTCGAGGCTTTCACTAAGCTTCAGCTCCGACCTTCGGACCTCCAGCCCTCTCGACCTTTCTCCGGAGTAGGTCCGGGGGCCATAACCCCACTCGGAGCTATTACTCTCCCTGTTACCTTCGGGACCCGGGAGAAGTATCGCACCGAAAAGTTGATCTTCGACGTTGCTCAGATCAACTTACCATTCAATGCCATTTTGGGTAGACCTGCCTTGTACAAATTCATGGCAGCTGCTCATTATGGATACCTGGTATTGAAGATGCCAACACCAGTAGGCGTTCTCCGGATTCGTGGAGATCGCACTGCCGGAGTAACTGCTCTGGAGGAACTCCATGCACTCACCACAGCGCAAGAGGAGGACTCCAGACAGAAGCAAGCTCCACAACCTCCGAGCATTCGTCAACGAGGCTCGACCTCTGCACCCCGTGTGCAGCCAAGCGGCGACACCGACATTCCCGTCAAAGTCGTCCAAATTGGTTCCGATGTCACCCAAACTACCCGCATATCGGGTGGCTTGAACGACAAATAGGAACTCGCGCTCATCACTTTCCTCCGGGCTAACGTTGACGTGTTTGCCTGGCAACCGTCACAAATGCCTGGGATCCCCAGGGAAGTGATTGAGCACAATCTGAAGATTTTCCCCGACGCTCGGCCTGTACACCAGAAACCTCGGAAGCAATCTGTAGAGCGACAGAACTTCATCCGACAAGAAGTGAAGAAGTTGCTCGAAGCCGGATTCATCCGAGAAGTCTACCATCCAAAATGGCTGGCAAACCCAGTCGTTGTGCCTAAGGCCGGCGGGAAACTTCGGATGTGCATCGACTACACCACACTGAATAAGGCATGTCCCAAAGATCCATTCCCACTACCTAGAATAGACCAGATAGTGGATTCCACCTCCGGGTGTGAGTTACTGTGTTTCCTAGACGCATATTCAGGATATCATCAAATCCGGATGTCTAGGGAAGATGAAGAACATACTTCATTCATCACAGTAGATGGATTGTATTGTTACACAGCCATGCCTTTTGGTCTCAAGAATGCAGCTTCAACTTTTGTACGAGCAATGTACAAAACTTTCGAAGAACTCATCAGGGACATAGTGGAAGTGTACGTTGATGACATCGTGGTCAAAGTCAAAAACAAGGAGTCCCTCTTGGACACCTTGCAGGCTGTCTTCGACAAGCTGCGGGCCACCCGCACGAAGCTAAACCCGGACAAGTGCGTCTTCGGGGTTAGTTCCGGAAAGCTTCTTGGTTTCCTGGTAAGTCACCGGGGTATAGAGGCTAATCCAGCGAAGATAAAAGCCATTGAAGACATGCGGCCACCAACCCGCATCAAAGACGTCCAAAAATTAACCGGATGCCTAGCAGCCCTTAGCCGGTTCATTTCAAGACTGGCGGAAAGGGCACTTCCCTTCTTCAAGTTGCTGAGGAAGTCCGGACCATTCCAATGGTCTGAAGAAGCAGAGAAGGCATTCCAGGAGCTGAAACAGTTCCTCACCACCCTACCAGTCTTGGTAGCTCCGAACCCTGGTGAGCCTTTATTGCTTTACATTTCAGCAACTGACGAAGTCGTCAGCATGGTTCTGGTTGCGGAGAGACCGGAACTACCCAATACTCAGGAATCTAGATCCCTTCGGGAGGATCCGGAGGTTTCTGAAAGCGGGTCTGGGTCCCAGCTCCCAGACTTGAACCCTCAAGAAGCCACTTCAGAGGACCCGTATCCTTCTGATAGGATCCAGGTCATTCCTGAAGAAGCTCCGGGTTCCTCCACCCAGAACCCGGAGGTCCCCGAAGATAGTCTGGACCCCTCCGACAGGATCCGGACCAATGGAGAGGAAGCTCCGGACCCCTTCGGGAGGGTCCGGACCATTCAACGCCCAGTATACTTCATCAGTGAAGTGTTACATGATGCCAAGACTCGATACCTAGAGGTACATAAGCTGCTCTACGCAGTTCTTATTGCCTCAAGGAAGCTTCGACACTATTTCCAAGCTCACAAAGTCTCGGTGGTAACCTCATATCCACTTCGAGCGATTCTGCATAATCCCAATTCAACTGGGAATATAGCAAAGTGGGCAGCGGAACTGGCTGAATTCGACCTTGAATTCATTCCAAGACAAGCAATCAAGAGTCAAGCGTTGGCAGATTTCGTGGCAGAATGGACTCCCTCTCCATTAAACCCTGGGGGCCCCAGCGAGCAGAAGACGGAACCACAAGTTCCGGCCTTCACTAAGCCTCACTGGATCCTTTACTTCGACGGCTCCATGCAGAAGCAGGGAGCCGGAGCTGGAATCCTTCTCCTCGCCCCAACTGGGGAGAAGGTGAAATACATGGTGCACCTTGACTTCAAGGCAACCAACAACATGGCGGAGTACGAAGCACTCATATATGGATTAAAGGTGGCACTATCATATGGTGTCAAGCAGTTGCTGGTCAAAGGAGATTCACAACTTGTCATCAAACAGGTGAAGGGTGAGTGCTCCTGCAATAATCTCCAGCTGGCTGCTTATCTCCTTGAAGTCCAGAGGCTTCACAGGGACTTCGAAGTCCTAGACCTTCACCATGTTCAGCGTGCTCACAACGCTGAAGCTGACGAACTCTCGACTAAGGCGTCAACCGGAGCTCCGGCTCCCGACGGAACCTTTGTCCGGAGGTTGTCAAAACCCACAGTTCAGCCTGCCGAACTGAACGAAGGGGGCGAGATCAGCATCCCTAAGCTGACGGTCCCGATGGCCCTGTTACCATGGCAGCCATCAAGGGTCGTAGGTGCTGCCGGAAGCTCCGAGCAACCCAGCACGCAAGACTCAAATGCTCAAGTCAGTTCCGATGCATGGATCTCGGAGATCCGGAACTACTTGAAAGACAACATCCTTCCTGACGATGATGTATCCGCTGACCGGGTAGTCAGATTGGCTAAAAGATACACGTTGGTAGAAGGGGATCTCTACCGACGCGGTGCCAACGGCATCCTAATGCGGTGCATCACAAAGGAAGAAGGCTGCGAGCTCCTCGCAGAAATCCATGGAGGTGAGTGTGGGAACCACGCGTCTTCCCGCACGCTGGTCGGAAAAGCCTTTCGGCACGGCTTCTACTGGCCTACAGCGCTCCAGGATGCCACTGAGCTAGTGAAGAAATGCAAAGCATGTCAATTTCATGCAAAGCAAATTCATACACCTGCTCAATCCTTACAAATGATACCTCCTACATGGCCTTTCGCTGTGTGGGGGATGGACATCTTGGGACCCTTCCCAAGAGCCGTCGGAGGTTACAAGTTCCTGTATGTCGCCATCGACAAGTTCACCAAGTGGCCGGAAGCTACTCCTGTTGTGACGATCAACAAACAATCTGCAATCAATTTCCTACAATCTATCGTGAGCAGATTCGGAGTCCCAAACAAGATCATCACTGATAATGGGACTCAATTCACAAGCTCCGCATTTCAAGGATATTGCGAAGACCTCGGCATACAAGTTTGCTACGCTTCCGTAGCTCATCCTGCCAGCAATGGGCAAGCCGAGAGAGCAAACGCAGAGATCCTTAAAGGATTAAAAACGCGCACTTATGAGCGTTTGAAAAAGCACGGAGCTAATTGGATCGAAGAGCTTCCGCCCACTCTATGGGCTAACAGGACTTCTCCAAGTCGGGCAACCGGAGAAACACCCTTCTTCCTGGTGTACGGAGCAGAAGCGATCATTCCTCCGGAAATCACCCTGGGTTCCCTCCGAGTCCGGACCTTCGACGAAGCCGCGCAGGACCAGCTCCGGCGTGAAGACCTAGACCTCCTCGAGGAGGGAAGGTGCCAAGCAGCTGTTCGGAACGCCCGATACCGCCAAGCTCTACGGCGCTATCATCAGCGGCATGTACACAACCGACAGCTCGAGGAAGGCGATCTGGTGCTACGGAGAATACTATCCAGAGAAGGGCAAAACAAACTCTCCCCCGGCTGGGAAGGGCCCTTCCGAGTGATCAAAGTATCCCGTCCCGGAAGCGTTCGCTTGGCTGCCGAGGATGGGACACCTCTCCCAAATCCTTGGAACATCGAGCACCTCCGTAAGTTCTACACTTAATTCCACGGAGGTGAGTCTTAAGTAACTTGAAGTGTATGTTATAGAGTCATTGTACAGAGTCGGGTAGTTCCTCCGGGAGAGCAGCCGGACCTTTCCCAAAAGGTTTGGAAAGCTCATGCAACACTTGATACAGTCTCCGGACTAGAAGTGTAGCTAATTACCCTGGGTTAAACGAGAAACCGAACACGCTTAGCCTGGTTCCGTACCCTAAGAGTGTACTTGTTTCCCCTGTACCCCGGACCTATAATGAAAGACATCTTCATGTGAAATAGACTCCACGTGCATTCATTTTTGCATAAGGCTCGACATTTTTATTTTTCTCTTTCTTGTCTATAACAGAAACGTGCAATTCTTAAGAAGTTCTAGTTAAACCGGTTTATGTATAATTTGAGTTGAATTGTCAGATTTTTTAGATTTAAATATCATCTGTGGCCAACTCGCCTGAAAGCCGCCAAGCCATTCTAGGGCCGGAGTGTGCTATCGACTTAGCCTGGTCAAGCACCCTAAGTACGCCACTCTACCTACATCCCGGCAGGCCAAAGTAAGGTGGGTTCACGGACAATTGGATCTAAAAGAAAAGACAATTCATCCAATTGTACTAAAAATCGTGTTCAACTTGAAATTCTCTTAAGAACCGTAAGCCGCGACGAAGTTATAGATAAGGAACGAATTTTACTGTTTTTCTTGGCTTAAGTGTGCAGGAAAAATAAACCCAACATTGATGAAGAAAAATCGGAGTTAACCAAGCTCCGACACCCACCGGCGTTAACTTAAAGATGGTGAGAAGACTCTATCATTAGAGTCTGTTGCCAGCCAGGCGTGGCAAGGGTCATTGCCGGAGCTACTAAGCTCCGACACCTTGAAGTATTAACTATCGACACTCAACGTGTTGGTAGAGGCTCCTGCCGGAGCTACTAAGCTCCGACGATGGACAGTGCCGGAGCTTCTAAGCTCCGACGACTTCAAGGGACTTTCACTATCGAAAACTTCGGACCTAAACTATATGAGTTCGAAGCAAATCTGTCTTCAACAAAAATCAACATCCTTTTGGTACATGTCCACAATCAAATTGTGCACATCTACCAGGGGGCCAAGTGAAGACAAAGATGTTGAAGACGAAAAGTGAAATTCACGAAAAATTGAGGATTTCATTTAAAAATTGAGGATTTCATTTCATTTGAAGACCGGAGATTACATCTGGGGACAAAGGATTACAAAATTGAGGAAGAAGAGAAGATACAAATAAAGGCTAAGAAAGATAGTCCTAGACCCTATGGAAGAACTCAGCGACCTTCTGGGCGACCTCCGACACGCTGGCTCGGGTAGCTTCGCCTTCTCCTTCAACAGGGCCTTCAAGCACCGGGTCCAGAGGGAATCGAGGGTTCCGGCTAGTGTAGCACGTCAACACATATTCTGTGACGTTCCTAGCCAGGGATTGCCCCTCGACCTCCAACTGGTCCGCGATGACGTCGCCCACCTTGGAGAGCTTGCTGCCCGCAGCGCCCAACGCTTGCAGCGCAAGGTCCGGCTCCGGCTCCGGATCATCCGGAAGCACGGGGCTGAAACCCATCGGCGCTAGCGCATCGTCGGCCTTGCTCAGGAACTCCCAAATTTGCAGGGAGTCCGTCTTCCTCAGGCCCTTCATCTCTTCCAAGGACCTCCGGGCCGCCGCCAGCTCCGAGTTCTCGCGGGAGAGGCGCTCAACTTCTTTGGCGTTTTGCTGAATCTTCGCAACAACCCGCTTTTCGAGTCTTCCGAGCTCCTCCTCCCGGAGGTGGATCTTGTTCCGGCGGTCGACCAGGTCTTTCTCCCTAGCCTCTATTTTCTTCTCCCGGGCGACGAGGGCACACTCATACTCGTAGAGTTCCTGCCCTCGCACCCAGGTCTTCTCCTCCTCCTCGAGGCAGCGCTCTTCCAATTTTTTAGCGCGCTCCTCGAGGCCCTTGTCCGCCAGAGCTGTCTTCTCGGCGAGCTCTTCTTCACGTCGCAAGACGTCGTCCCGTAGTTCCAGGAGTTTTTGCTCCTCATCCTCGAGCCGCTTTTCCCTTCCCTCAAGTGCCTCTCGGCGCTTGATGAGTGCGGTACTGATGGCTTCGAGTTGATCGAACCGAGCGTTGGCCGCATCATTGGCAGCCTTAGCTTGGTCATGGTACTCCCGGGATTGGGCGTCGAGGTTGTGAGTCATGCTCTCCCTCTCGTCCAGCATCTCACCCCAGAGCTCCAGGCGGACCTTCTCCCGCTTGATCCATTCCTTGTCCTCAGCGATCCTCGACTGCGCCAGCTTGGTCTCGAATTGGAGTCTATTACGCCACCTCCTAAGGGTTTGGCGCTCCTCTTCAAGAACCTTGCTGTCGTGGAAGAAGGCTAGTTGGACTTGGCGCAGACTGGAGCAAGCGTTGTCGATGGACATCGACAGCGAGATGGGCTCCGGACCTTCTGGGGTCTCCTCCGCTGGTTCCAGCGGGTCTTCATTTACAAAAATTGGGTCCCACTCTGCGAGAGCGGAACCCCGAGCTTCCAAGGCACTAGGGCCCTCCTCCGGGATGGCCTCAGTCGCCACTGAAGAAGGTCCCGCCACCAAATCCTCATTCGCCCCCTCAGGCTGGGGGCCGGTGACTTCGTCCAGGCACTCTGGCTCCGCCACGGGTACCATTGACGTCGTCGCCTCCAATGGCTCCGGCCGGGACGCCTCTTCTGAGGGAAGCTCAAGCTCCCTCACCTCTTCAACCACCGGCTCTACAGCCAGCGCCTCCACCACCACCGGCTCTGCAGCCGGCGCTCCAATAACTACCGGCCCTGCGACCGGAGCTTCAGAAGTAACCGGCTCAATTGCCGGAACCACTTCAACTTCCGGCTCGCACGCCGAGGCTTCAGCTACTTCTGGCTCAACCACCGGGGCTTCAGCACTTTCCGGCTCTGAAGCCGGGACTGCTACTTCCTCCGGCTCGACAGCCGGAGCCTCTACTTCTGCAGCACAGGGGCCCGGAGCTTCAACCTCCGGAGCGGGTGCCGCTGGCGCATCTTCAATCCCGTGGTCCGGCGCTACCACGGGAACTTCTGGAGACGAGTCGAGGTCCATGACCACGACAGCCGGCGCCGGAGCTGTCGCAGCCTCCGCCTGGGGCGGCACCGGAGCTGGAGCGGAAGCCCTCGTAGCCTCAGACACTGTGGCTGAGGGCGGAGCTTCACTCCCCTTCTTGGGAACGCTGCAGATGAAGAATGAAGAAATTGAGCAAACAGATGCTATAATTAAAAGTTAATTGAGGTAAGCAAGAAAAATTACCTTGGGAGGCTCACGCACCAGCTTGCGCGGAACCTCTTTCCCGGACGTTCCGGGCTGACCACGGTCGGCGTAGGAGCCCCGGGAGGACTCCCAGGACTTGCCGTAGTCACGGGCGTTTCCCGGGTCGGAGCTCTCCTTGACCGGGAGGAACTCCTAGACCTGGAGGCCCTCACCGCTTCTCGAACCGGAGTCGCCTGTCCGGAGCTGGCACCTCCGGAGGGACCCATCACGGGGACAGCCGCACTCCGGGAGGATCCCACCGCCGGAACAGTAGCGCTCCGAAAAGATCCCACCACGGGGACAGACGCTACAGCAGCGGAGGATCTTCCTTCCTGAGGACGGGGAATTGGCGGGGAAGTAGCAAGCCCGACGGACCTTCCGTCAGCATGCCGCAGCTTCCTCTTCCGGCTCTCCGGCTCCTCCGCCAGCTCCTTGCCTTTGCCGGTGACTTCAGCTCTTGGCTGGGAAACAGGGGCGGAGCCGCCTTCCGACAACCCGGGGATCGCCAACCGGGCGGTCGATCTTCTCTCGACGACGCCAAGGTCGTCAAGCGCGGGCATCTTCCGCCGGAGCTCCCTGCTGAACTCAACTTCCACGTTCAGGGGGAGGAAAGCCGGTGGCGGAGTCAGGTACTCTCCGTCTACATCGATGCCGTGCTGGAATTTCTTGAGGTGAAACTCCAAGGACTTCCCCACCATATTGGACTTCAACCCGGTCTCAACCCGGTCTTCGTCCATCACGCTGTTGAGGGCCCAGGCGAGCTTCTCCCTCCTCTTCAGCGGTGCCCACCTGTTGGACAGGAAGTTGCAGAACACCGCCTGGGGAGTCAATCCTCCCTCCACACATTGGCGGATCCTGGACAGGACGGGGTCGAAAGATGCCGCCAACACCGGAACTTCGCTCCACACCGACGTGTCAATGCCGGGCAGACCGTCTGGCAGCTCCAACCGCTCGTGCTCCTCCACCCGGACAACTACCCAATCTTTCTTCCAGTCATCCCACTTCCCGGAAGGGAACGACCGGAGGTACTTGAACGGGCACTTCTTGCGCTTCACAAAGTAGTAGAAGCCAAGGTACTCGTCACTTCGGCCGGTGGTTTGGACGGTGAAGAAGGTGCGGAAGAGCTCGATGCAGGGAGGGATGCCCACCCACATCTCGCAGAAGTGGACAAAGATGGACACAAGGAGGAGAGAGTGAGGGCCAAGGTGGTATAGCTGCAGACCATAGAAGTCCAGCAGCATCAAGAAGAAGGAAGAAAACGGTGGGATCAGCCCCACCATGGCGTACGATGAAAAGTACACCATTTCGCCGGAGTGCTCCTTTTTAAAGGGAAGCTCCCCGCCGGCGTGGACTGAACGGTTGAAGAAGTCCGACGACCACCCCATGAGGGCTCGGACCTTCTTCAGATCGCTCTCCGTCTTCAAACGACTCTCACGCAGGCCCAACTCCATCGCAGCACAGCTAGGCGAGAGAAGGGAAGCAAAGCACGAGTTGGGAGTTTGAGCGCAAGAACAGATGGAAAGCGTAAAGAACTCCCGACGGTGCGCTTTCCTTCTTAAGTAAGCCCTCGCAACGCTTGGATGGAAACTGCAGGAGAGTCAAGCATACTACTCAAGAATTCAACCCAGCCGATGACAAGAGGGCCCGGGACCACCCCGACGATCAAGTCGAGGCTCTTACCCAGGCGAACAGTTGTCATCACGAGGCGGGAAACCCAAAGGCGGCGGACTGACAAGGCGCGCGGAACCGATACGGTTTTCGTATCGGGAACCGACGACCTTCAATAGCGAGAGATCCGCACGTCAAAGATCTTATCTGCCGCCTGAGGTGCGCCACGCGTCAGGACTTAATCGTAAAGCCCCGCCAAAGGCACCTCCGAAGACCCTTGAAGACCCAGTTCAAGAGTCGCAAGTGTGGACCCACCTCCGGCGGAATGACTTCATCCCGTTAGCCTTCCCCGGAGGTAGGTCCAGGGGGCCACTGTCGGTACCCTAAAAACCATACACCCCCTGAGGTTACAAAGATCTCAAGGGAAGGACATCAACTCAAATTGAAGACCCTCGGGGGCCCACTCGCCAGACGTGACCGGACCCGCTTCTCCAACATGGTTAACCTCTAGGTTGCCACGTGTACTGTCAGACCAGAGCTATTACCCGCAAGGGTGAAGCTCCGGACCAAGTACTGAAACGGCACCTCCGGAGGTAGCCCCTGACCGAGAGAAGCTCCGGACCTGACACGTAGCAGGCCGCCCCGGAGCTTCCCGCTTCCCACAAGCAAGCTCCGGAGCTGCCACGTGTCCATACGTCGGAGCTAGCTGCTTAAAGCCCCCGGGAGACGTTGTAACGGCTCCGGATCTCCAAAGGACAGCCGCAGACTTCAAGACCCGATTAATTACCATTAATTCCACGTTAACGGTAATTAATCGGACGACCTTAACACCTGTAACGGCACTGTCGGAGCCGTTACACGGTTATTAACAACAATTAATCTCGTGTATCAATACTAATAACCGCCAGGGCCACCTGTCGGGCCAGGCTGACTTGTAACGGTTTGTCCTTATGCTATAAAAGGACAAACTGACGATACACGAGGGGGGGGGGGGACACTCTGAAGCTCACAAGTTAATACAACACACACACACACACCCGTGGAGTAGGGTATTACGCTCAGGCGGCCCGAACCACGTAAACCACCGTGTCACTCGTGTCCAAATCGCATTTCACTTTCTTAGATCTCCGCGCGCCCAAACCGAACCACAAACTCCTTCAAACACTTTCACAGTGTCAGGGGATCTGCCGACTCCAACAGTCGACAGGAACCTTCGTCCAGAGATTGTCAAGACCAACAGCTCAGCCTGCCAAACTGAGCGAAGGGGGTGAGACCATCACCTCGAAGCTGGCGGTCCCGATGGCCCTGTTACCATGGCGTCCATCAAGGGTCGTAGGTGCTGCAGGAAGCTCCGAGCAACCTAGCACGCAAGACTCAAATCCTCAAGTTAGCTCCGATGCATGTATGTTGGAGATCTGGAGCTACTTGAAACTCAATTTCCTTCCTGAAGATAATGTATCCGCTGACTGAATAGTCAGATTGGCTAAAAGATACACACTGGTAGAAGGAGATATCTACCGGTGTGGTGCTAACAGCGTCCTAATGCGGTGCATTACAAGGGAAGAAGGTTACGAGCTCCTCGCAGAAATCCATGGAGGCGAGTGTGGAAACCACGCTTCTTCCCGCACGCTGGTCGGTAAAGCCTTTCGGCATGGTTTTTACTGGCCTACAACACTCCAGGATGCAATCGAGCTAGTGAAGAAATGTGAAGCATGCCAGTTCCATGCAAAGCAAATTCACACCCAGCTCAACCTCTACAAATGATACCTCCTACATGGCCATTTGCTGTGTGGGGGATGGATATCTTGGGACCTTTTTCAAGAGCCGTCGGAGGTTACAAGTTCCTGTATGTTGCCATCGATAAGTTCACCAAATGGACGGAATCAACTCCAATTGTGACAATAAACAAGCAATCAGCTATCAACTTCTTGCAGTCTATCGTATGCAGATTTGGAGTCCCAAACAAGATCATAACTGATAATGGGACCCAATTCACAAGCTCTGCATTCCAAGGATATTGTGAAGACCTCGACATTCAGGTCAGCTACGCTTCTGTAGCTCACCCTGCAAGCAATGGCCAAGCTGAGAGAGCAAATGTAGAAATCCTAAAAGGACTCAAGACACGCACATATGAGCGCCTGAAAAAACATGGAGCCAACTGGATTGAAAAGCTTCCGCCCATGCTGTGGGCCAACAGGACAACTCCAAACCAGTAAACTGGAGAGACACCCTTCTTCCTGGTGTACAGAGCTGAAGCAGTCCTTCCTCCGGAAATCACCTTGGGGTCGCTCCGGGTCCGGACCTTCGACGATGCCATGCAGGACCAGCTCCGGCGTGAAGACCTTAACCTCCTTGAAGAGGGAAGGTGTCGAGCAGCTGTCCGGAATGCCCGATACTGCCAAGCTCTTCAGCGCTATCACCAAAGGCATGTTCACAGCCGACAGCTCGAGGAAGGCGATCTGGTGCTACGGAGAATACAAACTCGAGAAGGGTTAAACAAACTCTGCCCAGATGGGAAGGACCCTTCCGAGTGATCAAAGTATCCCGTCCTGGATGCGTTCGCTTGGCAACCGAGGATGGGACACCTCTCCCTAATCCTTGGAACATTGAGCACCTCCGTAAGTTATACGCTTAATATCACGGAGGTGAGTCTGTAGTTACATGTGATGTATGTTATAGAGTCATTGTACAGAGTTGGGTAGCTCCTTCGGGAGAACAGCCGGACCTTCCCCGGAAGGTCCGCAAAGTTCATGCAACACTTGTCACAGTCTCAGAACTAAAAGTGTAGCTAGCTACCTTGGGTCAAACAAGAAACGCAACACACTTAGCCTGGTTCCATACCCTAAGAGTGTACTTGTTTCCCCTGTACCCCGAACCTATAATGAAAGACATCATTGTGTGGAAACAGACTCCACATGCATTTATTTTGTACAGGCTCAATATTTTTTATTTTTCTCTTTCTTGTCTATAACAAAGTTGTGCAATTCTTAAGAAACTTTAGCTCGACCAATTCATATATAATTCAAGTTGCATTTTCAATTCTTCCGGGTCCAAACATTGTTAATGGTCTACTCGTCTGAATGCCGCCAAGCCAATCTAGGTCCGGAGTGTGCTATCAACTTAGCCTGGTCCTGCACCCTAAGTACGCTACTCTACCTACACCCCGACAGGCCGAAGTAAGGTGAGTCCAGAAACGATCGGTCCTGGAGAAAATAAGCCAGTGCACTTGATTGTATTTAGAATTGTGTTCGACCTAAAAATTTCTTTCGGGAAATAGTAAGCCGCAAACGAGTTATAGAGAATAAATGGGTTTTACTGTTTTTCTTGACTTCAATGTGCAGGAAAAATAAAGATCTCATGATGATGGTGGATGAAGCTGGAGCTATCAAAGCTCCAACACCCCCTAGGGTGGTCTACTGTCAATGTTTCAAACATTGATAGTAGACATCGCCGGATCTACAAAGTTCTGGCAAATCCAGGGGGTCAGTCGTTAGCGTGAAGAAAAGATGGTGGGAAGACTCCTAGTGGGGTTTGCTGTCGACGCATCGCGCGTTGACGGTGGTCGCTGCCGGAGCTACCAAGCTCCGACAACCCTAGAGGACTAACTGTCGATGCTCTACGTGTTGACAAGAGTCACTGCCAGAGCTACTAAACTCCGACAACCTCAGGGGGCCCCTACTATCATCGACTTCGGACCTACAAACTACAAGTTCGAAGCGTGCAAGTCTTCAACAAAATGCTACATCCTCTTGGTACATGTTCACAATTAAATTGTGTACATCTACCAGGGGGCCAAGTGGGACAAAGGTGTTGAAGACAAAAAAAAAAGAAATTCATAAATTCTTGGATTTCATTAATCTAGAGATAAGAGATTACAAAATTGGAGAAAAGAAGAGAGGATACAAGCGGGAGCTACAAAGAGAGAGTCATAGACCCTATGGAAGAACGAGGAGACCTTCTGGGCAACCTCCGACACGCTGGCTTTGGCGGCTTCTCCCTTTCCGTCGATGGGGCCTTCAAGCACCGGGTCGAGTGGGAAGTGAGGGTCTCGGCTTGTGTAGCACATCAGCACAAACTCTGCGATGTTCTTCGCCAAGGATTGTCCTTCGGTTTCCAGCTGGTCCGCGATGACATCGCCCATCTTGGTGAGCTTGTTGCCTGCCGAGCTCAACGCCTACAATGCCTGGTCTAGCTCTGGCTCCGGATCATCCGGACGCACGGAACTAAAACCCATTTTCGTCAGCACGTCATTAGCTTTGCCCAAGAAGTCCCAAACTTGTTGGGACTCCGCAGCCCTTAAGCCTCGCATCTCTTCCAAGGATCTCTTGGTTGCCGCAAGCTCCGAATTCTCCCGGTCAAGGCGCTCGACCTCTTTGGCGTTCTGCTGAATCTTTTCAGCAACCTACCTTTCGAGTTTACTAAGCTCCTCCTCCCGGAGGTGGATCTTGTTTCGGTGGTCGACCAGGTCCTTCTCCCGGCCCCACACTTTCTTCTCCCTGGTAGCAATTTCATTCTCCCTCTTGTGGAGGTCTTGTCCTTGGTGCCAGTCCTTCTTCTCCTCTTTCTCGCAGCACTCCTCCAGCTTCTTGGTGCGCTCCGTGAGACTCTTATCACCCAGAGTCAGCCTCTGAGTAAGCTCCTCGTCCCTCTTCACGAGGTCATCCCGCACCTCCAGGAGTTTTTGCTCTTCATCTTCGAGCTTTTTCTCCCGCTCCTCAAGAGTCTCCCGGCGCTTGAAGAGGCTGTCATGGATGGCGCTGGGCTTCTCTTGGCGTTCACTCGCTGCATTATTAGCAGCTACGGCCTATTCATGGATGGACCGAGACTAGTTGTCGAGGGATCGCACCATGCTTTCCCTCTCGTCCAGCAGCTGGCCCCATTACTCCATCTGGGCCTTCTCCCTTTTCACCCACTCCTTGTCGTCAGCAAGCCTGGTTTGTGCCAGCTTGGTCTCAAATTGGAGCCGGTTGCGCCACCTCCTAAGGGTTTGGCGCTCCTCCTCGAGGGCCTTGCTGTCATGGTAGAAGGCTAGCTACACTTGACGAAGGCTGGAGCAGGCGTTGTCGATAGACAACGACAGGGGGATCGGCTCCGGACCTGTCGGGGTCCTCTCCGCTGGCTCCAGCGGGTTCTCTACAACAAAAATTGGATTCCACTCTACAAAAGAGGTCCCCTGGGCCTCCACGGCACTAGGGCCGCCCTCCGGGATAGCCTCAGTCGCTGCTGAGGAAGGTCCTGCAGCAGAAGTTCCTACCTCCGGAGTCGGCTCCGAAGGTCCTGCCGCCTGGTCATCAGCAACTGGTCCCTCAGGCGGGGGACCGGCAGCTTCATCTTGGCACCCTGGCTCAGGCGCGGCCACCTCCGGAACCACTACCTCCGGGGCAGGCATTGAAGGTTCGGCCAGAGCTGAAGCCACTTCCGGCTCCGACGCTGGCGCCTCCTCCACCGAAGGTTCAGGTGGTGGTGCTTCGACCGCCATTGGCTCGGGCGCCAGTACTTCTTCGACAACCGGCTCAAGCACCGGAACTTCATCAAGACCGGGCTCCACCGCCGAGACTTCATCAATCACCGGCTCCACCGCCGGGGCTTCATCAACCACCGGCTCCGCTGTTGGGGCTTCAACGACATCCGGCTCTAGGGCCAGAACTGCAGCTACCTCCGGCTCTGAGGCTGGAGCGTCCATCATCTCAGCATCCAAACCTGGAGCTTCAACCTCCGGGGCTGGTTCCGCTGGTACATCATCATTCCTGTGGTCCGACGCTACCACGGGAGCTTCAGGGGATGACTCAGGGTCAAGGACCATGACAGCTGGCGTCGGAGCTGCCACGACCTCAGCCACCTCTTGGGGCAGCGCTGGACCTGGAGCCAGAGCCTCCGATTGCACAGCCTCAGCCGTTGCTACAGGAACCGGAGCTTCAGCCCCTTTCTTGGGTACCGTGTGGATGAAGGACAAAGAAACTCAAAACATGATTACAACAAAAACAATCAACTGAGGTAAAAAATCAAACTTACCTTGGAAGGCTTCCGGTCCAGCTAGCGGGGAACCTCTTCACCGGACGCTCAGGACTGGACCCTGTCGCCACTGGCGTGGTAGCTCCATAAGGTTCCCCGGAACTTGCCCTCGCCATCAGCGACGTCTTGGTTGAGGCCCCCCTCGACCGAGAAGGACCTTCGGACCTAGAGCCTTCAGCTGGCCCTGGTACCGGAGCCACATGGCCGGAGCTAGCGTCCCGAGGAGATGCCGATGCTGGAGTGGTCGTCGCCGTCGAAGACCTCCTCTGCCGGTGAGAAGGAGCTGTCTTGGAAGGAGCAGGTCTGACGGACCTCCCGCCAGCATGCTTCAACTTCCTCTTGCGGCTCGAGGGCTCGGCCAACTCCTTGCCCTTGCCTACGACTTTAGTTCTTGGCTTCGGAGCGGGAACGGAGCCATCCTCTGAAGCTCCAGGGATCGCCACCCCAGAGGTTGATCGCCTCTCCATCAGGCCCAAGTCGTCCAAGAGCAGCATCTTCCTCCGGAGCTCTCTGCACTCCTATGGTATCATATTCAGAGGAAGAAGGCCGCTGGTGGAGACACGTCGCCAGGGCCGATGTTCCCAGGCTGGAACTTCTTAAGATGGTTCTTCAAGGCTTCACCGGTCAAGTTGGTGTCCAAGACAACCTCAATGCGGTTGGTATCCATCTCACTATTGAAAGCCCAGGCAGGCCGGCTCCGCGCCCTCAGCAGAGCCCACCTGTTCGTCAAAGAAGTTGCTAAAGACCATCTGGGGGTCACCCCACCTTCGACACATTCCTGGATTCTGTCCAGAATGGGCTTGTACTCCCTCGACAGCTCCGGCACGTCACTCCAAATGTCGGTGTCGACGCGGGGGAGGCCTTCAGGCAGTTCCAGCCTTTGGTGTCCCTTGACGGTGATGACCACCCAGTCTTTCTTCCAGTTGTCCCACTTGCCGGAAGGGAAGGACCACAAGTACTTGAGGGGGGGGGGGGGTTTCCGCTTCACGAAGTAGTAGAAGCCAATGAACTCATCGCTCTTCCCGATCGGGTGGACAATGAAGAAAGTCCGGAACAACTCCACACAAGGGGGCACACCCACCCACATCTCGCAAAAGTGGACGAAATTCGCCACCAGCAAGATTGAGTGGGGGCCAAGATGGTGGAGCTGCAGACCATAGAAATCTAGCAGCATCCGAAAGAAAGTGGAGAAAGGCGGGATCAAACCCGCCATGGCGTACCCAAGGAAGTACACCATATCTCTAGCTCGCTCCTTCTCGAAGGGAAGCTTGCCGCAGCGAATGTTGTTGTCGAAGGAGTCACTGGACCACCCATGTAGGTCCGGACCCTAGAAAACTCCTTCTTGCTCCCGATGCGGCTCTTGGGAAGTCCCAACTTCAACGCAGCACAGCGTGGCGAGAGTGGAAAAGCAAGCGAAAGTTTGGAGGATTTGAACGCAAGTTCGAATGAAGGCGTAAAGAATCCCCAAACGGTGCGTGCTTTCCTTCTTATGTAAGCCCCCGCAACGCTTGGATGGAAACCGCAAGGGAGCCAACAATACAGTTCAAAAACTTCACCCTGCCAATGACAAGGGGGCCTGAGGCCACCTCGACGATCAAGTCGAGGTCCTTACCCCAGGCGAACGGTAGTCATCATGAGAAGCGGGAAGCCCGAGGGCGGCGGCCTGACAGGGCATGCAGTTTTCATATCGGGAACCGGTGACCTTCAATTGCGTGAGATCCGCACGTTCAGATCTCACCAGCCGCATCTTGGATATGCCACGTGGCGATGGTTTAACTGCAAACTACCACCAACGGCACATCTGAAGACCCTTGAAGACACGGCTCAAAAACTGAAAGATGGACCCACCTCCGGCAGAACGACTTCATCCGAAAGGTCTCTCCCAGATGTGGGCCTAGGGGGCCACTGTCGGTACCCTGCGTACCGAGTACCCCTTGGGACTGCAAAAAGAGCAAAGGAACTTCACCTGTCTGAGTTGAAGACCTCTGAAGGCCCCACTTGTCATACGGAACCTGACCTGCCTCCCTTCTATGGTTAGTCCTGGTGGTGCCACGTGTATCCTGCAACCGAAGCTACATCCCACACATGGGAATGCTCCGGGCTAAATACCTGTGCGGCACCTCCGGACCTAACCCACGACAGAGGGAAGCTCCGGTACTGACACGTGTATAACAACACCGGACCTACCCATCCCAGACGGTAAGCTCCGGAGCTGCCACGCATCCAACCGCTGGACCTTCAACTTCAACAAGCAGACTGGTGGACCCCCCAACGGCTCGGACCTTCAAGGGACAATCAAGGACTTCAAGACCCGATTAAGTGTCATTAATACCATCTTAATGACACACGATCGGAGGGCCCTTAATACCAGTAACGGCACTGTCAAGGCACGTTACCACACTATTAAGGGTAATTAAGCTCATTAATTGTGTATTAAACATTAGTAACCGTCAGGGCCACATGTCGGTCCAGGCTGATGATATAACGACCAGTCCTTGTACTATAAAAGGACTGGTCAAACGATACACAGGGGACTTCTCCCGGTGAGACTTCTTCTAGACTCGGCTCTAACACACGCTCACAAGTGCTCAGACGCTCAATACAACAACTACACACCCCGTGGAGTAGGGTATTACGCTTAGGCGGTCTGAACCATGTAAATCCTCGTGTCCACTTGCCATCGTGTTTTGAACCTCTACGCGCCCAATACCAAACTACAAACTCCATAGGCTACCAACAGTAGTACCAGGAGAATTGCCAGAACCATACTCCGACAGTAGAGGTTGGTATGAATGATGACTTAAAAGATCCATTGAAAAACTAAAGGGAAAAATCATTATATTCATCAAGATAGAAAATGACAAATAGCAATTGCTATATGTTTTTTATGTTCTGCCAATTTAAAAGGCTTTATGAAGTGAAATTTAATGATAACCTTTAATACTCAATCATATTACATGAAAGTGGAATTTGGGCTTTTGAAAGGCCCCACATTTAATCAAGAATATTAATTAAACATACATAAAGTTCTTCTCAGACGGTTGGTACTGAATAACCACTTGAGAAGAAGGTTATCTCAGGCGGTTATTACTTAATAACTGCCTGAGATAATTGCCAACCGCCTGAGATAATTGTTCCGAGCCTGTTCTTTAGTTTTTTTCCCTTACTTCTTTTTTATTTATATTCCAATATAAATACTCAAACATGTATATATTATACAAATTGAGTCCAAATTCGATGATTATTTCTTGTATATTTTTCAAAAATTAACATCTACCACCTGGACCAAGTATTTTAAAACTTTTATAGCTCTAACATTGTAATGTTTTGGTAAATATCAAATTAATTTATACTCACATATTATTCACATTTGTGTATCTCCTAAAAAAAGGGATCCTTCACTAAAAATGGATTGTATGAACATATTTGTATTATTTATAAATGTATGAATTTTCTTAAACTTTTTAAAGCATTCCAACATGTCAAAATTCAAATTATCCATCATTCTAACCAAAATGCTCATATACATATGAGTCATTCATCAAATTTTGAACACACATAGATTCAAAAAAATCTAAAAAAATTCACAGAGGTTGGTGTGATGACTAAAAAGGTCCATTGAAAAACTAAACGGAAAAATTATTATATTCATCAAGATAGAAAAATGACAAATAGCAATTGCTATATGTTTTTTATGTTCTGACCAATTTAAACGGCTTTATAAAGTGAAATTTAATGGTAACCTTTAATACTCAATCATATTACAAGAAAGTAGAATTTGGGCTTTTGAAAGGCCCCACATTTAACCAAGAATATTAATTAAGCTTACATAAAGTTATTCTCAGGCGGTTGGTACTGAATAACCGCCTGATAAGAAAGTTATCTCAGGCGGTTATTACTTAACAACCGCTTAAGATAAGTTAATCTTCTTACGCGGGTGGTAATTACCAACCGCCTGAGATAATCATCTTCTCAGGCGGTTGGTACTTAATAACCGCCTTATAAGATATACGTCTATATATAGCCCTCTGTTGCGCTTGAAAAACCTAACCCGGGCAAAATCACTTAGACGCCGTTAGACTACCAAAATTTTGTTTGCCGCCAAGTCTTCGCCGTTCTTGCTACCGAGCTTCGCCTGTCGCCGCCGAGCTTCGCCGTCGCCGCCATGCTTCGCCCTCGCCACTTCCAGGTATGCTGATTTTGCCCTCGCCGTCGCCGCCGGCCGATTCAAATGGTGCCTTGCATAGATTTCCTTAATCAAAGTTTTGGAACCCTAGGTGCATTGGTCAGTCGCAGTCGCCTCAAGAAGATGAACTGTGTCGCCCAAGGTGCATAGATTTTCTCAAGTTTTTGAACACTAGCCGTCCCACGAAGGTCTGGGTTAGTTTTTATTTTGCGAAGTGTCAAGCTTAGCCATGCTTATACCGGTAAAATTTGAATTGTGTGGCAAGGCCACCACTGTTAACCAGCTTAGGGCATAATATACTTGGATATGGGATAATATTACTCCTTGTGATGAAGATTATCACCCCTCGTGGGAACGGGTTTGTAAGATGTTATTTTCACATGACATTACCGGTGCCGATGGTGTTGTGGGTAGGCATTATTAGACTCTTGTTGTTTTAAAATATCGATTTTCGCTGCATAGTGCTAGTTTAATGTGAACTTGAACCTTTAGTGGAAGATGTGTTCCTTGCAAGTTTAACCGCATCATTGCTCAATAGACTTGTATATATTTAAAAAAACTAACCAATTCTTGTATGCACTATTTAAACCTGTAATTCTAAATTTGTGGTTTATTTGTGTGCTTGTGATATATGCAATGTTGTCGACTGCTATGTTGTGATCATGAGATGATTAAGAGGAAAAAATGGCCTAGACGATTAGAGGATCGACTAGGGTCGACTAGGATCGATTAGTCACCCTAGTTGACGATTAGTCATCCTAGTCGGCCTAGTCGGTGGGTAGGTGACTTGAAAACATTGTGAATTGTTATTGTTTAATTATTGATATAATTGTTCTTGTCGGCTTTTGAAACAAGCAATACACATTTCTAGCTAATGCCTTGGTCAGTCGCCTCAAACCCTAGAATGGAACTAGGTCAATCACCTTGGTCAGTCGCCTTAAACCCTAGAATGCCTTATCAAACCCTAGAATTCTTCCATCTTTTTCTTCATGCAACACTTCATGTAGAGTTAATAGGCCATTCATTATATTTTTTGTCTTATTAGTTCTAGCATGGAAAGCCCTAAGAAGACTAGTACTGGTAGTAACATTAAAGAAGACAATATGAAGTTTACTGACTCCAGCAGTTCAGGCTCCTTTCACAGTCCATCATATCCTTTTCTGAATATAAAAATTAAAAAGACTTCAGAGGATCTCGACCTGGAATATGATCCTGCCGACAAGGTATGGATCACAAATCTTAGCTTTAGCAGTTCAAGTTAATGTTGGTTGTCAAGTATGCGAAGGCTTATAATTCTTTTCTACCTAGATTAATTGCAAAGACAACGAGGTGACTTCGACTCCTAAAATCGTAGAAGATTCTCCAATGGATGAATCCTCAGGTTCACTCAAGCGGAAACGAGGGCAACGAGGTCCCAATAAGGGTCCATTGGACCGCATCATGTACATAACAAGGGTCGGTCCAGGTGGGCTTCCCCAAGAACCACTGGATTCAGTTATCAAGTACTAAAATGCATGCGGTTTTCTTGTTAGAGAGCTCGTGCCGATCACAACCGAGAATCGGAGAAAATTACCTGAGAAGACCAAGAATGAGTTGTGGGAAAGGATAAAGAAACAATTCATGTTCCCGAAAGGCACGAAAGAAGTTGTAAAGAAAGCAACATTGGTCTCTTGTGGCAAGAAGTTCCGTGGCTGCAAAAGTGAAACGAATGCTTATGTTAAGGCCGATAAGGTCCCTAGCCCGAGGAAGATGGAAAAATCACACAAGCTCAGTGGCAAGAATTTGTTCGTCAAAAGACCACACCTAATGCTAAAGCCGTAAGTGTGACTAGGTCGGAGCTTGCCAAAAAGAACAAATACCATCATTGCTTGGGGTCTGCCGGATATGCCCCCAAAGTACAGAAATGAAATAAGATATTAGACGAAATTACCAGTAAGGGCAATCCTCACCCGTTAGAAGGCTACGATGAGAGAACTCAACAGTGGGTCTCTGCTCGGTCAGGTTTGACCAGCGAGGGCAAACTTGAAAAGCCCAACTCTGTGAATGAAGTAGAGGAAAAAATGAAAGAAGTAATTGAAAAGCAACAGAAGGGTCTCTTCAAGCTAAAGAGGGAGAATGACCAACTTACCGCTATCCTAGGAAACTCTGAACACAGTGGACGGGTTCGAGTAGTCTCTTCTCAAATTTCTTAGCTAGATGGTTTCCCTAAAGATAAAGACACATATAGAAGACATGAGAAGTTCAAGAAAACACTTGATGAAATGATTGCTCAAAAGGTCAAAGAAAATATGTAAGAAATAATGGAACAAATTAGACAACCGGGACAATTAGTGGCACCAAGTACAACGATGGTTCCCGTGCGAAAGGAGCAATTGGTATCTCCAACTGCCTACCCTAGCAGCGTAGGTTCTGTGTGGGTCAACCCATAAGTTCGCTATTGATGATATTGCTAAGGACATATCTTGTCGTCTTCTTGTCCCGATCGGCAGAGCAGGGAATAAAACCAAATAGGTTGCCACTGCTATGGCAAAGCCTGATCGTGACTTCAACAGCAATCCACTTCCGTTGTATTATGTTGTAGTGCAAGTACCCACACATGAGGGGATCGCGACTCTGGGCAGGCTGTCAACCAATTAATCCTTTGGCACCAACACAATATCGTGTTGGATGATGCGCTGATTTCTAGCCTTGTCGTATCTCAAAATATTGCAACCTCATCTTCTAAGGTGTCCAGGAAGATCCACTCCCAGTCCAGGAAGATCCACTCCCCCAAAGTCTCAGCAAGGATGATAACCAAGAGCAACAAGTTGGACAACATCTTCAAGCAGTACTAGAGAAATATGTTGCTAGTAAAGAGCAACCAGTTGAGCAACAGCTTGAAGTAGTACTAGAGCTAGATGCTGGGAGTAAAGAGCAATCAGTTAAACAACATGTTCAACAACAAGCCAGTTTCCAACTTCAGACGACTACTCCTCGATCATCAGTGCCTATCAAAGTTAGCCTATATGAAATTAAGAAATCTTCATCAGAAGTGTCAAAGTATTTGGAAACTATGAAGGAAAATATTAGAAAATCGAGTGCATCTCATTTTTCTCATGAGCCAGCATTAGAAGGTATCGAGGAGTGGGAAGAAGACGATGTCATGTATAATCGGCAGATGGCTTTAGTTAAACCAGGAGTTCTAATATACAAGTTTGAGGATGTTCCTCCTAAATTTGAGAATGGGAAGCCGTTCATGACATCCGTACAACTTAGCAAACAACCTGCCCCGCTCAAAAGAATGCGCGAGTGGTATATCCTTTCCAGCACAAAATATGATCTTTCTTGCGTCACATTCGTATTCTAAAATATGCATTCTAGAGCACTGAAGCAGATAAACGAGTCATTTTATTTGAAGAGTTGTATACTATTTTCCATCAGGGCATGCTCGAAATCAACCTGCTACTCATATGGTGCTTGTAAGTGCCTCTATTATTTTGCATTTGCTTCTCTTACTACACGCATACACATTTGATGAGATTATAATAATTTTGGACTTCTTCAATCAGATGCAATACATGGATAATGAAAAGATAAAATGCAAGACAGGTATCCTTGACCCTACACGGATTGCAAAGACGCTATTCGACGTCAAGGCGGATCAAAACTCAACACAGTTCAAGCACATGAAAAAAAAAATTGAAAAACCAATTGCAAAACTTAAGAAGGATAGAAGGACAGAAGTTGCAACTTACATAGGACATGTAATATTTAACTTTGTCAGAGACGACAAGGACCTCGTAAAGGTCCTGTACCACTTCGAGTAAGTTCGACACATGACATTGAAATAGCAATTATTGCTAATTGTTAACATGTGTGTTTGTATGTGTGCAGTAATCACAATATAATGATCTTCATCAAGCCAACGCAGGATTTGACAACAGTCTTGGACTCAGCCAATTACCCACCAGAGCGTTACAAAGATTTCCTTTCCATTTAAAACTGTACGTTTATTCAATAATTTTAATTTACACACATTTAGAATGTGTTGACAAATTTTATATGACATTTCTTGTATTACAGCGTTTGACGGTTTTACGCGGAACAACTTGGCGGTGAGAGACCTCCTAATACGAATGCATTGGACATTAAACCGTATTATGCTTGTTCGAAGCAGCCTGTTAGGAAGTATCTTCGAACTGCCAGGGAATATAGAGTGAATCGTGAGGATGTAAGTTATCCTTAATGTCGATATCTTATTTTCTTACTTTTAAGTTTCATTTTCATTGTAACTAGCATAGTTTAATACTTATATTCTCTGCTGTTCAATATTACCAGAAATATTATTTTCATATTTTGATTCCAACTTTAAAATTCAATTGCTCATAGTACAACTGCTCCAAAAATACTAAATAAATTCTTGTATACTCTAACTTTAATCTATACTTTGACATTGTTCAAACCAACACATTCTAAACCTTGTTATTTTCATTGCAGCAAATGAAGAATGTGAACGAAGAATGACCGGTTTGTAGAAGTATTCCTGGTGGAGGAGCCGACAAGATTGCTGCTGAAATATGTCAATTCGTGTGTCGCAAAATTTTGCACAAAAGAGGGAAGTTCTTTGATGAGAATGGTGCAATTGCTGATGTGCCAGAACATTGTGACTATGCCAATAGAAACAATTTTTAGTGAAAACTTGTAAACTATGAGATGAATTGTATGAGTAACTTGCGCATATATATATTGATTTAGTAAAATTGACTTCTGTGAAATGACTTCTGTGATGATATTGTTGACTTCTGTGATGATATTGTTGACTTCTGTGATTATATTGAATTGACTTGGAAATTAGAAATAACAGCAATTAGTACTGCATAGAGTATACCTTATCACAGGCGGTTATTTACCTACAATTAGAACTGCCTGTGATATATCATTATCGCAGGCGGCTAGATATAAGAACTATATGTGATAACCTAATTATCACAGGCGGTTACTGTTATGGTACAAACCAACTGCGATAAATCGTCTTCACAGACGGCTTGTCGTAGGTAAAGATCCGCCTGTGATAACACAATTATCACACGCGGTTATATATGCTACACTACCCGCCTGTGATAATATGTCTTCACAGACAGCTAGCTTAACTAAAGAACCATCTGTGATAATGTGTTTTCACAGGCAATTTCACTTCTCCGTCTGTGAAATTGCGGATTATCACAGGCTCGTCGTTTCTGGCGGTTTTAGAAACCGCGTGTGATAATAGGTTTGAAGCTGCTTGCGATGACGCTTGTTGTAGCAGTGGTATTTTGAGCCCTGGAACTTGTTAAAAACGCTCTGTCTGTCGTTAGTTGCTTTCATGCAAAAGGGTGTGCGTGTTCCGCTTCTAGTAATTCTCTATGGTTGGTTTTCATTTTAGGTCACTTGGGTTTGTTGGTTTTCAGGACCTGCTCAGAGAGTGGATGTAATGGTGTACTGGATCTCTGTTTTTAAGTAAATGGAGGTGAAACTTTTCCGATAAAAAAGACAATGTTACGGTTGCTCAAATTAATCCAACATCTAGAGTATAGATGCACGCTGATCCGTAAGAATATTAAGATACTGTCCATAATCCCAAGTGCGATGAATGCAACCGACGGTGTAACCTTTTCTATAAGGGACAGTCTATACGTCAGGCGCTGGAAACCACTGAAAATTTCAGGCGGCGGTTGATTAGCACCTAATGACAGTCATTAAGCTAATTAATCCTTCATTCTATAGGTTAATCAATTATAAATTTTTTGTTTGCTTATTTTACAATTAACATAATCCTACAAATCACGGATTAACAATTACAATCAACAAATTACGGATTAACAATAACAAAATAAAAAATTACTCACAGATCCGGCGGCAGCGGCGCCGCCGCCGCTGGCGTCGTCTCCGTGCCGCCAGCGTCGCCACCACCGCCGCAGTGCCTGCGCCTCCACCGCCGCCTCCTCCGCCGCGCCACGCCGCTCGGTCGAACCGCTATCAAGCCGTGCCCGTCGAACCGCAGTCTAGTCGCGCAGTTGAGACGGAGGGAACCTCGCCGCCGTCGAGGTGCCACACCGTCGGCGAGGGGCCTCGCCGCCGCCCGGGCTCGGCCTCCGCAGCCGCTGCCGCCGCGGATCGAGAACATGAGCACGAGGAGTCGATGGCTGAAAGAGAAAAATAGAGATTAGGATGCCTGCACAAATCTTAAAGTAGATCTAACGGCCACTTGAAATCTTTTTAGATTTCAGACCAGAAATCTAGTTTTCTATAATGAGTGACGAAATGCCAGCCATTTTAGGTTCAGAATTCGGAAAGGCAGAGAAAATCCTCGAGCCAACAACGACACCCGCATCGAGCACCTCCAGGCTCCAGCCACCCACGCCCCGGTGGACTTCCCCCGCTTCCCCACGCCGCGCGCGAGCTCCCTCCCATCAACTGCAGCTCTCCGCTCCACCCACTGCACTCTCCTGCTTGGAGTAACGCACACTCCACTCCCCTTCCCCGACCGACACCCGCCGCGCCGGCGCCTCAAATCCCCTGCGCCGATCGCGACGCCCCACCACACCGCGAGACACCGATCCCCCGCGCTGTCTGACGGCGCCCACCGCACCCGCTGCTCAGCTCAACCACCCCAAATCTCGCGCCTTTCCCCCGAAATCCCCAACCGAGACCACACCCCGCACCCAGATCCGCTCAACTCCGCCGAGGCCCAGCGGTAGGACATGCTCGTCCAGGACCGCCCGTCCCCGCACGCAGCCGTCGCGGGGGGCGGCAAGCCGCCCTCGTCCCCGCGCGGCGCGCCGGGGGCGGACCGCCGGCACCCGCGGCCCTTAGCCAAGAACCTCGACTTCGCCACCTGGGCCTCCGAGCACTCATCCAAGCTGCTGCTCCTCCTCTTCGCGGTTGCCTCCGCCGCCGCCGTCTTCCTCCTCCGCGGCGCGGCCCCCGATGCCGCCGCCCTGTTCTGCCTCGACCGCTCCTCATCCTCCCACTCTGGCGGGCCCGCCAAGCTGCCCTACCCGGACGTCGCCTGGTCCAAGGTCCCGCCGCTCGCGGTCGCGGGGGGCGCCCCTTTCGCGTCGTTCCGCACCGAGCGATGGATCGTCGTCGCCGTCTCGTCCCCGCCCACCGCCGCGCTGGCCGCACTTGCGCGCGTCAAGGGCTGGCAGCTCCTCGCCGTCGGGGACTCGCACACGCCCGCCGGCTGGGAGCTCAAGGGCGCCATCTTCCTCTCTCTCGAGCTGCAGGCGCAGCTTGGCTACCGCTCCATCGACTTCCTGCCATATGGGTCCCACGTTCGCAAGACGGCGGGCTACCTCTTTGCCATCCAGCACGGGGCCAAGGTGATCTTCGACGCCGACGTCCGCGCCGAGGTGCCAGGGAACGATCTGAGGAAGCATTTTGATGTGGACTTGGGATCTGGCGTCACCAACCACCCCGTGCTGCTCCAGTACAGCCACGCAGATCCCAACCGCACGGTGGTGAACCCGTACGTGCATTTTGGCCAGCGCTCAGTCTGGCCACGGGGGCTGCCGCTGGATAAGGTTGGGGAGGTGGCCCATGAGGCGTTTTACACTGAGGTTTTCAGTGGCAGACAGTTCATTCAGCAGGGGTTGTCGGACGGGTTGCCTGATGTTGATGCTGTATTCTACTTCACTAGAAAGCCACCGACTTCGGCGTTTGATCTGAGGTTCGATGCAGAAGCCCCAAAGGTGGCGCTACCACAGGGCATGATGGCCCCAGTGAACTCGTTCAATACATTATTCCACTCACCGGCTTTCTGGGGGCTCATGATGCCGGTATCAGTGAGCTCGATGGCGGCAGATGTGATCCGTGGGTACTGGGCACAGCGGATCTTGTGGGAGATCGGTGGGTATGTGGCTTTCTATCCACCAACTATCTACAGGAAGGATCATGTCCAGTCATACCCATTTGCAGAGGAGAAGGATCTTCACGTGAATGTTGGTCGTTTGATCAAGTTCCTGAATGAGTGGAGGTCGAACAAGAGGACTCTATTTGAGAAGATTCTTGATCTGAGCTATGCCATGGCCGAAGAAGGGTTTTGGACAGAGCAAGATGTGAGATTAACGGCTGCCTGGCTGCAGGACCTGCTTGCAGTGGGGTATCGTCAGCCTCGGTTCATGTCATTGGAAATTGACAGGCAGCGGGCAACAATTGGAGAGGGTGACATGAAGGAGTTTGTGCCCAAGAAGCTGCCATCTGTGCACCTTGGAGTAGACGAGATTGGCACAGTGAACTATGAGATTGGAAATCTTATTAAGTGGAGAAAGAACTTTGGGAATGTCGTTATGATCATGCATGTTAGTGGGCCTGTGGATCGCACGGCACTAGAGTGGAGGCTGCTTTATGGAAGAATATTCAAGACAGTTATCATTCTTGCTGAGCATAGCAATGCAGAGCTTGCTGTTGAACGCTGTGCTCTGTCACAAGCTTACAAGTGAGTGTTACTACCTCTACTAAGTAATAACTCTTTCGTGTTTATAACTGTTTTTAAAATGCTGATTTCCACTTAATCAAAAATAGAATTGCATACTTGTCAAATACTTTTAAGGGTTTTTGCATGCTCCACCTTATGTTCAACTAGACTAATGGTGTTATAATTTATAACTATTTTCTTAAGGTGTCACCTTTTTTGAACTTTAACAAATGTGTTTTTTGAGACATTAACATATGAGGCTGCATTTCACAAAGATTTCAAAACACACATGTCCGCATTTGAAAGATGTTAGTTGGGTTTCTTTTAGTAACCTAATACGGAATCAATAAATGATGGCAGCGGTGGTCCTGCCCCTAAGTAAATGTAGATGTTTTACTAGTGGATCTTCTTACCTTTATGTTTTATTAATCCAGGCTGCTAATAAACTTGATCGATTGATTTGACAAATAATTTTTTAGATTGTTAAATCTGCTTGGTTGATTTGACCTATGATTTGTTTGGATAACTGTATGTAGCATTATTATATCATTGGATCTATGTAAAGAAAATCTCACAGACGTAGACTTATACCGATGATTTGACATGAGAGGAATAACTATAGTCATTGCCCATGTGATCTTGTTCCTGATATAGTGTTTAGACAATGAAAACCACTCCTTCTCTTTTTTTTTTGTCATTCCAGTGTTTTATGTTAATATTTTACTGTTGTTTATGTGGCAACATCAATATACTAATTGTGACATGGCTGCACCTGAAACATGAAGTGAAGGTTAAGTTCGAGGGTTTGTAGAACAAAACTTCACTAAGTTATAGGTATTTAGCCATCAGTCTGCTGCATCTTCTTCTGCTATGTGATCTGTTCAGTTATATAATAAAGA
Organism: Tuctoria greenei; assembly: GCA_036927565.1. Classification (NCBI taxonomy): domain Eukaryota; kingdom Viridiplantae; phylum Streptophyta; class Magnoliopsida; order Poales; family Poaceae; genus Tuctoria; species Tuctoria greenei. The sequence goes on along the minus strand of JAYESD010000011.1, from coordinate 36,221,467 downwards.
TAGATAACTCAATTTATGCAAACTATTTGTAAACTTTTCCTACCCCCGCCTTTGGGCATTTAGCTGATAAATACTGTCGCTCTGGGTATATATGAAGCCATGAGCAGGTTTCGGGAAGCTGTTGACATTTGTACTTTTGGGGTATCAAAAGTTTTGCCTCTTTCCTTCTCATTGACATATTTATATTTTCGGGATGATTCAGAAATCTGGTCTCCTTCCTTTTATCAGTTTGGCGCTACAGAGTAGGTAATTGAGTTTATCTACAATTTGTAAGTAAGAATATCGAACTGGATATAATAAAATGCTACCAAATTTTGTAGTTCTTGTTCATATTTGTTAGGACTAACCTTTCATTTTGGGAGATATTTGTCGTGATTAGCTAAGTAGTAGTTCTACATTGTTTCTTTGTGCAACTTGTCGTGTGACCCTGGGCCTGGCCCCTGGTGCGGCAGCCTTATGGCCCACCAGGGGGCCCGCGCGCACCAGGAGTTTCCAGAAGATTTTCTCCCTCTTTTAAATATATTCCTAGAGATATAGATTAGGAAGTAATCTATTAGGAGTCCTGTTTAAATTAGAGATTAAGTTGTAAGGGTCTGGGACTCTCCCAGACCCCCCCCCCCTATAAAAGCAGGGGTGCGCCCCCCCTCCTATGTACCCGATCCAGATCAATAAAGAATAAGTTCCAGCGCCCAGATCAACCTGGAACTTGCCTAGTTCCTGTCTAAACTCGCCTAGACCAGGAACTTGCTAAGTTCAGCATTGACCAAGTCGTCTAGATTGATCTAGCCCCCTTCCCTCTCTCTGTTCTGCCCAGGCCGAACCCCTGACCAGAACAGACCTCCAAGGCCACGCTCCTGCTACACAGGAGCATTCTTCAAGGTGCAGTCCACCTGTCCAGATCTGTTCTAAACAGAACAGAACTGTTTCGAGGTGTCCTGTGGTCCGGATTTCCAACAATCGTGGTATCAGAGCCATGTCGACGGGACCCCGGCAGACCCCTCCTTCCAGCAACACCAGCGGCACCGGTTCCGTGACTGGCGACAAGATCAAGATGACCTCTCAAGTAGTTCGTGAGGTGAACACGGGGACCGGGTTCCCGCTACTCACCAATACCAACTACGCGAAGTGGGCGGTCATGATGGAGATCAAGTTGAAAGCTCGGATGTTGTGGGAGGCGGTGAGCTGCGAAGGCGTAGCGACGCAGCAGGAGGACATGATGGCGCTGGACATCCTCGTCAGCGCTGTCCCGCCGGAGATGATCACGACGATCGGGAAGAAGAAGACGACGAAGGAGGCGTGGGACATGATCGCCCTCATGCGGGTCCGGGCCGACCGCGTGAAGAAGACCACGACGCGTCAACTCAGGCGGGAGTTCGACAACGCCGTGTTCAAGGATGGCGAGAGTGTGGAAGACTTCTCCCTTCGTCTGAGCGACATCATTGCCCGCCTCGAGGCACTAGGGGAGGAGATCGACGAGGCCGTGGTGGTGGAGAAACTCCTTCGAAGCGTTCCAGAACGCTTCGAGTAGATCGTGGTGGCGATCTCGACCCTACTAGACGTGTCGACCCTCACATTGTCAGATGTGACGGGGCGGTTGAGGGCTACCGAAAACGCCTTCGACACGTCGCGGCGTAAGGGAGGAGTGCACGACGGCAAGTTGTACCTCACTCAGGAGGAGTGGGAGGCACGTCGGAAGGAGGCGCGAGGCGATGAGGGTTCTTCGAAGAAGGGCGGCCGCAAGGGCGCGTCCAAGAAGAAGAAGGGTTCCGGGAAGGACATTCCGCGGGACCAGTGCAGGAAGTGCGGCAAGAAGGGCTATTGGGCCAATAAGTGTCGTTCGAAGAAGCAGCAGCAGGAGGAGCCGCAACAGCAGGCGCACGTGACAAGGGCAAAGGAGGATGGCGCCTTGTTCATGACAAGAGCGATCTCAGTACAGGAGGAGCCTGTACGCGAGCGTTCCACGCGTCCACTGGAGATAGTGGAGGGACGCGTCTTCGCACATCGTGGCCACGACTCCGATGACTCCGACGATGCCCTTTGGTACCTCGACACGGGCGCGACCAACCACATGACTGGTTCGCACGCCGTCTTCTTCGAGCTCGATGAGAACGTCGTCGGAACCATCAAGTTCGGCGACAACTCGGTCGTGCGGATCAAGGGGAAGGGCACGATCCTGTTCGCCTGCGACACGGGTGAGCATCGGCGGCTTACTGGCGTTTACCTCATCCCGCGTCTCACCACCAACCTCATCGGCCTTGGGCAGCTAGATGAGGATGGCTACAGCGTCACCATGTATGCAGGGGTGATGCACATCCAAGATGAGCAGAACCGTCTCATCACACGAGTGCGGCGTGACAACAGCAAGTTGTACCCCGTCAGGCTCAATATCACATGTCCAGTTTGCCTGACTGCACGACGTGGTGATGTCGCGTAGCGTTGGCACGAACGCTATGGACACGTCGGCTTCCAGGCGCTTCGGAAGCTGGCGAAGGAGGAGATGGTGCTCGGGCTTCCGCAAATTGATCATGTCGATCAATTGTGCGAGGCTTGCTTGGCCGGGAAGTTGGGCGCTTCGGAAGCTGGCGAAGGAGGAGATGGTGCTCGGGCTTCCGCAAATTGATCATGTCGATCAATTGTGCGAGGCTTGCTTGATCGGGAAGCAGAGGCGCTCCAGCTTCCCCACGCAAGCTCGTCGGCGCGCGGAGGGCGCGCTCGACCTCGTCCACGGCGACATCTGCGGGCCGATCACGCCGACGACTCCAGGCGGCAACAAGATGTTCTTGTTGCTAGTGGATGACATGAGCCGCTATATGTGGCTCTATCTCCTAGCAAGCAAGGACAAGGCGCCTGACTTAATTCAGCAATTCCAGGCGACAGCTGAATTAGAGTCCGGGAGGAGGTTGAAGCTACTTCGTACTGATCGCGGAGGGGAGTTCACCTCACAGGAGTTCGGCGAGTACTGCGCTCAACACGGCGTACAACGTCAGCTCACAGCCCCGTACACGCCGCAACAAAACGGGGTTGTGGAACGGCGCACCCAGACGGTGGTCGGGATGGCGAAAAGCATGTTGAAGGCGAAGGGTATGCCCGGGTTCTTTTGGGGTGAGGCGGTCCTGACAGCCGTCTACATCTTGAATAGATCCCCCACCCGCGGCCTCGACGGAAAGACGCCATATGAAACTTGACACGGGGAGCAACCAACCGTCAACTACTTCCGAACTTTTGGGTGCGTGGGGCATGTAAAAAATACAAGCCCCCACCTGAAAAAGTTGGAAGACCGGAGTACGCCGATGGTTTTTCTTGGCTATGTTGCAAGGACGAAGGGCTATCGGATGTACAATCACGTGGCTATCACGTGACGTGAGGCGGTGAGCTGCGAAGGCGTAGCGACGCAGCAGGAGGACATGATGGCGCTGGACATCCTCGTCAGCGCTGTCCCGCCGGAGATGATCACGACGATCGGGAAGAAGAAGACGACGAAGGAGGCGTGGGACATGATCGCCCTCATGCGGGTCGGGGCCGACTGCGTGAAGAAGACCACGGCGCGTCAACTCAGGCGGGAGTTCGACAACGCCGTGTTCAAGGATGGCGAGAGTGTGGAAGACTTCTCCCTTCGTCTGAGCGACATCATTGCCCGCCTCGAGGCACTAGGGGAGGAGATCGACGAGGCCGTGGTGGTGGAGAAACTCCTTCGAAGCGTTCCAGAACGCTTCGAGTAGATCGTGGTGGCGATCTCGACCCTACTAGACGTGTCGACCCTCACATTGTCAGATGTGACGGGGCGGTTGAGGGCTACCGAAAACGCCTTCGACACGTCGCGGCGTAAGGGAGGAGTGCACGACGGCAAGTTGTACCTCACTCAGGAGGAGTGGGAGGCACGTCGGAAGGAGGCGCGAAGCGATGAGGGTTCTTCGAAGAAGGGCGGCCGCAAGGGCGCGTCCAAGAAGAAGAAGGGTTCCGGGAAGGACATTCCGCGGGACCAGTGCAGGAAGTGCGGCAAGAAGGGCTATTGGGCCAATAAGTGTCGTTCGAAGAAGCAGCAGCAGGAGGAGCCGCAACAGCAGGCGCACGTGACAAGGGCAAAGGAGGATGGCGCCTTGTTCATGACAAGAGCGATCTCAGTACAGGAGGAGCCTGTACGCGAGCGTTCCACGCGTCCACTGGAGATAGTGGAGGGACGCGTCTTCGCACATCGTGGCCACGACTCCGATGACTCCGACGATGCCCTTTGGTACCTCGACACGGGCGCGACCAACCACATGACTGGTTCGCACGCCGTCTTCTTCGAGCTCGATGAGAACGTCGTCGGAACCATCAAGTTCGGCGACAACTCGGTCGTGCGGATCAAGGGGAAGGGCACGATCCTGTTCGCCTGCGACACGGGTGAGCATCGGCGGCTTACTGGCGTTTACCTCATCCCGCGTCTCACCACCAACCTCATCGGCCTCGGGCAGCTGGATGAGGATGGCTACAACGTCACCATGTATGCAGGGGTGATGCACATCCAAGACGAGCAGAATCGTCTCATCACACGAGTGCGGCGTGACAACAGCAAGTTGTACCCCGTCAGGCTCAATATCACACGTCCAGTTTGCCTGACCGCACGACGTGGTGATGTCGCGTAGCGTTGGCACGAACGCTATGGACACGTCGGCTTCCAGGCGCTTCGGAAGCTGGCGAAGGAGGAGATGGTGCTCGGGCTTCCGCAAATTGATCATGTCGATCAATTGTGCGAGGCTTGCTTGGCTGGGAAGTTGGGCGCTTCGGAAGCTGGCGAAGGAGGAGATGGTGCTCGGGCTTCCGCAAATTGATCATGTCGATCAATTGTGCGAGGCTTGCTTGACCGGGAAGCAGAGGCGCTCCAGCTTCCCCACGCAAGCTCGTCGGCGCGCGGAGGGCGCGCTCGACCTCGTCCACGGCGACATCTGCGGGCCGATCACGCCGACGACTCCAGGCAGCAACAAGATGTTCTTGTTGCTAGTGGATGACATGAGCCGCTATATGTGGCTCTATCTCCTAGCAAGCAAGGACAAGGCGCCCGACTTAATTCAGCAATTCCAGGCGACAGCTGAATTAGAGTCCGGGAGGAGGTTGAAGCTACTTCGTACTGATCGCGGAGGGGAGTTCACCTCACAGGAGTTCGGCGAGTACTGCGCTCAACACGGTGTACAACGTCAGCTCACAGCCCCGTACACGCCGCAACAAAACGGGGTTGTGGAACGGCGCACCCAGACGGTGGTCGGGATGGTGAAAAGCATGTTGAAGGCGAAGGGTATGCCCGGGTTCTTTTGGGGTGAGGCGGTCCTGACAGCCGTCTACATCTTGAATAGATCCCCCACCCGCGGCCTCGACGGAAAGACGCCATATGAAGCTTGACACGGGGAGCAACCAACCGTCAACTACTTCCGAACTTTTGGGTGCGTGGGGCATGTAAAAAAATACAAGCCCCCACCTGAAAAAGTTGGAAGACCGGAGTACGCCGATGGTTTTTCTTGGCTATGTTGCAAGGACGAAGGGCTATCGGATGTACAATCACGTGGCTATCACGTGACGTGAGGCGGTAAGCTGCGAAGGCGTAGCGACGCAGCAGGAGGACATGATGGCGCTGGACATCCTCGTCAGCGCTGTCCCGCCGGAGATGATCACGACGATCGGGAAGAAGAAGACAGACGAAGGAGGCGTGGGACATGATCGCCCTCATGCGGGTCGGGGCCGACCGCGTGAAGAAGACCACGGCGCGTCAACTCAGGCGGGAGTTCGACAACGCCGTGTTCAAGGATGGCGAGAGTGTGGAAGACTTCTCCCTTCGTCTGAGCGACATCATTGCCCGCCTCGAGGCACTAGGGGAGGAGATCGACGAGGCCGTGGTGGTGGAGAAACTCCTTCGAAGCGTTCCAGAACGCTTCGAGTAGATCGTGGTGGCGATCTCGACCCTACTAGACGTGTCGACCCTCACATTGTCAGATGTGACGGGGCGGTTGAGGGCTACCGAAAACGCCTTCGACACGTCGCGGCGTAAGGGAGGAGTGCACGACGGCAAGTTGTACCTCACTCAGGAGGAGTGGGAGGCACGTCGGAAGGAGGCGCGAGGCGATGAGGGTTCTTCGAAGAAGGGCGGCCGCAAGGGCGCGTCCAAGAAGAAGAAGGGTTCCGGGAAGGACATTCCGCGGGACCAGTGCAGGAAGTGCGGCAAGAAGGGCTATTGGGCCAATAAGTGTCGTTCGAAGAAGCAGCAGCAGGACACACGTGGCTATCGGATGTACACACATATCACGTGACGTGATATTCGACGAGGCGGCCAAGTGTGACTGGGGTGAAGGAGCTGAAGAAGAGGACTACGACGTGTTCTACGTCGACTCCATGGGTTTAGCACCTGCTGAACCTGCTGTTCCAGCACCTGGCGAGGTGCTGCAGGGCTCGGAGGGGCCGAACAGCACCTCTGCAGCGCCCAGGAGGGGCGCAGGAGGGTCTGTCCAGACCCCAGGGGCCCCGGCGCGGCACACCAAGGCTGCTGGTAGGCGACCAGCACCCCCCGCGACTCCCCGTAGGCTCCTGCAGGGTCTGTCCAGCATGGAGCAGAGCTGGGACAGCCCTGTGCAGGGTCAGCAGCAGCGGGAGGGTTCAGTTTTGAAGATTTCAGCACTTTCGTCACCCCCCAGCAGCCTCCACAACCCATCCGCTTCGCTACGCCGCCGACGAATGTCGGCCGCAACATCGATGCCTACCACAACGACAACGTTGCATTTCGGTTCCGCACGATGCGCAACGTGCTGGGAACCCTCACCCCTCTTGGGCGAGCGCCATGCCCACCGAGCCTGGAGGAGGGGGAGCTCATGTTCACCACCGCGGAGGAGCCTACGTCCTTTGCCGATGCCGAGGAACACCCGTGCTGGAGACGGGCCATGCTCGAGGAGATGGAGTCCATAGAAGAGAATAAGACGTGGCAACTTGTTGATCTTCCTACAGGACACAAGCCCATTGGTCTCAAGTGGGTGTTCAAGGTGAAGAGGGACGAGCATGGAGAGGTGGTGAAGCACAAGGCTCGTTTGGTGGCCAAAGGCTATGTCCAGAGGCAAGGAATGGATTTTGATGAGGTATTCGCTCCTGTAGCCCGTCTCGAGCCTGTTCGCTTGCTCCTTGCAGTTGCTGCGCACAAGGGATGGGAGGTACACCACATGGATGTTAAGAGCACCTTCCTGAACGGCGATCTGATGGAGGAGGTGTACGTCTCTCAGCCCGCTGGCTTCATCATCGACGGAGCCGAACACAAGGTGTACCGGCTTAAGAAGGCTTTGTACGGTCTTCGTCAAGTGCCCAGGGCCTGGAATGCCAAGCTCAACGATAGCTTGGTATCGCTTGGTTTCCAGAAGAGTACGAGCGAGCATGGGATTTACTTCTGTGGAGCTGGAGAGGAAAAGCTCATCGTCGGCGTGTACGTCGACGATCTCGTGATCACATGAGGGGGCGACATCAAGAAGTTCAAGGAGGAGATGATGAAGCGGTTCAAGATGAGCGACTTGAGCCTCTTGTCGTATTATCTTGGTCTGGTGGTGCGGCAGTTTGAAGCAGGGAGAAATGTTGGGCAGGCGGCCTACGCTTCCAAGCTTGTCTCAAAAGCTGGCTTGGAGGAGTGCAACCCTTGTGCATTCCCCATGGAGCAAGGCCTGAAGCTTTACAAGACATGTGACAGTCTGTTGGTGCACGCAACGGATTACATGAGTTTGGTGGGAGGGCTGCGATATTTGGTGAACACATGCCCCGACCTCGCCTACTCGGTTGGGTACGTGAGCCGGTTCTTGGAGGAGCCAAGGGAAGAACACTACGCTGCAATGAAGCGCATCGTACGCTATATAGCGGGTACGATCCACTTCGAAGTCTTCTATCCAAAGGGAGGCAACATGGAGTTGATTGGCTACTCGGATAGCGACTATGCGGGAGACGTGGAGGACCGCAAGAGCACAAGCGGGGTGTTGTTTTGTGTAGGAAACAGCCCCATTTCGTGGTAGTCCAGTGAGCAGAAGGTGGTGGCCCTATCCTCGTTGTGAAGCAGAATATATTGCAACAGCTCAAGGGGCATGTCAAGGTGTATGGATGGCACGACTGATGGAAGACTTGGCTGGAAAAGAGAAGGCTCCAGTGCTGCGGGTTGACAACAAGTCTGCTATAGACTTGAGCAAGAACCCGGTACACCATGACAGGAGCAAGCACATAGACACCAAATACCACTACGTATGTGAGTGCGTGGACAACAGTGTTATCGTGCTTGAGCAGATCTCTACGAAGGACCAGATGGCGGACATCTTGACCAAGGCCCTTGGAAGACAGAAGTTCGTCGAGATGAGGAGAAGAATCGGCATTCTGGATATATTGCAGGTCCAGGGTCAGGAGGAGAATGTTCTGTGACCCTAGGCCTGGCCCCTGGTGCGGCAGCCTTATGGCCCACTAGGGGGCCCGCGCGCACCAGGAGTTTCCAGAAGATTTTCTCCCCCTTTTATATATATTCCTAGAGATATAGATTAGAAAGTAATCTATTAGGAGTCCTGTTTAAATTAGAGATCAAGTTGTAAGGGGCTGGGACTCTCCCAGACCCCCTATAAAAGCAGGGGTGCGCCCCCCCTCCTCTGTACCCGATCCAGATCAATAAAGAATAAGTTCCAGCGCCCAGATCAACCCAGAACTTGCCTAGTTCCTGTCTAAACTCGCCTAGACCAGGAACTTGCTAAGTTCAGCATTGATCAAGTCGTCTAGATTGATCTAGCCCCCTTTCCTCTCTCTGTTCTGCCCAGGCCGAACCCCTGACCAGAACAGACCTCCAAGGCCACGCTGCTGCTACACAGGAGCATTCTTCAAGGTGCAGTCCACCTGTCCAGATCTGTTCTAAACAGAACAGAACTGTTTCGAGGTGTCCTGTGGTCCGGATTTCCAACACACCTACATGGGACAATGAGAGATTTTGGCAATTAATATTGAATTGTTTTCTGGGCATGTGTACAACATTATCTCAGACAATATTAGCTAATCATGATGTACCTTTTTCATTTATTTCATCAGGTATCTCCCCAAGGTGTTTGCAAGATACAGTGGTGCTGATGGATTTCTCTTCCTCCAAGACCACATGATCCTTAACTATTGGAACCTGCTGCAAGCCGACAAGGAGAAGTTATGGATTACAAATAAGGTTTGTATGATCTGTCTCGACTCTTTGAGTAATCAATGCAGGTGATACAGAGCATTCATTCAATCCCACCATTTCATGTTTTCAGATTGCACACTCTTGGGTTACTGTTCCATTGGAGAGCAATAAAGAGCAATGGTTTGTAAAGCAAGGTGCAATGGTCACGCAGGTCGTTAGCAGTTCCCCGGTTCATTTCCAGACAAACTATAAGGAAAGCATGAGCAAAGATAAGATTGCATTCTGTGGTAGTGAACTGTTCTATGTGCCCCGGAGGTTTGTTGAGGACTTTGGTGATCTCGTGGGTCTTGTTGGTGATTTGGATTTGCATCACAAGATCGCGGTGCCAATGTTCTTCTTGTCAATGGACTCGCCACAAAATTTTGACTCTGATGCTCTGGCTAGGACAGTATTCAAGACCAACTTGGCAGCTAATGAAACATTCTCGACTATTTATACAGCTCAAGCACCTGCTGTTTTCCCGGTGAAGGTCATGAATGAGATTGACTTTATAAAGGTGATTTGGTTGATGTCCATTGGAGACCCTCTTTTGATGGAGTTGGTATAAATATATAGGTTGTAGTTTCACACGCAATTTGCGTCCACGAGGACGGAGTAGACAAACATAGTTTTGTGTTTTCTGGGGTTCTCCATTGTTGTAATTTCATCTATTCTGTAGTTCATTTCTATGCTTCTGTATATTGTTGTATCATTAGTGACAAGGTTACTAAGGACCAGCTTGGTCCAACTGTCCACTGAAGCGAAGGACAGCCACGAGTTCACCATGACGAGGAGCTACAACTTGATCAGCTGCTGTTGTAAGATTTTTGGGTTTCCTGTAGTAAAGATCCACACTTGAGCAGTTTGTTGTTACCCTTCAAAATTGACAATGAAACTCGATACACATTATTTCAGAGGTGTGTTCGTCACATAAATCATGATATTGAAAGTTGGCTGTTTGGGTCAAGTGCCTCTTGATAATTTGAGAATTTATGGCTTGCATTTTGTCTCTGGAACAGTAACAACTGTGTTTGACGTATGATTTGTTGCACAGGTTGGTTTTTCTTTCTTGTTTTGTGTTTCGGTGATGAAGGATTTACTTTAGTCGGATACAAATACTTGAATTCGGCCATGACTGGATCGGACTTGACTGAATTGGGATGATCAAGACACGAAAGTTAGATTTTAGCCCAACATTTTGATGCCATTTTGCGAGGCCCAGATCCTCGTCCCGGCGTGTAGCGATACGTTGAGGAACAGTAGTAATCAAATCCTCTGTAACAAACGCTGTGACAAGTTGATTTATAAAACCGCTGTCACAAGTTCGCGTGCAGTTTACATCCAATAGTTTCTTTCATATTCATCGCTGGCTGAACTACAGACTGGCTAGCGTGAATCTAGGGGTAAGGAATATCACAGGATGAATCACTTTTTTATTTATTTTATGGAGCAGATTCACTATAAGAATGTAAAATCCATGTGAAATAGATTTTAAAAAGTTATAGATTTTATCAGCAAAAATTGCAATCTACTCTCACCACGATCTCCAAGATTTCCCATCCATATATTGGAAAAAAATATTCACCTGCCACGAATTACACCCTGTAATCTTTTTCTTTCTTTTTCTCTCTTATAGCTTATATCAGTTTTCCACAGCTTACAGGTAAAATGAGATTTTTAAGAATCCATAGACGAATCAAACACACCCTTAGACTGACAAGGAACCTGCATGAATCCATCTTAGTTCTTAATTTCAGAGTCAGGCAGTGCACATTTCCCCCATCCATCTAAAAAAACCACATTTTGGATAATCACATTACCGGATCAACGAGCAAAATAAAAGGAAAAGTACAATGAGCTAGTAATAAGTGTTAGTTTGAACTTGTGATTAATTAAGCATGTATTTATTTCTAATAGACACAACCCAATTCGAATGTATATGTCTTAATCGGGAGATACGTCCATTCCCAATGGACGGGAGATTCGACAGTGGTTAAGATATACTAATCACCAGTGTTATCCTAAACGGCCGAAACGGTCTGTTTAAATGCGTTTAAACGCTAAACAGAAGACAACTGCACAGTTTAGGCCCTAAACAGTGGATTAAACTATTGACCCGTTTAAACGGGTCAACGCCCGTTTAAACAGGCTAAACGGGCTAAACGGAACAGATTTTAAACGTGTTTAGAACCGTTTAGGCAAAGTGAACTTACAATTCTAAGTCAGATGCAACTTTAAAATTAATATCACCAAATTGAATAAAATCAATATATTTTCTAAGCTTCACTTAAATACTTAAACACATCAGAAGTAATATTACTTGTGTTTTAAAAATATAATGAAACAACTATTAGTAGCAGAAGTTTAAAATATTTGTTTAGGTCACTACATGTACTTTTTTCGGTCTCAATATTATTATTTGGTGGTGTGGTATTGTGATCGTCTCTTTAATTTTATATGATGTCGAAGTTAAATTGATCCCAAAAATGAGTTTGAACTTGATGTGAACATCTACCGTAGAGCGGGACAGTAAAAAATATTTTTTCTTACTGTTGCAGTACACACTGTTTAGTCCGTTTAAACACCGTCTAAACCTTCTAAACGGTAAACAGAGTTCGACCGACTGTCTACCGTTTACCGTTTAGGATAACACTGCTAATCACATCCGAAACCTCTAATTGATTGTGCATCTGATTTACAATTACGAGAGAGAAAGTAAGGGGAAGGTCTTCTCTACAAGCCTCGCCTCCCTAGGCTCGGTGGCTTCGATGTCAAATGCAAAGAAGCGAGAGGAAGAAGGTGGGGCGCCATCGGTGTTTTGTGCTAATCAAATAAATTAGACTCGTTACATTTGTATTCAGATTTGGTGTGTTCTTATGTAAACCCAAAATAATTTACAGTGGCTAAGTTGTTTTCCATTTGGATTTTCGTTCTTGCATTGGTTTCAAGAGCCTCTTAGCCAATTATTTCGATTTTCGTTTCACGATTAAGTTTGTTTCCAAAGCATGGTAAGAAAAGAAGAAATCAAGCGAATTGATTTCGGATCTAAGCACGCGTACAGTAATGAAATGCATACAGTAAGAAACAGATCTGTCGAAAACAAGAAAGAAACACAAAAATATTTTGGCAGATCCAGTCGAGTAAAATGTCACACGATGCCAACTTTGACGGTGGCACACTCACCCACGGGTGAACGCACAAGCCGACGGCAGGGGGAGGGTCGTCGTCATGGTGCTCACAATTTTTTGCTCCTTGACGGCGGTCACCGGCGCCACACTCGACGACTACGAGGTCACCGGCGGTGAGCTCGCTCACCGGCAAGCACGGCGCGGAGGCGCCGGAGCAAGGACGGCATGGGGTGCAGGCCGCCACAACACACGCCCTTCTCTCTGGATCCTCTCCGTTTCAGATGGAGACGGAGTGAGGAGAAGAAGAAAGCTCTCTGGTGGCGGCGGCTAGAGAGAAAAATGAAAGAACTTAGAGTTTTTTTAGGAGCCGGCGGGTTTATATAGTGCTCATGCTCCGCGGCCGTCCGATCAGCGGCGTGTGTTGCGTCGGCACAAAGAGGGCCGGCGGCCCAGGTGAGAGGGATTTTGGGCCGCGTGAGCTTCTCTTTTTCTTTTCTACTCTTTTTATTTTTCTCTTATCAGGCCGAATCTTAGTTATTTGGGCCAAGTTTGTTTTTGATTTTCTGGTAAAGTGGCAGGCTGTGCAACATTTTTTTCTGGCCCATGCGGAGGTAGCAGTGGCCCATGCGGGCTGTGTTTTTTTTTCTCAATTTTTTTTTTTGCTCAACAGGCCGCAGCCTTGTAAGATGTCATACTGGTCCAAGTGGTCTGTGGCCCTGTGGGCTATGTACACACAGTTTAAATGGAACAACTAGAATGCACTCAGATGTTTCGTGCAATCTTATGGTCAGTGCATTTTTTTTATTTAACCTCCTCCACCACCTCTGGACCTGGTGGATGGGGTTAAATAAAAATATGCAAAGTCGTAGAATGCAGATCCAACGATTGTGAATGCTTGATTGCACAATTGCACCAAAACTCTAATTGCATTGTAGTCGTTGCCACAGTTTAAATGCTTCTACATCAGTTTTTGTGCCTTGGGTCAGATTTCAGAAAGTGGGCTCCCTTAGCTATTTTCTGTTTTTTTTTTTCTGTTTCTTACTGAAAATTGATAATGGGCAATTAAGTATGTGAGACCCACTGATTAAATTATTTATTGCCAAGAATAATTAAGTATTTTTTGTTGGACATGACATTGCATATTTTATTGCATTTTTTAGATATTTTCTTCCGAAATTAAGTAAATTCTTAGCAAAATAATTTAATTATGTTGTGGAATCTTAAAAAAAATTAAAGAATTAAGGTATTTGAGGTCCATTTTTATGCTTCAGCTGATATTAAAGTGTCATATCAATATGGTCGAGTAACCAAAGCGAAAGATAAATGCTATGTCATTTGAATTTTTTAAGTTACATACAATTTTGATTGAGTAACCAAAGTGAAAATAAAATTGCATGTTATTTAGTAAATTTTTAATTTCATTATTGGCCGAGTAACCAAAGTGAAAAACATTAATGACATTTCTCTTTTGAAGAATTAATGTTATAGTAATTTGGTCGAGTAACCAAAGCAAAAGATAAATTACTATGATTTCAGTTATAATATTATATTTTTCTATGCATTTATTATTGATTCTTTTGTGTTTTTGTTATGAAGGTTCCTCCATTGCTAATGTTGCACTGAGTTTCATTGCTTCTATTAATCCACGTAATGGAAGCAATTACGTGAAATGGAGAGAGAACTTGGAGATTGCTTTCGTACTCTCCGAGATAGACTTGACTCTCACTACTCCATATCCTGTTGAGCATGTGGCTCCAGTGCAAGATGTTGGTGAAACTCAGGAGTCCTTTGCTGATAGGACAAAGCACTATACTAATGAGTTATTGGCATATGACATTGATTGTTACAAGTGGAAGAAATCAAACAGAAAATGTTTGATGGTGATTAAAGGCACTATCACTGAGGCAATTTGGGGAGCATTCCCTAAATGTGACACTACCATTGAGTACCTCTAAAGGATAGAGAACCATTTCACTGGTTCTTCTAAGGCCACAACAAACACTCTTATGAAGATTCTTGTTACTGAAAAGTATTACGGAGGTGGTGTGCGAGAGCACATCTTAAGGATGACAAATATGGCTGCAAAGCTTAAGCCTATGTATTTAGGGATTAAAGATGAGTTCATTGTGCATCTCATCATAGCCTCACTTATAAAGGAGTTGAGACTTTTCTCATCAACTACAACTTTCAACATGAACTATGGAACATAGAAAAACTCATGGCTATGTGTGTTCAGGAGGAAGAGAGGATTAAGGCCCTTCATAGTAATGATGCTACTAATTATGTGATGGAAAAAATGTAAGACTCGGAAGAATTATTCTTCTAAGCAATCTACTAAGAATTATGATCCTTTTCACCATGATAAAGGCAAGGGTAGGGCTCCACAACAACATCCATACAGAAAGGATGTGAAAGTGGA